>CM060908.1:180505604-181755604 GCA_030737815.1 Allium fistulosum | reverse complement strand
ATTTGAAAGTGGAATTGAATTAATTTGAAATCGAAGTTGAAATTGATTTGAATGGAAATGGAAATTGAATCGATTGAATGGAAATTGGAATTGATTTGAATTGGGATGTTGGAATTGAATCGGTTTGACTTTGAAACTATTTTCAAATAAATTTTTTAATATAAACCTATTTAAAAGCTATCTTCTTAAATATACTAATTATTTTGGTTTTCCAAATTATTTTGTTATATAAACCATTTAAATACTTAAACTATTTTATATTAAACTATTTTAACCATTTAAACTATTTTTAAATTATTTTAACCATTTAAACTATTTTTAACTATTTTAACCATTTACACTATTTTTAACTATTTCGACCCTCCCTACGCTCACACACCTCCACGTGAGAAAGCAGCTCTCGAACCCTCGTTCTAGCCTCTCCGCCCATCATAAACAGCTGAAGCCATCTTTCACCACGCGCTCAACCCCATACCCGAATGCTTCGCCCGACAATCCACTGCAAACCCAAACGGCCTTCGCACCTCTTCCCTCACCCAACGCCTCTTTCCCCTTCCACTTCTCTTCGCCGTGACAGCCACCTCCACCCGTAGCTCCATGCAATCTAACCCAAATCACTGCCCTACCCACCGATCGGCCGCATCCACCACTGCCGCCTTTCCTCTCAACTTTCGAACCGCCACTTCCCACTGTCCAATGCCACGCCTCATCACCACCCCTTCGCCGAATCCCTGACAGTGCCACAACCGCCGAAGCCCACTACCGATTACCTAGTAGCCGTAGTTTGCCTTTAGCATTCAAACCAGCAGCTCACAAACCCCATGGCCGAGCAAACACAGCCAAACCCCTAGCCTTATCATTAGCAGCAACCTCCTCTTCTTTGTTTTATAAAAAAAATGGAAAGCGAATATGTATGTTTGCTTGGTTTCTGGAATCTAAAGCTTATATATAAAATCCTTGAAGCTTGTATTTGTTTTCTAAAGCCTGTGCATCTCATCAGCCTTCTCTTTTGTTTGTTTTAAATATTGTTTTTAAAAAATTGTTTTAAGTTTGTTCTCTGTAAATATGTGTATATATATATATTGATTTTTAAGTATTGATTTTAAAATATGATATATATATATATTTTGTTTTAATAAATATTGATTTTTTAAAATATATATATTATTTTAATATGTGTTTAAATTTAATATTGATTTTAATATATATATATATATATATATATAAAGATTTGATTTTGATATGTGTTTTAAATTGAATAATGATTTTAAAATATAATATATAAAGGTTTATTTTAAATATGTGAGTAAATCTTAGATTTTTAAAATTTATATATTTTGTTTCATCGATCTCATGTCCACCTTGCTTTGCTTTGGGATTTGTCGTTTGGATTGGTCGATTGTCGAGTTCGTGATTCAATTCGTAGCTTGTCGTGTTATCTATTTTCTCTAGCCTCGAAAGGTGAGCAATCACTCACGATTAACATTCTTGTATTTAGTAAATTTAATTCACATGAAATGATGATTGAATTATGTTGTTAAATTTAAATTTTCGGTTATTTAATTGTTAAATATGATCTACTATTATTTGCATTTGTTCACCTTTGCTAATTGACAGTATTGACACCAATGACCTATTATATTTATATGTTATATTATCAATTATGATATATGTTTGTTGTTGATATATATCATTATCATATTGTTCTCACTCTTCAAGTTCCCTATTAGTGTAGAAATCCCTATGGGTTGAAATGATACATACCCGAACGATATTATAGATTAGGAAAAATCGTTATGGGTTGAAATGATAAACCCAAGCGATTTTATTGATTTTGAAATTTTGGGATTACGGGTTGAAATGATATATACTCATAAATATTAAATTATTGAGGATTGAAATAATAAATATATGTATCACTTGACCATAGGATAGAAAACTATATATAGACAATTTTGATATGTGTTTTAAATAAATATTGATTTTAAATTATAATATATAGATATTTTAATTTTAATATATGCGTAAAACATAGAATTTTAAGATTATATGTTTTGGATAGTTTTAAATTATAAGTTAAGTTTTAAAATGTATTATATAATTTTACTTATAATTTTTTTGAAATATATAAAGTAAGATTTAAAATAGATTTAATAATAATAAGATTTAATTTAATAATAATTAATATAATTTAATAAGAAATTAATTTAACTAATATATATATATAATATGTTTTAAATGTTTATTTATAATTTATATTAGTATTTTAAAATAGATTTGTATTAACATTAATGATAGAGGTTGGAAAGATAAACTAAAGTTGACTTGAAATTTTAAGTTGGTTAATAATTGAATTTAAAATAGGATTGATTTGGAACTTATTGATTTTTGTGATTTTAAAGATATGTTTTATAACTTGATAACTTGATTTTGATTCAAGGTGATTTAATGAATATTTTCAAATTTAAATAAAATTGAAATTGAATATTTAATATTGATTTAAATTTGTAATTTGAGATTTTATTTAAATGTTATTAAAAATGATTAAGTGAATATTTTAAATTTAAATAAATTTAAAGTTGAATTTTGAAATATAAATGAAATTTATCAAATTGAATTATTGTAAATTGTTTAAATATTTGGACTTCGAAATCTATTAAAGTAGAAGTGGTATAAATTTGTAGTTTAAATCTGGATTTGAAATCGATATAAATCAAAATGGTTTTAATAAAAAAAATAATTGAACTCTTAATTGAAATTTTTGGACTAAGGTTGATTTAAATTGAATTTTTGAACTAAAGTTGATTTGAATTGATTTGTAAAATTGGAAGACACAATTCTAATTTGAAACTATTTTAGATATTAACTCTTCTAAATATATAAATTATTTTAAAATATATTATTTTAAGTTTATAAACAATTTTAAATATACATATTTTAATATATAAACTATTTTAAATATAACCTAATTTTTAATATAAACTATTTTAATAACTATTCTAATATATAACTACTTTCAATATTAACTGTTTAAGCTCGAACTATTACGATTTAGAATTAATGGATTTAAATGCGAATACTTTCAATATTAATTGTTTAAGTTGGTACTATTATGGTTTTTGAAAATCAATATGACTTAAAAATGATATGATTTCGAAAGTGAATATAATTTTGAAAGTGATATGATTTTGAAATGAATATGATAATTCGATGTGAAGTATGAACTGTTTGATTTTATAAATAATCACGGTGTGAAATAAGCGCTTGGTTGTTAAAGAGACCGGGATTGGATATTATCATACTCTCTACCAATACCGAAAACCACTTTAACAACTGTGTACGTGGTGGAGATTCCAGAACGAAGTAGGATGGTTTAGCAACGTCTATATGAGGTATCGACGCAGCCCTGACTCCCGCGAGTCAGCTTGATGTGACTAAAACAGGAGCCACGTCGGGCCAAGTGAGGTCGCACCTCCGATCGAGCATGCTTCTTCGATACCATTCTATTACTTTGTGATTTGATTGGGTGCACCTTTGATTTGGGAGTGTGCCTCGAGGTGGGTGGTAGTAGCTACTATGTGTTACCACCAGTCCGGATCCACAAAACGGTAGTATCCTACTCTGGGCATTGCCTCGCGTGCCTTGTCATATGCCTTATCGCGCCCTCTATGAGTTTGGTTAGTACCGTACCTATGGAGTGCCCTCTGATAGCCCTCCAGATTACGGAGGAATTACGGTACTATATAGACTACAGGAATATATAAAATGTGTTAAGGGGGATATGGATAACGCCTTAATGCTATTTTAATAGTTTACTTTACTATAGACATTATCTATGTAGCGTATTGTACTATGTATATAGATAGTTTAACGGATCCTTAGAGGATGGGAATCCCAATCACCCTTTAAGTTATTTGCATTTCACTTGGACATTTCACTTGAGCTGATTTACTTGTATAAGAATGTTAATCCTGACTCGAATGTTTTGTGTTTTGCTTTATGCTCGGGTCAGACTAAGTGTCCCAGCATTTGAGACTCACCTTCGGAGTTTGGAGCTTTGCTTGAAGATCTGTCTCTTGTTTATTCAGCTTTGCAGTTATTTCCAGTTATTTCTATTCAGACTTGTCATTTGCTTATGTATTGAGACTTCTATGTATTGGATTTCTATTGTATTTTGTTTTAACTCGGATGTTTATATAGTAGCTTCATGAACTACTTTTTACTATTCCGCTGCTTATTGTTGTATTACTCTGTGTTTGTGATTCTATGATTGATTTATTTATTGTATATGCTAAGTTTTGCCAAATATAAATTAACAATCTGTTGTTTTGAGAAATTTAAGTCTAACGTAGGTGGATGATTGTCGATTTGAATGGTTCGAAATAGCGGGTCGTTACATTACACCTGACATCGTATATCGATTCGCGTTAATGTAACATTTATGAATGCATTCAAATAATTACAAAAAGCTACAAAATATCATATAAATTAAATGATAATTAATATTTCTGAGATATCAATTAGTTTAATTAATTTACAACATTTTACAAATTAATTAAATCATGTGGTTTTTCGGAGAATTCATCATTACGGTTGTGCGACTCAAACGTGTAAATTCAGTCAACGATTAATATTGAACAGTTTGAATATTAACGTTCATACGTCACCTGAGCTAGTGGGTGAAATTTTGGCTAAATTTATCGTTTACACATCTTTTCGATAAAATTCAATTTTACTATTTTAAACAATACCTTTTTAGTAACGATTGTTTATACCAATTCTCTTCGTCAAAACTATCACTTTATAACTTATGGAAATTAGTTTGCTCGGTATTCTAGTATCATCCACATTCAACTTGGTTAATCCAAACACAAAGCCTTGATTCAATAATAACAATTATTATTAACTGTACTGCTCTAACTAAAGACTTTGACTTTGAATTGACTACAGTTGACCGTGATACTAACCCCTTATAACTAAGGAGATGAATTCTCTATTTAATAGTATTCGCTTTCAGTGCTTCAACTTGGACCAAACAATAGTCGCTCAATGGATCGTCATGCCATGATTTAACTACAATCGAAATGGAGTATCCATATTGAAGTTCCATAGTATTCTCAAGTCGAGAGAACTATGCAACATCGTCACTTTAAAATCTCCTATTTCACTTTAGTTATAATTAACCAGCGGAAACTCTCACGTAAGTCATTCAATAGTTATCTAATAACTACAATACATAACCTCTTAGTGGTCCAACAGCCATGAGTAATACACTGGCCAACATTTGGAGTGCATTTACTCTAGTACAATGAATGAATCGATATCCTTCCTCGAAACATCTTGACAAGTTTAATGTGACAAATTTCTTATATAATACATTGTAATTACTATCATATAATATATCATTTAAGGATTTTATATTTAATATACTTTAAATTAATTACTTAATTAATTATATCATAATATAACAAAGTATATAATAGAAATCAAATACATTTATTATGAATAAGATTAGTTATCGAGTTAGATATATGCAATAATTTATATAATTCCCCATAGAGCATACCCCTAACTCTATTAGATCCAAGCTGGCTGACTTTTTCTTGCGAGCCATAGGAGAGATATTGTAATGATCTGCCTTTCTTACACCTAAAGACGACACTTAATACATCCACGGTATTCATGTGCCGATCATTTAAGTGTCCGAAAGACAGGTCATTAGGGGTGAAAAGAAAGAAAGATATAATAGAAAAGAAGAAACTAAACGATCACAGAATCTCACATCGCACCAGAATAATATATATTAATTAATATAATATTTTGCAATGTCATTTCCAAAATGATACATCAGAGTTATACTAATACAATTCTACCTTGGACAGTTATAACCGCATGTCCCTACATATCAGATATAGGATACATATAATACAGTGAAAACAAGAAAATAATTAGCTATTGATGAAGCTTCCTGCTCCAAGCTCCTCCAAAATGCATTTGTAGGAAACCTAAACTACTTGGCTACCCATAAAAATTGAGCACCCAAGGGTTTTAGGGAAAGAAAATAAAACTCTGAGTTAGATATAGGTCTGGTGTGAGTAAACTCAAAACAACTGAATTATCTTGTTTAAGCTCCTTTAAAATCAAAGGTATCTCATAAGACCACAATGCACATAAACACGGACGGGTTTTTACCTTACGATAACCAAAACATTTTATATTAAAATCCAATGATATTATAATAATGTCTAGAGGTTAAAGTAAAATATGAAAATAGCTAAAATGCTTACATCTCATATTTCAACATAGTTGGGCACAATCAAAACCGTACGGCGTTTATTGGAGAATGGATTCCAACAATGACTGGGCTACTAGGGTATCGTCTGTCACAGTACACCTCTAGAAAATGTACCGAGGTCAAACCTATCGACCCTTACCAACACAGGATCGGCCTACCCCTTACTGGATAGTACCGAATATGATCACCCCTAATGGGCCCCGAAGCATAAAAATGAGAGATAATATCCACTCTAGATGAGTGATGATCATATCTTAATAGGAGCGATCCACATAGCATGCTGCATCTCCCCTGTTTTAGTCATTCCCGGTTGATGAGGCTTGAGGCTACGTTTTACCTTTATTTAGCACTTCCCACTTGGAATGCTACGCTGCCCTCCAAGCATCAATGTAATGCTAGCATTCATCAATATAAGTTCATTCTAGGACTGGACGAAATCGAAGGCACTACTTCTATTACATCCTTTTTGAGGTATCCCTCCCAGGATTAATAGCAAATAGCCCTCGCACTTCAAAGCTCTATCCTCGATTCCATATTCTTCAAGATGTCTTCAAGTCGAAACGCTTGAGTTGGATCAAAGTGGTTTTCAGATAACATATCTGATCCCAGTCTCTTTGAAACAATTTCTGATAGTTTTTGGTAAACTCAACCCGGTTCTTTAGGAAATAGGTAGACAAAAGATAAGAGCGGAGATCACCTCCTAACCGTTAGTGGACGGATTTCCTTATCATTTATTTTAAAAGAACGAAACGAATTTATACGTATAATATAGTAGCACCGACGATAACTATACTATATAATTTCCGTATTTCTCCTAGGTATTTCCAAAGTTACGTTTTGGTCCAGATTTTGATAGTCGGTTATTTAACTATCAAATAAACAAACATGGATTTAATCCCATATGGAATCCACTAAGCCTTATTTAATTAAACAAAATCACTTTATAAACATTCGATCAAAAGATCTTTACAAAACACTATTCCCAAACCCCTAACATCCCTTTTATACTTGGAAAAACATTTATATACTTATCTCAACAATATAAGTATATTTACCAAACTTTACAAAAGTTTCTTTCTTTTCAAATTTCTGTTTGAAAACATTACTTACCATAAACCAATCCACTTATCCTTTTTATAAAGTTCCCTTTAAAAAGCTCACTTCACATTTAAATATCTTTATCAATTTCCAAAATCAATTTATAAAACACTTCTATAAGTTTACAAGTAAATTTACAAAACCTCTTTACAAACCTCTAAAATCATTTATAAAACATTTCTGCATTAAAAACTCCTTTGATAAATCTTCTTTAAGAAAAATCCTTTACAAAATATCTTTTACAACTCATCCTTTTAAATCACTTTAAATAAACCTTTTTACTTAGTAAAACCATTTTTATAAACAAGTTATTATTTATAAATACCTTTATAAAATAATAATATAACTTGAAAAATCATTTATAAACCTTAACCTCAAATCGATTAAAGAATTGGAGCAATTTTAAAACCATACTTCATAATTTCAAAAAGAGCATTAGCAATCCCAATGGTAGTAGTTTCAGTTACCATTTAACATTAATTTCACTTTCAAGTCACTTAATAATCAATTTACATAAGTCAACATATAAGTAAATGCTATTCATATCCAAATCAGAGAATAACATGTCAATACAACTAAACTAGCATATACATGTCCAAATAACATAATAGCAGGATGGCGATTTGTCCTTCTAAATAGATGTCCAAACAATTCACTACTTATAGCAAAATGGGAATTTATTCTACTAAACATATGGCCACATAATAAACAATTACATTATAGCAAAACGTAAATTTATTCTGCTAATAGATGTTCAAACAATCAACTTATAACAGAACATAGATTTATTCTGTTAACACATGTCCATACAATCAAAAAAATTACATAACTCATTCACAATTGTTTACCTACTTAATGGTATCGACATTTGAATCCCTTCTGTTCAAAATCATCTTTGAAAAAGAAGTACCTTTAACAATTTGATTCTTGGAAAACAAGGATTAAAACATAAAACACCCTTATAAAATGATTAATTATAAGTTAAACTCTTATTAAATCATAATTAATCTTTATTAATTCTTAATTAATTTAATTATAAATTAATAAATAATTCAACCTTTAATAAATAATTTATTTATAAATTAAACCCTTAATTAATCCTTTATTAATTATTAAATAATAATTTAAAACCTTTATTAATAATTAACTATTAATTAATCTCAATTAATTAATTAATCTTTTAATTAAAACTTAAATAATAAATTAAACGCTAAATAAATAATTATTTTAAATTAAAACCTTAATTAATTTATATTTAAAAATTAATTGAACACTTGATTAATTACATAAATAATTGGCCTTATATTTGGTTAATAATTAATTAAAAATAAATCATATACTTAACTTATAATTAATTAAAATTAATCTTACTTAATTAATAATTAATTAGAAACTAATCATACCTTTAAAAGATAATAATTAGTACTAATCTTTACTTAATGAAAATTAATAAACCTTGTTTAATCTAAATTAATTATTAATTACTAAACTTAGTTAATTAATAATTAATTAACAAAAACTTAATTTACTTTCTAATTTTTTTTATTAAGTTTATAAAATATTTTAAAATCATTTCTAAGTATAGAAACCAATTCTAAAAATTGGATTTTTAAACGAAACTGCATCCCTATCGCTATGAATGCCTTAACTAAAAATGTGTTCTAAGTTTTCTTTAAAATATTTATCATTTTGAAAGCTTGCTTACCTTTATAAAACATAAATAACTATTTGGTAAAGCTAAACAAAGTTTAAACTTAAAAATGATTTCAAAATTTAAAACTTTATAAAACCTAAGTAAACACATTTTGAAGGCAAGGAATTTCTGCATTGCTTGTTCACAACTTAATGCTAACTTCCCAGCACATACACAAACCAAAAACCATGCATTCACATGTCATACACAAGCCATAAGTAAGATTATAATTTTCCATTTATTTACTCTTTTTAAACTTAGATTTGTAAGTCAAACTAAATATCACATCCAAGCATATATGTATACATATTAACAAACATCAAACCCAAGCACAAATATACACTTACATCTCAACATAAATCTCATCCAAAGAAGCATCATACTTAGCAACCAAGTAGCATAAAAACTATTGTAAAAACTTTCAAATTTAAATCAAAAGTTTACTCACCAAAGTTTAGAAAACTTTTGAAAACTTGAAATAACTTTGCAAACTTGACTTAGGACCCTTGCATCTTGAAATAGGCTCGGCCTAGGGCATGCATGGCTTCACCATGATAAGAACAAGGATGTGTGGGCTTGACTTGGGGAGGTGGAGGTACTTCGGATAAGGTTGAATTCATAAAACCGGACCTAAAGACTAGTCATATTCTCTTGGAATTTTGGCCATGTTACTCTTGGAATTTTGAAAAGTGGTCCAAATTAAAGTTGTTAGAAATTCTTTTCTCTATAATTTCAAAAAAAGAATCACTAAATTTGATTTGTTTGAGGAAGATATGGTCAAAATAAGGAGTGCTATTTTTGAACTAGAAAATTTAAGTCCAAAAATGGGTCTGAAAGAAATGCATTTTTGACATAGATAAGATCAAAATTTGAAGAAGTGGTACAAATGAAATTTGTAGCCACTGGGATCATACACGATTTTAAAAAAAACTTCTCCATTAGAATCAGATAAGGGGAAGATATGATAGAAAGAAGAGGAGGAAAAATGAAAGAATGGAAGGCTATTTATAAACAAGAAAAAAAAAGAATTACCTATCTACCATTGTACTTCTGCCCTCCATATTGTTTTTCCACCTCAACACCCTCCACCACACATGTCATTTCCATCCATCACCTTATCCCCCCTCATCATGTAAAATAAATCATGTTTAAACATGTTTTGTACTCGAGTCGCCAAAGTGTCAAATCATGTCTAAGTATTTCTTAAGGCATCTTTTAGTATATACATGTATATACTTAAGTATATATACCTATGTATATACCAATATATACTAACTAATTTATATTTTGAATGTGTATAAACTTATACGATAGTTCACAATGTTTTTGATAACATTTAGCTGACGAAAAGTCGAAAATTCGAAAAACGAATTCTGGTCATGTTTTCAATTTTTCTTCGAACCAAATATTTTTGTAAACAAATCTGAAAAACTATTTCACCACCATTAATTATTATTTAAAAGAGTTTTATTTTTATTATAAAACCTATATATTGAATATTTAAAATTAATTCAATATCCGCAAATCAAAGCAGTGAAATTCCAGGTCGTTACAGAGATAAACGTAGATGGTGAATTTAAGAGGCCGCATGGTCAGTTTGTTGACTTTTTTGATGATTTGTGGTAGTTGTCCAGGCATGTTGCCAGTTATTATAGTTGCTGAGGTGCCTCTGCCTCACACCTGCTCTTTAATGTTTAGACGGCAGGCGGTCCACCTTAAAAACCTTTAGGCTATTGGTCAAGCCTTGTTGGCCGAAATATATATATATATATATAGTATGACTATATGATCTTTAGATCATACAAGCTTTAAATATAAAAAAAGAGGTCGCCATAGATTTTAAACCACCTATTCATTATATTTGGTATTTAAATGCAAATCCCCATTTAAATATAAGTCAAATTCAATTTTAAGTCAAAGGTATTAAATTCGAATTTTCATTTAAAAAATTGCATTAGTGTGAAGTCATAACTTAACAAATAATTATTAATTAAAAATGTTAATTAAATTTTTTAAAATAATACTTTTATCTTTGGTTTCTTTTTTGTGTATTCATATAATCTTTACACAAATAATTTATTAAAATTCACACATAATTTTTAAAAATAATTTTCCTTCTAGATCGAAAATTTTCATATTAATTTTTTAATTTTATATTTGTTTTTATTTTTAGTTTGTAAAAAATAAAATTAGTCTTTATTACTTTCAAATTATTTGTGTAATAATTCATTTCTATTTTTAAATTTGTTTTAAAATTAATATTCAAAAATTTGAATTGTTGCTGTTGGTGTAATAAAGAATTGCCGAATTGTTTGGACTGAAGTATAAACCATCACCTCCATCATCAAGTTGTGCACATCTAAACTCTATCCAGATTTCCAAGTGCCAAAGCCGCTACCTAAAGACAACATTATCTGATCAGAAGTCACCGCAATGACTACCTTCCCTACACGCATCAGATCGACCCCCTCTGTAACCCTAGCTTTGTCATCTACGTTGTTGCCATCTCTTAATTATTTTGACCATCATGGACATTTCCGACCCAATCGAACCATATGAATAGACTCGCTTATCATCCTCTACATGGTTTACTCTACATCGCCTTTATCGTCGATGTTTCACTGTCAAACCACCACGGATTGTCATGGCTTCTCCATTGATTTCCAAACTTCTAGAGAAAATTGTGGCTAGATGCAATCCAATTGCGATGAATGAGAATGACTATTGTGTTGTGTGTTTGTGTCGTATGAAACGAGATATCATAAATCCGGGTTTTAAATTGATTTGCAGGTCATTGTATTTTGTAACTAGCATAGATAATCCCCATTAGTATATGGAGATTAGATATAAAGAGAAGACCATAAAAAAAGGAGGTTGCTAGGGTTACAGTAACTCTATATTTACAACAAAATATTAGGTCTTTGACCTAAATCTCTATATTTACAACAAAATATTAGGTCTTTGACCTAAATCGATCAAAATCCCAAAAATACTCAATTTCGTCAACTTATAAGAATTATAACATATTACATACCAAAATACATCTCTCGACCCTTTTGAACATAATCAAATGGTCAAAATACCAAAAAAGAGAAATTCTACTGAAAATTCCCTCAAATTATAAACATAAATTAAATAATTGTTGATTAGTTAACTCAAAATAATGCATAAATTTGCAAGTCATTATAGTATCGGCTTATGATTTTGGTGTTATTGAGATGAAGAGAACTGTGATTTATCTGAATACGGTAGGCTTGTATGTTATTGTACTTGATGGAGTTATCTTTGTATGTTTGCTTTTAAGAGACGTTGTGGTTGAAGGTGGAGGTCAAGAATATGTCGAAGATATGTGATTTTGTATCAAGATGGAGTGTTAAATTTATTTGATAAAAATGACATTTTAAAGATGAAATAAATATAGTAAATACTTAAAAAAAATTGAGCATTCTCAGTTTTAATATTACATATATTGATATACATATTAAAATAAAAAATAAACATTTTCCGTCTTTCAATCAAAGATGTAAATTGGTCGGACCAGGACCAGATGGAAGTGTGTTCAGTTTCTGTCCTACAAGAAATTCAAAGGGACACGAAACATACAAGGTTTCAACTCGGACACATTTTGAATGAGTCGGACAACAGATGAACAATAGAAAAATCTTGGGACAACTCGAAAAAATATGATATCGTGCAGTTTTCTTGTATTAATTCATGTTCAAAATGAAAATTGAATGGATACAGATGGGCATTTTCGGCCTCGGACACGACTAGATATTAGGCTATCATATAAAATTTACAGCTCTATTTCTATTTCAATGTAACTGATTATTTATTACTGTATACATAGGGACTTAAGCACCAAGTAATTGATTATTGCAAATAAAAACACTAAATTTATTCAACAGTGTGTGGAAACAATACTTAGTTAGGTTATTGATTATATTTTGTGTTTTGTTTAGTTTTATTTGGTAGATTAATTGTTAGCAATTGTTTTTTATAATCAATAAAGAGGGTGTTTAGGTGGAATCTTGTGCGTTGGATTTTTTTTATTACTTGTGAGTATGGAACTGTTATTGTCGTTATATTATGTTTGAATATTATTTTATATCCCATATTATTCCTTTGTGACGGGAATGGTATAATATTTTGGGAAAATCTTTCATAATACATTTATCTTTGCAAGGTTTGTGCAACAAAACCTAACAATACTTAGCTCAATGTATCGATTATTAAGATGTGATTATAAGATTCACAATTTGACTATCGCTCATTAACGAGAACCGAATGATCAAAATGTCATTCTTTTTCTATACCTTGACGTTACTCAATAGTGAATGCAAGGCTAGATGCAAGACATCATCAATCAGAGATGAAATCCTCTATCTTCAAATACCATGTGTCATCTGTTCTCGTTCAACCACAACCATTTACTTCATCAACCAATCTAATAAATTCAATTAATCAATAAATAATGAATGTACGGGGAGAGTCCCCATAAAAGATTGGGGGCTTCCTCGTCACTATCTCTTTAAGATGCCTGGAGTCTAATTTTATGTCAACACTCCAACAGTATCGTTCATCAAATGGTAACTTTATTTATCTGGAGTCACTTGGTTTGTCTTACAACATTTATCGATCAACCGACGTTATATTATCCAAGCATTTATGACTGCATGTTATATTCTAACCTCTGTTGTACCGGTCTTCATAAATCGAGGAAATGGAATTCTATTTTGAGCGATGTCTCACTTTGCACGTTTTGAATAGTTCCTAACTAAGATTGTAACACAAAACAAGTTGGTTTGTCTAAATCATGAGTGAATTATATTCTCCGCACATAAATTTGGTAGTATTCTCAAGTTAAAAAAACATTGCACGTCATCACAAAAGATCCCTCATTTGACATGTAAACCTATAGAAGCATCCGATGAGCATTTTTGTGTCGTTCAAAAATGAAAACCTGTACGCAACTTCTTAATGTGTCTCTACAAACAATTGCCTGCAATGCGTTATGCATTACTAGGAGAGCTTTACAATTCTTATACTGCATATGGATATTCATCTCATGACATACCACATATTTGGGAATTCACGTTGGTGCTTGAGTGAACACTCGCGATTGTAAAAACATCATAGTTGATCAACGCAACACAAGGGTTTCTATTAACATGTAACAATGTAATCCCGTCATTTCTACGTAGCATTAAGTCGATATAAGTTAAACCATATAGCATATTATCATTTCAACCGAGATGTAGTAACATCAACATTATCAGTTAAGCAAATAATATGACCACATATTGCTTAATTTTTCATGTTGATTGATATTGTCCTTTTAAAAAGTTATTACTTACCTTGTTTGAGATGAAGAAGCTCCAACTGCAGCCTTATTTATGAATGAAAAATCTGGTTCCACGTTGCTCTTTTGGCAATGCCGTGTAGGAGATGTTGAATCCCAAGTCATGGAAGAAATGTGTGCCAAAGTAAGGAATTGATGTTCTCCATTCTCTACTGTTGTTTATTCCATCATATATATATATATTATTTAGGTTGGGTCCAAACGTATTCCTGGAGGTTTTGGCATATATTTATGGAAACCGACTTAAATTTCCAACCCAAATCATAACAACCGCTCAATGAGTAAATTAAACCATACAAAACACGAGGTTGCACAATCCACTCGATGCTTCCCCTGTACTCGTTTAATTAGTTGATGGAAACACTATTCCATTACGAGACATAAGTGTTGTTTTGACTTCTTAAGAATCTGGTTCGGATAAAGAAGAGAACATGAGGATAAAACGGGTGGGGGTGAATAAGAATTAAAACCACTTGTTTTATCTGTCTAGTTATCAATTGCTACTATGGTGTTTTGTCTAAAGCAATGCTTCCTAACTGTTCAAATTTCAACTGATGATAAAACTCGCTAATTTAAACAAAAGCAACGGGCCAGGAAGAGAAAATAAGACTAATAGTTGTTTGTAAGAATTGGATAAAGGAGATAGCAATAAAAACAATATTATATTATCCTACTTTATTGAATCTTCTTTAATCATTCGTGAAACTTCTAAAATCGCATTCTAGAATGCAATACCATCTCCAGTTTGAGTTAGTCAGTTTGAGTTAGTGGTCATTGGCATAATCCAAACTTTTTCACATACAAGCTCCACTTATTCTCCCCAGAAAACTCAACTATTTCCAAGACAAATTTAATCTTAAAATAATAACATATTTTCATTTCAGATATTTTGTTTAAAGAACAAATTTGTGAACGTTTTCAGTCTTTAAGAAATCAACTTTTGAAATTGGTCAAAAGAACAAAACACATAATATGTATTTTGCACCTTCTTCCGTCGCTCTCCACTACCGCTGGCACATCAGTCACAGCAACTCTCCGCATTGCCGTTGTCTACGCCACCACCAACCTATGTCCACCGCCTACGTTGCCCAACCATCCAGTCGTCGCCTCCACTAACTAGAAAACCTAGTTCACTCAATGTCGACTAACGCCACACTATATGAAACTCTAGTTTATACTCAATACATTTCACTGTCTATCATGCCTCGTACATCTTCCAGCATGTCACATTAACATTGTTAGCCTCATCTTGCTCATCAATCATCATGTACTGTAGAAGTATCAAAAGGTAAAATAAATGATATCATTTACTGTATGGTATCATTATATGAGAAAATGATGTAAAAAAAATAACATGTACAAAATGCTACCGAATCATATCAGTCGACCATAAAATGTTACTACAAACTTAGATTAACTATTATAAGATAAAATTAAAATATAAGTGTTCTATTCATTCTTTTTATTCATTAAATACAAAATTGACACTATACAATAGCATTCTAAAATAATTTATGAATAATAGCACAATAAAAATTCAAAAAATTAACTAAAATTGATATCACTTTTACAAAGCTATGCATTAACATTATAATTTAGTTTATGAAAAGAGTAATACAAATTTTCAAAAAATAAAATAGAAATGATACTAACGATGATGGAATTAAAAAAAACTTTAATTCAAAAATGATACTAAAATCAAAAAATATGTTACAAACCTAAAAATGATAATACTTCACAGACTGATACTAAAATTCATAAATGTTATTATAAAATAATATTGTGAGGTACAATATATACATCATCTTAAAAAATGCTACAATTGTTTATTAACTACAACTACAATTTAAAAATTATTACTGCACTTCATAAACTGCTAATTCAATTTATAAAATGTTACTATAAAATAGTATTATAAACAGAAACATACATAATTATATTAATTAATAAAACAAAAAAATAATACTTCATAGTAGTATTATTACACACATCTACAATGATACTACAATTATTTATAAACTACTAAAACAATTTGAAAAATGCCACTATATTCAGAAATTGCTACTACAATTCATAAAATGCTATTATACAATAGCACTAACATAGTAATATTTATTTAAAGAAAAAAATAAAAAGTGGTACTACAAGTGGCATTGCTACACACATTTAAAAAAAAAATACTACAATTGTTCATAATCCACTACTACAATTTCAATATGCTATTACAACTCACAAATTACTGCAACAATTCATATATGTTACTGTAAAATAATATTACGAACAAAAATTTACATAACTAATTTATTTCAATAAAAATAAAAAATGATAATACATATTAGCATTACTACATTTAAAATAAAATAAAAAGTTACTGAAAGGTAGAATCTTAAAAACTTCATTTAAAAATGCTACCGGTGCGGTATATGACTTTATGAGCTAATGTGTACATTTAGTTCATAAAAAAATATTACTAGAATCCGTAAAATGGTACTACAAAATAGAATTGTAAATTTGTAATCTAATATTACACACTTCATCTTCAGAATGATATTACAACTCGTAAAACACTGTTACAGATAAAAAAAATGCTAAAATAGTTCTGAAATGGCTACCGTGGTTCATAAATGTCACTATAAAATGATATTATAAGCTAAAATACACACTTCACCTATAAAATGCTACAGTCGTTCAAAAACTACTACTACAATTCATAAACTCTTACTACAATTCATAATATGCTACTATCAAATAACATTATGAATTAAACAGATGCTGCTACAAAATAGCATCGAAGTAAAAATATAAATAATTATTCTTGTTAATAAAATGATACTATAGTGTATCATTATCGACTGCTATCTTCTTTCCCAATTTCATGTTGCTTCTCTTCCATCTCCAACTCTAGCCTCTAGTCATATAAAACAGCACTCCATCACCGTTGCAATACATTGTTGCAATCATCTTCATTTTGATCTTCATCACCATCTACCCTTTCCATCACCGTGAAACTAATCGCACCCTCTCGATTATCAACGTCTTCAAGCTCGACTTGGCCAGCATCATTGAGAGTTGTTGCGCTGCAGACGAGACTCAATCCTCAATTTGAGGCTAGTCGCGTGAAAAATGGAAATCCTATGCTAGTCGCTTAGAAAAATAGAAGCCCTCATGTATCGCGGTCTTGAAACAATATTTTTGAATGTCTGCTATATTTTGAACAAATATTCGTTCTTCTAACTAAAAAACAGAGAACGGTAAAAAAGATGAGAAAGTTTGTCCTTCAAGCTATTTTCTTGTTTCACCCCTAATATATTTCAATGTTTTCCAAAAAAAGTCAATTCTTTCTACAAAAAATAATAGAATCAAAGAAAAGGCAAATTTGGATTCGTTCAAAAATTTCGATTCAAAAAGGAAAATCCAAAGTTTTTAAAATTATAAACAATATTTTAAAGTTCTTCCTGAATTTCTCAGGTCAATTTTCCTCATCCTAAATAAAGACAAAGTTAAAACACATGAACTTCAATGAAATTTTGGAAAAGAAATCAATTCTTGTTTAAGAATTAAATATTTCAAAGAAAAAAAAAACTCTTCCACTAAAATGTTTTAAAAAAATTCAATAAATGTTCATCTATACCTATATGATCAGGAAAAAAAATACTTCAAACAAATTAGTAACAAAAAAATATTTAAATTTCTTTACAATTATTTATTACAGGTGCAGAAACTTCTAAGATTGTTTTGTTTAAAAAAAATAAAATACCACTTCAAAAATATTAATAAAAAGCTGGCAATTATTATAAAAAAAAGAACACAGAACAACAACCAATATTTCATCAAAAATGCTCAACCCAAAGAAAAGCTACAGTACCCCAAAAAAAAAGTGCGACCGCTAGGAGAGCAACTACAGAAGAAAATGCGAGCGATTATACGCGGGTCCCAACTTTTTATTTGTTATTCGCAGGATTTGACAAAATTAGTTTTTTTCCGGTATTTTAGCTTTACTCGATTCCGAAATCTGATTGTTGGAAAGGAAATTTCCAGTTGACGTGGTTGCATAGGACGTGGACAAATCATTCAATCCTGATACCCTCCCATTTTCGATCGCTGTCTTCCTTTATAATTTGCGATATACAGGTAAACACCCATAAATCAACTACTACGTAAAGCAGGGCATAAAAATCATTTGCATAATCACCAAAAAGATATCACATCATTTCCATATTCTATCCGATTTCATTCTGCTCTCCCACACACAAAAAAGCATAGAACATTCACCATTATTCAACCATGAACATTATAACTAAAGTCAAAACTACAAAAACTTTCTAAAGGGCTATAAAGAACAAACGCAACAAAAACAAGTTGATACCACACGAATTCTCCTCTTCTACAATTTTAAAAAAGACTGATCCCAAGAAGAAAGAGACATGACACGAGAACATAGTTGATGCATAACTAAAACATTATTATCCATGATAACATACTAAACGACCCTAGAAATGGATACAGCCCCATTCCATTTAAAACAAACATAAAAAAAAGAACATAAAGATAAAGATAAACTTCGACACGCTCCAAGGCCTCATACATACCTCACATGGTCAGCCCTCGCATGAGGTCCCAGTCAACGCCATCATCTTCATCGCTAACACTCTCGCTCGAGCAGTGATCTGATTCACCATGAGATTCTTCATCAGAAGAGCCTAGAACAAGATAAGGCATAGAGCCAAAAGCCCTAGCGAGCCTACATGCAATGTGGCCTTCACCATCTCCATACTCCTCCGCCCTCCTCCTTAAGGTCTCGTACATAACTTCAGGCTCATGCTGCATGGTCCTCAACACATCCGCACTAGTCGGGCCGGACGCAGCCCGTGTCACCGCAAAGCAGTGCGGGCCATCGCTCTGCACCACTCTCACCATGCTCGGCCCACCAAACAGGTTGTGAAGCCCACCCAACGCCTCCTGGTAGGCCCCACCCAGAAACATCCCCAAATAGTACTTTCCTTCGATTTCATGAAGCGGTAAGCTATCTTTGCCATTAATGAAGTGGTTAATCTTTCCATCACTGTCGCAGGTTAAATCTGATAGAACTCCATTCACGTTAGGTTTTTCATCCAAGTGGTGGATCGGGAGGATCGGAAAGAGCTGCCCAATAGCCCAAAAGTCAGGAATAGATGTGAAGATGGATAAGTTTACGTTGTAGGTTGTGACCGGAACAGATGCACCAACTTCTTTGAACACGAAATCGCACAAACCATCCACAGCTGCTAATTGCTCTAGTCCAATCAACCCATCTTTGAACATGTCCACGCATTTCACCTTTAGATTTTCAGCATGAGCAAAGCAGGAGTTGTAGTCGCCGCGAACTACAGCTGAAGACAGATTTATATACTCATTATACAGTGCCTCGTCTGCTAAGCCTTCCATTAAGTAACCAATGTTAGGCACTATGGAACTTTCAGTAGCAGTTGACGGCATGGCTTCAAACACAAGCACGGAGTGATGAGAAATGAGAGCACGACCACTCTCGCTGCAAATTATCGGGTGCCTGACCTGCTTCCTGTCACAGACGTATTGAACAGTACGCACCACGGCACATGCATATTCGTCTAAAGTGTACCCGACTGACATATCGGATCCACCAGATTTGGATCCATCATAGTCGATACCCAATCCACCTCCGACATCAATGACATGCATGGATGCACCTAATCGGACTAGTTCACAATAGATATGAGCAGCTTCGCCAACTCCATCGGATAGTAAAGCAGTGGATGGAATTTGAGAGCCAATGTGGAAGTGTAGAAGTTGAAGGCAGTCGAGCATTTCATACTTTTGTAGCTTTGTTGCAACTGATAGGATTTGAGTAGTCGTGAGGCCGAATTTGCCTTTTTCACCTGAAGTGGATCCAAAATGACCGGAGTGCTTGGTTCTGAGCTTAGCCCGAAACCCAATTACAGGACGGACACCTAGCTTGATGCTGGTGCTGATTACAGTATCCAACTCCTCTTCTTGTTCGAGAACAATTACGGTGTTCAAACCCAAAGAACGTGCAATAAGAGCAAGGGAAACGTACTCTTCGTCTTTGTAGCCATTGCAAATGAGAAAAGCATCAGGGTTACCTTTTGTCAAGCAGCTCATGGCAAGAAGCAGTTCAGGTTTGGATCCAGCTTCTAGACCGAACCGGTAAGGAGATCCGAACTCAACAATATCTTCAACAATATAACGGTCCTGATTACATTTCACAGGATAGACGCCTTGGTAGCGTGAGCCGTAACCGTTGGATTGGATGGCGAAATCAAAAGCGGACTGTAGGCTCTCCAACCTGTGTTTCAAAACGTCCGGAAACCTCAGAATCATAGGCATCTGAAGCCCTAACCCGCCTTTCGACTTCGGATCGCTGGACTTTTTTATAACCTTCATCAGATCGATCACCTGATGCGGCAGGGTGGCGGATCCGTACGGCTTGACGGCGATGTTTCCAGCGGAGTTGACGGAGAAGTAAGGTGGGCCCCATCCAGAGACGTTGTACAAAGCGGAGGAGAGCTCAGGGGACCAGGTACGGTCGGCGGAGGAGATGGTCGGAGCGTCGCCGGAGAAGAAGATCTCCGGCGCGGGAAGAGGACGATTCCATCCGTTTGAAAAAGGAGACGTAACATCGACGGTGGGATCTGCGAGGATCGGCATCGGTATCTTCTTCCCGATCGAAGTGGGAAACCAAAACGTTAATTATAGAGCTATTTTCTGATAATTTTGTGACGGCAGGGGGCTTTAAAACCCGCCGAGGCCGTGGGCCCCGGCTACCCCCTCAGAAGAAGCAGGCGGCGTACGGGAGAACGAGGCGAAACCCTACCGCCGCCGCGAGCCTTGTGTTATTCCCCACGCCTGAACTTCAGAAGAAGGCTGTTGAAGATAGTTTAAGGGTGAGTTTAAGATCGCAGCGTGCCTTTAATACAAAATTTGGAAAATGTCAGAAGAAATTTTAATTGTTCAAAAATTCTAGATCTGTTTAAATGGAGGAAACGGGAAAAGATAGTTGGCGAGGAATGGAAGAGAAGAGAGACGTGGTTTATATAGGAAAATGTTAGGTTATGATGCGTGTGTTATCTAGAGATGACCGCGTAGAGGTTTCTATGCGTGCTTCGCGGCCGCATAGAAGGTTAAATTGAATTAGCTTAAAATTTAAATTTAATTTCGTTTCTTATTATTAAACCAATGTCGAGCTGCCGCGTCAGTTACTGGGTCCGGTTGGATGGACGAGAGAAGTGAACAAAAGGTTGCCAGAACACATGAATCAGCCAATTGAAATTTTCGCTTTTTATTTCTTTTTGGTCGCCCAACAAAGGCTTCCGATTGCGGGTCATATTCACATTCGTATTCAAATTTTTTTTCGGATATTCGTATCGTGGATGTGGACGGATATTGAATAATTATTATATCAGTCAACGATCGATAAATTAAAAAATATAAATTGAAAATTTTAATTTAGCATAATTATTTTCAATCTCGCTGATTATAGAAGTATGCAAAATCGACAAGTATGCTGGTAAAAAATAGTTTTGAACGGTTAATTTGTATTAAATGCATGTAATATAAACTATTAACTTAACCAATAAATACCCAACTTTCATTGTATTAAAATACACATGAAATTAAGAATAATCTTAACGAAAACCGAATAGATAATTTTCGGATGCGGATGTCTTAATATCCACATCTGCATCCATATTTGTTTTTTCGGATATCAGATATTTATCCGCTTTTCAAATACGGATGCGAACAGATTTTTCGGATATACATTAACAGCCTTAATCTTTCTTTTAACTTGTTATATCCCTAGTTAGCAAGGTGAACCATCGATCGTACATGTGAGTGCTGCATGTCCTCATCACGTATCGACAATTGAAATTTTCGTTTTGCATTATACTTTTTCAAGATTGGATACAAACACAACAAACTGGTTGCCAGAAATCTTTAAACACATTGTTTTTTATTTCATTAGTGTGGTTATGTTAACAAATTAACGCTTAAAAGAGGTTAATTTATAAAGATTACAAAAGATAATATCCGTGGTTAATACTTAGGGAGCTGCTATCTGCGTTAACAATTTGTCTATGAGTATTTAAAATCTTTAGTAATACCTGTAATACCTTTGTTGCCACACTTCTTTGTGTAAACGTAAACTTTTCAAAATACTACAAAAATTCAAATTACATTAATATATTTGAATATATTCCCACCTTGATTCAAATTCAAATTTTATATTCTATTACTTGGTCAATCACTCATATCCTTTAACTAAAATTGCTTATGTTTTCTTTAATAATAGTTGTAATATCTTTGGTGTCTGACTTTTTTGTGTAAACATAAACTTTCTAAAATACCCTATAAATTCAAATTACATCTCAGTATATCTGCATATACTACCACCTTAATTCAAATTTAAAAATTTATGTTGTATTAATTGGTCAATCACTCTTATCATTTAACTAAAACTGCTCATGCCTTAATTAAAATGCAAGTTTTTCGTCTACTAAAACTGAATCAATCAATTATATCTCAATTAAATTTTAAATTAAATCGCTCTCATTAATTAAATTGCAAATTATGTATGCTAAAACTAAGCCAATAGGCTTTGAACTAAAATCGCGCATGCAAATTATTTTCTTTTGCACATGTGAAATTGTAACATCCCTAATTTTAGTTTACATTATTCAGGATGTTTAATTGGATAGATTAAATAGAATAATGTAAATGGTTAAGGAAAATGAGGTTTGGTTATTAACAAGGTCGTGTCTTAATAAAGTAAGTAATAAGATTGTTTTGAAAAACTTAGCACATAAGAGAATACATGAGAGGGGCAAAATAGGTAAATCCATCTTTTACTCCTTAAACCCTCTCTCCCTCATATCATTCTCATTTTACTCACACAAAAATAATCAAAAGAGGAACATAAGGAGGCCGGCCATAGCCTCAGGGGAAAAGGAATGAAATCAAGGGAGATTCACAAGATAAAGCTTAGGAAAACTAGAGCAACATCAAATCTCAACTCCAACATCAAATTTAAAGTGAATAATTGCTAAAACCATCTCTTTTATCTTTTGCTTAATTCGGTTTTGGATAGTACCTGAATTTATCTTGTTTGATTTGCCAAGTTATGGTTGAATAATCATTGGTTGAATAGAATAATGGTTTATGGAATTTTTTTGAAATCATTTGAATGGGTTTTTAGGGTAAAACTTAAGTTACTAATCTCTAAATGCTTCGATTTTCTAATATATTGTATAAAATATTAATTTAGAGATGGAAGTTTAATTTCATAATTTTCCGAGTTGAAATGAATATTTTATGAATTTGCTAAGGTGGAAATTAGGTTTAATTTGGGTTTTAATTATTTAAACTAATTATATATAGTTTTTGGTCCCAAAGTATTTATATGGTAAAGAATAAGATATTTTTGAATTTTTGGAATTTCTGGGGATTTTTCCCAAGTGAATTCGAATTATTATGAACTTATTTTGCAGGATAAGCATTTAAATTAATAATTAATTAAGGTCATTAATTAATTAAGTTGGAAAATGATGTTGGGACTTTTAAAAAAATAGATGCGGTAGATTTATAAAAAGAATTGGGTAAAGCATTTCATTGGCCAATAGGAATTTGACAAAGAATAAGATTTGGTGAGAAGTATTTGCTTTTATTGGTAATAAATCAATTTTTATAATATTTACAATAATTCCATGCCGTTTCTATACACCGAAGTTAAGATGACGCCGCAGCTAAGAGGGCCAGCCTCGATGTGGAGGGAAGCATATGATAACTACTTTGGTAGTTATGGAATGGTTACTACATTGTCGAAGTCGACTTCGTCGGCAACCTATTATCGACGACATCGTATTATCGTGATTCATTTAAGTTTTTAGAGCTTTAATGCCGCAATCATTGATGTCGTCTATCATCTTTTTGATTATTTTCGGTATCAACTATATGAAGGCGTTAATATCGCCTATTTTAACTTCGACGTTCTATATTTGGCAGCATAATAGCTGAAGTATACTAAGTATAAAGTTTTATAATGACGCGGTTAATTTTGTTGTCGCTATTCATCAATGTCGGCAAGGTTTTATATTGCACTGTGTTGGCAACGATGCCGCACTGCACCGATGCCACATTTATTCCTTTTAACACTAGCGAGGATTAGTTTTATGTAAATTAAAACTATGTATTAAAGAGGCAATATAGCCAATGTTCAAGAGGGTCGACAACCCTATGGTTTTGGCAGTTAGCCATATAATTTATAATAATCTAAAGTTTTGTTTTAAAAGGTGGATAGCCGATATCATATGTATCTCGACAACCTTGTTTTTGACATAATGTTTTATACTTAAAAGGGTTTAAGCTTTTGTTTTTGACCTTGGATAGAGGTCGACATTATTATTACTGTGGAAAATATTCTCTACTGTCCTAATTAACAATGGCGAGCCATATGTTGTATGATTTCAACTTTGATCGTTGGGGATACCAATGTTTTACACAGTGCTATAAGTATATGAAGTTGACATTATTTATTAGGGTTACCAAGATCGAATAAACTCAACATTAATCATTCGGGATACCAATGTATATTTTTAATGAGTTCAACATAGGTCATTGGAGATACCAATATATATATTATTTTGAGATGTTATAAGTTTAAGGGGTATACAACCTAATTGGGGACAAAAATAGATACAGGTTGAACATGTAGGTTAAACATGAATTAAATTGATAAGTGATGGGTTCTTAGTTATCCTAGGAAAACTATGAGATGTGAGATGGACAGTCCACATAATGCCGGAGATGGATAGTCTCTATATGGTTAATGATGGGTTCATAGTCAACCTAGGAAAACTATGGGATGTGTGACGGATAGTCCGCGTCATTTTGAATAATGAAATATGTGAGATGGATAGTCCACATTACCTTGATAATGAAACCATGTGTGATGGGCAGTCCATATGGCAGGGGATGGGTAATCCAAGTAATCATATATAAGATGGGTAGTCCACATAAGTATAAGACGGATAGTCAATGAATATTTAGATAGGTGGTCTAATAAATTGGGATGGGTAATCCAGTATATGTTGCATAATTGCAAATAATCTTTAATCTGTTCTAACCATTATGGATGCAAGAGAACAGTAAACGGCTAATATGTTTTGGTTAAATACTAGTGAGAGGAAAACCCGTTCCGCTTAACGGCGTGGTCTCACTAGATATCTATTGGTTCGAGATAATAGGTTATTATTTGCACCAGACTTTTTGTCCGACCCGAAGTTTTTGTTTTTCCCCTTAAATTCTCAAGTACTTATTTGAGTAGGTTCGGAGTAAGGGATTTCAGGTATCCAGTAAGACAAATAAGCTTTCGAAGACGTGCATGAGCCAATCTAGCTATTTAGGAGTTCTTATCTAATCCGTTGTGTTGTTGATTTTGTCTGTATGGATGTAATGTCAAGCTATATAATTGCCAAGTGTAAGACTCTGTTCAACCAAGAGGGCATACTTAGAATCAGGTAGTTCTTTATCATCTAACCACCTCCAAAGAAATAGAAGGCGAAGGATGGAGGCATATGAAGTAGGAACCTCTAGGTGTGAGAATGCAACCGACCCTCACCTAGGCATAGGGGTCGATATTGAATACATCCACCAAGGAGCAGGACTTTAAGATAGAATTGGAATGCACTACGACTGACCAAGGCACCAAAAATCAAGAGTTTGCTACTAAATTTCCCCAAGGAATGAACGTAGAGTTGTCGAGAAAACGGTTCTTCCGAAGCTAAGAGAACTTAGGAGATGAGGCACGAACCAGGATTGTTTACCGAGCCAGGCACAAGGAATAGATTACGATTACCACAACCCAACAGGTAACCAAGGGTCGAACTTGGCTGAAATGGTAAGGCAACTTGTGGGAAAAAGTCAAGGCCAAACTAATGATGACTGGGGCACTTCCCCTAGTCAAAATCCCTTCACTAAAGCAGTCTTACATGAATAGTACCCATGGAGATTCAACATGATGACGATGCCCTCATACTCAGGAAAGACTGATCCTAGACAACATCTCATAAAATACGAGTAGCGTATGGACTCCGCTAGAACGTCAGATGTAATCAAGTGCAGGTGCTTCCTAATCTTCCTAGAAGGAGTGGCGACCATGTGGTTTAGTCAACTACCACCAAGGTCCATCTCTTCTTTTGATTAGCTGGTAAGGAAATTCATTGAGTAGTTTAGAATGCACGTGACTTGCCCCAAGAATGTCATGTCATTGTCTAACTTATTCCAAGGACGGGGGAATCGCTCAAGGACTTTTTGCAAAGATTTAATACCGCTATGACTTAGGTGAGCAACCCTCAGGACAACATAATCTTGATGGCATTTATCAAGGGGATCCATCCCGATATAGACTTTGGTGAATGGTTATCAAGAAAGCCTCATGCTACTCTGGATCAATTCTACAACAAGGCAGCCCAGTACTTGCGCAAGGAGGAGGTTACATTGAATAGGAGAGGCAATGATACGAGCTATTAGGTCGGAGCAGTGCGAAGCAACGTTGCTGTGAGACAATCCGAAGCGAGTTCCGGGAACATAGCTATGAATGTACAGAATAACAATAGCGGTTAAAGCAAGGGCCGTAGCGGGGCCCCGGACGAAAACCAGAATTCTAGGGGACGATCGAGAATCCCGAGATTTGACATATACACCCTGCTGAATAAATAAATTGAAAATATTTACTTGGCTACTCGTGACTCGAAGCAGTACAGGAAACCGACCCCTAGAGAGTCAAGTGAAGAACAAAGGAAGTCTGGAAAATTCTATAGATTTCATGAAACATATGGTCATGACATGAACAAGTGTAGACACCTTTGTGGTATGATCGAAGAATTGATCCGAAAGAAAAAGCTCCAACAATTTGTGAAAAACACATAGGACGGAAGTAAAGGAACATCTAACCCCCAACGAGGATAGATTGCTCCTAGTGTTGACGAACCTAAGCGACATGAAAGGAGATTTACTATACACTAGACCACTGACAGTCATCTTCCAGTGGTGAAGTACTGGAGTGGAATGGAATAGCAAGAACCTACGATGCTATTTCGCTCGAGCATAAAACTTATTCATGTTTGCTTTGAATTATTTCATAAGATAGACCCTGTTATTTTTCAATAAAATGGCATTCCAGCCATGCAACTTTACCTTTATGCAATTTTATTATGAACCACAACCAACTCGAATGAAACTGCATATGAATAATGCAGGTGTACAGGTACCCAGAGTTAGGTGCTCACCAATTCTCCATGGCCCATGATCAGACCTATGGAGCTCTACCGAGGCAAGCATGACTCGACCTCTCATCAGCCAACTCTTTCCCCTGACTCGGGGGCAAGACCGTGATCCATAAGTGGATGTGACTTGACCATCCACTCTCAAGCTCATACCTGGTTTTTTCCAGGACACTTATGCCTTGTTTGGAGCTTCACAGACTAAGAACCCATTCTAACGTGGACGTGACATGACCGTCCATGCACTAACTCTTGCCTTCGGCATGGGGCCCAAAACATAAACCAAAATGGATGTGATTGACTATCCATTAATGTAACTCTATCCTTTGACCTGACAAGTGGAGTTCAAACCAAAATGGATGTGACTAACCATCCATCAACTTAAATCTTTTCCTTGATCCGACTAGGGAGCTTAAACAGTAAACGAGTGGATGTGACCGGCCATCCGTCTTCTAACTCTTTCCCTTGAACTGACGGGGGGTTTAAATACAAAAGGACGTGATCCGATCGTCCATTGCTGAACTTAGAGCGGATGTGACCCGACCATCCGGCTTCTAGCTCTTTTCCTTGACTCAACTAGAAGAGCATAAATCATAAAGCGGGCGTAACTCGACCATCCGATCCTAGATGGATGTGATCCGACCATCCATCAGCCCACACCCTCCCTTGATCCGACGGCAGGAGTATGAAATTACAATGGATGTGACATGATCGTCCATTCGCCAACTTTGACCATCCAAACAAAGGTAGACGTGTAACACCCCACTCCGAGACCCACTGTAACAAAGAGTATTACGGTAGTAATACTGTCTGTTAAAGCGGAGAATAGAGTATAGTGGAGGCGACCATTTATAATCAAGCTATAACGATCTACCGAATACGTCGAAAGGTGGAATCTATTTAAATTTTTCTCAATCAGGTGGTTCGACATATTCGGTAAATACTTATAACGAAATTACAAATGGCTAAAGATCTATCAGGACAAAGCATAATAACATAAAAAAATAGCATCACAGAACAGAATCACATAACAGATATAAAATCCCAGAACAATACATCGTCAATACAGATCCAAATACTATAAGTGGGTACAAAGCCACTGCCCACACATGTGAGTCAAAAATATGTACATATCAAAGTCTGAATAATAACAGAGTAGCGGAATAGTGGACAAATAAAAGCGCTATCTATCAGCATAGCAGATAATGTCCAAGCGGAAGCACAGAAGCTAAGTCCAGAGACCTAACCTGAAACAACTCGGTCTGACCCGAGCGAAAACACTCGGGTCAGGCTAGCTAAACAATCAGTAATAACCGAGATATATAATAATGCGGTACATAAATAAAACAATACTTTTCCAAAGAGAAGAGTATTTAGGACCACATGAATATAATGACGGTCCCTAATCATCAATCAACAGTAAAAAAAATCTCCAAAGAGAATAACAGCACCAAAGTGCTAAATAAATAAAATCGCCTCATATCATCGGCGTAGCCAAAGCTATATAAAGTTGACCATAGGCAATAATCCCATGTGTGACCAGAGTCTGTAATCAATGCCCAAGCAAAGATCGATGCTCCAAAGAGCAATAGGGATATACTGAAAAGTCAATGAAATCAAACACTGAAAAGCAGTGTCCTGAGACATTGTGAATCCACAAGGTAATCGCACTTACATCGTATGGTTCCATAGAACCAACACCGAATGGTGGTACTCGAATGGATATAAAAATCATCAGATAATACAATTATAGCACGTGCACCGACCGGAGTTGTTATTGCCAAGTACTGTAGAGTTGTGATCGATCACTCGCACAGATGCGGAACGCACGAGACGGCGAGATCCTTCCCAGAAGGATAAAGGCCCAGAGGAACATGCCAAAAAAGAAACTGCTCCATAAAACAGGTGTCCAGAGATGGTTGCCCAGAGGCGTGGTGACCCAGAGGTCCAGTACTGGCCGCCCAGAGGCTAATGTGTCACAAACTTCTTGGAGAGGAACCCGTAAAGTGTTAACAATGAGTCCCATACCCCATGTTCGCACTAAACGGTTTACTAACCAATAGAAAGCTCACATTCCAAACAATAAAAAGTCCACCTTGTATCATCGGTAAACTAGACCCAAAGGTCAAAACGATCAATCGAATAGGTCGGGGATTAACCGGAAAGAAAATACACACGGTTCCATAGGCCGAAGATTTCCTAACCGTTTAAGCACCTTTTCACTTCGCTCGACGTGCTAAAAAGTGAGTGTGAGATTTTTATTATAGAAAATAATGGTTCGAAACGGATTTATAATTGATTTTGAGAACACTTTAAAATGGCTTTTGAAAACTCTCCTATTATGGAGTAAATAGTTTACTAATAAAAAAATAATATTATATAATAATTTCGAAAGCCAAGTGAAAAATCCTTTGAAAATAATTCATAAAACACGTGTACGAAATCCAGAGACAAATCTCAAAGAAATCGATAAAACCAGAAAATTACTGAAAATATTCTAAGTGTTGGAAAATAGTCCAAAACTGACGCGAACCCAAGTTCGGAAAATTATTCGGACCAGCAAACTGAATCCGAATAGCATGAAAATTGGTAAGATCGTAGTCCGACATTCTTACTTCAGAACGCAAAAAGAATTACTCGATTCCGACTTGAAACGAAGTCGCAGCGACGCTCCAAAGTCAGACCCGGAAGCAGTGAATACACTGTTTCAGGCTGAGATCCGGGTCCCTCTTCGACAGCAATTTCGAAGAGTCAAATGAACTCGGATACTAATCAAACTTTCTAGAGATGGAGTTCGGAACTCCAGCTTTCCAACGAGACCAAAATCGATGAAATCCGACAAAGGACGAGCCCGGGATGGCGTCGCAAAGTCGGGGTTCTGTACTGAAAACAACGGGAGAAAAGAGACTAAGGCCTATAGTTATGCACTAACAGACCAGAGATGAAAAACCACAATTTTGGCATAGTAAACTTTCAATTTTGACAAAATGAATAAAATAAAAGTTGTATCTTAGTTTCTAAGCTTTCCGGAATGACCAAGATCGTCAAATTCCGATCGGGAATGAAAATTTTATGACTAAAACAATTCTCAGATTTAAATTCTATATCACTGTCAATGTGCTCTCGGGACAGTAGTAAGAATGCACAGTTTTGACCCAATTAACTTCGAAATTTCATGAAACTCAAAACATGAAAGTTTTAGCCCTAAATCTATGCTTTTCATAACATCCAAAATTATTAGATTTGGATAAGAAACGAGTAACTTATGCCCAAATCAATTTCAGGGTTTTATTTTATCAACCCTGTAGTTTGTTGTCAGGTCAGCGACAAACAAACGTGATTTCGACCATTCAAAGCATAAAATTAGGCAAAGCTCAAAACATAAAAGTTATAGGCTACAGAATAAGCTTTCTAGAACTTCAAGAAAATCTTAATTCCGATTTAAGATGAATGAGATATGCCTAATTTACTAACAGCAATAAACTAATTATAATTTCAGCTAGCATATATTACAAGCACCTTATGTGCACACCCCAAATGAAAGCAAAGATGATCAAAGAGATATGATTCACATGTTACATAATAAAACATGTGTTACTAACTGATTACCCAAATCAAAAGATGATTAAACACACATTAGAAGAGGTTTTTAGCAATATATCTCTCTAGAAAGCAACAAAGACCACTATAGCATCAACCCAAGTTAGCAAAAGATGATTAGGAGGCTATAAGATCAAAAAAACACATAAAACATGTGTTACCAATTAAATTTCAGAAATTAGAAAGATATAAAAACTGATTTGAGGTGGGTATTTACATTACCTTTGCATAAAATGACTTGCATAAGCTAAAACTAGAAGGAGATGAAGATAGAGGCCATTTTTTTATGAAAGCTTTAGGAAATGATTAGGGTTTTGATTAGGGATGAATGAATGAGGTTAGGAGAGTTTGAGATAATTTATAGAGGAGGTTTAGGGTGGGTTATTGGGCTAGGTTTAGTAACTCAATAAGAAGAGAGTTATTTACATGTTTCCAAAAATTAGTCTAAGTGTTCATATATGTTTATAAAACTCATTTTTCTTACCCAAACCCGTTTTAAAATTTCTCTTAAAATATTTAACTTTCCAAAAATAACATTTTATCCTCATTTTAAATCCCATATTTCCCATTTAATTAAAATAGCCTTTTTCAAATAAATTTTGTTATTCCAAATCCTTTTATGCTTCATTAAAATAAATAAAAATCCTAACTTTTATTTATTAATTGGTAATGCAAATCCCGGGTTGTTACAGACTCCCCCCTTAAGAAAATTGCGTCCCCGCAATTCCTTAAGATAGATGTCGTCTATAATGTCAAATCCCCAAAAGAAGTGATAGAGATAAAATAGAGAATTCTCACCCGCAGAAGAAGATGGGAGAAAGCCAGGATAAGAGCGTTCGATAGATTCTCTGGTCTCCCAAGTGCAGTCCTTAGGATTCGGTGACCATTGAATCTTCACGAGTGGAACCTCTTTGTTGCGAAGGCGTCTAACCTCCGAATCAAGCACACGAAGAGGTCGCTGCTCCAAAGATAAATCAGGTAAGATCTCTAAATCAGGCACAGCACGCGGCTCAATGATAGAATCAGAATCGCGGACACACATGCGAAGCTGGGAAACATGGAACACATCGTGTATTCCAGAGAAGTGAGCAGGTAGAGCCACATGATAAGCAACGGGGCCGATGCGTTCCGTAATAGGAAATGGTCCAACATAGCGAGGAGCCAACTTCCCTGTAGAGCAGAAACGCACAACCCCCTTCATAGGAGATATCCGAATAAAGACATGATCACCAATGGAGAACTCAAGAGGCTTCCTACAGTTGTCCGCGTAAGATTTCTGACGGTTCTGCGCCTCTTTCATTCTCTGACGAATAAGAACGATCTTCTCAGAAGTTTCCCGAACTGAATCTGGACCAAGAAGGAGCTTCTCGCCAGATTCTAACCAACACGAAGGAGAACGACATGGCCTTCTGTAAAGAGCCTCGAAAGGAGCCATGCCAATACTAGACTGAAAGCTGTTGTTGTAGGAGAACTCTACAAGCGGTAAGTGATCCTCCCAACTACCTCCGAAATCCATAATACAACAGCACAAAAGATCCTCTAAAACACGATTCACCCTCTCCGTCTGACCGTCGGTCTGAGGATGATAAGCAGTCGAGAGATTCAGCTTTGAGCCCAAAACTGACTGTAGGCACTTCCAGAAGTGACTAGTAAAGATAGTGTCTCGATCACAGAAGATAGAGCTAGGAATGCCATGAAGTCAAACGACTTCCTTCACATATAGCTTGGCAAGCTGAGGAGCAGTCCGAGTGGACTTGATAGGATTGAAATGAGCTGATTTGGTCAAGCGATCGACGATGACCCAAATAGAAGTATGGCCTGACCTCGATCGAGGCAGACCGTCAATAAAATCCATGGATATCTGATCCCATTTCCACAATGGAATCTCTAGAGGCTGAAGAAGACCAGATGGACGCTGATGCTCAGCTTTGATCTGTTGACAAGTCATGCAACGGCTTACATAACTTGCAACATCACTCTTCATGCCCTCCCAATAAAATAGGCGACACATGTCGGCATACATCTTACTCGACCCGGGATGTATAGTGTACTTAGTGCGATGACACTCGTCTAGAATGTCATGCCTAAGTGATAAATCAGATGGTACCAAAATACGGTTCTTCTTATGAAGACACCGATGAGAATCAATCGAATAATCCGATAATGTCTCATCACTGGGTCCCGACTCAAGGAGATGAATATATCGCAACAAGTCTGGATCCTGCCGCTGAGCATGGGCAATGCGATCCAATAAGATAGGACGAGCTTCCAAGCTGAATAATAAGACCGGAGAATCAGAAGATGGAGCTCGATCTCTAATATCACACAAAGATAGGGTCTCAAGAATATCACACTCAGCAATCATCATAGAAACTACCGCCGAGTGCTTGCGACTGAGCGCATCTGCAACACGATTACCCTTGCCAGGGGTATACTGAATATCTAAATCATATGAGGCGAGAAACTCAAGCCATCGCTGCTGCCTCATATTGAGATCCCTCTAACTGAATAGATACTTCAGCGACTTGTGATCGGTGTAAAGAATTAAGCGTTCGCCTAATAGAAAGTGACGCCACGTCTTCAAGGCAAAGACGATAACTGCTAACTCAAGATCATGAGTAGGATAGCAAACCTCATTCGGACGCAGTTGCTTGGAAGCATAAGCAACTACCTGATCCTTCTGCATAAGCACAGCACCGAGCCCGCTACCACAAGCATCGGTGTAAACAACAAGATCATGGTTACTCTCCGAAACCACTAGAATAGGAGCATGAGTGAGAAGTTCCTTCAGTCGCTGAAAGGAAGCTTCACACTTATCAGACCAAATAAAGCGAACACCCTTACGAGTCAGTGTCGTAAGGGGAAGTGCAACTCGAGAGAAATCCTTGATAAACCGACGGTAATAACCCGCTAGACCAAGGAAGCTGCGAATATCATGAACGTTCTCGGGCTGCTTCCAATTCTAAATAGCTTCGATCATGGCAGGATCGACAGAAATAACCTCAGATGATAAAATATGGCCCAAGAACTTGACCTTGCTCATCCAAAAATGGAACTTGGAGAGCTTGGCCTTAAGCTGATGCTGACGAAGAGTATCCAAGACGATCCGCAATTGATGAGCATGCTCTGCCTCAGATCTAGAATAAATAAGAATATCGTCGATGAAAACCAGAACGAATCTATCGATGTATTCCAGAAATACTCGATTCATGAGATCGACGAAGAAAGCCGGAGCGTTCGTCAAGCCGAACGACATGACCAACCACTCAAAAGAACCATAACGAGTGCGAAATGCTGTAAGAGGAATGATGTCTTCTACGACTCGTAGCTGATGGAATCCGGTGGCAAGGTCAAGCTGAGAGAAGACCTTCGCACCGCTCAATTGGTCAAACATATCGTCTATCCGTGGCAATGGATAACGATTTCTGATGGTCAACTCATTAAGCTTGCGATAGTCAATGCAAAGCCTAAGAGAGCCATCAGCCTTCTTAACGAAGACCACAGCAGCACCCCATGGCGAAGAACTGGATCGGATGAACTTCTTCGCTTTAAGCTCTACTAACTGCTTCCTGGGTTCCTCATTCTCTTTAGTAGACATCCTCGTGGGAGGACGCCCAACTGGGTGGGAGCCTGGAATGAGATCGATGCGGAACTCAATGGCCCGCTTTGGCGGCAGGCCTGATACTGGCTCGAATATATCGGGGAAATCCCGAACAACTGGAATACGAGATATGTCTACCTCATCATCTCGTGAATCTAGAGAAAATAAAGTAACATCAGAAAGCCCAACATCCTGAAGAGCAATAGCTAACGGAGCGGACGAGTCAGGATGACGAAGAAATAATATCTGCTCCGAACAAATGATTTTGGCATCGTACTGAGCGAGCCAATCTATGCCAAGAATCATGTTAAAGCCCAAATACTCCATAACGTGCAGATTCGCACGGAAAGAATATCCACAAAGATCAATATCTATATCCTCACAAATCAAGCTAAGGGTCTTGGATCCGCCGATGGGATTCACAATCCTTAGTGAAGAAACCAAACAGGTAACATCCAAAGATAAAGTATCAACTAGTTCTTTTGATACGAATGAGTGAGAGGCACCCGTATCAAAGAGAACTCTACAAGATCTACCATGAAATAAAATAGAACCTTCGAGAACGGAAGGATGCGTACCTCGAGGCTGAGCTGAAGATTTAGGAGCCTTGGCAGCATTAAGCTTGCCAGATCTAGGAGGTGCAGTAGGACAAGTGGAATAATGATGACCCTCCTTCTTACAATAGCGGCATAAAAGAGGCTTGGGACACTCTTTAAACATATGATCGGTAGATTTAGTTAAGCACGATTCAAAGATAGATAATTCATTAAGGAATATTACGGAATATAATAGATTCCTACACATATTCCTAACTTATTTATCTAAAGGTGGATATGTTCAATTTGGATCGTATTATAACGTATTGTACTACGTGTCTGTTCTGTGTTTGTTATGCTTAATTCTGAACCTTGGATCTGATACCAAGGTGTAACGCCCCACTCCGAGACCCACTGTAACAAAGAGTATTACGGTAGTAATACTGTCTGTTAAAGCAGGGAATATAGTATAGTGGAGGCGACCATTTATAATCAAGCTATAAATATCTACCGAAGACGTCGAAAGGTGGAATTTATTTAAATTTTTCTCAATCAGGTGGTTCGACATATTCGGTAAATACTTATAACGAAATTACAAATGGCTAAAGATCTATCAGGACAAAGCATAATAACAAAAAAAATAGCATCACAGAACAGAATCACATAACAGATATAAAATCCCAGAACAATACATCGTCAATACAGATCCAAATACTATAAGTGGGTACAAAGCCATTGCCCACACATGTGTGTCAAAAATATGTACATATCAAAGTCTGAATAATAACAGAGTAGCGGAATAGTGGACAAATAAAAGCGCTATCTATCAGCATAGCAGATAATGTCCAAGCGGAAGCACAGAAGCTAAGTCCAGAGACCTAACCTGAAACAACTCGGTCTGACCCGAGCGAAAACACTCGGGTCAGGCTAGCTAAACAATCAGTAATAACCGAGATATATAATAATGCGGTACATAAATAAAATAGTACTTTTCCTAAGAGAAGAGTATTTAGGACCACATGAATATAATGACGGTCCCTAATCATCAATCAACAGTAAAAAAATATTCAAAGAGAATAACAGCACCAAAGTGTTAAATAAATAAAATTGCCTCATATCATCGGCGTAGCCAAAGCTATATAAAGTTGCCCATAGGCAATAATCCCATGTGTGACCAGAGTCTGTAATCAATGCCCAAGCAAAGATCGATGCTCCAAAGAGCAATAGGGATATACTGAAAAGTCAATGAAATCAAACACTGAAAAGCAGTGTCCTGAGACACTGTGAATCCACAAGGTAATCGCACTTACATCGTATGGTTCCATAGAACCAACACCGAATGGCAGTACTCGAATGGATATAAAAATCATCAGATAATACAATTATAGCACGTGCACCGACCAGAGTCGTTATTGCCAAGTACTGTAGAGTTGTGATCGATCACTCGCACAGATGCGAAACGCGCGAGACGGCGAGATCCTTCCCAGAAGGATAAAGGCCCAGAGGCACATGCCGAAAAAGAAACTGCTCCATAGAACAGGTGTCCAGAGACGGTTGCCCAGAGGCGTGGTGACCCAGAGGTCCAGTACTGGCCGCCCAGAGGCTAATGTGTCACAAACTTCTTGGAGAGGAACCCGTAAAGTGTTAACAATGAGTCCCATACCCCACGTTCGCACTAAACGGTTTACTAACCAATAGCAAGCTCACATTCCAAACAATAAAAAGTCCACCTCGTATCATCGGTAAACTAGACCCAAAGGTCAAAACGATCAATCGTATAGGTCGGGGATTAACCGGAAAGAAAATACACACGGTTCCATAGGCCGGAGATTTCCTAACCGTTTAAGCACCTTTCCACTTCGCTCGACGTGCTAAAAAGTGAGTGTGAGATTTTTATTATAGAAAATAATGGTTCGAAACGGATTTATAATTGATTTTGAGAACACTTTAAAACGGATTTTGAAAACTCTCCTATTATGGAGTAAATAGTTTACTAATAAAAAAATAATATTATATAATAATTTCGAAAGCCATTTAGGAGTAAAAAATCCTTTGAAAATAATTCATAAAACACGTGTACGAAATCCAGAGACAAATCTCAAAGAAATCAATAAAACTAGAAAATCACTGAAAATATTCTAAGTGTTGGAAAATAGTCCAAAACTGACGCGAACCCAAGTTCGGAAAATTATTCGGACCAGCAAACTGAATCTGAATGGCATGAAAATTGGTAGGAACATAGTCCGCCATTCCTACTTCAGAACGCAAAAGGAATTACTCGATTCCGACTTGAAACGAAGTCGCAGCGACGCTCCAAAGTCGGACCCGGAAACAGTGAATACACTGTTTCAGGCTGAGATCCGGGTCCCTCTTCGACAGCAATTTCGAAGAGTCAAATGAACCCGGATACTAATCAAACTTTCTAGAGATGGAGTTCGGAACTCCAGCTTTCCAATGAGACCGAAATCGATGAAATCCGAAAAAGGACGAGCCCGGAATGGCGTCGCAAAGTCGAGGTTCTGTACTGAAAACAACGGGAGAAAAAGAGACTAAGGCCTATAGTTATGCACTAACAGACTAGAGATGAAAAACCACAATTTTGGCATAGTAAACTTCCAATTCTGACAAAATGAATAAAATAAAAGTTGTAGCTTAGTTTCTAAGCTTTCCGGAATGACCAAGATCGTCAAATTCCGATCGGGGATGAAAATTTTATGACTAAAACAATTCTCAGATTTAAATTCTATATCACTATCAATGTGCTCTCGGGACAGTAGTAAGAATGCACAGTTTTGATCTAATTAACTTTGAAATTTCATGAAACTCAAAACATGAAAGTTTTAGTCCTAAATCTAAGCTTTCCAGAACATCCAAAATTATTAGATTTGGATAAGAAACGAGTAACTTATGGCCAAATCAATTTCAGGGTTTTATTTTATCAATCCTGTAGTTTGTTGTCAGGTCAGCGACAAACAAACGTGATTTTGACCATTCAAAGCACAAAATTAGGCAAGGCTCAAAACATAAAAGTTATAGGCTACAGAATAATCTTTCCAGAACTTCAAGAAAATCTTAATTTCGATTTAAGATGAATAAGATATGCCTAATTTACTAACAGCAATAAACTAATTATAATTTCAGCTAGCATATATTACAAGCACCTTATGTGCACACCCCAAATGAAAGCAAAGATGATCAAAGAGCTATGATTCACATGTTACATAATAAAACATGTGTTACTAACTAATTACCCAAATCAAAAGATGATTAAACACATATTAGAAGAGGTTTTTAGCATTATACCTCTCTAGAAAGCAACAAAGACCACTATAGCATCAACCCAAGTTAGCAAAAGATGATTAGGAGGCTATAAGATCAAAAAAACACATAAAACATGTGTTACCAATTAAATTTCAGAAATTAGAAAGATATAAAAACTGATTTGAGGTGAGTATTTGCATTACCTTTGCATAAAATGACTTGCATAAGCTAAAACTAGAAGGAGATGAAGATAGAGACCATTTTTGTTATGAAAGCTTTAGGAAATGATTAGGGTTTTGATTAGGGATGAATGAATGAGGTTAGGAGAGTTTGAGATAATTTATAGAGGAGGTTTAGGGTGGGTTATTGGGCTAGGTTTAGTAACCCAATAAGAAGAGAGTTATTTACATGTTTCCAAAAATTAGTCTAAGTGTTCATATATGTTTATAAAACTCATTTTTCTTACCTAAACCCGTTTTAAAATTTCTGTTAAAATATTTAACTTTCCAAAAATAACATTTTATCCTCATTTTAAATCCCATATTTCCCATTTAATTAAAATAGCCTTTTTGAAATAAATTTTGTTATTCCAAATCCTTTTATGGTTCATTAAAATAAATAAAAATCCTAACTTTTATTTATTAATTGGTAATGCAAATCCCGGGTTGTTACAAGACGTGACTTGACCATTGACTCACCAGCTTCTGCCCTTGACATGGGAGCAGAAGCACAACCCGAGATGGATGTGATCAGACCATCCATCAGTTGACACTATCTACAATCTGGACATTCGCTAACCCCTATCTTTGATCCGACAAGTGGAGTGCAAGCTTAAGACGGGTGTGACCTGACTACCCATTCCCTAACTTAGACCTTAGACCTGATGGGAAAATATAACTTTATAAGGACAAGACTCGACCATCTGTGCGCTAACCTTGTTAACCAAAGATTAGAGGTAGGAGTATAATCACCTTAAAGCTGGATATGAAAACTTAACGTTGTGGCTCATGCCTAGTGTTCAATACGACTTAAGACTAAGACCGAAAGGATGCATTAGGGTAAAAAAAAAATGAAACAACTTGTGATTACAATCCCATAGAACTTGGCAATGACCTATAGGCATATGAACATTCTTGGGAGTCAACGACAAAGGTATATGCATGGACGTACGAGCGCGTATGCATACTCGACGTGCAATTTCCTAGATCGAGGGAAATTGAGTTCTTACTTGGGACTTTCGAAAAGGAAACCAATTCAAATAATCGAGGCCTACTAAATCAATCAATTAGCTCAATGGAACCAAGCACAGACAATTGCCGAGAAAATACATTCTGATTTTATAATTCATATATCGACCAAGCGTCTCAGCGAACAGTTAGAGATACAACTCTACATGAAAGCCACTCGACGAAAGAATGACGAAAATTCGAGGTATTGAGCCAAATCCATTCCAATAATCCTAACTTGTCTCGATTTAAAGCACATCATGTTTGCAACAAGATGTACTTTAGAAGGCAAGTGTTACCTGGCCTTTTGACCAAACAGTATTTGAACATACTTAAACAATCGAATCAGATGAGAAAATGATGGAGAAATAACCCAAGGAAATTGAAAATATCATAAAACGACAAGAAAAGAGATCAAAAAATTAGAGAAAAAAGTTGAAAATTTGGAAATCTAAGTTTTTGGAAGGGCTGATTCGGAGCAAACCCACAAAATTCTCAGGTCAGACTCAAAGCAGAATAGACTTGAGGAATGCCCGAGTCAGACCCGAAGCAATCCATAAAAACCCTCAAGCACGCTCCAGAGTGGATTCGGTACCGATCCCTGGACTTGACTTGGCATCAACCCCTAATGACTTAGAGAAAACACTCATAAATCTCGGGTCTAACTCCAAGAAATCAAAGAAAAATTCAAAGCACAAAAATATTAGGGATCTTTAGGTCGAGCCCTAAGTAAACACTTAAATTCCTCAGGTTGGAATCCAAGCAAATTCAACCCAAACTAAAACAACAAAGGGATCACCCAAGTTGGGGATCGGTACTGATCCCACTCCAGCGATCGTTACCCACTACCAATTCCACCTTAGGTGGACCCCATCTTCTTTCTACATCCCTAACTCGATGTTAAGCGCCTATTTTAAAAGTCCTTTTATTGAATCAATGCAATTCTCTATCGATCTCCATGAGCACTAGAGTCAACAATACTTTGGAATATACTAAATATAGATTAGTGCTCCATCCTACATAGAGGATCGGTACTGATCCCTAATAGTACACCCAAAGTAGCCCCCACTCCTTTGACACACTTCTCTATCTACATAGAGCCCAATTCAAGTGTTGTTTCGGATTTCCTATGCATTGTATTGATAATTTTCATATATGGCCTAAAGCAGCAATTCAACCTTCTATAGGTCCATCTCTTGGACCAAAAAACACCTAGGTGACTATGCAAAACAACCTTGGAAACATGAAATCAACATTAAGATGATCTAAGATAAGAAGTCACAAGACCTTATGATGCATACATAGGGATCGATACCGATCTTCCTTCTAGAGGGATCGATACCGATCCCCAATCTTAGGGGATTTGAGGCCGAGATTTTTTGGAGGACTTCGTCTTCGTCATGAGGATCTGTAGGTGAAATATCAATGAGATATTTGGTCGTTTATTCCTATAAATACATGGGCAATGCTTCATTCTGAGGATCTTGACGCTGTTACTACATACAAACTCCATCATACTCTGGGATTCCTGCTGATCCTTCCTACTTGTAATCACAAATACTAGTGTAAAAGCAATAAAATCATTCATATAGACGTAGACCAAGATTTTTGAACCACTATAAATTCGTGTGTGCTTGTTTATTACTTGGTTTTCATTTGCTTTCTTCATTTAATCTCAACTCCCTTACTCTTTTGGGTGTTTGTGCTATTTTTGGTTCAAACACCAGAAATCATCAATGATGACATATCCTTAATTAACATCAGGCAATGACTATGCAATGCCCATAGTATCTCTCAATCTCATATTATAAAATCCCATTACCAAATCACTAAAATCAATAAGAAAGGTTTGAGCTAGCTCATAACAATGTGCAAAATCATATATCTTGACCCACAGCCCTTGGAGTGGACAAACTCTCAACTGAAAGGTCCTAAGAAATAGAAACAACTGATCAATAATAAATAGGTCGTCTGCCTAAGAAGGATACAGGGTTGATCATACTCTGGACACAGTCTCAAGTATAATCTCATCAATACATATATGTCTATCTACTACTCGCATACATACACCCACAATGGAACCAGAATGGAGACTGGCATCATGTCTTCTTGCTCCAGAAGCCACACGTGATCCATATGAGACGACTCCTATAACCATCGGTTACCATTACCTCTCTGCTCTCAGTATCATGACAATAATCCACCATAGGCTCGACAACGTGTAGCCTCTTTGGCTACGATTACCTATATGTGCCCCTATGGTAACTGACTGCTGGCCTATGCAACACAGGGGCTACCAGCTACCAATCTCGTGATGCACATCAAATACCATAAACAATAATGGTGTCACGGATCTGGGATGCGACCCCACAATCAAGCTGCCACGGTAGATATTAGCCAATCTGGTTCACTTTACATAAAGGGTGTTGGACAAAGGTAGATTGACACAATGTACACAAACCATGTGGCTAACAAGTAGCTTCCATAAACACTCACCGCAGTGAGTCACACACTCACAACATACCCACGTATGAGTGTCATCCGCGAACAAAGAATAACTGAATAAACAACAAAATAGTGTCTCATACCACCGCTTGTTACTAGTCCATTTATTCCGAGCTCATGCATCGCACTCACTCCTTCAGTATTCTATGTAACGAGTCCAAAGAATAACTGGAGAAATATTACCAAATGCCCATCCCAAACGGTATTATAACTCCATTTATTCAAATTCCTCGCCATGCAGAATATAAATCATTACAAAATCACTTAAAAGGATATCATCACCGTATGATATCAAAAACCATAAATTAAACCCATCTCAACAGTGAATCACTCATAGTATCAATCAATATTGAGAAGATGAAAAATCAAAAAAACGTAGAAACCATACCTAAACATCTTTATAGCACATATCAAAAAGTTCATTAATACTTATATATATTATTAGAGAAATACTCTTTAACATATTTAAAATACTAATTTGTGAAGTTCTCATAATTTTCTGTAATTTTTAAGCTTTAAATAAAAAATTTAAACAAAATAAAAAATTTACCTTTTAATAATTTATTAATTTCTCAACCTTTTATATATTTTCAAATATTAATTTAATAAATATTTTTATACTCCAAATCAATGTACATGGAAAGATTGATATGGAAAACTATGAAATAGATTATCCAAATGAATATAATTATAAAACAGTTAAGTTAATATCCATCAAAATCATTTAATTACTTTAAAAAAAGATTTCTATATTTTACTAAGGTTTGAAAGCTCTTTTGATAATACTATTAATAAACTTTATAATAAAAAATAATTTAAAAAAATATTATTATTTTAACATGTTTTATAAAATAGCAATATATTTCTTGTTTCCTTTAAAACAATTTCAAACTTATGATATACTATAATATTAATTCCAAAAAGTGTTTTACAACCAAAAAGGAAACTATATTTATATTTATAACAAAAATATATTTATAAGCCTGAAACTGGCTAAATTAAATAAAATTTAGTAAAATATTTACAAAATAATTTTAATAAGATTTTAAAACCCTTAAGTAAAAATTTTAAGCTTTTCTAACATATATTAGAACAAGAAGTGAATAAATATTTATATATAAAACTATGGAGTAAAATTATATCAACGATCATCATAATAAATATCACATAACCCAAGTTGAGTTCCATCAAACTCTGGTCATCTATAAAATTCACACATTAACATACAAATAATTAGTTGATTCAATTCACAAACGGATAAAATTCTGTTTGTATATTGACACTTCCAACTCATATAAATAACCAAACAACTATCAATCCCAAACAAACAATCAAACCGTACAAGGATGTGTCAGGCTATTTCAATCAAAAACATCCATATCACTCAATTTCATCTCATCCAATATATTAAACAATTCATTCAACCAACAATTCAAGCAATAAATGGGATAATTATTTATGTGTGTATGTATGTATATATATGTGTATATAGCAAGTGATAAATGATAGATATAGTTGTGAGTTAAGGAAACTCACCGAAATGATGTTCGAGATCCAAAACTGCGACTACACTCATCATATATGCTTCACCTACTTCCCCCAACTGTTATAGACACGAACAACAACACCACTCTAAATCCATTCACTTGAACTGCTTGACTTTTAGCAGTTAGTCTGTAACTCGTGCATCCTCCACTCCCACATCGTGGCTTCTCCAATGATAACTTGCACACCAGGGTCCTATATCATTGCCCCCTCAACCTGACATTAAACGCACGTGATTCCACCTCGCCACATCGCTAGAATCTATAACTATTGACACATCGCCTCTAGCAGGCAGGTCGACCAAGTCGCGACCTTGATTATCACCACCACGTCGCGATTCACATCTCCTCCCCATCACTGTCATGTTCGCATGCTTCCCTACCCAGGCGGCCTCACGTACATTCGCGATTCATTTCAGTCGTGGCATCGTTTCTTTTTTTTTTCGAACTCCTCCCAATAATTTTTTGGGCTCCCGAAAGCTAAATATGGAAAATGCGCTTTCTTCTCCAATTAGACGTAAAGAGAATTCTAGAATAAGAAAGAAAGGAAAATAGGCTTGTTTAATTACTTTGGGCCTTATTTTTATTCAATTTGTTTTTAATTAAATTTCTTTGTATTTGAATTTATATTTTAATCCTTGAAATAAATTTATATCTAATAAAAATTGATCCACTTACCATTCGACAAATTATATTTTAGTTCAAACGATATATTCAATTTCAATAAATTACCCAAAAGTAATTTTCAGACTCAATTCAATTTATTTAAACGACCTTTTATTAATAGCCTTAAATTAAATAAATATTTACTTTTCAATAATAATTATCAAATATCGAATTCAAACAATGTTATTTTAATTAAATTTACGTATAATTACAGTGTAGAAAGCAAGGGTGTCACATTAAGAATCGAGACAAAGCAAGGATGGAGGGAGGCATTAACCCTACCCTAAAATAGCCTAAAAAAGGCAAATTAACTTGGAGGGGGGTGGTCGGGATGCTTGGCAGCTGTGAAATATCAAGCCATCCCGATGTTGCATCCATGGCTGACCAAAAGCTTGGCCAAGTCAATTTTCATGTATTCTTGCTCAAAAACTTTAAGACTTGCAACAACAACAGAAGTCGATTTGCCGATAGAGGATGATCCTGAAGCGGCCATTTGAAACATAAGCAGTCTAAGTTAAACAAAGCCCCATCCTCTTGTCTAGCGACAACCGAAGGTGGAAGTCTGGCGACCGACTCATGGCATGCCTGATCCAGACACCCCGTGAAGACTGGTTAACAACCCAAACTCCTAAGCTAAGTAACTAGCCTTATGGCCATTACCCATTGCTCTATTTTTTTTTGCTTAAAGCCGATAGTCATGGAATTGGGTCTATTCCACAGTCCATTATGTAAATTATTACTAATATTATTATCAAAGATTGTAGGCCCACTGTATAGTTCGCCAACGTCAATCGACCACCGTCGACATGGTAGCGATGGTAGATAGACGTCCATAGAAGGCTTGAAAAAGATGGATTTCGACCATAGCTTAGTACAGAATCAATATAACTGTCAAGCATTAAAAGAAAAAATAACAAATAAAACACAAAATGCTCATGGCTAGAACTATGGCATTCATAATGGCGGGGAAGAAAAAGAAGAGGAGAATTAACTTATTATCAACAAAAGCTGGAGAAGTCGAGGGTTGAAGGTTTTTAAGTGCAGGCTGAAAATTGTAACGACCCGGGATTTTTATCGTCTTGAGTTTTGAATATTAATTTTTAATATTCAATAACACGGTATTTTTAATCAAAATAAATCCCCGTTAAATGATAGTTGGTAATAATGTATAGTTTTAAACCAAGATAATATTTTGAATTTCCATATTTTAATTATAAAATAGAAAATTGATCTATTTTGGAATTTATTATATAATCATAAAGAATAGAATTTATATATATAAGTTAAAAACGAATTCAAATAAACGTAGATGAAATGAATAAGAATATGTTATAAATAGAAATGATTTTTGACTTATGGAAAATATAATGTATTATAGATAGAGAGAGTTTAAAATTGGATTTTTCTTATATATATACAAATTAGTTAAGAAGAATGTAAAATATAAATATATATGAACTAAATAAATATAGTTATTAAAAATAATACATATATATTGAAAAATAAAAGAAGAAAATTTATATGAAAATATAATATGATGGAAATGAGAATAAAATCAGTTTAACCATTTTTAAAGGAAATTGTTTACAAAAATGTTATTTCCATATTTTTAAAGAGAATAGCAAAACTTCCATTTCTTTGAGTTATATCTTTTTTTTAAATTTAAAAATATATGAATAAGAGGACTTAAAATTGTTTTATTTAATACCACTTTGCAAATTGTTTTCAAAAAATATATATGGAAGCATGTTTTAAATCAAAAGAAAATTAACCAAGGAAAATAAAGAGAATATAGCTAAAAGTAAAAAAACAAAATTACAAGTAAAAGTAAAACAAAATTACAAGTCAACAACGTAAAACATTTCCTGGTAAAAATATAAGCATATAACAAATTGCTTGACCAAAAGAAAAGGTAAAAACATCAAAGTTACTAATGAAAACAAGGCCTGGTCGAAGAATATGTAGGCTAAAGCAAAACAGGTTATATATATATATATATATATATGTCAACTCAGCAAATCAAAGCAAAGAAAGAAGAAAAGAAAATATATATACATAAGCATTGTCTGGTCTAAAAAGGGGAAAAACCAAAACATTTATTCTAACCTCTTTCAAACTCAAACTTCATGTCAAAGCCAGATCATTTCAATCCATCAACCTTGTACCAATGCATCATTACGTTTTACACGAACATGTATATATATTTGTATGTATGTAGGCTTTAGTTTCAAAAGTCTGTAACCCAAAAATGTAAACAAAAAAAATGAAAGCTCTGTAAACAAAAAAGAAAATAAAAGGAGAAGCACTTGTTCTTTCCAAGGTTTTAAATATCGGATTTCGGTCACGTTTCGTCTCGGAATTTTTACACAAGTTATCTCGTATCGGGGGAGATCTCGAACGAGATGAGTACATATCGGGTGTACATCTCAGGTCTTATAATGCATCTCGGGAATATCTCGGATGTACTTATGTGTCTAAAATTGATGTGCCAAAAATTTATTTAACGGTTACAATTTCCTTAGTAAAAATAAAAATGGTAAAATACTTAATTTACAAGGAAAATGAAATATTTTTAGAAGAGTAGTGGCTTGATTAGCTTAATTGATTTGGTAATGTTTGAATAATATCCTTTTATTTGAACATAATGAAGAAGTGAAACCTTTCGCTATGACTCATTAAGATAAAAAGTAAAGAATATGTTCAAGAAGATGGTAAATTATAACTGGAATGAGTAGTTTCATTTGAATCAATATGAAAATAAAAATATTATGCAAAATAAGAAAAATGTATAATTTCAGATGAGATCTCGGATTGAGATTTTGATCCATATTTCGGGTGAGATTTGAATATCTTTGACAAGATGAGTGTCGAGGGAGTTATGGAGGAGATTTGATGTCTCGTCTTGGTTAAGTGTGAAAAGGAGATCTCGGAGGAGATCTCGGGCGATATATAGGAGATTTAAAACCATGGTTCTTTCAAGAATTCAAAAAGGAAGATAAGTAATCAAGCTTGTAGATCGAAGACTAAAGTTTAACTAGAAGATTTCAAAGGCTTTCAACAATGATTAAGGTGAGAATTTTTTTTAAATGCCTGGAAGTGTATAATTTCCTCTGTAAAATGTTAACAGAGTTAAAATTTTATATATGCCTAAAGTTTAAAAATTATTATCTCCCAATTTGATTCGAGTTTGCCAATGACGTCAACTGATGAAGTATTTGTTTTTGAATAAAGATCACACCAAAAATAGTTTGAAGTTTGTTTGTTTTGTATATTGTGTGAAATTGTGAAAAACCAGTAAACAACTCAGTTTTTCGAAAAATTCGATATGTTTAAATTATCGAATTAAGTTCATAATCATGTTCGTCACATCAAATTAGGGGTTTTAGTGCAAAAATCATGATTTTAAAGTTACTAGATTGAGAGAATTTTTGTTTTGATCATTTTTCATTAAAAAAATGATTTTGGGGTCGAGGATGAACGGGGCGACGCGCCATTGGCTTTGACATGACCATGGGAGCCTAGGTGACGTTTCGACCATCGGGTTTTTATTCTAGTGGCGTGGGGTGGTAGCGGTGGGAAGTTTTAGGGTTTTGGGATGGTTTTGGATGAGGCTGGAACGCGATCGAAATTTGGAAGGAGGAGGGGATCGGAAGTCTTGGGACTGGGCATGGAGGAGGGGACGTGGATGGGCTACCTAATGGTGGTGGCGGTAGGTGATGTAGTGGCGTAGGATGGAAGCAAGCTTTTCTTTGGGTTTGTATTGGGAGCTTGATCGTGGTTCGACGATGTTGGAGCTTCGATGGAGGTGTGAAATCGAATATCGGTGAGAAGGGGGACTCGGTGGTGTGCTTGGCTGGGTAGACGGTGGCGTGGTGGGGCTGTGCACGTGAACGTGCACGCGTGTACATGAGGATGACCATGGTGGTTGGGAACTTGGGAAAGGAACTTCGGGTCCGGGTCCAAGCGAGGTTGGGTGATGGTGTGGTCGAGTCGAGTGTGTTGCGTGATGGGGTTGGGCTCGAGATGGTTGGGTGTGAGAGTTTGATTTGGGAACAAAGTTCTGGCAAAAGAAAAGGAATGGAGAGGAAGAAGAGGAAGGGGGAATGGGTTGTGTCTTTTTTTGGTAGGAGTAAAACTTTGGGCTTCGACCCATATAATATAAAAGAAAAAAAAAGAGAAGAGTGGGTGTGGGCTCGACCCAGATCGGTGAAGGAGAGGTTTTCTTTTTAATTTAAAAGGTTAAATTATATATATATATATATATATATATATATATATATATATATATATTGTGAATTTCAAAATGCTATAACTCGTCCATACGAAACCCGATTATCGCGATTCTTTTTGCGATGGGTTCGTATCATCGAGTATTTCAATACTATGAAGTTTGTTGTTAGAATTGACTAAGCAATAATTTATGGTATTTTAAAACGGCCAAGTTTTAAATACGTGATTTAAATAAACTTAGTCGTTTAAAATTTTTATGACCTACCTATTGAAGTTATTTGTCCAGCTAAAAATAACGATCGGTTAATTTAAGTTAATTACGATAGTTGGACATCTGTTTAGTGGGATAAAACACCGTTCCTCTAATTGTATTTAATTGGACCCTGTTGGCAGAATAAATCATCGTTCTGCCATTATTACGAAATATATGTGTTTTTGGACATTGACTAGCAGAATTAAAACCCTAATCTGTTGTCGTATTTATATGGACATCCATTTATTTTCCTGATAATTACGTTGTGCAATATGATGTTGAATTAATTGTTGAAGATAGATTGATATGAATATCAAAATCTGTTATGCTGGATTGTTATGAAATAAATGGTAACTTAACTAAGTACCATTGAAATTGATAAACCTCTTTCCAATTTGGAAGTTGATTTTAGAATCAAAGTTATTTAAAAGATAACAATTATTTATTATTGATATTTTAAAAATAATTAATAATTATTTGAAAATGATTTAAAGTTAATTATTTTATTATTCTTAAAAATTATTTAAAGTATTTAATTATTGTTTCAAAGTTATTTAATTATTCTAATTGTCTAAAACCATATAAATTATTAATTAAAGTTATTTATAATGATTTGATTAAGGTTAAGTATTACATAAGAATAAATTAGTATTAAGATATTATTATTAATTCAATGATAATTTGTTCAAATATTAATAATGGTTTTTTTAAATAATATATTATATAATAAACTTTATAAAAGAGTATTTTTCTAAATTAAACTTGGAAAATTTATATAGAAACTTTATAAGTATTATTTTAAGATAATTATTAAATAAAGTTTTCTGGTATGCTTTCATGGCGTAATCGGGAGGCAGAGATTGCCTAAGTTAAGTTTGGATTTCTCTGGGATAGGGATGGAGATTGCCTAAGTTAAGTTTGGATTTCTCTGGGAAAGAGACGTAATCATTGAGTTGCGAATCCATGGTTGATACCGTAGGGTACTTTCCATATTTATTAGAAAGGTTTTCAAATATTTTTGAAATGAATGGTTTGTGAATATACTTATTCCTGTGAGATAAGTACATACCTTTGATGTAGAGATTTAATTTATTTAAATTTAAATCAAATAAGGCTTGGTTATTTCAGTGGGAAATGAATCTTTGGTTAAATGATTGTTTATTTGATAGTTAAATAACCGACTATCAAATCTGGTCCAAAATGTTACTTTGGAAATATCTAGGAGAAACACGGGAATTATATGGTACAGTTACCATTCGAGGTGCTATATTGTATGTATAAACTCGTTTCGTTCTTCTAGGACGATTATAAGGAAAACCGTCCACTAACGGTTAGGAGACGATCTCCGATCTTATTTTTGTCTGTTTATTTCTTGAAGAACCAGGGTTGAGTTTACCGAAAATATCGAAAGTTGTTTCAATGAGACCGAGATCGGATAAGTTATTCGAAAAACCACTTCGATCCAACGAATACGTTTTCGAAGTGAAGACAAGAGCATGGAATCGAAGATGGATCATTGAAGTCACTACACCATTATAAGCTATTAACAACGGGTAAAAACCGTTGTTAAGTCCAAAAGCAACGGGTAAAAACCGTCTTCAACACAGGAGTGGTTGAATTTAGCGACGGGAGAAAACCGTTGCTTTATGTCCAAAACGCAACGGGTATAAACCGTTGCAAATTGGGACAAAGGCAACGGGTATAAACCGTTGCAAACTGGGCCAAAGACAACGGGTATTAACCGTTGCAAATTGGGCCAAAGGCAACGGGTATAAACCGTTGCAAATTGGGCCAAAGACAACGAGTATAAACCGTTGCTTTATGGACAATAGGAAACGGGTATAAACCATTGCTTAATGTACAAAAGGCAACAGTTACGAACCGTTGCTTAATGGGCCAAAAAACGTTGCTTTATGTCCAATAAAAAACGGTTAAAAACCGTTGCTTTATGCCCAAAGTCACACATAAAGCAACGGTTAACACCCGTTGCACATAGTGTTTGCTCCTACTCCTACAAAATCACATCTGTAACTCACTACTGCATTACACACATATCTCAGACTATAAACATATCGCACATATACCATACATATAAAATTATCAAACTTATAATTACACTATTGTTTTGCAAACAGAATGCTACCGTGCCGGAATATCATACTTATTACACTGCATTGTTTATTACACTACACTACAAAGATTTCATTAATTACACTACATAACCTCCGGCTAAAGATATCGTATCAAACCCTTTTGATGGCTCACATAACCTCCGGCTCCAACATCCCCAAAGGTCTCGGTAAATTGTCGACATATTTTGGCGGTTAGCTCATCCAGCAATAAAATTTTGTCCAACAACACTTTTTCATATGTGGGTGGTACTGGTTTTCCATGAATTACTAATGTTGTGGAATCTCGGCATATAGTACCTGTTATATAAGCATTTCTGGAGTGAATATATGGAATCACATTTACAGAACTAACAAGCTCCCAAACATTTAAGACCATTGTGCAGAGCTACACAAGTCCTAGACCCATTGTGTATGCGATATTCGATCTTTAAAATCATGCAAGATTGGAATGGAAGGTGTAAACTTTTATGATCTTTCTATATCCTTTTTTGTTTTGGAGTTTACTGATTTATTTTTGGACATAATGGCTATTGTGAGTGTCAATGAAAATTGAAACCAAAACAGATATAAGATAAAGACTACGATGAGTATAAGTATACAAACTAGATCGCTATTGACAATGAATTCCTTCTCATCTCTGTCATTCATTCGCTATCTCAAACTCCAGCTCTGCAATAGCATTTTGAACTTTTACGTGATTCTTCATCATTTCTTGCTATCTCTCACTGTTTCTCAAATCTAATCATGAACACAACCTTTTTTTAAATAACACTGTACTTTCAGCCAAGCAAGAATTTAGTGAAGGTTGTGCCCACCAGAACTTATCCATGTGATCATTGTTATTGATTTGCTAAAACTACTTAAAATTGCTTAATTTGCTCTATCCTATGGTTATAGCATTATAAATATTGCTAAATATTCTCTTATATCTTATGATTATGTTAATTTGGATTTGAAAATGTCATATATACCTCTTGTGAACCTAATTATGACATACATATCAAACGTGAACCTTTGTTGCCTAACCTCTTTTTCTATAACAAAAGATAATTTGGAATCTACAAATACACATGCACTAATACTCATTAATTTGTTTATATGCACAATAACAGAGAGCAATAAACTCGGTTGAAGCACAAAAAGACTGATTGGTCGATTAAAATAGTACCTGTTGCAATTACTTCGTCCTCTAAGTTCAGGATTTCACATCTTTGGTCGATTAACTGATTGTTCGGAGTGGCAAACTGAGAAGATGCAATTTCACTGCCTACTTGACGATTATCTTGGGCTATGCTGAGAAGACGCTCCAGTTTATCATCCATATTGTCCAGCTTCATCAATTTTTGCTCCACATTTTGCAGTCGCTGCTCATATACTCCTTGGGCCTGTTTGAGCCGTTTGAATGGAATGGCAGCACTCTTAACTTGGCTAGGAGCTATATTGGTCCCAATACTTCGGCTCCTGCCCTTTACATCTTTACCAAACACTGATATAAAGATGGCTTCATCACCACCACTCGTCGTTTCCTTTTCTTTTTCAATTTTGTCCTAAAAAGTAAATACATATATATGAATAATGAAAATTTAATTTAGAGACGTTATTATTTGTTTAACTTACAAAGTAGGAAGATGTCGCATCTGACGTGCTGCCATCTTTTTTCTTATGCGTTTTCTCCCATACTTGAAGACGTGATACTTCTGTTCCCGGACTACTTGAATCGACATGCATACAATGACCTAAAATTATATTTGGAACTAATGGTATATGCAATGTGATGCACCAATTCAATGACACATACCATTTCTTGAGTAATCATAGCGTGACTCTTACGTCCCGAATGATGACCATATTCGAGCATTGATCTATTTTGTTTGCCTCGCTTCCTTTTTTCTTTCGCCTCGGGTTTTGATTCGTTTCTTATGAACTCATCCCAATCATCTTGAGCAATTTCTCATTCTTTCTTCGTCAGTGATGAAATGGTCATAATGATTCTTGCGCAAATCATTCTTGTGTCTCCTAAAAGCCTCGGACATTTTTTTCATAATAAGGTCCTTTGATAGAGGATCGAGCTCATAATATTTCTGCATAACAAAAAATGCATGTAAACCATTTTTTATTTATGTATTGAAAGCATTATAAATGAATTTAAACCATCTAAGTTCATGTACACAGTTTACATTTCAAAGTATATGGATTTTTACATTTCAACGTATATAGTTTCATCAGTCTCTATGTATAAAGTGATCAATCTAAATATCCTATAAATATCATAAAAGAATATATCTTGAAACAGAAACAGTACATAAATATGGTCTCATATGAACCCTCGCTCATTCAGGCCTATTTTACAATCAGAAACAGAAACAGTACATAAAAAGGGTGCATATTACAATCAGACGACTATATTTTACAAACAGAAATAGTACATAAAAATGGTTATGAGATTGGAGAACTTACCTCCAATTGATTCCACACGTCTTCCTTGTAATTTGGCGGAACTTTTTTCCAACTTGGATATGAGATTGGCACATGATTTCTTACTAGTTTACCAATCTTCGTAGCGACCTTTGAACCATTTTTTCCGACTGGAGAACCGTAGTTGTCTATATCAATTTTCTCCCGTTTTAAAGTGGATGATTGTGAAGTTGTATCATTTGACGGTGGTGTGGCATCTTGTGACATTATGTCCTGCAAAGTCTAAAATCCTAAAATAATCCCAACAACATTATGACGTACATTTCTTCCCCTTCCAGCCCATCCCTGTGATGCCCGATTGCTGTCGGCCAAATTATTGCATGGAGTCCCCTCCATAACGTCCCCTTATTGCTGTTGTACATCTGATATATGAACCAACGTCCCCTTATTCTGATTTGTCTGATCCCACCAACTTCTCACCACATTACGATTTTTGTCAGTCCGACTGACAATAATCGTAATGTGATGAGAAACTGGTGGGATCAGACAAATCAGAAGGGGACGTTGTTTACTATATCAGATGTACAACAGCTTACCGATAATCGCTTGGAGCAATTTTATTAAGTCATATAATGCGTTTGATCTTGTTATGGAGGGGAATCCGTGCAATAATTTGGCTAACAGCAATCGGGCATCACAGGGATGGGCGAGAAGGGGAACATTCACTTTTATGCGGTAGTGATAAAGCCTTCCTGCATTACCAGAATTTTAAACTTAAGCGGATTCAAAACAATATCTAAAATACTGACTGAAATAAAGGATGCAAATACAAAAATATATTACCTTAGCACTGCTGAACTAAAGGGTGCAAACACAATATCTTGAACTGCCTGTCTACCTACAAACACAAAGAAAGAAAGATTAGTCAAGCTGATCACACGTATGTATGTGTACATGTGTGTATGTATGTGATCATATGTAAGTACCTACAACTACAAACACAAAATGAACTCTTGCAATATATCCATCCTTATGGATCCATCAGGATATTATAATGGCACTAATAAAAAATATAATGCATCTATTACAATCATATAACACACCATTTTACATTTTACACCATTTTAAATAAATATTTTGTTAAGGTACAATAACTGCTCTGAAATACAAAGTTAACATATACATTTGATAAGATCTTCTAATTTTTCATTGTCTTCAAAAGCTGATTGATAAACGGTGGGAAACTCAGTGTCATCCACATTTATGGTCAACCGTTTTGGTGTATGCAAAACCACAAACCATCCGTTATTTTTTAAATCTTTTGAGTAGAACACTTGACTCGCTTCCGATGCAAGAATAAATGGCTCATCATTCACGCTATCTTTATTCTTCAATTTTCCCAAGTTAACTGTGATCAAGCTTGAAACAGAATCTATTTTACAACCATTGATCTTATCTTCGACCTTTACCCAATCACAATAAAAAACTGTTTGTTTGAAGTCAATGAAATCCAACTCAATTATCTGTTGAATGACTCCGTAATAAGTTGTTTCTGCTTCCTTAAAATTTTTATCCTTCCCACTCGCTCTAAATTGTGTAATTGCTCTCATGCATACACCACTATCCTGTGTTAGCTTTCGCTCTTCATAACTCTTCGGAGAAAATAAAAACCCATTCACTTGGTACTTCATATAACAACGGGCATCAAACTTCGGCCCGTTAACTAACCGCCAAAGAGTTGAGTCAACATCGACGGTCTTCAACAACTACAACAAACACAATAAGTAAAAAAACATTGTCAAGGAGGTGTATGGTCAACTTGAAAATACGTTAAATATTTAATACATATACCTCCTCACGTAACCAAAAAGTGAAATTTTTAATAGCTTCCCCAGATGTACCCCCGCCTCGAGTTTGAGATTTGGTGCTTTGAACATAGGAGTTATACCTCCTACGAAAAACTCATAATAAATACTATATATATGAATTGATTTACAATAATAAGAATTCAGAACAAATTCATGAATTTATTTCTTCCATTCATCCAATCCATCGTACTTATCAAGGACCCATTTACGCACTTGTTGAAATTGCACTTGAGTTAACGTTATATCTTTACCATTATCTAGTGCTATTTCATCAGCAAACTCATCATCCTCGTCTAAAAACGCTTCACGGGTATGTTTATGAGTGCCAGCACCTCCTTTTGGCATATACTCCATGCAGTAAAGACTAGCTTCTTGTACAATATATCCTTCTGAAATACACCCTTCAATATATCTTTTGTTGCGCACATATCCTTTATATGTTTTCATCAACCTATGAAGATGAATAATTGTAAAATGTAGACATCAATAGCTATTTAAATCGAATAATTATGTACATAACTAAAATTAGTAATTTACCGTTCAAATGGATACATCCACCTATATCTAACAGGACCAGAAATCAATGCTTCATCGGTTAAATGAACCATATGGTGAATACTGATATCAAAAAATGCAGGCGAAAAATGTTTTTCAATAACACACGTTGCTTCTATCAAACTAGCCTTTGCTTTTAGAAGATGTTCCCTGTTGATCACCTTTGAGCACAAAATGTTATAAAAGAGACTAATGTGGTGAATAGCATTCCGTAGATCCTTATGTTGCGGAAAACAATGCTGAAGCAATACCGGAAGTAAATGTTGCATTATGACGTGGTAATCATGTGACTTCATATTTTTTAGTTCAGGAGGGTTGATGCTCACATTGTTATGGAAGTTCGAAGAGAATTTGCTCGGCACTTTCAAAATTTTCAAAACGGTGCAAAACCGTATCTTTTCTTCTTTGCTCAAAGTGAAAGTCGCATTTGGTATGGTTACTTTACTTGTTTCAGGATCTTCTATCACCCACAACTTTTGTTTTATACCCATGATTTTCAAATCCTTCCGTGCATTGATCCCATCTTTTGACATGTCTTTATGGTTCATAATTGTGTTGATCAAATGTTTCGTGACATTCATCTCCGTATGCATAACATCAATATTATGTCGGGTCAAATTTGTTTTCCAATATGGCAAATCAAAGAACTTCGACCTCCTATACCATGCAGGAACTTCTTCATCGATTGTCTTTTTCCGTTTTTGACCAATTTCCGGTATGTTTTTACCAACTTTCATTTTTATATTTGCTACCTTTTTTTCAACTTGATAACCAGTCAGTGGTTTTGGAGGACGCTTAAGTTCTTGCTCGTTGTTGAAATTTGTCTTATCGTATCGAAACTTGTGTCCGGACGGAAGAAATCTACGATGTCCCATGTAACAAATCTTCTTACTTTCAGGGAGATAAACAGATGTAGTTTCTTCTCCACAAATAGGACATGCAAAGTAGCCGTGAGTTGTACATCCCGATAAAGTCCCAAGAGCGGGATGATCATGGATTGCCCACAACACTCTAGCTCTCATTATGAACTCAGATTTCTTAAATGAATCAAATGTAACGAATCCTTCCCATAACTGCTTTAACTCGTCTATCAAAGGTTCTAAATAAACATCAATATCCTTCCCCGGTTGTTTTGGCCCAGAAATCAACAGTGTTAACATTGAGAACTCTCTTTTCATGCACAAAGACGAAGGAAGGTTATATGGTACTACAATAACTGGCCAACAGCTGTAAGGGTTAGTTAAAGAAGCATTCGGACAGAAACCATCTGTTGCTATTCCAAGCGTGATATTTCGTGGTTCAGCAGCAAACGAAGAATCAAAAGAATCTGTAGTTTTCCATTGAGAAGTATCACGCGGATGACGCATTACGGTTGTACCGGACTTGGCACGACCATGCCAGGTCATCGCTTCTGCTATCCATGGTACAGTATACAGTCTTCTCAATCTAGAAATTAAAGGAAAATGTCTTAAGGTCTTTTGAGGTACTGTGGTAGCTTTTCTCTCTTCGTCGAATGATGTCTTATATCTTGGTGCGTTGCAATTTGTACATGAAACTTTGTTCGCATTATCTTTCCAGTACAAGATGCAGTCATTAATGCATGCATCATAAGTTATGTAATTCATCCCAACTTGCTTAATGATCTTCTTCACGTCGGGGTACTTTGACGGTAGCGTGTTACCTTCGGGGAGTAACTCCTTTATGAATTCGAGTAGTGCAGTCACACCATTGTCTGAAAAGCCGTATTGGGTCTTCAAGCTATTCAGTTTCACAATGGCATACAACTTTGTAATCTCTTTTGGACAAGAAGGATACAATGGCTCTGTTGCAGTTGCACCATCAAAAAATGATTTATCCGTAAACTGCTCACCAATATTAGCATTATCATGCAACTGACTTGTAGGTTGAAAATGATGGAATCTATCTGCATCATTGATCAAATCCTCCATCCTAATATGTTCAGACTCATCAGTATTTGTGGCATGACTTACCGGTTGTTGTTTTGGCTTCTCCGGTATTCTTTCCCCGTGAAAACACCATACGTTATATGATTGAACAATACCATATCTAAGAAAATGAAAATGAATGTCATTTAATTTGAATGTATCTTCATTTTTGCACCGCGTGCAGGGGCACGAATACTTTTCCTTATTGCCACCATTTTCAGCAACAAATTTAACGAAATTTCTCACACCTTCCACATATTCTGTATTTCTTCGATTAGATTGATTCATCCATTATTTGTCTATACTAAAAGACATACTGAAAGAAAATAACAAGAGCTAATAAGAAATCATGGGTAACAATATCTTATGGCTTTCCACCAAGTTCAACTCTGATATTAACTAAACAGATGTATATTCTTCTAATTTCACTTGAAATTTAACATTAGCATCAAACTGTTTCCAAAAAATTTGCCATTACAACGGCGCCATTTTGTAGCACCAGAGTAATGTCTATGCATTACCCCTCTCCTGATACTTGGCTTGCGCCATTAACAATAATTTTATCCACTTACTAAATATGGTCTCATATTTAGTAAAACAAAATTCATTGCATCAACTTATACCCTAGCAGTCACTATAAGCAGCTATGTCTAACTAGCATGCAGTACAGTACAACATTTAGGCTTTAGTAAATATGAGAATGCACACTACAACACTACTTCTCTTCCATGTTGCAATGTTTGGATGATGATACACCACACGTACGGGGACATGTTAGATTATCTCACATTGTACAATTTGTAAAACAAATCATATATAAATGTAAAAAGATCATCCTTTACATAACCAATTGTTTCTTGGTTCTCTAACACTGTACACTTAAAACATCAAATATGAATTCTGATGGTTCAGATTAGAAGGTGCATCTCTACTTTGGCAAACTGTTAAAGAGTAGTAGATATTGACTATAATCAATCCCCAAAAACTTAATGAAACATCAATCCTAAAAGATGAAGATAATGATGGAACTCAAATGACAGCTTATATGGTAACACTAAACAAACCCATAAGCAAGCATTATAGGGAATAAACTGTTCCATAAGCCATTTCCAATACCCTACATGAAGCACTCTATATTTACTGTAACAGTACATACAACGTCCTACCCTTGTCGTAATAACCCTAAAGAATAGCTTGTGCAATCAAAGAACTAAGACAGCAATAAAAGAAAAGGTAGAAACCAAGAAGGATCTTACTTATAGCTAGCTCTATGACAATGTATGGACAAAAAAGCAAGGGTGATATTTGAAATTGATTTGGATAACCTTTTCTTACATTTCTTTTTTTGTGGACTAAACCATAAACAATAATGTGCTTTTTTCAGAATAAAAGGGAATGTGGCAAACAACATAATAATGATTACAAATCAAGACTCCATATTATATAAATAATCATGAGTGAACTTTTCTGTATATGTTGATGATTCAGGATTTAGATATTGGAGTGAAAGAGCGATAAAATAAGATAGAATAGTCTATTGATTACATAGACAAGGCTAAAAGTGGGCTGCAAGTATGTGACGAGAGAGGTCGATCAGCACCACTATATTTTTGTTATAATTGAACATATATATAAATTTATGTATTGGGGCGGTGGTGGACATGAATTTTTTTGATATAGCCAAACATGGAATGACACGCATGTCTTCAACGATGACATGCATGGCCGGATTCATATCTGATATCTAATATCTAAGAGGTGATCAAGATTTTCCTTTTAATATACATGTTTGCACAGCCTTTTTAACCTTGGTATAGGAACATGTAAAACATAATGTTAATTATGCACTGAAGGTGATGCATGATCCGTATCTGATATCTATATATCCACCTGTTATATCATCTACAGTATGTACCTTATATATCTTACCTAGTCCTTAGTTCACTAAAAGTGAAATAATAAATAAGTAGTGATTTTACCTTCCTATCTCAAGTGGCAATAGCAACTGATGTGATGGATCACCAAACTAAAATAGCAAACGAGAATGTGCACAATATCAGTTCTCTATAGACATTCCTAGACAAATATGAAAAGGAGGTTAGCAGTTCAAACCAGAATTCAAACACAATTTTAATATCACAGTAGCAATACATTTTCTCTCCCCACACAGCAGCAATTAGTAAAAGTATAATACAAAACAACCCGGTTTCAAGTGAAAAACATAACTCAGCACTATCTAATAATGCCTGCTCAACTCAAGCAGCCATAGTCATAGATCACACAAACCCTGTACAACCCATTCAACACTCTGATCAGACAGAGTATCAACCAAATATTATAGACCAAAGCCTATCTCTCCCTATTGATAAGTCCTTAGAAATACCCTGCATTGAACATGATAAATGCAGCTCCTCGACATCCTCGGTCAGCAATAACCGAAAGCATTAATGCACATACAAACTTGATAGAATGCATTGGAACAGCTAACCTCTTTGAGCCACAAGGGATAAGGAATTATTATACATGGCATGGTGGGCCTAATCTATTGACTCACAGCAAAATCGATAGATGCTTTATTAACTGGGAATGTTTCACTAAATTCCCACGTTTCTCGATTCTCTTTGCTAATCATTCCTCGAGCAATCACACTCTAATAATTTTCAATTTTGATACCCAACAGGAACATGCCAAAAACATTCCTTTCAAATACGGCAACGAATGGCAATATAAATCAGGATACAAGCAAATAATTGAAGAGGAGTGGAATTATTCTTATATTGGAAATCCTTTACTCCAACTCCTAACAAAGCTAAAAGCAGTAAAAACGAAACTAGAAAAGTGGAACAGATAGGAGCATAATTCTCAAAACAAAGTTGACGATCTAAGGAAGGAGCTGGACTAGTCCTACAATCACCTAATCATCCACCCGAATGATGAACAGATTAATAGACTTTGTAAACAACAGTTTGATAGTCTAACCTGAGAGCTAAACAAACAAGCTACAAAAATTAGACAAAGATCCAAAATGAAGTGGCTAACGAAAGGAGACAGAACAACTCAATTTTTCCACTTAAATGTCTCCTATCCAAAGACAAATCAAAGCAGGAAACTGATGATGGATTCACTTAGTGCATTTTTTTACAAATGCAGGCCATAAAGTAGATCAGAATTTTCTTATGGCTACAATGACCTCCAATATGCTTATAGCTCCAAATGTAACGCCAAGTAGAGAAAGTAAAATAAATAGGACCAAACTTTTGCTTTTAGAGTTCTTGTAGTATTGAACAAAAGCATGAAATCAATGAAACTTGAAAGCGGTCCAACCTACTACTACCTACACATACTACAATATCAAGAAAAAGACACTACAATAGACTTCCTACACATTCATAGTTTGTTATTTCTGGATTTATTAAACACAACCAGGTATCCTAGATTGGTTAGTAGATATAGAAATTGTAATAAATGTTGCTTAAACTGATGTGCTCTACAAGCTGTCGAAGTCAGTGACCATGAGTACGACATTATTTAAGCATATAAAATCAAAATGTATTGAGCGTGTACAAATTACTTGCTCATAACACAAATCTGACTTTACTGGAAGCCCAATCATATAAGATTTGCAAGTTGTAACTACAGATGAGAACTCAGATTACTGAAGTGAACCAAATTGAAGAATCAAAATCAAATTGCAATCTAACAAGACTTGAATTTAATTCAAAAACTCTTATATAACGAACCATTTATAAGGAATAAAAATTAAAATCGAACCATTTACAAGGAATAAATGTCGAAACTAGGAAAACTATTATATTCGAAAACTATCATGTACCAAACCATTCACTCGAAAATAGGAACCAAATTGATGATTTAAACATAACGAACCATTCATAAGGAATAATAATAAAAATTGATTCGTATTAAATACCTTGACCGGATCGACTGGAAAATGAGATCACCAAATTCTTTTTGAAATGCGTCGATAATTGATACCTTTGCCTCAATTGAGTGTAGTATGTCAGTGTTTAACAATTGATGGCTTTCAGGAGATTAAAATTTAGCGATCTGAAGATGAAATTAGAGAAGAGTACGGGGACGATATTAGGGCAAATGGTAAAGGAGCGTACTATTTTGGGAATAAGGGGGTTACACAAGTGACAACGAACTAAAAAAATCACAACGACTTTGACCCGTTGCAAAAGTAAAACGGCCTTTAGCCGTTCTTATTGATTTTACAACGGCTAGAAACCGTTGCTGTTTAGCAACGGCCCAAAACCGTTGCTATTCTTCCGCATGAGGGGGTTGCGAAACTGCCAATATGGTGTAGTGAGTGCAAGGGCTAATCGCTACTAATCCTGAGGATGATTCCAAAATGGATGTAGTAGGAATAGTGCATTCGGTTTCGTTCAGACCCAGAACGGACTTGTATGGATGAATGACTGAAAATCAAGGGAGATGTAGCAAGGTTAAGTGGGTCGCACCCAATTAGGGTATGTTATCACCTTTCTAGTCATCCTCGGATATTATAAATACGGTGCATGGGAAGGAGCTCAATAAGGGTGGGAACACCCGGGGTGATAAAATATTCGGTACTATCTAGGTTAGGGGTAGAACCGGTCTTGTGTTGTAGGGGATCCCGACGAGGTCCTCGGTACATTTTTCTAGATGTGTACTGTGATAGGTGGTACCTCAGTGCCTAGTCATTATATGGAAATCCATTCTCCAATACGTACCTTTACTATTTTGGTTGTAGAGCCTAGTATGCTGGAATTTGATTAATGTAACAATTTCGGCTATTTGAACAAGTATTTGCAGTTAGACACTATTATAATATCACTGGATTTTCTATAAAAAGGATTTTGGTTACCGTAAGGGAAAAACCCATCGTGTTTATGTATGACGTGGTCTTACGAGATACTATTGATTTTAAAAAGGATTTTGAATGTTATAATGAATAAAATTCCTTGTGATTTAAATTCTCACGCTGGTTTTACCAGACTGACCCGGACGTGGTTTTTCCTATATGCTCGGGTCAGACCGAGCATATTTCCAAGTTTAGCTGGAAGGATTGGAGCTTCAGGAGAGGAGGTGGAGGACCAGAGACGTATTCGCGTAGATGATTATTTTTCCGTTGTTTTTTTACTTGTGTTTATCAGCAGTTGTGAAGACAGGTTGTTATAACTGTCCGTGCTGAATAGGTTGGTATACTCTGATTGATATCTGTACTATAAACAATACAGTTTTGTTTTATGTAAATATTTGTTATATATTATAGATTATTCGTTTCCGCTGTGAGATTTTGTGCTGTTTGGTTTTCTTTCTATCTTCTTTCTACTTTCTTTTTTCTTACTATCAGAGCTTAGGTTGAGCGAATACCTAGGCTTTGGTGGGGTTACTCATTAGAGATAGGGTCAATAGTACCCTAGAATGAGTTTGAGTGTGTGTATATATATACGAGAGTGCGTATTTGTTAGTGATATAAAATGTTTTACATTGTGTTAATTGATCAGTTGAGTGGCATATGGATTCTGGTCAATACGAGTAGCTAACGTTATTGATAGGGATCTCTAAACACTTGAACAAGGCCAACGGACACAATATTGTTTTAAGAGGGTAAATGTAATAATTTTACCCAGGATATATTTTATATATTAAAGGCAATAATTTTCAAAATATATAGTATTTTGAGGTGTTGTTGATAAGTCATTTTAATTATGACTCGAAAGTCAAGGCTATCCATCATCGTCCTCTTTCTTCAAATCCAGCAAACGCTTCCAATTCAAGCTCTACATTCTGGATAACATCCACCACGTACACAGTTATTAAAGTGGTTCCAATATTGATAGAGAGTATGCCAATAAGAGGACCTAGTCTCTTTAACAACCAAACGTCATTTTTCACACCAGTTGGTTCTTTTACATTTCAAAACCAATTCATATTTGGTATCAAAATATCATATTCAATTCAAAATATGCTTCATTTCAAAAATACCACATTTACTCAAAATATTTCATTTCCACTAAAAAATATCATTTCAAATTCCAACTTAGGTTATAACCTCATTTAACCACACTTGCCTTTAAATCAACGATTTAAATATAAACATCTCAACTTTACATAGTTTGAAATTTCAGAAAATAGTTATAAATAGTTTAAGGATTTAAAACGGTTTAATATAAAATGGTTTGACTATTGAAAATGGTTTGTATAGTAAAATAGTTTGAAAAATCTAAATAATTTTAATATTAAAAAGATAGAATTTAAACAGTTTATATCAAAAATAACTTTTTGAAAATAATTTCAAATCAAACTGTTTCTTTTCCATTTCAACAATCTAGACCCATATCAAATTTCAAATCAACAATTCAATTTCCAAAATTAAAGTCATATATCAATTACAATTTTCACATTTCCAATTCAATTCTTTAAAACAATTTCCTTTTTACCAATTTTAGTTTCAACATTTCAAAGCTTGAATTAAAAAATAGTTCAATTCATATAAATCCAATTTTTTATTCCTTTAAAACAATATCATTTAATCAAAAATCCAAATTTCAAGACTTTTAAAACCGTTTAATTTAACCAATTCGGTGTCCGTATATAATTTTCTACCCTATGGCCAACTGATCAGTTATTTCAATTTTAATTATAGGGATGGATATATATCATTTCAATCCAAATCAAAGTGTCATAGGTTTATATCATTTCAACCTATTTCTTAATTTATTCGAAATGATTCAAATTACAGTTTATGTGTTTTCAATTAATATGCAGGGTAATAGCAGGGATACATATAAATAAATAAATACCCAATCATCCAAAATGTCAACAAATAGACATCCATCACAGTAAACATCCAAATCAGCCAATCAATTACAACAATTAACTGGTTATCAATAACAGGTATTTAACTAGCAATTCAATTAAATATTAATATAAATGTCAAGTTAATTCAATATGAATTCAAATTAAATTTAAGTGACAATTTAAATTACTAAACAGCAATCAATAAAATTCTAGTCACTTCATACATTTAATTCAACAAACATAAGAAGATTTAGTATTGCGTGAGTGGGTTAAATCACTCACCTTTGATTTTTAGCCCATAAAAATCCAAACAGAAGCGCAAAATCCCAACCGACTCCGAATTAAACCAGTCAGTTTCACGTTGTCCGGAATTTCGATATGAACCCAATGAAAGAAACCGCACGTGAATCGGAGTTCGTATGAAAAAGTTATTCATATTATAAGAAATATTATTAAAATAATAATTGGTACACGTTTAATAAAAAATAAACAAAGTTTAATACTTACGTTTTTCAAAAGATGAGGCTTCAGGCAAAGATGGAAGACCAAACTAAGATGAGGGCAGGACGTGTAGGAAAAATGAAAAAATGAAACTCATGTTTCATAAAAGAAAGTTTTTGAATTTGCAAAAAATGAGAGCCCTTGAATTTGCAAGCTCACGTTAAAATGATTCTGGGAAAGGAAGATTTGAAATGGGAATCTAAACATAGGAAATGAGGTGGTAACAAAAATGAAGGGACAAGTTTAAAACGTTAACAATTTTATGATAAGAATATACCTTCAGCAAAGAACAATTTGAACTAAATAAATAAGAGGTGTAAGGAGAAACAAAACGTAAATGAAGAAATAAAATTGCAGATTATTTAATAATAAGGAAATGAAGGTTGAGGGACAAAAATGAATGTCATGTTTTTTTTCGAAAGCTTCATGCATTAATAATGCATAAGGAAATGTATGTAGGAATGAGAAAGTTTGCAAACCAAAGGAAAATGAAATTTTGTATACGCGAAAATGAGGTGGCAAGAATTAATTCAACCTAAAAGTCTAGGCTTAGGTATTAAACAGAAGGAGAAATGAACGAATCAAGTATTAATAATGAGGTAACTATTTTAAAACGTACATGAACAATTAATAACAAAAGAAAAGAAGAGACCATGTACATCGCACAACCCTTTGAAATTCAATTTTTGAAACGTAACCAAATTAACTTCATTAACTCAAATAATATTCAAATTTGTACGCATTTAGTTTTTTATCTACGCAAAATAAATAAAATTATACTTAACTTTAAAATGAAAACGTTCAATTTGGTTTTCCCAAAATGATCTTTTATTTCCATTAAAACACCCTTTCTGTTTAACAAAAATGTGCGTTTCTTTTATTAAAACTATTAATTGCAATCAATGTTTTCTTTCCTTTTATTTGCAATATTTCATTTACATTAATTGCAATTACTTATAAAATTAAATTTCAAAACAGACAACTAAAATGGATTAAAAATAGAACAATTGTTTCCTTTAGTCATTTAAACACGTTTATAAATTTGCCGTTTATACACCAGAGTAATAAAAACTTACTTAAATAAATTATTTTCCTATTTTTGTAATCAATCTGTATGCTAAAACACAGTTCAAATAACATATATTTCTTCCTTTAAATCAATCATTATATTCTTTATTTTAATGAAATTAAACATACATTCACAAATGATACATTCATTTTATTTGATATAAATGTTCATTTCACTAAATCGAACTTTTTCACAAAACATAAGCTATGTATAATTGCACCTATTAATTTACAATTTAGTGTCCTCTCTCCTATTAATTGAAACTATTCAATTACATTAATTTCGATTGTTTACAAAGGTGAATTTCAAAATGGACTAAATAAATGTAATGACAAATGAAATAATTATTTCCTGTCTAATAGTAATTTAAACATATTCATACATACAAACAGGAGTTATACATTTCTTACTAAATAATAGTTTCTCATCCCTATAATTAATCTGTAAGCTAAAATACATTTCAAACAAATAAACATATGTTTACACCTTTACTAAACTTATTCATTTTATTATTTATTAAATTAACACTTATTCATAATAATTGATTTAAAAGTCTTTTATATTAAATCAACAATTCCTTATGTAATCTATTAATATAAGTTTTTATTTTATTTCACTCAAACTCTACAGTTAACATCTTTCCTTATATTAACTGCAACATTTAATTACTTCTAATTTCATTGATTCCCAAATAAAATCCAACACTGATTTAAAAATAAGATGAGAAATGAACAGTTGGTACAATTAAATAATTTGAACATATTAATACATTTATTGTTTACAAATAAAGAGTATAAATTTACTTACAAATGTTAAAACGAATTTCAATTAAATAACATATAATTTCACCATTAATACATCATTTATTTTATTCCTTACTAAACTTACAATTATTTCAATTGACTGAAATTACATTAAAACAGTTGTCAAGTTCATTCAATCAACATTATTAAATTATATCCTAATAATTTTTTTTCCATTTATAAATCATAAATTTTAATTTCTGACAAGATTAATTTCCAAAATCTCATTTAATTTAATATTTTTAATTATCAAAAATACGGGTCGTTACATTACTATCAGTTGTTCATTAGAAATATGGATATAATTGATATTCTTTAGCGTACTAAAAAGAGAACTGATTGAAATCTTCCTAGGACAACAAAACATTATGGGCCAGTCCTGAGACTAGGGTACATAACGCTCTCCAAATGTTGTGCTGTGTATTACTCTTGGCTCGTGGTGGCTCAAAGAGGTTAAATACTGTTAGTTATTGGATAACCATAAAATGACTCACTCGATAATTTTCTATAATTTAATATAACTAAGGTTAAACATAGAGTATTGAAGTGACGATATCACATGGTTCTCTTGACGTAATAATGTTAAACTTCAATGGGGATAGTCCACTTTGATTATAGTTAAATTATGGCATGATGTTCTTCAAACGACTATAGTTGGGACTGAGTTGAAGCATTGGAACAGAAACATTATTCAATAAAGAATTCGTCTCCTTAGTTATATGAGGTTGGTATCACAGTCAATTGTAGTTAACTCAAAGTCAAAGTCTCTGGTCAGAGCAGTTCGGTTGATAATAATAATTATTATTGAACCAAGGACTTTTGTTTGGATTATACAAGTTGAATTTTAACGATATTGAGATTTTGACCAGAACCAAATTCCATAGTCCTAACATGATATATTTTTGACGAAGAGAACTGGCATAAATAATCGTCACTACCAAGTATTGCTTACAATAGTAAAATTTAATTTTACAAAATTGTGTAAGTGATAAATTTGGCCAAACAGTCACACCTCTAGCTCAAGTGATGCGTGAACACTGATATTTGAATTGTTTGATATTAATCACTAATACAGTTTACACCTATGAGTCACATAACCGAAATGTTTAATACTCTGAAATACCACATGATTTGATTAAATTATAATTGTTATAAATTAATTAACATTTGTGAAATATAACATAAAATTTTATTTGATTTATTTGAATCAATATTTAATAAATTCATATATAAAAGCTATATATGTAAGTATTGATATATGATACCGCTAAATATTTAAATAGGATTTAAAATGTGTAAATATTGATTTGGTTTAAAAATGTATATAGGAACATTTTTCCATAAGGATGACCGACCATGCTTGGGGGGAAGGGATGTGATATTTGTGTAACGACCCGGTTTTCAGTCGTTTGATTTTGAACATTTAATTTATTTTAAATGTTGAATTTGAAATGTAAATGGAATTTTAATATGAAGTTTATTGATCAAATAAGTAGAATAAAACTTAGGTTCCAAATATAGTGATTTATTGGATAAATTTAATTGTTGGATTAATAATTGAAAATCGTTTAAATAATTAAAATCTTGGATTTTATTTGGATAAAAAGGATTTAAGGACTTATTTAATTTCTATTAATAAGGATGAAGATAATAAAACTTTTAAATTGAATTTTAAAGTAATTTACTCTCTTTTGGAAATAACTCGTTTTAATTAATATATATTTCGGGGCACAGTCGCGGAATTCGACGAAACCAGTTCCATTGGATCCGTAATAGTGTATTATGGGATTTCAAATTTTGTAGCGTTTGTAGTTATCGTTTGGTCATACGAGCTGAAACCGCACATGATTAATTTAATTAAAAATCGTCGATTTAAAAAGCTATCTACCACATACGATCGAATTAGGTTCCGAAACTTATTCCATTGGGTTCGGAATAACGATATAACATTAGGAATGCCAGGTAACACACCTCAATAGGAGTTTGAGATTTCCTTGTATATAATATGAGATATTTTGAAGTTTAATAATATTATAAAAAATTTGAAAGTCAAACCCTATCTCTACACTAGCCACCCTAAGGGCCGACCTACTATCTGAATAAGCCGCTCTTCCCAGAATATAAGTCGCGTTTATCTTCTTCTCCCTTCAGAATGAAAACTGCGTATATAAAAAAAATCGATTTTTAATCGAAATCTCGACCATAATCGTGAATTCGCCTCATATGTAGGCTTTAGGGGGGTGCACGGCATTCGAGAGGAGGGCGCATGCATTCGTACGTAAGGCTATAGGGCTTCAGGCCAGGGAGGACATGGTTGAGAAAGGGAAGTTTGGGCATGAGCATGTATGGAAGCACAGTAGGAAGGAGGCGAACTCGGGGCTGTAGGTGCGGGCGGAGAAGCTTGGGCGCGTGGTCGAGCTCGACGGCAGTGTTGGGTCGAGGCGGAGTTTGGGATGATGGTGGGCGACACGTGTCTCGAGTTGATGGCTGCGACGTGGGGTTTGCGTGCGCGATTTGGTTTCAGGTTGCGGCGATGAGGAGCAGAGGATTTGGAGTCGAACAGGGGGAGGGTGAAGTCGCGTTCTTGTTCATGATAACCTGGTTACGAGCAGCGGTTAGCGAACGTGGGTTAGCTTAATAAGGGTAATTAATCTAATTTTTGAAATTAAGGAAAATGGATATATATTTTTTTCAAATGTTTATAAATTGTGTAACTCTATCATGCGAGGTCGAGAAATTTCAAAACAGGTGGCATTGGATTTGTAATGACGTAGGCTACAAAATGAAATTAGTTTGGGATTTTTCGGAGTCATCTAGGATTTTAGAAATTTTAAAATCTAGATGTTCGGCAAGTTAAAAATCAAGGTGAGTTAATCTCACTCATTTTGGATTACTGAGTTTAATTTACAATAATAAAAATTTATTATTGGTTGATTGGATGAATTTATAAATTATTATCAGTTGGATTGTATATTATATATATTAGTATATATATTAGTAGTTGGATATATTTTCCGCCGTTGGAGCGGATGAGACACTATGCGCCCCACATAATAGCAGATGACCCTATATTACCGTGATATCCCGCCTCGAAGTGGGATTGGTATTTTATGTTATATAACATCTATGGATGCAGGGAAACAGGTTGGAGTGATCCAACTAGATTTCTCAAATATATTGATTGTTATATATATATATATATATATATATATATATATCGATATATAATGTGATTGAATAATCTGTTTTGGATTGTTGTGTGATTTGATTTATTTGATGCTATAGTAGTACTGGCCTTAGTTTTTGTATTTTAAATACCATAAATATTATTTTTGAATTTGAAGGAAATTAAAGGATATTTTGGATATAAAAATATTTATATCGAATTTGGATTACTTAAAGGAAATTGATTGGGTAAAATAAATGATTTGATTTTGGGATTTTTGCTTATCTATTCGTAAAATGTTTTAAATAGAGATTTTAAAATAATTTATATAAAGGATTTTTAACAATGGATTTTGAATGATATTTCCAAAAAATATGGAAAAGAAGTTGAAATCGATATTTAATGTAGATTTGTAAAATAAATGGGATTTATAAGAAATAGATTCATAAAAATGAAATTTTATAAATGAGATTAATTTTATAAACAAGTGAAACTCAAGGGAGTTTATAAATTTATAAACGATGTTAATAAATAAGGGAAAATGATATCAGTTGATAAATTGGGAATATAAATTCACAGTGTGAATTTATATCGAGATATAAAATCGGTTTTGGGAAAAATACTGCATTCCATTTTTTGAAATGTGAGAATGGTTAGGAAATCGAAATAAAATCGATGTGTTATGAATCGAGAGAGATTTATAAATTGAAATTGGTTATTGGAATTTTAAAAATATATTTTTATCGAGAAGTTAAGTTTGTTTTTAAAAGGAAAATTTATTTATTTAAACTATGTAATTTAAAGTTGTTTTAGTATTAAAATACATCGAAAAGTGGGTATTTCAAATATTTAATATTAATTGAAATAAATTCTATTTTTTTAATGAGCTTTGTAAATCGATTTGTTTATTTAAAAATGATTTGGAAATTTTAAAAGAAATTTATTTATGAATTCCGAAAACTTATGGAATCCGTTGAGTTAAGGAATTTACAAATAAATTATAAAGGATTTTGAGAAATGGGGATAAATGGCATATTTCCTAAGTATTGGAAATAAGATGATTTTAGGAAAATATACTTATAAATGTTCCTAAGTATTGGACTGGAAGAATTTAAAATGTTTTAACTACGAGATTATTATTATAGAAATATTTTTCAAAGTGTTGAATAAAAATGGAGTTTGGGAATAATTCTAAGTATTGATATGGATTGAAATATCCTGTTATGGAAATAAGAATTTGAATTTGTTTTCAAATATTGAAATATTGGAAGAGATTTGAATAGATATTTTTGCAAAGACATTTTTAAATAAATGTTTTTTGGAAGATTTATAAAATAGGGCCTAGTGACTGCTTATGAATGTTATTTGATAGTTAAATAACCGACTATCAAAATTTGGCCAAATTTGTTAATCGTTTCGAAGAGACTGGGATCAGATTTGCTTGGTGATAGGTTCACGCATGATAGGGGGTTCTCGCTTCTTGTTACGTAGCGAATGGATGACTCTTACCTTTACATGTCCCTGAGTGGTTGGTTTGCGAGGCGCTTACAGTCGAGAGACTGGCCGTAAAAGCAAATTCGAGGTACCAGTGTAAGCTACGGTGGGTGTACCCGCTGTCGATGGTTGAAAAGCCTAGGTTTCTACATTTGATATCAGAGCTAAAGGTTAAGTGAGAACCTTGGATTTGGTGAGGATTACTCATTAGAGATAGAGTCAGTAGTACTTTAGAATGAGTCTGAGTGTATTAATAGATATGAGCACGTATTTTTTAGTGAATATAAAATGTTTTATATTGTGTTGGTTGATTGAGTGGCTTATGAATTCTGGTCGGCACAGTCCGTACAACTATATCGATAAGGGTTTCTAAACACTTGAACAGAGCAATTCGACACGGTATTGTTTTGAAATGGGGTAAATGAAATAATTTTACCCAAATTATATTTTGATATAAAAGAAATACTTTTATGAAATTATTATATATATTTGGTGTGTTTGGTTGGTATTATTATAATCAAAACAAGATTATAAAATTTAAATGGTTATATATAACCAAATAAAATAAGAATGATTTACACAAATGAGCTAAACTAAATGTGGATTCAAACCAGAATTCATAAATTTAAAATCCCAAAAATTTCGGAAATGTTTTCCAAGTGTTTTGAAATAAATAATGGTAATATTATTGTGGAAATGTATTTGAAGAGAAAATGTTTTAAACGGATTTTAAACTGAGAATTTTGGAATCTAAATCCCGGAGTTTTTAAATGTTCCAAAGTGTTGTGAAAAAATATGGTAGTATTATTCTGGAAGTATTTTTGAATAAAAATATTTTAAAGGATTTCGAAGGGAATAAAAGCACTGGATCACTTCAGTCGCTGGGAAATAATTCCGATGATGATCGCAACATCATCGATATCCATTTTCGAGTTTCTAAGTGACGGATTGCTACCGTAGTAATTTGATATGGATATTTTATTTGAAGAACAAATGTTGTTTTAGAAATTCCCAAAGAGTTTATTTTGGATAAAACCAAGTTTGAGTTTAAAATTCCAAGGAAATGGTTTGTTAAAACAAAGAGTTATATATTTATATATTTTATTTCAATTTGATTTGAAATAAAACCGGGTGTTTGAATTCTGAATTTGTTATTTAAGTGTTGGGTGAAAATTATAAGGAGAATAAGTTTTTGAACTTATAATTTGAAAAATAGCATAAATAAGAAAGGAAAAACTAAAAGTTGAGATATGAAATTAAATGGAATTCTACGTAAGTTAACTAAAATAATTTTTAAAATAAAATTGATTTGGATTTGAATTGAATTGATGATGTGCATTAATGAAATGGGAGTTAACTTAAGCAAAGTAAATGGAATAAATAAATGAAGTGATTGTGACAATGAAAAGAATTAATGATAATTAAATGGATTGAATGTTAATTAGTTGAATGCAACTAATTGAATATGGAGAATATAAATAAGAGTGATAAAGGAATGTGTAAATGGATATAAATGTTAAGTAATGAGTGTGAATTAATTAAATGAAAATTAATTTTGCGTGAATGAATGGGATATTCATTTGAAGGTATGTGAAACCGGAAAGAAAATAAACTTTTGAACTTATAATTTGAAATGATGATAATAAGGAAAGAAATGGCAGAAAATTAAATTTGGAATTGAATTTTAACTTGATTAAATTAAAATGAATTGTATGAAATGAAAATTTAACTTAAGCTAAGTTAAATAAAATTTGATTGGATTTGAAACCATATCAAATTGAATTAAACATAAAATTTGGATTGTAAAATGATTATATAACTATAAGTTATAAATTTTGAATGGAATAAACTCGAATATCGAGTTTATGAAATTGCGAATAATAAGTGGTACAACTTATTAAATTGAGAAATGGAATGGAAAACCAAAATGAAAATGAATTGATATTTTGGTAAAGAAATGGAAATCCAACTTGAATTAGAAAATAAAGTTGAACTCAAGTCGAACCAAATAAAGTGATTTTTGGAATAAAAATCAGATGTAGAATTGTAAAATAAAAGAAAACTAATTAGATAAGTTAATTTGTGGACTGAATGTCGAAGTGGATTAAGTGAATGAACTAATTAAATTAAATTAGTGAATGGGAATGGAATTTAATTTAATGACTTGTTAAAAAAATTGAATTTAAATTATGTTGAATTCGAATAAATCGAATACGAACTTGGATTACAAAATAAGAATTCAACCCAAGTGTGAATGAATGAAAGATGATTTTGGAATGATGCTTCATAAAACTTGAACTTAAGTTTGGAATAATATTAAACATAAATTGTTGTATGACATCAAGTTATAAACTTAAGGAATGTTTATGAAAGGGCGCGTAAATGAATTGGCGTGCAAATGAAATGTCATGTAATATAAATTGGATGTGAAATTAGAATGAATACAAGTGAATGAAACTAAGATAGATTGATTACGTATCCAGTTAAAATGGAATGATTTCGAAGTATAATGAGAATGTGAATTTAAAGCTGATGCAATGTATTGTTTTGTGAATTGATTGGAAGTGGATAGGTATAAATAAAGCAAACGAATGGTATGTAGATCGTTTAAAATGGAATAAATGATATATAAGTTGATTAGGAGTTAATAATTGAATGTTTGAACCTTGTATTTGTGTATACATTCAAAAAAAATACATGTTTAGCATGTTTAGTTATGCAAAGTATGTATTTAACTATTTAAATGAATGAAATGTTATTAAATTTCATGATTTTGGAACTTACGTGTTTAAATATAGTAAGTACAGGTACAAAAAGACCACTTGGGTATATTTTAGTTGCGAAATTTCATATAAATTGAGCGAGCTTGCTTAATAACGCTAAAATAAGGTACGCTTACGAATTTAGCGCGAAAAATAAAAATATTGATATATATATTGTGCTTTCCGGCCATGAGAGCCGATGCATATCTTTTTATCATATTTCTGAAATTGCAAAAGTCTCTCCGTACAAGGGAGACTCTCCCAAAAAATTTCGAAAATTTAGGGTGTTAGAAAAAAATTTGAAATTTTTGGGAAAATGTTTGTTAACCAAAATTTGATTTCGAATTATAATGGAAATAAGGGGTTTTGGGTTAGAAATGGAAACTAAATGTTTTGTATGGAACTGAAGGATTTAGAAAAGTGAAATATCGAGTTTTAACTAAGTGGGTTTTTGAAAAGTAGTTGTAACGACCCCAGATTTTATTAAATTTAAATTGATAATTAATTGGATTTTTGAATTAAAATTGTGAAATTAATCGATGAAGTGATGCGAGTTTCCCCGAATTCAAATATATTCTGTATAAATCATTTAAAATTTAAAATATGGTATATGTATGTATATGGGCATATATGAGTAAATTTGAAATAATATATATGTATATATATATATATTTTGATTTGAATTTAAATTGTAAATGAATGGTTTAACAACGAAATATATATAAGATAGATAAAGTATAAAATAAATACATTGGATAAAAATCTAAGAACAAATTAAAATCTAGAAGTTCACCTATATTATAAAATAAATATATATACGTAGTTTTATTCAAAATAAAGTAAATATATAAATCTTGATAAATCAATACAAAATAAATAAAATGAAGAAACAGAAAAATATATAAAGTATGAACAAGCTAGGCAAGTAAAAATATGTATGTAGCTTGTAATAGATGTGCAGGCAAGCGAAAGAAAATCTATCAACATAAAAGAAATATCTACATACAATATCTTTGTACAAATAAATATATATACTTTGTACAAGTCATTAATGCAAGCCACCACAATCATCTTCTCAGCCGAAAATGATATGCATAAGCTTTTGAAAAACAAGACTAAAGACAAGAAGAATATATATATATATTCAAGTGTACAATATGAAAAGAAAAAAATGTACAAAGCAATTAATGCTAGCACACAAAATAGATTTACATCAACACCAAGTAGAAAGGTCTGCATAGCCGAAACAAAGAAAATCAATACAAAATTTTCTCAGCACAAAAAAAGTAAGTATAGAAACAAAACAAATTGAAGTATAGGTAGACTCATTTTTTTATCATCCGAGTTAAAGCAAGAGCAGGTAAGAAGAAAAGAAAAGTAAATATCACAAGGGAACAACAAGTACTTGGCAATTAATGCCATCTCCCTAGCCCATGACTAAAATGTATCAGCCTTCATTCCTCTGATATAATTGTACAAAAAGAAAATTTAAATATATAACATTACCCTGTACAAATTTATCACCAGTACTCTCAATTCCTTTATGTATCAAAGCCTTCTCACTTTAGTATTCGTTCCATTCAAACTGAGAATATATGAAGTAAACAATCATCTCCTCTAAAACACAAAAAAAAAATTAAATCAAGACAAATCAGAGGATGGAAGAAGGATTTAGCTTGCCAGTTTACAACTTGTTTTAACATAAAAGAAAAGCTTTCAACTTGCGAATTTTCAAGCTCTGTTCATTTCTGGAAATCTGTGAGTAACTCCATTTTTTAAAAAATTTAAAGTATAAATTAGTTTGAATATTATTGCTGTGATCAATATTGCATTGTGAAGTATCTGTATGCATGCAAAGATGTGTATTCGTATGTATTTAAAATGATTGGGCATATCTAGTATCAGGCATACTATTTTACTACCTCTGTTTGGAAGCAGGTTTTCAAACCATGTTTGAAATCAAACTTCCTCTCCTCTGATTTTTGTTAACTTTTAGACTTTAAACAAGTAAATGGTTTGTTTAAACATAGTTTAGTTTTAGAAATAAATTTCAATAGATTAAATAAATGATTATCTGAGAAACTTGAAATGTACAGGCAACTTCAATCTTAGAAAAAAAATTCAATCTTGTTGATTCACAAATTCAAGTATATAATATGAATCCTTATACCTTAACATGATTTTTAAAACAGAAATTTTAATTTTTAGAGCAAGGAATTAAAGTCAGTTTGGGTTTGCTCGAATCATGTACTTTGGGTCGTCACGGTCGATCTCGTTGATCGGAGAGGCCGAGTTTCCTCCTGGAGGTGGAGGAGTGATCGGAGGTCATGGAAAAAATGGTGCGGTGGTGGTCAGGCGAACGTGGTGGCGGCGGCGAGTATTTTAAATTTGTAAACCTAGTTTTGTTCGAGGCTGAGAAGTTTGTTTCGTTCGTTCTTGAAATGACCCTTCTATTTCCACCCTAATTTCATAAGGATTTTTTTTTTTGAGATGATATATAGATATATCATTCATTACAAATGTATTTCCCAGGGTCATTTTCTTTATCCAATAAACAAAATATATCCAGGATCTTTCACAATATAAAAATATTGTTTTAAATCTAAATCATTCCTAACATACATATATGAAGATATCTATGTTATATTCTACTAGAATCAGAGCATGATAATATGTAAGTAGAAATCCTTTTAAATCTATTAAAATGTGATAATTCCCTTTTAAAAGATTAATTATTGTATCCTGATTTTTGACCATAGAATCTACTGGAAACATGCACTTTAGTCTGTTATTATAACTAAGAAATGATCAAGTAATAATCAGTGGAAAGCAAGCTTATAATATATATATGTATAATTTTCTTTTCTGGGTTTTAAATAAAATCTGTTTACTGATTTAAAGTAAAACTTACTTTTCTTATTTTCTAAGATGATCCATATAATTCCAGAAATCAAATATCCATGTTGCAAAATCATGTTTGTATTGCTTTGTAATTCTTGTTTTAAATCCAAGAAATCTGGAGTTCTTCCTTGTGCCATTTCAGTGTGCACGTGCACACATATACTTGCACACTATTTATTCCAGAAATTTCACCATATTTAAATCTAAATATTTCAAAAATTAAATCATTTTACAAAAATGATTTTTCACAAAATTTTGGGGTATTACATTCACCCCTCCTTTTAGGAATTGTGTCCTCACAATTTTTCTAACATTTATAACAAGCATTATTTTCTTTTCTGAAAACTTATCAAACATATGCATAATCAAACAAATTCAACCATATCAACCATGCATAACAAAATTTTCCAGAAAAAAAAAATTACCTTTTAATTTGCAAAAAGCTTAGGATAATCCATTCTAATCTTATCCTCTAACTCCCATGTGCAGTCATTAGGATCACTACTCCACTGGATCTTAACTAGTTTCAAGGTTTTGCTCCTTAATTTCTTTTCTTCCTTGGCTACAATCCCCACTGGTTCTTTCTCATAAACCAAGTCAGGATTTATTTGAATTTTGGTAGGCTCTTCCAAAATGTCTTCTTTATCATGTACCCATCTTCTAAGTTGGGACACATGAAAAACATTATGCATTGCTTTCATTTCCTCTGGTAGTTCTAATTTGTAAGCCAATGAACCAATTCTTTCCAGAATTTTATAGGGTCCAACATACCTTGGTGTAAGCTTACCTTGCTTGCCAAATCTCATGACTTTCTTCATAGGTGAAATCTTGATGAAAACAAAGTCTCCTACTTCATATTCCACTTGCTTTCTCTTCCTATCTGCAAATTTCTTTTGCCTATCTTGAGCTGCTGCTATTCTTTTTCTTATTAACCCAATTTTCTCTGTAGTTTCTTTAACATATTCAGGTCCTAGAACAGCCCTTTCTCCAGTCTCTACCCAGCATATAGGTGATAAACATGGCTTGCCATATAAGGCTTCAAATGGTGCCATCCCTATGGTGCTTTGGTAACTGTTATTGTATGTGAATTCAGCTAGATGGAGGTGGTCTTCCCAGTTGCCTCCAAAGTCCAGTGTACATGCTCTCAACAAATCTTCTAAGACTTTGTTCACCACCTCAGTTTGACCATCTGATTGTGGATGGTAGGCAGTGCTTAAGCACAATTCACTCCCCATGGCCTCTTGAAAACTTTTCCAAAACCTTGAGGTGAAGATGGTATCCCTATCACTCACAATGGTTTTGGGTATGCCATGCAACCTTACTACCTCTTTCATGAATATTTGAGCCAATTTTGGAGCATTTCTTTCTGTTTTAACTGGGATAAAATGTGCTACCTTAGTTAGCCTATCCACTATTACCCATATACTTGTGTTTCCCTTCTTAGATCTAGGAAGACCATCTATGAAATCCATAGATATATCCTCCCACTTCCACTGTGGTATACTAAGGGGTTGCAACAGTCCTGATGGCCTTTGTGTCTCTGCCTTGACTTGTTGGCAAGTCATGCACCTTGCAACATATCTGGCCACATCTGACTTCATCCCCTTCCACCAAAGATTTCTTTTCAAATTTTGATACATCTTGGTGCAACCTGGGTGTATGGAGTACTTATTCCTATGGTACTCATTTAATATTTCCTCCTTCAATTCTATATTTTCTGGAACACATATCCTATTTTTATTCCTTAAATAACCATTTTTATCAACTTGATAATTTATTACTTCCTCCCCTTTTGATATGAGCATTTTCTTTTCCACCATGTTTAGGTCTTGTTCCTGCATTTTCCCCATCTTAAGAAGTAAATCTGATTGCAGAGATATCATACTTAATTTCCCTTTACCTTCACCTTCTTCAATGGACATCATTTGTACCTTACTGTTTTCCTCAATTTCCAAATCAGTAAGTATAGACAAATCCCTAAACTCTTCCATCATCAACATGGCTACTTTGGCATGCTGTCTACTCAAGGCGTCTGCAACTTTATTTGCCTTGCCTGGTGTATACAGTATATCTAGATCATAGGCAGCTAGGAACTCTACCCATCTATGTTGCCTCATGTTCAAATCTTTTTGTGAGAATAAATATTTCAGTGCCTTATGATCAGTGTACAAAATGAATTTGGCACCTAACAAATAATGTCTCCAAAGTTTCAAAGCATACACAACTGCTGCTAGTTCAAGATCATGGGTTGCATATCTGGTTTCATGTGGTTTTAATTGCCTAGATGCATAGGCTACCACCTGGTCTTGCTGCATCAACACAGCCCCTAACCCAGAGCCACTTGCATCAGTGTACACAACCAAATTTTCATTTCCTTCTAGCACTCTCAATACTGGTGCATTAATCAGGGCTTCCTTTATTTTGATACAAGCTTGCTCACATTTTTCTGTCCATACAAAGGCTTGGTTCTTTCTAGTTAAATTGGTAAGTGGTGATGATATTTTTGACTTTTGAGAAATCTTTTATAAATCTCCTATAATATCCTGCCATCCCCATAAATGATCTAATCTCACTGATGGTACTAGGCCTTTTCCATGCTTGGATTGCCACTACCTTATTAGGGTTTACTGATATTCCTTTGGCAGAGATAACATGCCCAAGAAAATGCACTTCTTCTTTCCAAAATGCACATTTTGAAAATTTTGCCTTTAAATCATTTTCCCTTAGTCTTGACAAAACTAAATGCAAATGATTTTTATGCTCTTCCACTGTCTTAGAATAAATCAAAATGTCATCAATAAAAATCAGTACAAACTCGTCTAAATAATCTCTAAATATTCTATTCATCAAATCAACAAAATATGAAGGAGCATTTGTCAAACCAAATGGCATAACCAAAAGTTCATATAAGCCATATCTTGTGTTAAATGCAGTATACTTAACACTTGAGTCTTCAACCTTCATTTGATGGAATCCTGATGCTAAGTCTAGCCTAGAAAATATTTTAGCTTCACTGAGTTGGTCAAAGAGATCATCTATTCTAGGCAATGGGTATTTATTCTTGATGGTTACTTTATTTAGTTCCCTGTAATCTATGCACATTCTCAAGGTACCATCATGTTTTCTTACAAACACTACTGGAGAACCCCAGTAGGAATTGCTTGGCCTTATAAATCCCTTGCCTTCTAATTCTTCCAACTGATTTTTCAATTCTTTCAGTTCACTTGGCCCCATTCTATAAGGTTTCTTGATTATTGGACTTGCTCCTGGAATGAGATTAATTTGGAACTCAACTGGTCTGTGGTGTGGAACACCCTTAACCTCCCCAAACACATCCAAGTATTCATTAACTATGGGAATTTCTTCAATGGTTAGTTCACTCAGATCTTTTTCTAAGTCAACTAAATGATACAATTTCCCTTCCTTAGCTACTTCACATAGAACTGTGATCCTCTGGCCTCTAGAATTTTGCAGTGATATGGTGGACGAGTCTAAATTAATTATGGCTTTAAATTGCCTTAACCAATCTACCCCCAATATAACTCCTATATTTGGGTAATTTAAAACATATAAATTGGAAATAAAAATATTTCCTCCTATGTTTAACTCCACATCCACACAATTCATGTTCAAAACACTAGAACTCCCTAGGGGACTTTGTACAAGCAATGGGGTTTCAACCAATATGCAGTTTAATTTTAACACTTTAACTAATTCATAGGAAATCAAAGAGTGTGTTGCTCCAGTATCATATACTACTGGTATGGGTATGGCACAAATGAGTAATGTACCTTCCACTTGGCCATGATTTTCAGCATCAATTTTCACTGCAGATTTGCCTTTACCTTCCAAAGTTGCCAATTTCCCTTGCTGTTTATTCTCAGGACAGTTCCTCTTCATATGCCCCTCTTTCCCACATAGGTAGCATTTGAAGGCTCCTCCTTTTAACTCTGGGCACCTTGGTTTGATGTGTCCTTCTTTTCCACAATGATGGCAAACCAATTTCTTCTTAGTATCATTGGCTTTTGTATCTTTACTCTTCCTGTTGTCTGCCTCCTCCTTCTTTTTATCATAAGGGTGATATCTTCCCTTATCCTTCTTGTTGTTGCTCTTAAAATTCCTATATTTCTCTCTTTCTTTGTCATGTTGTTCCAGTTTCAAGGCCAGATCAATTACTTGATCAAATGTTCTATCTGCATATGGTAGCATAGCTCTGCTAAGTCCTGGGTTCAGTCCTTTTATATACCTATCATTTTTGGATGCTTCATCTGCCACTAGCATTGCTCCATAATTGGATAGCCCCTCAAACTTTTGAGTGTATTCAGTGACATTCAAAGTTCCCTGCCTAAGTTTGATAAATTCTTCAAGCAAAGTGGTCTTGGCTGATGCTGGTACAAATCTTGCCTCCAACATCTCCTCGAACTGATTCCAAGTGATTTCATTTTCATTTCTTCCAGCTATGATCACCTCCCACCAGCTTAAAGCTACCCCTTTCAGTTGTCTAGAAGCTACTTGCCTCTTCCTTTGGTCATCCAACTGCATGTCATTGAAAATCCTATCAAGTGTTCTCAACCATGCTTGAATTTCCATCACACTCTCAGTTCCTTCAAAACTCCTGCCTCCCAAATTGGAATAAGTCTTCAGTAGTTTTGAAAGCTCTTCATGTGGGTTCTCAGGCCTATGCCCAATTCCATCTCTTAAAACCCTCACAAATTCTTGCATATCAAGCATTTGAGGTGCACTAGGTCCTGCATTGTGATGAGATCCTCTTCCTACCATGGTCTGCTAACTAAATTCTGGGCAAATGGTATTAGTATATTATGAGTACTTCTATAATTTCTATTTTCTTATCTAAATTATTTCATCCAAAACAAACAGACATAATACATTTCTATAATACTTAACAATCAATGCAACCAAGTGCTCTGATACCAACTGAAATGACCCTCCTATTTCCACCCTAATTTCATAAGGATTTTTTTTTTGAGATGATATATAGATATATCATTCATTACAAATGTATTTCCCAGGGTCATTTTCTTTATCCAATAAACAAAATATATCCAGGATCTTTCACAATATAAAAATATTGTTTTAAATCTAAATCATTCCTAACATACATATATGAAGATATCTATGTTATATTCTACTAGAATCAGAGCATGATAATATGTAAGTAGAAATCCTTTTAAATCTATTAAAATGTGATAATTCCCTTTTAAAAGATTAATTATTGTATCCTGATTTTTGACCATAGAATCTACTGGAAACATGCACTTTAGTCTGTTATTATAACTAAGAAATGATCAAGTAATAATCAGTGGAAAGCAAGCTTATAATATATATATGTATAATTTTCTTTTCTGGGTTTTAAATAAAATCTGTTTACTGATTTAAAGTAAAACTTACTTTTCTTATTTTCTAAGATGATCCATATAATTCCAGAAATCAAATATCCATGTTGCAAAATCATGTTTGTATTGCTTTGTAATTCTTGTTTTAAATCCAAGAAATCTGGAGTTCTTCCTTGTGCCATTTCAGTGTGCACGTGCACACATATACTTGCACACTATTTATTCCAGAAATTTCACCATATTTAAATCTAAATATTTCAAAAATTAAATCATTTTACAAAAATGATTTTTCACAAAATTTTGGGGTATTACAGTTCTTTTCGTTTGACCGAGTGTCGTGTGCTTCTGGGAGGTGAAAGAGGAAGCGACGACAGGTAGGTGGCCAGAGTCGCTAATGCTCAGGTGGTCGGAGTTCGAAGCAAGGCGCAATGACAGGTTTGGGAGGTGATGGGTGCGAGCGTGTTCCAGGTTTCGATTTTGGTACTCGATTTCGATTCGAGACGAGTTTGGGTATTTGGATTGTTTTGGTCGAAGGAGGAATCGATCGTGGACTTGTTGGTGATCGTCGCAGGCGCCGAAGCATCGTCGGCGGTGAGTGCACGTGCACAGTTTGGTCGCATGCACGGTTGATATCTTGAAGCCCTAGGTTATTTAGGGTAGTCTCGGGGAAGAAGAAGGTTATCTCGAGTTTAGTCTCGAGAAATTTTGTAGTTGGCTCGAGTTTATCTTCGAGTTTGTTCACGAGTGCTTTAGCAAATAGTAGCAGGCTTCAAAAAATTTAAAATAAATGTGTTTCAGGTTTAATCCTTAATTAAGTAAATGATTAAGGGACTTTTGTTTTAATCCTTAATTTAACTTAAAATTTTAAGTTAAGTGCAATTAATTACAAGATTATGAAACAAGGCTTAAATAATAGTTCGAGTAATTAATTAAGATAAGATGTTTTATCTTTTAATCAATTATGATCTTAAGTAATTGGTAATTTATAAATTAAAGAAAGTAATTAAGGACAATTACTTAATAAAAATGATTAAAGAGTTAATTACTTAATGTAATAGAAAAAAAAGTGATTGATTTAAGTTATTAAAGATAATTACTTAATGTAACTAATTTAAAATGATTAATTAATGTTAATGGTTAGGGATGATCACTTATTGAAATTTTATTAATTAAGTGGTAATTAATTAATTAAGGGTCAATTATTAATTAAAGATAATTAATTAAATGATGAATTAAATAATTAAAGGTTAATTATTTAAAAAATAAAGGTTGATATATTATAATTAATGGTTAATTAATAAATTATTAAAGGATAATAAATCAGAATGATTCGTAATTAATTAATGTTAATTAACCAGGATTAGAAATTCATAAGTAATTAATCTAATTTGAATTAATCAGACAATTAATTAATCTTACTTATGAATGTTTGGATTCTATTGAATGTGAATTGTTTGATATCCCTGATATATGATGCTTTGTGATACATCTTGATTTATGTTGTGATCTGTAGTTTACTTATCTGTGATATATATCTGTGATCTGTGAATGAACGATAAGCGTGATAGTTAATACCGCTTATCAACTATATTTCTGTATTCTGAGATGTGATAATTGAATGATGTTGCACTTTTGTGTGAAACCCTTGGACCACACTTTTACACACACAAATATGGATTTCATGTGGAAATCGGTTAAGTCACAGATAATTTAAATTTGATGTTTTTGAAATTGAAATTTTAAATTCAATTGATTTTGAAATTGAAAATTTGGGTTTAAAGTGAAAAGCTTTTGAAATGGAATTTCAAAGATAAAACTTATTTTCGAATAACTTAATCGAGTTTTGAAAATTTAAATAATTTGATTTAAATTTGAATTCAAGTTTGAAATTGAATTCTATGATTTGAAACTAGGGATTTAAGATGATGTACAAGTTATATGAATTTAAACCATTTTAAAAGTAAAATTTTGGGAATTTGAATTTAACCCAAGTATTTCACCTCGTATGAATGAATCAGATTTTCTGAAATGAAACTGGTTGTTTTCAAAAGATAAAAGCTTTCAGATAAGAAATGAAATTCCAGTTTAATTAAAGGCATTTCAAGATTTAATTGAAAAATGGTTTTCCAAGTTATGAATGAATTCTTTTTGAAAGCTATAAATTGAATCTGTTTATTTTTAACAGATTCAAAATGATGATTTGTTTAAACCATTCGAAAATGAAATTGTTTTGAAAACTATAAGTTAAATCTTTGTTTTAAAGATTTAACGAGTTAATCCAATTGAAACGGAAATTGATTTTGGAAAATCTATGAATGAATCTTTGTGAAATTAAGTGAACTTTGTGAATTGAATCTTTTTGTTTAAAAAGATTGAAATGGTAATTTGTTAAACCATTTGAAAAGAAAGTTTGGGTTTAAATTGTGACCTAATGGAAATCCCAATATCCATATATTTTTAAATATTGCGCTCACTATTCGGGTTAGCCGGGAAAAGACCATTGTGTCATATAACCCATTCCGAATAGTGATACGTCGTATATGGATCGCATTTGAAGACCGGTGTTGAAGACCGAATATTCACGAGAATGAAAGGATAACTCGTCGATTGTCTCTGCACTGAGTTGCGCTGGTATAGAGATCTCCTAAGTGATGGGAAATCCGATCGGGATTGTGAATACCCGGAATTGCAAGGGCTTCGTAAGAAGTGCCTTCGGTTCTGTTCGAACCCAGAACAGACTTGTATGGTTACATGTCTGACATTACACTTTGAGATATAAAGCCGATTTCTTTCAAATACATTTCTGTTGGTGGCGAAGAATTTATTCTCTTAGCTTAACACCCTTCTCTGAGACGTACTGTGACGCCCCACCTCTATACCCACGCTAACCAAGAACACTACTATGTAGTGCTGTCAATTAGTACGGAGAATAAGGCTGTGGAGGAGCGACCATCCATGTAACTTCTTTGTGCGAGCACCGATACGTCAGATAGAATAGAATGCATATCTTTTAAGGAGGAAATCCGACATACCGATACAAACACAAAGCTATCACACGGTGGCTATATATAATCTTCGGAAACAAACATAGAAACAATCATAACATAAATCAGTCACAGACATCCATATCACAAAGGCGGAAGAAGATATGAATAAATATATAACACATGAAAGTGTACATCAGAGTAGTGGTCAGAAAGATCCACGATAATACAAAAGAATAGCACCACGTGCTATACAAAAGAATAGATACACAACATAGAGTCTATATCTCAAAGGTGTACATCCAAAAACTACTAATCTATGTGGTTAGCCAAAAGTCAGAAATATCTTGAAGAGAAGTCAAGCAGAAGCACCTGTAACATCTCGGTCTGACCCGAGTATTATTTATAAGAAAATAATAAACGGATCAGTCTAACTATAAATATCAGATGATATGGTATAAAGTAAATGGCATGACATGAACATGAAATAACTATTACGACATACTACTATAAGTATGTAAATGATAATCAACAAAAGATTAATCAATATCACAAGAATCTTCTCAAAGATAAGGTAGGGTATCATACCCTAAACTTGTATTCATAACAAGTCAATAACACATGAATTCACCAATGCACAAAAACTGATATCATATCAATGAAAATCATGAAAATTGGTGAAGCACAAAATTCCAGAAATCATCATCAGAAATCCAGAAAACACATAAAAAATAGGGGGGAGGCCTAACACATGAATGGGAGCATGAAAACTCACCTACGCGTAAACACATGACGAGAAGCTATCTCATGGAAGCTATCCATTAAATTTTCACACAGGAATGGCCCGAAGACCGTAGGGTGCTACCCTGGAAATGTGATGGCGAAACATCACATGATCGGGGTATAGTCTCCCACGTAGACAAAGAGACATCGCTCAATCGCTAGTCTAAATCACAAAAATGATCGTCATGATCATAAGGAAGTGTCAATCACACCAAGCTAGTAAATATATGAGTTTAGCTTCATGTCCCATAACCACTTGCTTAACTTAAATATTTACGAACAAGCTGTAAATCTTCACTAGGAAATTGTCACAAAAAGGGTTCAATCGAACAAGTCCAAGAGCTAACCGACGAAGTGAACGCAAGTGTTTCATACCACCCGTTTTACTAAGTCGTTTAAATCGATTTCTCATTCGAGTGAAGTAAAGGCTTGTATATACTAGTAGATTGAAAATCGGTTTGAGAAAACGAACTTTTGATATTTAAAATAGTGTTGAAATCGCTTTGATGAAAGAGTTTTGATATTTACTATTAGTATTGAAACCTTCATATATCTTTAAAGTGACAAGTCATAAAACGATGGTAGAAACAAATCAATTCACGTTCGAAGACGTGAGTAAAGTCCAAAGAAGTCAGTCCCAAAACCATCAAAGTAGAAATTCTGACAAATGTTTTTCAGATGAGATTGCCTACGCAGAGTAATACGCTAGTCCAAAGAAGTCAGGTCGCGGGGGTCCAGGGGGCAGCGCCCACGGCGGGGTGCGGGGCAGCGCCCCGTCACGGTACGACTTAATGAGGACAAGCGACCAAAGGATGCAGGACGACCTAATAGCCGAACGACTCAAGGACGCCGAACGATCAAAGGAGGCTGAATGACTTAAGGAGGCCGAACGACAAAAATGCCGAACGCTCTAAGTGTGCCGATCGACTCAAAAATGCCGAACACTCAAATATGCCGAACGGCTTAAAGATGCCGAACGCTCGAAAATGCCGAACGCTCGAAAATGCCGAACACTCAAATATGCCGAACGCCTTAAAGATGCCGAACGCTCGAAAATGCCGAACACTCAAAAATGCCGAACGCCTTAAAGATGCCGAACGCTCGAAAATGCCGAACACTCAAAAATGCCGAACCGACCTAATATGCCGATCCGACCAGAAGATGCCGAACGACTCAACAGCCGAACGACTCGAAAATGCCGAGCGTTCAAGAGACCGAATGACTTGAAGATGCCGAACGCTCAGGAGGCCGAACGTTCAGGAGGCCGAACACTTAGGAGGCCGAACGTTCAAAGATGCCGAACACTTAAAGATGCCGGTCGACTAAATGATGCCGAACAGCTTAAATAGGCCGAACCGATCGACTCAACGATGCCGAACAGCTCTAGGGGGCTGGAAAATTCGTCAAAACGCTCAAAAATGGTGTTTTTCGCCAATCCAATCCAAACCAAATGCAAATATTCATACAAATGCAATAGGGGATCATTCCCAACAGCCCAATGACAATTTAAGCAAGATGTGAGACTAAAAATCTCACCTTTTCCACGAAATTGATGAAGATGAAGATTGAAAGCAAGGAGAAGCAACCCAAAGCTTGAATCCACAATCTTCTACTTGAATTTGATGTTGAATCTCGGATTTGCAATAGAATTTGAGTTGGGAGTTTTAATTTCTCTTTCCCACCACCATTTTTGACAAAGCTTGAAGTGTTTGAACAAATGAGAAAGAGGGTTGGGCTGAACTAAAGGGGTGCAGTCCAAACCAAAGTCAAAGGCGGGAAAAAGTGTCGAAAATTTCACTATCTCCAAACATATCGAAGTTTACACTCAAAAAGATCGCAAACGTCATTTTGAACTCAATGGGAGTGGTCTCGAGTCCTAATTTGACCGTATGCAAAAAGTAGCTTTTCGGACTAACATCCGACTAACGATAAAATATTTAAATAAAATATTTAAATATAAAATCGATAGATATGCGGGTTGTTACACGTACGAGCTCAGAGGTTGTGTAGTTGAAATTTATCAGCGATATATTCCCAATTTGGTAATGTGACATGCTGAGTGTTGCTGTGTGATGGTCATTATTTGATCATTTGTGATATGATCATTTGTTTGATCATTTATCTTTGTGATCATTACTTTGATCATCTGTTGACCCGAAGCATGGCTTTGTGACAAAGCGTAGCTTTGTGGACGAGACTTCGTCGAACCTCACACCCCGGAATGGTCAAAACAGGAAAGATGCGGCAAGGTTATTGGGGGTAGCGCCCCTTAGGGTATGTTCATTTCCTTTTGGATAGAAGTGGTATCATGGTATGGAGCCCAGATACTTAACTTATGTGGATGTCACAAATATATATATATCTTACTTTGTGATTTGTTATTGGGGCCCCGGTTAAAGGTTGGTTACAACCGGGAGGTGGCATACTCGTGTCAGTAGTTACCCAATTAGGGGTAACCCGGCCTTGTGTTGGCAGAGATTCGGTTAGGTTCTCGGGACGTCCTTCCAGAGGCGTTTCCATGTGGCAATGGGAAGTTCCTTGGCCTGACCATTGTTGGAAATCCAATTCCCAATACGAAACCCTGTATGGTTTTAGTTGTAGAACCTGCCATCTAATATGGTAGCTATAGTAGGCATAATATAATGGTATCTATGCTGGCTAAGATTTATATTCTACTTTCGAAATGTTTCCTACACTATGCACTAATAATAATATCAAAAATGATTTGTTTTGCGTAGTAAGCATCTTTGACTATCATAGGAAGAAATCTCCTCTAAGTCTACGTTTGCATTGTGTGTGTGGCGGGAGGTCTTATGGTAGTTTCATTTTCCAAAAGCATTGTGAATTGACTTTAAATTCTCTCCTATTTGTTTTTAAAGATAAACTGTTTTTGTTGCTCACACCAGTCCCATGACTGATCCGGAGTTTATTGTTTCTTTCCTAAACTCTGGGTGCTCAAAAGTTTCTGCACGAGCAGTCTAGAGTTGGGTTTTTCAGATAGTCAGGATTAGTAGATTTTCTGGAGCTAGTTCAGTCTTTGGATATGGACTGCACTTGCTTATCTTTGTGTATCGTTATTGAGAGTTCAAGCTATTTCCGGATTGGCGCTTTGGAGATGGAGATTATCCGCTGCTGGTGTTATGTGTTTTCTTTTCCGCTGCTATTTGTTGTATCATATCTCTGATGTATATTGATATTCATTGTATCACTCTGTTGTATCGGATATTGTATCAATGTTGTATATCAATGTATTATTCTTTTTCTTCCGCTGTGTTATTTACTTAACTGTGTTATAAGCTCCGGCAACTCGGATTTGAACGGTCGAATCTACGACATTCGAGTACGATGTAAAGTATGGATGTCGATTTTTTAGCGCGAAAATCCGTATCGTTACATTAGTAGTGGGTTTGGATCACTCGTCCTACCTTAGCAATTTCGGGGACGAAATTTTTTTAAGGGGGGAGGAATGTAACGACCCGAATTTTCAACCGTTTGATTTTGAATATTTAATTTGTTTTAAATATTGAATTTGAAATGTAAATTGAATTTTAATATGAAGTTTATCGATCAAATAAGTAGAATAAAACTTAGGTTCCAAATATAGCGATTTATTGGATAAATTTAATTTTTGAATTAATAATTGGAAATCGTTTAAATAATTGAAATCTTGGATTTTATTTAGATAAAAAGGATTTAAGGAATTATTTAATTTCTATTAATAAGGATGAAGATAATAAAACTTTTAAATTGAATTTAAAAGTAGTTTACTCAATTTTGGAAATAACTTGTTTTAATTAATATATAAAAATAGCCTTCCGGGGCACACTTTCGGAATTCGACGAAACTAGTTCCGTTGGATCCGTAATAGTATATTATTATCGGGTTTCAAATTTCGTAGCGTTTGGAGTTAACGTTTGGTCGTACGAGCTGATACCGCACAGGATTAATTTAATTAAAAATCATCGATTTAAAAAGCTATCTTCCACATACGATCGAATTAGGTTCTGATACTTGTTCCATTGGGTTCGGAATAGCATTATAATATTAGGAATGCCAGACGGCACCCCTCAATAGGGGTTCAAAATTTCCATGTATATAATATGAGATATTTTGAAGTTTAATAATATTATAAAAATTTTGAAAGTCAAACCCTATCTCTACACTAGCCACCCTAAGGCTGACCTACTATCTAAACAAGCCGCTCTTCCCAAAATATAAGTCGTGTTCATATTCTTCTCCTTTCAGAACGAAAACCGTGTATAAAAAAATTGATTTTTAATCGAAATCTTGACCATAATTGTGAATTCATCTCATATGCGGGCTCTAGGGGGTGCGCGGCATTCGAGAGGAAGGCGCGTGCATTCCTTCGTTCGGCTATAGGGCTTCAGGCCAGGGAGGACGTGGTCGAGAAAGGGAAGTTTGGGCGTGCACGCGTAAGGAAGCGCGGCAGAAGGGAAGCGAACTCAGGGTTGTAGGCGCAAGTGGAGAGGCTTGGGCAAGTGGTCGAGCTCGGCGGCGGTGTTGGGTCGAGGCGGAGTTTGGGATGATGGTAGGTGGCACACGTCTCGAGTTGATGGCTGCGACATGGGGTTTGCGTGCGCGATTTGGTTTCAAGTTGCAGCGATGAGGATTAGAGGATCTGGAGTCGAACAAGGGGAGGGTGAAGTCACGTTCTTGTTCGTGATAGCCTGGTTACGAGCAAAGGTTAGCGAACGTGGGTTAGCTTAATGAGGGTAATTAATCTAATTTATGAAATTAAGGAAAATGGATATTATTATTATTAGTTTTTTCAAATGTTTATAAATTGTGTAACTCTGTCATGCGAGGTTGAGAAATTTCGAAACAGGTGGCCTTGGATTCGTAATGACGTAGGCTACGAAATGAAATTGGTTTCGGATTTTTCGAGTCAGCTGGGATTTTAGAAAAATTAAAATCTGGATGTTCGGCAAGTTAAAAATCAAGGTGAGTTAATCTCACTCATTTTGGATTACTGAGTTTAATTTACAATAATAAAAATTTATTGCTGGTTGATTGGATGAATTTATAAATTATTATTAGTTGGATGGTATATTATATATTAGTAGTTAGATATATTTCCCGTCGTTGGAGCGGATGAGACACTATGCACCCCGCATAATAGCAGATGACCCTATATTACCGTGATATCCCGCCTCGAAGTGGGATTGGTATTTTATGTTATATAACATCTATGGATGCAGGGAAACAGGTTGGAGTGATCCAACTAGATTTCTCAAATATATTGATTGTTATATATATATATCGATATATAATGTGATTGAATAATCTGTTTTGGATTGTTGTGTGATTTGATTTATTGGATGCTATAGTAGTATTAGCCTTGGTTTTGGTATTTTAAATACCATAAATATTATTTTTGAATTTGAAGGAAATAAAAGGAGATTTTGAATATAAAAATATTTATATCGAATTTGGATAACTTAAAGGAAATAGATTTGGGTAAAATAAATGATTTGATTTTGGGATTTGTGCTTATCTATTTGTAAAATGTTTTAAATAGAGATTTTAAAATAATTTATATAAAGGATTTTTAACAATGGATTTTAAATGATATTTCCGAAAATATGGAAAAGAAGTTGAAATCGATATTTAATGTAGATTTGTAAAATAAATGGGATTTGTAAGAAATGGATTCATAAAAATGAAATTTTATAAATGAGATTAGTTTTATAAACAAGTGAAACTCAAAGGAGTTTATAAATTTATAAACGATGTTTATAAATAAGGGAAAATGATATCAGTTGATAAATTGGGAATATAAATTCACAGTGTGAATTTATATCGAGATATGGAAATCGATTTTGGGGAAAATAGTGGATTCTATTTTTTGAAATGTGTGAATGGTTAGGAAATCGGAATAAAATCGATGTGTTATGATTCGAGAGCGATTTATAAATTGAAATTGGTTATTAGAATTTTAAAATTATATTTTTATCGAGAAGTTAAGTTTGTTTTTAAAAGGAAATTTTATTTATTCAAACTATGTAATTTAAAGCTGTTTTAGTATTAAAATACTTCGGAAAGTGGGTTTTACAAATATTTAATATTAATTGAAATAAATTATATTTTTTAATGAGCTTTGTAAATCGTTTTGTTTATTTAAAAATGATTTGGAAATGAGTTATCGATGTTTATTTAAAGTGTTTTGATATTTTAATTAATTACTTAAAAGTGTTTTAAAAATAAATTATTTTTCTTTAAAATAATTATCATATATATATATATATATAGTTTTTTAGGAGAACGGTTGTGTAGCATGATACTACACAACCGATTAATAATATATATAGATATAAGTAGTTCGATCAACAAGCCTGATCGATGGCGAATACAAAACAGCATAATTAGAGTTAAGGTTACAAACATCATGCCAGCATGTAAATACAGACCAAGAAGTTTCTAATATACATAATTAGTCATAGTTTATCCAGAAGAAACTGCTGCAGAGAGTGATCCCAAAACATTGAAAGCAAAGACAATCAAACCCTCAGTCGAAACCAGGGTGGCCAGTCGGCGTAGCTGAAGATGCACTGCCTACAGATTCATCAAATGGGGACCGTACTGATGGAAGACGAAATCAGAAGGGGGCCGAGGAGGAAGAGCCTGTTCAATAAGAAAAGATATATGACTTTGATAAGAGGAATCTTGTAAGGGATTTTGGGAGGAAATGGAATTTCCAAAATATTGAAAAATGAGAACTTCGAAAATGAATTAGAATTCATAAAAGAAGTTAGAAATGGGTAGTTGGAATTATAGACGAGTATAATCGATTTTGGAAATTTTAAAAGAAATTAATTTATGAATTCCGGAAACTTATGAAATCCGTTGACTTAAGGAATTTACAAATAAATTATAAAGGATTTTGAGAAATAGGAATAAATGGAATATTTCCTAAGTATTGGAAATAAGATGATTTTTGGAAAATATACTTATAAATGTTCCTAAGTATTGGACTGGAAGAACTTAAAAAAAAATTAACTACGAGATTATTATTATAGAAATATTTTTCAAAGTGTTGAAAAAAATGGAGTTTGGAAATAATTCTAAGTATTGATATGGATTGAAATATCCTATTCTGGAAATAAGAATTTGAATTTTTTTCAAATATTGAAATACTGGAAGAGATTTGAATAGATATTTTTGCAAAGACATTTTTAAATAAATGTTTTTTTGAAGATTTATAAAATAGGGCCTAGTGACTGCTTATGGATGTTATTTGATAGTTAAATAACCAACTATCAAAATTTGGCCAAATTCGTTAATCGTTTCGAAGAGACCGGGATCAGATTTAATTTATCCGAAAACCACTTAGATCCGATTTGAGCATTACGAATTGTGATATAGTGAAGATAGTGATTTTAGAGATTCGGTTTGTTCAGACCCAGAACAACTTGTATGGATGAATGGCATTTTTGCTTGGAAGTCAATGTTAACATTCCAAGTATGAATGCTATTCTAAAGGTAAAATATAGCCTCAAGCCTCATCAACCCGGAATGACTAAAACAAGGGAGATGCAGTAGGGCTAAGTGGGTCGCACCCAAGTAGGGTATGTTATCACTTTCCTAGATACCCTCAGATATATTATAATTATGGATATGGTTGCGCATGGGAAAGAGAGCGCTCGATTAGGGTGGGAATACCCAGGGTGATAACATATTTGGTACTATTCAGGTCAGGGGTAGGTCGGTCTTGTGTTGGCAGGGGTTCTAGGCAAGGTCCTCGGTACATTTTTCTAGAGGTGTACTATAGCGGGCGATAGCCCAGTCATTGTATGGAATCCAATATCCACTATGAGCCTGTACGGTTTTGATTGTGCCCAACTATGTTGAAACGTGAGATGCAAGCATTTCAGCTATTTTATAGTTTACTTTCTATAGACACTATTATAATATCAAATGATTTTGATATGAAATGTTTTGGTTATCGTAAGGTAAAAACCCATCGTATTTATGTGTGACGTGGTCTTACGAGATACCTTTATTTTCAAAGAATTTTGATAACAGTAATAATTCAAATTGAGTGTGTTTTCTCACATTGGTTTTTCAGACTGACTCGGGTGTTATTTTATTATAATGCTCAGGTCAGACCGAGTATTACAGATTCAGGTTTAGATACTATAAAGCTCAGGAGACGAGCTAGAGGATTCTCAGGCGTATTATACGTACTTGGTTTTTCCCCGTTGTATGAGTCCTGCTGTATATTTAGTATTTGTGAGGACAAGTTATTATAACTGTCCAGATTGATTGTTGATTGTTGTACTCTGATGATTTTGTGTATATTAACAGTTACAGATTCTTTGTAAAAAATCTGCTATTATCTATTATATATTGTTCCGCTGCGATTTGTGAGATTCTATGTGTTGTTTATGTTTCTTTTTCTATCCTCTTCTTTCTCATAGTTATTCGTCTTTTCGTACAATTTGTGTTGGACAAGTTTGATTTAATGTTAGCTCAAAGGGTATGGAACGGCAGGTCGCTACAATTTGTTTATTATATGACTTTTGAAACGATAAGGAAAAGAGGTAAATAGGGAGATCACATCCCCTCTTCTTACTCCATTCTCTTACCTATTTAAACCAACCATACCATTCTTTTAAATTTTACTTTTTACCTCCTCCTCCAATTCTTTACCATAAGGATCTAGCCCCCTCTCTTCATTTCCAAATAAAAATTAAGTCAAATTAATCTAGCTGAAAGGTGTGGTGATCTCTTCAATTAGTTGTTTTTCTCGAAGATTACGTATTTGATCTAAAGAGTTATTAGGTTCAACATCCAAGATTTAATATCAAGGCTATAATATTGGTAATATATTATTAATATTTTGTTATATATAATCTTATTCATGCTAATACATATGTATAGACTAAAAACATACTTTATCATAAATTTATATATCTATTTATTATCAAATATTCAAACAAATTCACATACATTTAAAATTATATTTTTGTACATTGTGTATAATACCTTTTGGCCACTTTAAAAAAAATTGATAGTGAAACCGATTCTAAAATAATTTTAAATTAAAATTTGAGTTTGAATTTTTAGATATATACATACATCATATATAAATTAATATATTAATTCTTACTCATATATATATATATATATGTATATTAAATATATATTTATATACAGTTATAAAAAATCTAAAATTATATATATATATATATATAAAGCTTTTAAAATTTTTATGCACTATATATATATACATATAATTTTATAAATAAAAATTTCATATTTCGCATTCTTTACATTCTTTACTGAACTTTCATATTTCTCCATTAAAAGCGAAAAGAAAACTCTCCTTACTTATTCGTCTTTGATTAGCAACTGTAACCTTTATCACCATTAACAAATATTGCTAACTTTAACTCATCACGCTTTTCACATTACCTCTAAGTAGAACTTTTAATTGCTTTTGGAATGATATAATGACTTTTATTGTTTTCTTTTCTACACTTTTATGTTGCTTTTGCATCTAGTCTTTCGCTACTGCTATGTTAACTAGAACATCATCGCGGCCTTGGTGAACTTCCACCATACATGGCGCCAAACAACCATTGTTGTGGCATTAACGACGGTCGTTTGATGTCAAACACTGAGCAGACCACGATGATCTTTGAGTTATCAATATCACTAAACAATTGTAACAACCCGACGTTAAGTAGCAATTAATTAAGTTTAATAATAGGGATTTAATTAATTAAAATGGATTTTATTTAAAAATGTTAGAATTTGGAGATAAAATATTTATTGGAAAATTTATTTATTTGAAGAAGGGTATCATTTGTTAAAATAAAGTGAATTGTTTTGGAGATTAAATATCTTGAAGTTGTGAATTGTTAATAAATGATGATGTTAATAACTCTTGAAGAATATCGATAATTTTAAGTTAAAAATGATTTTAATAGTATTAAAATTATTTGGATAATTTTATATAAAGTTTAATATTGATAATAGATATGATTAGTAATTTATTTTTAAAAAAAGGAACTTTTATCGTTTATAAAAGGAGTTTGTGAATTTATTTAATAAATGGTCCTAAATTTGAAAAAATAAAATAATTATTAAATGAGTTCAATTATGGAAAATAATTATTGTAAGAATTTTATAATGATAGTAAAATACGCAGGAACGATAAATATGAATTTATTCGATGATTTTAACTAATTTAACATGGAAGATAAATTGATGGTAAAGAAGAAATAAAAGAAAAGAATGAAAACATGAACAGAAGCAAGCCCAAAAGCCCATCTTAACACTTGGAAAAATATCTCCACACCTTTGGCCCTTCATGACAAGTCTAGAACCTCCTTTCTTGTTTCATTTTCCAACCGCAAGATTCTTTTTGCCTATTCTCCACTAAACATAATTATGAAACATTAGTTCCCCTTCTCTTAAAAAATTCATATAAGATGAAATAAAAATGTCATAAATCATGAAACTTAAATATAAGCCTAGTTTGATTTTGAGCAAGTTTTATGTCATCATAAATTTTTAGAGAAGATGAAATTTGGGTTTTGTGGAGCTATGTAGAACATAGGGAGATCAGGTCTTTTACTAGCTAAGATGAGTGTTTCTTGACTCACGACTATGTCTAAATTCATGAATCTCATTTTAGATGTTGTTGTGTATAAATTTAACGTGTGTGCATTTCTATGGAACACTATATACGCTTGCTTCATGATTGAATTTGTATCACTTTGATTTGCATTTAGGTGATAGGATGATAGAGTATGCTTTAGTCAAGTCAATAGGTTTATAGGGAAGAGTCGACGACAGCCGAAGTCAACGAAATTAGTGGCGGCATGACTTGGAAATTCGTTTCCAGGTCGTCGATAGATCATCGGTGCGCAGCCTGGAAACAATTTCTAGGCCAGTGTTTTTGTTTTCGGTTTATGTTTTAACATATATATATATATATAAAATATGAGTTAATGATACATATATTGAGTGCATATAAATCTTATATTTTATGGCTGTGAAATTATTTTAAAGAAAAAGTTTATTAAAATTTGGAATTAATTATATTATTATTTATTAAAGAAAATATGACTTTTGATTTTAATAATTATTTACAAAAAAAATCCTATAAAATTCTATAAAAATATAAAATGATTTCCAATTAATATTCAATGATTTATAAGGAGTGTTTCATGAATTTTAAATGTAAGCAAGAGTTTTGGAAAATATATTTTATTAATTTGAAATAAAAGAAATTGATTTAGAGTTTATAAAATTTGTTTAAAAATCATATTCGGTTGCACTAAATTACTAAATGATATGTATGAGTAATATTCAGTTTTACAAGCTATTTCTAAGGTTTTATAATACTGAAAAGAGTTTTCGAAGGTTATTTAAAAGAATTAAAATTCTTGTTTTGGTTTTATAAAAGAAGAGAAATAGTATTTTAACTACTAAAATTTTAAAAAGATAATATATGAAATATAATATATTCTTATAAATAAAATCTCTTTTCTAACTGACATATGTGTCATGGTTGATTATACTTCTATGTAATGAGAAATTTGAATAAACAGATTAGTTATACTGATTGGTATGGGACTTTTAGTGATATTTATTCTTTTATTTTTTAGACTCGTTATTTAGAATAATACCGTGTGAAATTCTAAATTGTGAGGAATTTGAGTAAACAGATTAGTAATACCATTTGGTATGGGACAATCAGTAATATTATTCCAATTACTTCTTTAACTCATGGTATAAAATATTACGCGAGTGTAATTTATGAACATTGAGTAAACAAGCGAATAACACCAGGTGGTATGGGACACCTGAGGTGGTATTTATTTAATTACTTTCTATACGTAGATATCGCTTGATACGGCCAAGTCTATAGCGTATTATACTTATGGTGATGCAAATTGAGAGTGAGCAGGCTGAGAGCCATAAGTGTGTCTATTATTTTGTGTATGTTCCTATTATACAGTTTGAATTAAACCAGATTCGCTAGTATCCATCCTAGCAAATTGATTGTAGGGTCGCTTCCTGAATCCATGACACACCTTTTTTATGTATATGGCTGAGAGCCACTGCCCCAATATCATACAGACCAGCAGTCTGTTACTATAGGGGCACTCGTAGAGTCGTAACCATCGCATAACATAGTCTTGCACATGATGGATATTTGGTCACGATAGCTGTCGAGGTAACTAAGACTGTAGGAGTAGCATTTAGAGCGTGTAAGGAAGGCACTTGGAGTAGGCTGCAAGCTGTCAATCTCCCATTTGGTCATTGTTGCTATTGACACATACTTATTCACCTATATGATATCATTGTGTATACAGATGAGAGCCGATCAGATCATTTGTTAAGACTGATACCGATATAGTTATTTATAGTGCTGAGAGTCCATCGGACCGAGAGTCTAGAGGATTATCTATGATAATAAGAGTTGAGTAGACTGGTATAGGTTTTAGAGACCGTATGATTACCTCATTAGCTGAGAGCCAAGTTGATTACTATGAGGTTGAATGTCTAGATGATCATTACATGATTATAGATCTCTTTAATCATTCATTGGATTGTGTGTCCTTGAAGTTGGGTAACCATGTACACATCAATTATACCGCTATCAATGATAGTTAGAGATGTTGAGAGCATGGAGTTGGACCATGTACCTATCTTTTATATGGTTATATGAGAGATGACCATGGCTACCGAGGGTATGCCATATCTTTATTGCTTGTATGTTTGATTTGGATGGTTGTTATGTGTTTATATATGTTGAGTATGACAAACCCCAGGAATGTTTGCTTTACGATTATCTGGGAGATAATCTTAGCATTGCTGAAAGCATGTCATATGTTATTGATGACCTCTTATATTTGATGGTAGTTTGATGTATTGATGGTTTTGCCCATTTGACATTTTACACAAGGGATGTAGTTTGACATGACTTTTATTTGGGTGATGATACTTGCGCATGGTTTTATGATCAGTTGCTACATTGTGATGCCCTCATGTTATGATATCATTGTTTACCATGCTTTTAGTTATGATATATCAACACCTAAATTTTAGACATAGTCTGACCCATGTGTTATTTATATAATACTCGGGTTGGTTTGAGACATTTTAGGGACAAGGTACCAGTTTGAAGGTGCTGAACTTAGGTGGAGGATATGATATTTCTCTGTATATCTCTATGTGCTATGTTAGTTCTTATATGTATGACATTGGGTTGTACATTGGACATACATTTTATACTTTGTGATAGTGGGAATTTGATTATTTTGTTCCCACTCAGACTTGTATATATATTTCTGTTATATATCATTGCTGCATTTTTTTTGACTCTGTGTTCTTTGTATATGTATTGATCAATCTTGGAAATGCACGTGTTTATTGCTTTGTGCTAATACCTAGTATGTACTAATGAGTTGTTTATGATTTTTGGAATACATACCAGGGTTTTCCCAATGGAATATTTATGTGTGACAGTCCAATATCGCCTCATTCTCCATATTACCACACGGTATTACCTAGTAATACAATTTAGTAGTATGGGTATAGAGGTGGGAGTTACAAATGCCCCCTCCCCAATTATAGTAGGAAAATGGTACACTGATCCCGTACCTATAATTATGATTAGGTGGTGGGCTGGCAGTGCTGCAGGCCACACGGTCTACCTTGAGTTTAGGTTTGGGCTCGAACGAACTTGTTGCATGGCTTTGGGTTGCTAGCGTTAGCGGTGGGAGGGAAAGCTTGCTCCAGAGCCTATTCAGTCTTTAAGTAGGTTGGAGTGGTTCAATAATCTAGGTTGCTTATTATTTTTACAAATGCCTGAAGCTACATCCGCTAATGGATGAACTTCTCTTCCAAGCTTCACTAAGGTTCGGGATGACTAAGTTGATCTATCCTGCAATTTGGCCCGCTATGATTGTAAGAACACAAATCTCCTTTATCCTTTGGTTGCCAACTGAACCAACCAGTCCCCATCGGGATATTTCACGTGGTCGCTCACTAATATGAAGAACGAAGTGATGCCCCTCCACTCTTTCTTCATCAGATTTTTAAACATACACCACATAGTGCCTGAACAGCTCACTCTGAACAATAATAATCCATTGGTGACGCTCTTCATTATCTGTCATGACTTGAACATCCCAAATCCCAAGCTGGTTCTAATATAGCTGATATTCAAATTGTGCTTGCAGGCCAAACCGATCTAGGCAACTATAACTACCTCTAGGGGATCGACAAGCCCACTCTTCTTTTGTATTCCAAGCTTTGTGTCAGTGTAATGAGATTAGTTCTCTTCATGCTGGCCACTATCAATCCGACCCTCACAACTATGGCTTTCAACATGTCTGGTATGTTCTTTCCCTAATGCTTTTCCTTTTTTTATTTTCCATAATAATTGATAACTCGTTTTCCTTTTTTGCTATACTGCCCCCTGTCGGAGCCGAGTGGTTGTTTATGAGAACCATATCCGTTGGATAAGGGCGACTAGCGATGACGACAAAAGCTTCACACTAATTTTGATGGATGAGAATCTTCGCTGGGTAGGACTATTTGGTCTGAGGCTGATCATGGGAAGCAGTGAGGTCGCGGTTACAACCCTAAGTAGGATGCCAACTAGGCCTACGGGGGTCATTATTAGGGAGGAGCCGGTGGCCAAATTCAGCGGTGGATATTGAAGTTGAGACCACAGATCAGTTTGATCTGAGTCGTAATGATGACAAGTGGGATGTTTATGACTCGAGGCTCTTAGGGGATGTTATGGTTCCTAACCATGTTATTAAGTGGGCCTCGAGTTACTCTCACATGCCTGAGATGTCCAAGGTAGAGAGGATAGGCAGGTGGACATAGGAGCCAAATATGCCAACAAACGAGGCCTCCTCCTCCTCGACCCCTCACTCCCGTGGGTCTCCAACCAAAGTACATGCCCTCAATGCATAAAATTTTGATAAGGCACACTCTAGCATTAACAGCATATGGTCTACTTGCCTGCCTTTTGTTAGAAAGTGACCGGGGGGCACGGCCCAGTGATGGTAGCTAACCTTGTCTCATGTTGACTTTATTTTCTTTAAAAAATTATAACTTTTTCCTTATTTTATTTGCATTGATTTGACTAAACCTGGCATATATTATTGCTCAGCTACAAGGGGAATACCCCAATGAAAACCTCCACCTTGCAACCTCGTGTGGGCTTCGACACCCAAAAATAAACATCGGCACTTCTCAAGCGATACGCTCTAGGGAGGTCACCGCTTATGGCATATCATACCTCACCCAATGCTCCTTCCTCACCTCCAAGTCAACCCTGACTAGGTGATTCCCTCTAGGGTGATAGCGAGACCATATTTTGTTAGATTTAAGAGGAGTGGGACTGGTGAGGAGCTAGAGAGCTTTAAGGGAAGGTCGTCTTTCAGCCTCTCCCAATAGGTTGACCTTTTAGTCCAGTTTCCTAGAACCAGCAAATTTGGGGTGATTGGTTCCACTACCCTCTCAATAGTGTGGAGTCTGGATGATATAGATTTGTTAAGGTTTCTTCAGACCTTGGTGGGGACTTCTTCGGAGGTGCTAGCCCAAATGCACCAACCCAAAAGGGTGTGAACTTGCCATTCCACCGAGTCGGTGCTAGATGCCAAGGTTAGAAAGGCTTTCCTATTACATTCTAGACTTGGCCTTTTTTCTTTCCTTTTTTACTTATCCATTTCTTGTTCATAAGTTGAGTCCCACACTCTCCACCTCCATAACGATGTGTGGCTTTACAAGAAGCGGGCTGTAAATGAGGCCACTACCATTGCTCGATAGAAGAGAAGCTACCAGTACTTGAGAAGAGGGCCACTGGGGCTGATGAGGCTAGGGAAACTATGGCCAAGGAGAGGGTGAAGGAGAGGTTCAAGGTGGAGAACACCCAAATAAGGGTGGACTTGGAGGCTAGCCACAATGAGTCGGATGACAAAAGAGGTACACTACAGTAGCATATGCAGTGCAATACCCTAGATGAGCTGGCCAGGGCAAAGATGGTCCTATGGGAGGAGTGGAATGCAAGGCTGACAAAGATGTTGAAGTTGATTTTTGCAGCAAACTATCATCTGTTTTTGGCCATCGGCTTCCTTTCCTTTCGACACCTCCCGCCCCTATGAGTAGGGAACTATAAGTGGACTTTTCTTATGTATTACTTACATGTCTTTTTTTATTGTATGATAATTGGTAGAGGACCAATGTTGCAATGAAGTTTTTGTTGAAAAATGAAGTAAACTCTTTCGATGTATTGAACTCCCTTCTGTGTAATGAAAATTGTTTTGGATTCGTCTGTTCATTTAATATTCTATGTTTGCCTTCTACTTTTCTATCAACATTTCACATATATTCTTGTCTCGTCTATTTACTCATTTTGTGACTTTTAATTGTTCTATATCAGGCGGTTCAAGCGAACCCCAACTTTGTTAAGTAAATAGGTAAACCTAACCATGTACTTTCAATATTACAAACAAACAGGCATAAAGAAAATAAAGAACAATAAACCAAACAAACTTATTTTTCATTGAGGTAACCTGCCCATAGAGTTGCAAGGTAGGCATGAGTCGAAGGCAAGGCAACCTTTGGTTGTCGTCCGATGATCATGTTGTCTTCCTTTGTCATATCCATGGGCCATCGTGGGGCCCAACATTACTTGATGGGTCTACTTTAGGTATGTAAGTTAGATAGTACTTTGGATGCCAGGTTCAGGGTTACAGCATGGGTAACCATGCTGCCTTACCACTAGTTCCCCGCCCAGCTAGAGGGACGTGCAACATCAAAGGCAAATGAATTCGGACCATGACATGGGTGGTTGCGCTATCGTTTATGTCAATGCCTCCGGCATGAAAGAGAACATTGATCAAATCGTGCATCTTCATAGAGCAAAACTGTGGATGTCAGATTCGAGATTACTTTATCAGTAATCGTGCCCATCTCGGACCTGGCGGGCCGACACAAATCAGAGACGCTTTGTGGGATCGACACTTCTAGTGACATTTCGGGCTAATTTGGAGGAGGCAGTATGGTACGTGGGGTGTTGTTGAATATACGTTTGTCCACTATGTGTGATATTGGTTGTTTGATAGATTTGCTAATGTTTGGATATCGTATTTAGCACGTACGATTGGTTATTAGATATTAGGCATGCTTGATGTTCCATTGATTGTTGAGTGTTTAGATATTTGATATTGGATATTGGAATTTGTGTATGTGGTTCACATTGTCCAGGGAATAGTTGTCCCGGGAAAATTTTTGTTTGCTTGGTATTTGAAATGGAAACAGTTGTTTTGGAGAAATTATTGTTCCCTAAGTATCAGTGTTAGCAATTTAGGAAATAGATGTTCTGTTGATCATAGGTTTTGATTACTGACATGAAACAACAATTCATGAATCTACGACTACGACAACATCCGGACTCAACGACTCAAAGTATGGTTCGTATAGTTATATATTTTAACAAGAGTCATCAAATGTGTATATAAAGTCTAGTTTAGTGCTTTGTTAAAATCTTTCCTCAAGAATCATCATTCACATTCAAATAAACTTGCATGCATATTTTAATCAAAATCAAGTTTTCAAAAAATGCATGGAGCAGGGCTCGAACCTGGGACACTAGTTTAGAAGGAAAGTGCTCTAACCAAATGAGCTATGGTAATTTTTGTTTATCAATAGAATTCAGTCGACTGAACAAGGTCATTCAGTTAACTGAATATCTATAAACAACCTATTGAACTTGTGCACTTTCAAATGCACATGCACGATTTAAATTCAGTCGACTGAATCTTCTAAGGCAGTGGACTGACCAATGTATAACTATCATATTTTATGAATAAACACTTCCTTTCGTGAACAGCTTTCTCCTAAGTGAAGAGTTGCAGCCATTGTTGTTCGTAGAGATCTCTTTACCAGCAGTTGCAACTCCTTAACTACTATATATATATATGTTTGTTTTCTAATGATCAAATAACTTAATTTTCTTATCTCTCTTGATCTAACGTGAATAACATTCTTCGAATCTATTGCTTACATAAGTTCATACATTCATTGCTTACAATCTCACTTCCATATCATATAAGCAATTCTAATCTTCCTATTCTTTATACATGCACAATCATATACATTACTCTTGAGGAAAAGATTATAGGAAGGGTGTACATTGTTAACTTATCAGTGCTATTCAAGAGCATACTCAGTCAGAAACAACTTTACTATTTGTATTGGAAGTCCTGTTCGGTTGCTCTAGCAGTAGAAGTCCTATTCGGTTGTCTAGGCGGTAGAAGTCCTGTTCAGTTGCTCAGGTGGTGTAATACCTGTTCCTCCGGGTTAAGAGAGGGTTGATAGTTAAATTCCAGAAGGAGTCTGGGACTGAACATAGAACGGGAGTTCGAACCAGTATAAAAATCCATGGTGTTATTTACTTTACTATTTACTTTTTATACTCATATTCCGCATCAGCACATAATTTAGTTTATATCGCACTACCATTGCATTTGCATTGTTTACAACTGTTGGCCATTTCAATCCTATAGCATAGTAACTTTCATTTGGTATCAGAGCCTGGAATTCTATCGATCGTCACAACATCAAAGAATAATGGCCAGAAAACGATCAAATCAAAATACAATAGGCAAAATCCCTGTCAAAGCCACCAGTGAGGACTACAAAAAGGTACTTTCTGACTTACAAATTTCGGTAAATGGTAATAATGAATTAGTTAGTATATGTGATAAAATCTCAAAGCATAATTTTCTTATTTTAGAAAAGATGAAATCAATCAAAATTGAAAATGAGAAATTGAAAAATGAGAAAATAGATTTAGAAAATCAACATGGTGTTTTGAAAAATAATTTTGAGGCTCTTAAAGATTTTCTAGATGAACATAATACTATTTTTGAAAAAGAATAAGAAATTTTTTCAAAAGAAATTACGGATATGAAGAAACAAAATGATTTATTACAATCATCTTTAGATAATTCAGAATCTCGAATTTTTCTTCTTGAAAATGAGAACTGTACGTTAAAAAAGGAGAATTCTGAATTAAACAAGCAAATTGATATTTTGAAAAACAGTAATATTTCTTTTGAAAATAATAATTGTGACTTTAAAGCTAAATTTTATAAACTTAACACTGAAGTCACAAAATTTAATAAAGGTCAAAATGATTTAAACATGATTTTATCTAGTTCTAGACCTTTACATGATAAAAGTGGTTTAGGATATAATAAAACTAGTCGTAGAAATAGCACTAGATATGCTTTCATGTATAGTAAAAAGTTAGTGCTAGTACTGAATTTCGAGTAAAGTCTAAATCCAATTTTAATAGAAATTCAAATACTGTTATGACCAATAATGTTTATAATTTCTCTAGAAGTACAAAATAATTGACGAGAAATATGAATAAAAATTATCTAACTATTTGGGTTCCTGTTAATTGGAAAAATACAGAAAAATACATTGATGATTATTTTGATATGGTAGTTAATAATGAAAATTATATTTATAAAGGTTCAACCACACCCAAATGGGCATGGTTTCCTAAAAATTAGGAAATTATAAGAACCTTGGGTATCACATGCTTTAAATGTTATTTTTTTGATACCTTACATTATAAGTAGTAGTTATTTTGTTCTATAATGTTCTATGTTAACACTTATGTGGAATATGTCATCATATAAACTCTCCTTTTTGTCGATGACAAAGAGGGAGAAAGATATTGCTCTAACACTATTTGTAGGAATAAACAATGCAAGCACGAATTAAGGGGGAGAAAAGATAAATTATTTACAGGAATATATAGCATAGATTCATGGGGAGAAATCTATAACACAATTACAAGAATATATTCATGGGAAGAGATAAGTCAACAAAGCTTGTCGAAGATTCGTCCATAGCAAACAGAGTTGTCATCATCAAAAAGGGGGAGAATGTTAGATCAAAGGTTTTGATTACTGACATGAAACAACAATTCACGAATCTACGACTACGACAACATCCAGACTCAACGACTCAAAGTATGGTTCGCATAGTTATATATTTTAACAAGAGTCATCAAATGTGTATGTAAAGTCTAGTTTAGTGCTTTGTTAAAATCTTTCCTCAAGAATCATCATTCACATTCAAATAAACTTGCATGCATATTTTAATCAAAATCAAGTTTTCAAAAAATGCATGGAGTAGGTCTCGAACCTAGGTACTAGTTTAGAAGGCAAGTGCTCTAACCAAATGAGCTATGGTAATTTTTGTTTATCAATAGAATTCAGTTGACTGAACAAGGTCATTCAGTCGACTGAATATCTATAAACAACCTATTGAACTTGTGCACTTTCAAATGCACATGCACGATTTAAATTCAGTCGATTGAATCTTCTAAGGCAGTCGACTGACCACCGTATAACTGCTATATTTTCTGAATAGACACTTCCTTTCGTAAACAGCCTTCTCCTACGTGAAAAGTTGCAGCCATTGCTGTTCATAGAGATTTCTTTACCAGCAGTTGCAACTCCTTAACTACTATATATATGTTTGTTTTCTAATGATCAAATAACTTAATTTTCTTATCTCTCTTGATCTAAAGTGAATAACATTCTTCGAATCTATTGCTTACATAAGTTCATACATTCATTGCTTACAATCTCACTTCCATATCATATAAGCAATTCTAATCTTCCTATTCTTCATACATGCACAATCATATACATTACTCTTAAGGAAAAGATTATAGGAAGGGTGTACATTATTGACTTAACAGTGCTATTCAAGAGCATACCCAGTCAGAAACAACTTTACTATTTGTATTGGAAGTCCTGTTCGGTTGCTCAGGCAGTAGAAGTCCTATTCGGTTGTCTAAGCGGTAGAAGCCTTGTTTGGTTGCTCAGGCGGTGTAATACATGTTCCTCCGGGTTAAGAGAGGGTTGATAGTTAAATTCCAGAAGGAGTCTGGGACTGGACGTAGAACGGGAGTTCGAACCAGTATAAAAATCCCTGGTGGAATTTACTTTACTATTTACTTTTTATACTCATATTCCGCATCAGCACATAACTTAGTTTATATCGCACTACCATTGCATTTACATTGTTTACAACTATTGGTCATTTCGATCCTATAGCACAGTAACTTTCATGTTCTAGAAAAATGGTTGCCTTCAGTATATCGTATTCGTCGTTTAGGAAATGGTTGTTCCCTTGATAATAACGTATATTGTCGGTTTAGGAAATTGGTGTTCTTAGAGATGTGGATTTGATAGACTCCATTGGTTGAGTATATATATTTGGGTATGACATAAGATGAAACTAAATATGACCTTCATCGAGTAATCAACCTAGGTTTAGTTTTGATATTGCCCCATGAGTGCAAGTAGACAGGTTAAGGTATATGTACAGATTAGGAGACACTAAGATGTTTTACTTGTCATTTTGTAGTATATATGAGATAGACTTGATTCACTCACTCAGACATATGTCTGACCTACTCCTATTTTCATTTTTATCTTCACTAGGTTGATGGACCCTATAGCATGGTGGACATGGAGATGAAGACTTCATATTGTAAATATTGTATAAAGTGTAAATATAACCTGTAACAATATATTTTTCTGTATTGTGGATTGGATTAGGATTTAATGTACATATATAATTATGTATTTGGATATGTGATTTGAGTATAAGGTGTTTTATATTATATATTGTTTCCTTTCACTACGAGTTTCAGGAAGTTAATAGTTAAATTTCATTTTGTATACTTGTTATCATATCAAAACGACTTTACGTTTTCAGTGTTCCGAATGTTAACATTAGTTTGGGCATTGAATCCTAGGATAGAAAAAGGCAGATTGTTAAAACGGATGTAGGAATCGAGACCATGACATAAGTGGTCGTGCCATCCTTGCAATGGTATTCTCGACATGGACGGCAGTGTTCATAAGCTTGTGCAACCTTATAGGGCCATTTTGGCATTCTCCAATTGCAAAGGAGAACCTTATGGCCAGTCCTCTTCGGATAGCCTTGTTGTTGACGCTTAAGCAATAATTGCTTGGGAATTTTTTTTTCATTTAATACCTAGATTGATCATTACAAAATGGTTCATTGTTTTATAGTTGTTGCTTAAAAATTTTCACACATTGTATTCTCAGAAGTGTTTTAGATTCCAAGTTCAAGACAGCCATCTGGGTGTGGGAGATGGTAGGTGTCACTGGCAAGTGCAGTGCTGGCTACATACGTGTTAATACCTTAGTTATTGATTTTGATGATAACAACCTTGATAACAACATTCATATAAAATATAGGTACTAATATTTTGCCAAGCTATATAGTATATAGTGTAGGACATTACATAGGTGTTGAATCAAAAATTGTACAGTATAAAACTCAAGAAATGGACATGAAGACTCATGTGTATAAAGACCTAGATGTGAAGATCTCAGGACTATAATATAGTGTATAGAGTCATAGTGTATTGTTAAAGTCCCTGATAGAAATCTTTGATCTCTATCTCTTATCTTTCTATCTTTTATATTTTTAAAACAAAATAAAATTTTAAAATATTTTATAATAGTTTTTCAAGTTCAAAATATTTATAAATTATGTTTAAACTATTTTACAAAGTATCAAATTATTTCACAAACTATAGGATTTTCAAAATATTTTAAAAAGAAACTAGTTTTCAAAAAATACATGTGTATATCAACATAGATGACATGGATATATCGACATACATGACGTCAAATGGTTTTTCAAATTTAGAAAGAAGCGCCTATTCGTCGCAACTCTTCACGAACAGACACATCTATTTATTCACTATATAAATGGGAATTTAAATGAATTATTTGACCATTATTAACTTATTCTCTTCCCTCCTCTTACTCTCTTGAAAACTCCATTAAAAGTATACTCTATTCTCTCAAAATCATATAGAATCAATTCAAACTTCATTATATTGATTCACTACTACTTTCTTACTGTTTTGGAACCATCTTTCTCTCAAATCAAAGATCAAAGTGTTATCTAGGAGGCTATAAGATCCATTGCATCCAAAGTTCAAGAAATTATCTTTGAAAAAACTATCAAACTCTATTTGTATTTGCTTGGGTATGCTTGTAGCCCGTTTAAATCAAATGGGTGTGCTTGGTAGCTCAGAAATCTAACAGGGTGTGCTTGTAGCCCACCCAAATCAAGTAAGTGTACCCTGAGCTTGGAACTTCAGGAGGGTTTGTCTTGTATCCTCGGAATCAAGAATGTAATTGGATTTGCCTTCTGCCTGTTTAAAGATTGACATTTGAAAAGAAATCTATACAAGCAATTGTATGTGACTGGATGTAGGAGAAATCCAAACTAGTATAAAATCCCTGATGTCATCTCTCTAGCTCTTTACTTTGTTTACTACTTTTATTTTTTATCTTTGATTACATCTGTGATAGTTTAATAGTACAATTATGCGTTGCTAATTTGAAATTAAATATTTAACTTGAAAGAAATTTAAAAAGATTCACAAAAATTAGAAAACAATATTCACCCCCTCTACTGTTTAATTAGCCTTAAGATCCATAGTCTGTAACCCACATTTGGTATTAGAGCACTAGGTTTTCAAAAACTCGTAATTTGATTTTTAGAATTTTTCAATGGCTAGCAACACTGTTAGTACATTTGTTAATACTTTTGTCAAAGGACAATCTACTACTAGACCCTCACTTTTTAATGGAAGTAATTACACTTATTGGTCATGTCGAATGAAGATTTATTTACAATCTAATGGTTTAGATATTTAGAATGTTACACAAAATGAGTACATTGAATCCCAGACAAATTTTGCACAATGGACTGTTGACCAAAAGGCACTTGTACAGAATAATTCTAAAGCCATGAATATTTTGTTTTATTCAATGGATAAAAATGAATTTAATAGAGTCTCTATTGTAAGTTTGCATATGAAATTTGGAGAGCACTATAAGTTACACATGAGAGCACTAGTAAAGTTAAACAAACCAAAATTTCCATGCTTACTAATCAGTTTCAATTGTTTAAAATGAATCCAAACGAGTCTATTTCTGATATGTAGTATAGATTTCAAGATATAGTGCACTCATTAGTAGCATTAGGTAAAAAAAAATTGAAGAGGACCAAGTTAGAAAATTCCTCAATTCACTCTTTTCAGAGTGGGATCAAAAGACACTAGCAGTAGAAGAGGCTAATGATATTTGTACTATAAAAATTGAAGAGATAATAGGCAATTTAATGTCCTATGATGCACAATTGCAGGGCAGAAGAGAAAGCAAGACAACCGAATATAAATCCATCGCTTTCAATGCAATAAATGACGATCAGGATTCAAACAATGACAATGACAAAGAAATTACTTTCATGTCCGGAAATTTTAAAATGTTCCTGAGTATAGAAAGTTGAACAACTCTCGAAGACCTGAAAAAAAGACTTCTGGAAGTAGAACTGCAATTAGATGTTTCAATTGCGATGAACTCGATCATCTACAAAGAGACTGCCCGCATCCGAATAAATCAAACATCTCAACATTTACTGATTCATTCAGAAAAAGAAAGAGAGCTTATATAGTGGCATTGGGTGATTCAGATATTTCCTCAAGCGACAATGTACCGGCTACTAAGGATGTAAACATGTGTTTCACGACAATAGTTGATTAATCAGAACAGATCAAAGAAACGGAGCAAAAGGTGGAACTTTTTACATTTAATTTTTATTTCCTTTTTTTTGTGTTTTGTGTGTTTTTAGGAATAACATATAGATTAATAATAATATTGAATGAATATAAGTATATTTATAGGAATATATTATCTTAGTTTTAATTTTTAATTTTTTGGGCCATACGTCGACATACTTCCAGACCATATGTCGACATACATGTCAGAATTTTGAAGTTTCTTTTCAAATTAAAATTTTGAATTTCCCGCTCGTTTGCATTTATTTCAAAAACTAAAAGAGCATCTTTTCAAAATTGAAATGTTAGTTCACTATCTATTGCTTCACCCTATCTCCATCCATTCAAATCACTCATTTTATTTCAAATTTCAAATATCTCTTCATTCTCTTATCTCCTCAAAATCTCAAAAAATGGTCTCCTCAAGTCAAACTCCTAAAACCATAAAGCTCTCTAAGAGAACCAAAGGCTTTCACTTCAATGAAAAAGAAGCCATTGGTACCTATATTGAGTATGCTACTTTCGAGAAAGTTTTCCTAGAAGATTTGCTAAATTTGATGACTTTTCCTCTTATGTTCTTCAAGATCTTAGTTTATAAAATGAAATTCTTGGTTTGGTTGACTCTTCTCAAAAGGATTTTGTTTGTTATCCGGATTTAGTCAAAATGTTTTATGCAAATTTAAATGGAAAATTTTTTCAAAGAGAAAAGGAAAAAATTTGGAGTAGTGTAAATGACACTCTAATTGTTTTAAATTGTGAACTTTTGGGTCATATACTTGGTTGCAAATCTAGTGGAATTGACCTCTCCACATTTCAAATTGATGAACAAAATCGTGAAATATTTCACAACATTTTTTAAAGTGATGAAGAATTTGATTTTAGACACAAGAATCTTCAACCAAAATCGAGAGTTATGAGTGTCATTTTACAACAAAGTATCACTTCAAGGACGGGTAATTACTATAACCATACTCAAAAAGTTTTTAAAGCTTTTTATCCATTTACAGAAGCTATGAAATCAATTCGGCATAATTCATTTTAAATGACTTTGTTAAAAAGAACATTTCTAGACACGAGAACACACTCTACCATGGTGTGTAATTTTCATATATTTTGGTGTTGATTTATGTGGAGAATCAACTCTTTCTCGACAAGTTTTCGACAAGGTCAACATCTCTCTTATGCATATTCCGCCTTATTTCAAACCGTATAAGACTCTTGTCGAAAAGGAAGAAAGATTAGCATATGAAGAGGAGCAAGAAATTCAACAAGAAGAAGAGGAAGAAGGCGACGAAATGGATATTCAAGAGGAAGAAGAGGTGAAGGAAGAAGTGGATGCTTCTTTAGAAAGTTTCGACAAGCCATCTCACCCCTCCGCCAAGGAGATTCTAAGGAACCTAAAGAAGCTTCGTAAAACCAAAAGAAGCTTAAACGTTCCTTTAGTAAAAAGTTCACTTCTAGATCCTACAAAGTGGAAAAATATTTTGGGAAGATCATTTGCAAGTTTGGTGGAAATTCATCACCATCATCTACATCTTTTTAAGCCTATCTAATTATTTCCTTATGATATCTAGCTTTGAATTCCTTAGTAATTTGTGTTTTTAATTTAAAGTCTTATTATTTTCATGCATTTCTTTTAAATCTATGTACTTCTCTATCAATAGTAATGAAATCTTGTTCTTGCTGTTACATATTGTTCTAATAGTCTCCGGAAGTCATAAACGAATAGCGGTGTAAGACATATTAAAAAAACTATAACAAAAACAAAATGTTTTGCATTTTTAGGTATGTATGTCGACATACATACAATGTATATGCGACATACACGAGCCGTTGGGCAAATCTTTTAAATTTGAAAATAAAATAACTACCACCTATTCAGTCTTTCCAAAGAACTTTTCACTCCTATATAAGCTTATTTCTTCCAGATTAATCAAATTATCACTTTGCTCTTTATTCTCTTTTCATTCTAAAACATTTTTCCAACAAAATATCTTCTCCACACCAAAAATATGTGAAAAACTTGAACAAACACTTTAATCTTTCAAGGATATTCTTACTTTTATCTTTAGAAATCAAAAGCATTTAGAGTTAGGTCAAATGCAGATGATCAAAGAGCAATAAAAGCTTTTGAATGCCCTTTGATGGATGATTTCTTCCTTAATCACAGATGATCAAAAAAACAACCCAAAATGCTCTATTAACAAGAATAATGAAGATTGGGATGCCATCAAAGCAGATTCAATCATTGGATCCGACAATTGGGTTGAAGTTATAGGAATGTCTAGTTTTCTACGTATTTTTCGTAAGTGTGTATATTTATTAGATTTGGACCTATTTGATTGGATTTTTGTGATATAATTTGGATTAATACTCATAGGATTGGATTTGATTGTATTGGTATTTGGATTTCTTGTTTTGGTTTGATTGAATGCTTGGATTGATGGGTTGATATGCATGGTTTGAATTGAAAAAATAAAATTTTATTTTATTCATAAGTCTCCATATACCATTATCATATCATGCTTAGTATGCTTTAAACATTTTTTTATTGATTTTAACATTATAATATTTAAGTATTTTAGTTACAGGGGTTTTTTCACTCATTTTTTTTGATGACAAAGGGGGAGAAAAATATAAAATATACATATGCATATATTCAAGGGGATTTATTTAACTCAAGGGCGTTTATATCATATTTTATATACAAGAATATTTAATGGTTGTCATCATCAAAATGGGGGATATATTTAATACCACAGTTATTGATTTTGATGAATGGAAGATTGCACAATATAAATACTCATGAGTACAAAGACCAAGACATAAAGATCTTAAGACTATAATATAGGGTATAGAGGCATGGTATATTATTAAAGTCCCTAGTAGCAATCTTTGATCTCTTTCTCTTATTTTTCTATCTTCTATATTTTTAAAACAAAAATATATTTTCAAAATATTTTATAGAAGTTTTTTAAAGTTCAAAATGTTTATTAACTATGTTCACTATTTTACAAAGTATCAAATTATTTTATAAAGTATAAGATTTTGAAAACATTTTTAAAAGAAACTAGTTTTCAAAAAATACATTTATATGTCGACATACATAATATGGATATGCTAACATACATCCCGCCAAATGGTTTTTCAAATTTTCAAAAGAAGCGTCTATTCATCGCAATTCTTCACGAATGGACATATCTATTTATTCACTATGTAAAGCAGAGTTCAAATGAATTTTTGACAGTTATTAACTTATTTTCTTCCCTCCTCTTACTCTCTTGAAAACTCCATTAAAAATATACTCTATTCTCTTCGAAATGATATAGAATCAATTCAAACTTCATTTTATTGATTCACTACTACTTTCTTACTGTTTTGGAATCATCTCTCTCTAATCAAAGATTAAAGTGCTGTCCAAGAGGCTATAGGATCCATTGTATCCAAAGTTCAAGAAATTGTCTTTGGAAAAACCATCCAACTCTATTTGTATTTGCTTGGGTATGCTTGGTAGCCCGTTCAAATCAAGTGGATGTGCTAGGTAACCTTGAAATCTAAGTGGGTGTGCTTGTAGCCCGTCCAAATCAAGTAGATGTACCCTGAGCCAAGAAATTTTGGAGGATGTGTCTCATAGCCTCGGAATCAAGATTGTAATTGGGTTTAACTTTTACCTATTTAAAGATTGGCATTTGGAAAGAAATCGTACAAGTAATTGTACAGTACTAGATATAGAATAAATCCGAACCAGTATAAAATCCCTAGTATCATCTCTCTAACACTTTGCTTCGCGTTACTGCTTTTATTTTTTAATCTATGATTGCATCTATGATTGTTTAATAGTATTATTCTATGTTGTTAATTTAAAATTTAATATTTAACTTGAAATAAATAAATAAAAATTAGAAAACATTATTCACCCCTCTTTAGTGTTTAATTGGCCTTAAGATCCATAATTCTGTAACCCACAATACGGACCTTTCTAGTTTTGCCCTTGTACGCCTTTGGCCGGGTATTTGTTGTTCGTGAATACCCAGCATAGAACTAAGTCCCCAGTGATGAATTGGCGGAGCTTCAATCCAGCGTTGTAGTATTTGGCTACCTTTCTCTTGTACACTTCTATGCGGAGTTCTACGACTGCTCCTCTTTCTTCCAAGGCTTTAAGCCCTAGCTTTAGTAATTCTTCATTTTTCTCAGTGTTGCGGGTTAGACACCGAGGAGATGGCATGTCAGCTTCAATGGGCAATATTGCTTCATACCGTAGGCTAAAGAGAACAGTGAGTGCTCAGTTGAAGTGCAGCTTGAGGTTCGATAAGACCAGAGTACGAGCAAAAGGTTTTCATCCCAATTCCCTTTTCTTTGGTAAGATAGTTTTTTAATGCTGATTTGATGGTCTTTATCATAGCATCAACCTACCCGTTTGCTTGTAGGTGGGCAACTAAGAAGAAGTGCTTCTCTATTCCGTTCCTTGCAAAGACCTTGAAACATTCTACTCTCGAACTACATGTCGTTGTCTGTGATGATTTTCTTTGGAAGTCCAAAGTAGCAGACAATGTTCTTGACCACGAACTTCAATATCTTGGGCGTGGTGACCTAGTGTGAGGCTCTATCTCAACCTACTTTGTGAAGCTGTTGATGACGATGATGGCGTGGTTGTAATACCCTTGAACATTGGGGAGCTTCCCTATCTGGTCAATCTCCCAAGTGTCGAACGACCAAGGGGATGTCATAGAGGTAGAAGATTCTGAGAAGCTCTACAGATCTTGGCAAACCGTTGACATTGGTCACACCTCTTGACGTAGTTCATTGCATCTTTGATTATAGTAAGTCTGTAGTTAGCCTTGGTCGGTAGATTTCTTGGCTACACTTAGCCCTACGGCATGGTCTTCGTAGAAACTTCAAGCAACTCTTCCAATATATGACCGACTTCTTCATTGTAGCACACCATTAAAGGGTAGAATACCCCTATCAGTATAGCTTTTCGTCTGTGGTTGTCTAATGGGGCGCCGGTTGAAGGAAGTTTTGGGCTTCTTTCCTATCTATGGATAATTCTCCGCCCATTACTTTAATAGAGGAGTCATCTAGGTGTCGATTCGGTCCTTATCATTCTCAACTACGGATGCCCTTAATTCAAAGTAGGAGACGACCCTAACTTCCAATAGGGCCTAAGGGATGTTCTGTCCAGGGTTACTTACCACTTTAGCTAACTTGCCATCCTTATGTTGTTCTCATGGGGAATTCGCTCCATCTTGAAGTCGGTGAAGCTGATAAGCATTTTTCTTCTGTAATATAAAAGGCCAGTGTTTTTCCTTTAACTTGGAAATGCTCTTCGATCTGGTTGATAACCAACAAAGAGTCATCGAACATATATAAGGTGTCTATCTGCAGCTCTTTTTCCATCTTAGGATCGAACATGATGGCTTCATATTTGTCTTTGCTATAGGTAGCTTTGAAACTAAGGTGGATGACATACAGTTTCCATGTTAGCAGCTGGTTATTGCTTCTTCTTTCCCGTTGTTCGGATCGGTGCACTCTGCTATGAAGTAAGCCATCGCTTGGCCTTTGATTGAGGTGCGAGAGTGGAATGTGATGTGATGTTTCCTATTCTATGGTCCACTTTATGAGTCGGCCCATTGTGTCAGATCGGCTCAGCACTTGATTCAGTAGCAGATGAGCTTGAAAATATGGTTGAAGCTGCTGTGCCACCATTAGAAGGTAGAAGGATAACTTTTACAACTTCATGTACTTTTTCTTTGGGTTTAACAACCTATTAAACACATAATATGTTTATCGTTAGACTTTCTCCTCACCCAAAATAAGGATAGCACTGAATGCAAGGTCGGTAACTATGAGATACATATACAGATCTTTCTTGTTTGTGGGCTTGGAAAGGACAGGTGGTGAGGCAAGATGTTGTTTCAAGCCTTCAAATGCCTTAGTGCATTTTTCACTCAAAACAAATGATTTCCCATTTTTTATAAGGTCAAAGAAGGATACATACCAGTCGGTTGCCTTGGACACAAAATGGCTTATTGTTGCAATAATCCCGTTCAAGCACTGCATTTGCTTGACTATGCGGGATACCAGCATATTTTAGATTGCCTACATCTTGTTCGGGTTGGCTTTACTACCCTTGGTACTCACCACAAAACCGAGGAATTTTCCAGACCGAATGATGAAGGAAAAATTCTTTGGGTTGAGCTTCATTTTATATCGATGTAGGATGTCAAAGGTTTCGGTCAACTTCTTTACATGCTCCTAGCCCTATCAGATTTCACTAGCATGTCTCCCACGTAGATTTCTATGGATCGGTAAATTTGTTGGGCGAACATTTGGTTGACGAGCCATTGATTGTTGTTCCCCCATTGCGAAGCCTAAACGATATGGCCTGGTAGTAATAGAGCCTTTCATTTGTAATAAAGAAGTGTATTCTTAGTCCATACTATGCACAACGATCTAGTTATCCTGAAAATAGGCATCCATGAATATGAGTAGCTCATGTCTGTTGGTCGTATACACAAGTTGATCAATGTGGGGAGCGGAAAATTATCTTTTGGGAAGGCCTTGTTAAGATTGAAGAAGTCAATACAAGTCCTTCGAGTCCTATTTGGTCTGTAGACCAAAATTGGGTTAGCTACCTAAATTGAGTATTCAGCTTGACAAATAAATCCATTTGTAAGGAGCTATCCACTTCTTCCTCAAGCGCTCTATATCTTTCTTGATCGAGCGGCCTTCTCTTCTATCGGACAGGGTTAGCTTTAGGGTCGATGTTAAGGGAATGGCAGATAATTAAAGGATCTTTGTCAGTCATGTTAACATGCCCCTTGGCAAACACATCTTTGCTTTTCTTTCAGAATTATATTAGCTTATCCCATATTTCTGGACTTAATTTAGTGCCTATCTGGATGACCTTGCTGGGATCGCTATTGTCAATTGATATGGTTACAATTGGAGTTACTGGCCCACCATCGGGTTTGAATCTCACATATAGGGTCGAGTGGTTCATCATTATTTTCCTCTGTGCCTTCTTTCAGGTTGTACTGGTCTAACGCATGAATCATACGTTCCATGATTTCCTCCACTGGGACTGACGCCCATGCTTTAACCTTAGAGTTACGACTGCCTGGCTCCTAAAAACTTAGTCCATTAAGGTAAAGAGGATAGGAGTAATTGTGTATTTCGCTTCCACCTGCCAACAGGGTTGAGACTGCTTGTTCCATGTTTTTATAAGTTCCTTTATTTTGTCTAGACTGGAAAGATGATCCCATCGATCATGTTGTCTTGGCCTTTGGAACGAACGAGAGATTGATTGGCTTGATTTTTTCTTTATTTCTGAAAATACGACTATTTAGAGTATGTTTATTCATGGGATTTGAATCATAAATTGCAAGGTTTGAATTTTAAATTGAAAATGGATTTAAATCATGAATCATAGATCAAAGGGTTCATATTGTAATGTGAGCGTGAAAAGGATAATTTTTCTATTTCATCATCTACTTCAACAATAAAATGTAAACATATATTAAACAAATTCCTTTGTATTCCTTATTTCCATATGTTAATGTTTTTTTCAGTTGTTTTTGAATTGAGTTTTAAATCGAGGACTTAAGAATTGAATCAGAATACGTAGGAGCGGATTTAAAATGCATAACATATAAATAGAAATCAATCGTTATTATTATGATAAAAAATTTCATGCTCTTATCTTTATAAATATTCTTATATACTATAATTCTCCAACTTTACGCATATTTCTAAAAATATAACAACGTTCTCTTGCCATGAATTTTAGCGATTTGTTTTTCCAATTGGCTGCAAGTTCGACAAGGGCCAAAATCGTATCGACTTTGTCTCACCATTGATCTCAACTTTGCACTAATAACCAAAGGTTGCAACCATTATTTAGAAATTATTCTAATTAAGAAAAATAAATTTTTTATTTTACTATAACCATTTTCAAAATTATATACTATTTTATAGAATAACTTTATTTTTCACAGCAAATTATTTTTTTTAAATCACTTTCAATATAATAGATTACTTCCCAAAAATAATTTTCCTTCATGAAATATTTTTGTTATTTCTTATTTTATCTGTATATTTATTTATATATTACAAAATTTCTTTTCATCCACTTGCCAAATAATTTACTCTTTACGTATCATAACGTTACTATACATCTCTAAAATATTGTGTCAAAATTACTCTTTCAAGAATTTAGAAATCTCTATCGATAACGTTGATCAAATGCATCAGTCAAAATTCATAACACACTCAATGGACAAATACACACAAAAATAAACTGCTAAATTATTTTTGTCTTGAAAATAAGTTTTAAACTTCACTTTTCGTAATAAAATTCCTCTTAATATTACATTTGAAAAGATTTCCTAATCTATATGTAACCTTTATCAATATTTAATTACCAAAAATATATTTTATCCAAATATTATACATAGAGAGAAATAAAAATCCCCTCTCCTTATCAAAATAGATGCTTATTTTTAGTAAAATGTGCACTTATTAATATATCCAAATAATCCATCATTAACCGCAATACAACTCAATCAATATGCAACCAGGAAAATTCACCAACAAATAAGCACACGGTATCAAATTTTTAGTTCCATTATGTTATATTTTAATTACACGCTGTTACACCATTCTTACCCCGAACCACGTTGAAGGAAAATGGGGAAGGGCGTGAGGCCAAAGAGGCTACCCTCATGTCAAGAAAATTAGATGTAAAGAAAAAAGGGATCGAATCAACTAAACTCATACTGCATAGGAAGCCATCCCGAGGCTGCAATACTAAACCCAACTCAAACCCTGCTATCAAGGGAATCGCGGCAGAAGACAAATACTGCATGCATTGGGAAACAGAGGCAGGTCGAAATAACAATACATAAAATCAAAAGAAAGACAAGAATACCGCGCTAAGGCATAAGAGGCAGTACAAGCTATGCTGAGCCGATCGCACCTCTAAAGTCCATACTTTGTCAACACCTAAAAGAACATGTTCTGCACCAGCGCAAACTGAGGGCAACCTAGGCAGTATCACAAGGGATCACAATCACTCAAAAGGGATGCATACATGACTACTCAAGATATGCTTCAACAAAGGACCATACATACAGGTAAATGACAAAGATATGGAGCTCCTCCTTTCTCTCATTAGCAACCCAAGCATACTGGCAACGAGGGAAACTCAAATCACAATCATCTTAGATCGTGGCTAGCCCGAAATACCTTCCAAACATACTTTAAATCAACTATCAGTGTAAAACAGAGTAGTGCAACTCCATTTCTACCAAGTATGATAGCAGGTTAAGCAAAGAATGGCAGAGACGTCAGCACAGTAGTTTGCCCTGAGCATCAAGCAATAATCATCAACGCACCTCTTCACATACATGTCGCAAAGCCTTAGGGCGGCCCCCGGTACTTTTCTTAAGACATCTATCTCTTCAAGTCAGAAGAAGGCTGACCCGCACAGGCTTGAGCTTCACGCCCAATTTTTCAAGCATCCCGCTTCAATTTCCTAGACTCCCGTCAATACCATGACTTTCTGCCTAAGATGCATCTTCAATCTAGATGCAATAAATAGGCGCTACGGATGAATGACAAATGGCAAGATCTAAAAGTAGAGATTGGAGCAAAGGATAAAGGGTAATTGTGGCATTCAACAGTGCATTTTTCCACACTATAATGGAAGGCACTAGAAAGCATAAAAGGGAAATGTTAACATAACAAAATCAAGAGATATTGTATTCTTTTGGAAAATAGTAATCATCTGTAAAAAACAGCAATATATAGTGGATTGTTCCGCGTATGTAGGACCGACAGTAGTATATCGAAGTTGAAAAACTTCACCAAAATTTTGGCACTAGAATGAGGGCCCGAACCTCCGTTCCTTTCCTCAATTTCCAGCAAATTCGTTAACCTCCATTTCACGAATTTCGATAAACTCTACATACATTCCTTCTACCGACTATGAAACTCGTTGACAATATTGTTCCCTTGGCTGAAAAATGGTCACTCGACACTCCCATGGATCCTACCCAAACCATCTTTCTCCAGTCAACAACACCTCTATCATCCACGACCCACTGCCATTACTCACTAATCACACTGATTCTGTAGCAAGTGAGTATAACCGTACTCTCAGAAATGAGAACGGTGATGCCGGCCATAAACTACTTGATAGAAAGACTCAACAATCGGTGATGCATGGAATCAAGTCCAACATCTTTTACCAGATGCCGTTCACCCTCTGTCAATCAATAACTACAAGTAGGGCGAAGGCATGCAGGTATTTATCGATTTGGATAGTGATTCCGATCATGGTAGAGAACCCAAAACCGGAATTCAAGAACTCTAATTATAGGGTCAAGAGGATTTCATGACCCATTAGGAACCGGGTCATCCACTACTATGCAACTCAGCACACATCTCAATCGCTTTGGGTTGCAGCAAGCCAAAGTGATTGAGATGCACACCGATTTGAAATATTAGCTACTACCCCCCATTGGAACCAAATCCAGCCGTTCGCACAGGGATTTTTGATGTTTCTCTCCCTAACTTGAGGGAGAAGTCATGTTGGATAGATAGCCTAGATCAAGAGCATGCCAGATTCAGAATTCGGGGGAGAAGCTAAAGTCAAAGCGTTGACTAATACTATAAAAGACAAGCATTTAGTACTACATTGAAGAACCCAGGCCGAGATTAGAACATCGTGCGCCACTTATGTAATAAACATTATAAAAAATATGTATAAGAATGTATGTATTAAATTGGTCGTAGGGATATTAGACAGCCCGAACCAATATAAAAACATCTGTATTATCTCTCTTTGGCAAGGATAAATGATCTTACCATGCACATTGGCAGTTCATCGCCAATAGTCATTGATCAAGAAAATGCTAGGTCAATATACAAAAACGGCACTCTCAACATTAAGAACGGTGAAGATGGACTCAAATACTTGGAATTGCATCAACGAATCCGAATTTTCAGCCAAATTACTGCACTGGACCTAGGGATATTGGACTACCCTGCCTCGGTATAAATATTCCTATGATAGCAATCATATCATAGCCAAACCGATCGTAAGGATATTCGACGACCCGAACCAGTATAAAACCTTATATGTAAACTAATTTAACATAGCACACTGGATGTACTGATATTAGATAGCCAGAACCAATATAAAAAACCATGCACATGCGAAGGTTGTATATGCATGACCTGACTTCTCAATAAAATACAAACATACTAGTCTGCACCCATACAGCGGAGCAGACCATGCCAAGCGCATGAAAAAAATCTCTCACACCTCACCATCATCGTTCAATAGCCACAATATGACATACGAATGACAATGGGAGTCTGAGAAATGAGAACGGTGACGTTGGATTTAGACCATGTCAAGCGCATGAACAAATTATTTTCATAGCTCACCGCCATCGTTCTACAGTTGCGATGCAATTACGAGCGATAATGGCAATCTTTGAAATAAGAACGGTGATGCTAGACGATGATGCGGTCAAACATGCGCATGACATTACGCCCCCAAACAAGGGGGCAGGTCATACCAAGCATGCGACCAAACCAATGCAAGGTACTACACCCGAAAAGGATTAGATCATATTAAATGTGCGAAAAAAGACTGCAGCTTAAGGATCAAGACTACGGGGCATAAGCTACCATAGGAGTCTATTCTAAACATGGCAAGAAAGCATAGTACATGGAATGTACCACAAGTTATCGATCGGGTACAGATCCAAGCACTACTCAAAGCTTACGCTATATATCAAAAAGCCGAGTTACCAATACTTAGTTAGCTCCTTACATGCCTATCGAAATACAATTGTCTACTTTAAATATCTATACATAATTTACAAAAGACTACAGCCTGAGTCACATCATGAGGTGACAACTCATAATAAATGCTACGTTAAGAACCTACCTTGGAATCAGAAGACGAGCTGGTTATGACCGCTCCATGTCGATATGACCTGCGGGAACGCGATACCGAAGGTTGAGAAGAACCACCTACCAATTGAAGAGCAGGGGATTGATCGTCTACCTCGATAATAACAACTAATGATCGAGCACGAGTGGCACTACCATGATCAGAATTATGGTAAGCAATGCGGGGATCATAATTGGCGCCGGCCTAGACATTCTCATAATCTTGAGACTTATGCTTATAATTGGCACAGTTATACAAGAAGGACAAATCAAGTCTAGGCCAGAAACATCTAAAAACATCAATGACACATTGCCGGCCAATTTCTGCTATTGTCTTCTTCACCTTCTCTTTTCGGAGCTCTTCTAATAGAGATGCCATATCCATCCCACCCTAGGAAACTGCAATGGAATCTAATCGGGCCTCACATTCCAAGTTGAATATTTTATTTTCTAAGGCATTCACTCATCGTATAGCCACCTTCCTTATTCATTCGACCACATCTAAAAGGCGCTCCCTCGTTTTTTCGGTATTCCTAGAAAAGGGACCAAAGAGTTCATTCTTAGAAAAATAGAAGGGTGAAACCCGAGTGCCTAGAGTCCCCAATTCTCCCTTATAAAAATCCCCCAACTTTTTGATCTTAGCCTCATAATAACTCTTTACATCATTCTTCTACTTGAGAACCTCGTCTGGGTCGGTCTCGGAAGGGGACATAGGAATTGCATTCGACCTGAGAGAGGCGCACATAGGCGGAGTCCTCGGAGGATCATCTTCTGTGCTCATACGTAGCGCAGTCTCTTTATCCATCTCCACAATCCATTACCTTAGCTTTTTTGTCTTTTCTCTATATACAACCCCATATATGCTCTCGGTGTTCTTTAGTAAGTCCTCTAGTTCTGCTACTCTGGTTAGGGCAGAATCTAATTTCTCTTTAAGGGTGGCCACCTGAGAACCCTGAATGAGAGAAGCCAGCCAAGAAAGTTAAATAAGTCAATAATAATATAAATAAGCTAGGTAAGAATACTAAAAACTTGCGAATTTTATAGAGAAATGTAATTCAATAAACAAACTTCAAGATCATGTCAAGTATTGTCAAGTTACAAAAAAGGGGAAAATGCTCCTAGTGTTAGTCCGTGAGTTGATGGTTTTGATGACAACAACCTTAGAATAAGATTAAAAAATATAAATACTAACAATATAGTTTAGATATATATGTATATGCAGGATTTAACCATGCAGGTACCAAGAATGAAGACTGTACAATATAGAGATTCAAGATATCAAGATTGAAGACTCATGAGTATCAAGAATATCAAGAGTTCAAGATTTCAAGATAAGTATTGAGTCTAGAATTAAGTTAAAACTTCATAATAGCACTGAAATCTTCACTCCTTTTCTTTTGGGATGGAACCCATTTCTACCTTTTTAGTGGCTTACAAACCCACGACAAGTGGCTTACAAACCCATGAAAATCCTGGTTTTGTACAAGTTCTTGAGTCCTGATATGATGAGATATTCTGCAGGAAGAAGCTTTCAAAAATACTTCAAAATGATTTTCAAAACTACTTCAGAATATTTTTCAAAACTACTTTTCAAAATGTTTTAGCCTTAAAAATTATCTTTTCAAATGATTTTAAAAAAGATGTTTTAGCCTTAAAATATTCACGTTTTTAAACTTCGTTTGTTTTAAACTATATTTTAACTATAATATATTTATACTTAGATTTAAATATAAAATTATAGTAAAATTTTATATATATATATATATATATATTATTCTCTATATTTATCTATGTATTTTATCTATAGTCAAGTATATTTTAAATTAGTTTTAATATAAGATAAAGGTTATTTTCAAAGAAAAACAAAACATCAAAATTTCCTTTGGGATGTCGACATGCCCTAGTACCCCATGTCGACATAGTGTCAGTTAGAACCAAAAATTTGAATTTCAAAAGAAGTGTCTATTCGTCATAACCTTTCTCGAATGGACATGACTGTTGTTCTTCTATAAATAGGGGTTAGTTTCAACTAATTTTTAATCAGATTTTCTGGTTTTTCATTTCTCTTCTTCTTCCACATTTTCTTATTCAAAATCCTATCATTACTCTGTCGAAATCAACATTGAATCTAACTAGATCATCTCTGGTTTGATTCTCTATCACTATCTCAACAAGATCTAAGTGTTATTCAGAGTTATAGGCTTCTTTGTAATCTATCTAGCGAGAAAAGGTGTGATTGTAGCCTTGGAAATCAATCAAGCGAGAAAAGGTGTGATTGTAGCCTTGGAAATCAATTGGGTGAACTTGTTGCCTCGAAAATCAAGTATCTCTACCCAGAGGATTGTGATTCTGGAGGGTATACCTCGTAGCCTTGAAAACGAGGGTTGTAATTGTTGAATTGATTTTGAAAGGAAATCTATACTTAGTTGTGCGGGACTGGATGTAGGGTAACTCCGAACCAGTATAAAATCCGGTGTGTTCTTTCCTTTACTACATTTACTTTATTTCTGCAATTTTGTTTGTTTCTGTGATTATATTTGTGTCTGAATATTACATACATTTGTGTTCAAATTAACATAAACTCAAAAAGATTTAGTAATTTTTTATAAACACTATTCACCCCCCCTCTAGTGTTATTCCTAGCCTTAAGATCCGTAATCCGCATTCCTCACATTTGGTATCAGAGCAAGGTTTTCAAAAGTTTCATAGTCTGACTTTTGAAAAAGATTTTTTTAAAATGGCTATGTTTAAGAAATTTGTTAATGCATGTTTAGAAATATTCAGATTATCATTGTCTCTTGAGTCTGCATATAATCAATATTCAAATACAAGTTGTCTACTAAGATTGTTTGATGTGCAGGAATCATGCTTTATGGGAGTTGATGAATCAATCCTGAACAAACAAACTGTTCAGATCAAAAAGAACAAATGGATACTCGATAGTGGATGTTCTAGACACATGACTAGGAATCCAGATATGCTGAATGATATAATATACAAAGACGGAGGACTGGTTAACTTTGGAGACAATTCAAAAGGTTATGTGATCGGCATCGACAAAGTCGGTAACTCTGAAACTCCTATTATTACTAATGTTTTGCTAGTTAAGAATCTGAAACACAATCTGCTAAGTATAAGTCAACTATGTGATAAAGGATATAAAATTAAATTTGAAAAAGATAAGTGTCACATTGAAGATAATAATTCAACCATAATATTTGAGGGAATTAGGAAAAAGAATATTTATATTCTTAGTATGAAAATTTCAAATGATAACTTGTGTCTTTTGGCAAATGCAAGTGACCCTTGGATTTGGCATAAGCGATTTGGGCATTTGAATTTCAAACTCTTATCTAGACTGTCAAAACATGATCTAGTAAGAGGCCTCCCTAAAATGAATTTTAAAGTAGATAGTCTATGTGATGCATGCCAACTAAGAAAACTTAGAAAATGTTCTTTTAAATTAAAAGATATGATTTTAACTTCAAAACCTCTTGAATTACTTCATCTTGATTTATTTGGTCCATCTCAAATTCAGTCAATAAATCACAGTAAATATGTTTTTGTAATTGTAGATGATTATTCTAGATTTACATGGACAATATTTTTGAAACATAAAAGTGATACTTTTGAATGTTTTAAGAATTTTTCAAAAAGAGTTCAAAATCAATTTTCTCAAAAAATTATAACCATCCGTAGTGATCACGGTGGTGAATTTGAAAATGAAAAGTTTGAAGAATTCTGCAATTAAAAGGGAATAATTCACAATTTTTCATTTCCAAGAACTCCACAACAAAACGGAGTAGTAGACGTAAAAATAGGACGATTCAAGAGTGTGCGAGAACTATGCTTTCTGATAGTAATTTACCAAAGTATTTTTGGGCAGAAGCAGTTGCTACTGCCTGTTATATTTTAAATAGAATTTTAATTAGACCTTTAACTGATAAGACATCTTATGAACTTATTTACCCAAAGAAACCTAAGGTATCTTATTTTAGAATTTTTGGAAGTAAATGTTTTATTTTAAATACAAAAGATAACCTAGATAAGTTTGATCCTAAATCCAACAAAGTTATCTTTATCGGATATTATAATAGAAGTAAAGCATACAGAGTATTTAATTTAAGAACTAATACCATCGAAGAAACAATGCATGTTTCATTTGATGAAAATTTCAAAAACTTTGAAGAAATAAATGATGAAGAGGATTTAATTACTCAAAACCAAGAGTCAACTGAAACTAATAATGAATTAAATCATCCTAATAAAAGGATTAAACTTTTAAAAGATCACCCTATAGAAATATACTTGGAGATATGCAATCTGTTGTTAAAACTAGAAACCAACTAAGTCAAATGAGTGATGTAGCTTTTATATCAACTATTGAACCCAAAAATCCAGAAGAAGCATCAACTCATGATTCATTGATTTTGGCTATGCAAGAAGAATTAAATCAATTCACTAGAAATGATGTTTGGGAAATTGTTCCTAGACCTGAAAATAAAACAATAATTGGAACTAAATGGGTTTATAAAAATAAAATGAATGAACAAGGAGAGGTTGTTAGAAATAAAGCTCGGTTAGTCGCTCAAGATTATTGTCAAGAAGAAGGAATAGATTTTGACGAAACCTTTGCCCCCGTAGCAAGATTAGAAGCTATTAGAATTCTACTTGCTTTCGCAAATCATAATAATTTCAAATTATTTCAAATGGATGTTAAAAGTGCATTTCTAAATGGTTTTGTACAAGAAGAAGTATTTGTTAAACAACCACCACTTTTTGAAAATGCTAAATTTCCAAATCATGTTTACAAACTTAAGAAAGCTCTATATGGTCTAAAGCAAGTTCCTAGAGCCTGGTATGATAGACTAAGATCTTACTTGTTACAATCAAATTTTGAAATAGGTAAAGTAGATAATACTCTTCTTATTAAAAGAAATAAAAATGATATTCAACTAGTACAAGTCTACGTAGATGATATCATTTTTGGATCAACAAATTTTGAAATGAATAAAGAATTTTCTGAAATAATGACAAAAGAGTTTGAGATGAGTCATATGGGTGAATTAAACTTCTTTTTAGGATTACAAATAAAACAATTAGATAATGGTATCTTTATTAGTCAAGAAAAATATGCTAAAGACTTAATTAGTAAATTTGGTTTGACTACTGCGAGTGGAAAACCCACTCTCATGGCAACCAATGAGTACCATAATAAAGAAGATCTCTCAAAAGATGTAGATCAAAAGTTATATAGAGGAATGATTGGATCACTACTCTATATCACTGCGAGTAGACTTGATATCATGCATAGTGTCTATCTCTGTGCAAGGTATCAATCCCAACCTAAAGAAACTCACTTAAAAGCTGTAAAACGTATTATAAGATATGTTAAACACACCTTTGATTATGGCTTATTTTATCCTAAAAATGATTCGTTTGACTTAATATCTTACTGTGATGCTGATTATGCTGGTTGTAAATCAGACCGAAAAAGTACAAGTGGAACTTGTCACTTTTTAGGGCATTCTCTGATTTCCTGGTTTAGTAAAAAGCAAAACACAGTTTCTCTATCAACAACTGAAGTAGAGTATATTTCTGCTGTTTTGGCTTGTTCTCTAGTAATATATATGAAACAAACTTTAAAAGATTTTGGTTTAAATATCTCAAAATCACATATTTATTGTGATAATACTAGTGCAATAAATTTATCCAAAAATACTACTCAACATGCTCGAACTACACATATTGATATCAGACACCATTTTCTCAGAGATAATATAAGTAGAGAAGTAATAACTCTCGACTATATATTCTGAAAATCAAATTGCTGATATTTTAACAAAACCCTTAAATGAATCTACATTTACTAAATTAAGAAGAGAATTAGGTATTTGTTCATTAACTGAAATATAAAATATAAATAACAAGTATAATTAAAAATTAATTCAAAATAAATTAAATAGGCAAAAATTCAAGAACCATGTCGACATCCCCCCTAGACCCATGTCGACATATAACGTTTTTATTTTTCTAAATTTTTTCCCACCAAAATTTAAATAAGTGGTTATAAATTTCTCCTATTTCAAAATTTTCTTCATTCTCTATGTTTTCTTTCTGTCCTATCTTCTGAGATCAATTTATCAATGGCCTCCTCTTCCAAATCAAACTTAAAATCAACCTTTTTGTTCCCATCACCTACTTCTGGTCCGTGTCAACAATCAACGCTCGCTCGTGTAACGAAAATAGAGGATTCTCTGAAAGATACCCTTCAGTTAATGACTGAAATCCAAGTGATGCAACTTCGAATGGCCAAAGAACAAGAGAGGCAAGGCAAAATCCTTATGAATTTACAAAAATTTCTAATGGATAATCATGCTAACCCAACCTTGATTGACGAGAACTCTTCATAAGATCATGTACAAGAGGCCAGCGAAGAAGAAGAAGTAGTCCCCATGGAAGAAGCGCACACGGAAGACAATGACAAAGTCGTTTGCGTTGGCGAAGTGTGCTTTGACAAAGATGGAAATCTTATCGAACAACATGGAAATTTCTGTTTCCACTATCCAAATTGTTCGGTTCATAGATCTCCTATGTTCAAAAACACACATTAGTTTCTTCTCTTCCTTTTCTATTTGTTGTTTGTTTTGTTTCGATCTCTACGAAAAATGTAAATATAAACAAATATATAATTAATAAAAAATGTGTGTTCTTATATATGTTCCATTAACAGTATTATTATATAGATTCTTAGTTAGGAGAGTTTAGGACTAAGTTTTAGGTTTACAAGTAAGCATTAATGATAACACTATCATCATATAGGATGTTAGACTAAGAGTTGTATAGTTTAGTGTTTGTTTGTTTTTGTTGATGACAAAGGGAGAGAAATATAAAATAGGAGAGTTAGGCATAGATTAAGGGGGAGTTATTAGATTTAGGGGGAGTCAATAGGATAGAAGTAATATTTTATAAACAAAGGTTGTCATCATCAAAAAGGGGGAGATTGTTAGTCCATGAGTTGATGGTTTTGATGACAACAACCTTAGAATAAGATTAAAAAATATAAATACTAACAATATTGTTTAGATATATATGTATATGCAGGATTTAACCATGCAGGTACCAAGAATGAAGACTGTATAGTATAGAGATTCAAGATATCAAGATTGAAGACTCATGGGTATCAAGAATATCAAGATTATCAAGAGTTAAAGATTTCAAGATAAGTATTAAGTCTAGAATTATGTTACTTCATAATAGCACCGAAATCTTCACTCCATTTTTCTTTTGGGATGGAACCCATTTCTACCTTTTTAGTGGCTTACAAACCCACGATAAGTAGCTTACAAACCTACGACAAGTGGCTTACAAACCCACGAACATCCTGGTTTTGTACAAGTTCTCGAGTCCTGATATGATGAGATATTCTGCAGGAAGAAGCTTGCAAAACTACTTCAAAATGATTTTCAAAACTACTTCAGAATGTTTTTCAAAACTGCTTTTCAAAATGTTTTAGCCTTAAAAATTATCTTTTCAAATGATTTTCAAAAAGATGTTTTAGCCTTAAAATATTCACGTTTTTAAACTTCGTTTGTTTTAAACTATATTTTAATTATAATATATTTATACTTGGATTTAAATATAAAATTATAGTAAAATTTTATATATATTATTCTCTATATTTATCTATGTATTTTATCTATAGTCAAGTATATTTTAAATTAGTTTTAATATAAGATAAAGGTTATTTTCAAAGAAAAACAAAACATCAAAATTTCCTTTGGGATGTCGACATGCCCTAGTACCCCATGTCGACATAGTGTCAGTTAGAACCAAAAATTTGAATTTCAAAAGAAGTGTCTATTCATCATAACCTTTCTCGAATGGACATGACTGTTGTTCTTCTATAAATAGGGGTTAGTTTCAACAAAATTTTAATCAGATTTTCTGGTTTTTCATTTCTCTTCTTCTTCCACATTTTCTTATTCAAAATCCTATCATTACTCTGCCGAAATCAACATTGAATCTAACTAGATCATCTTTGGTTTGATTCTCTATCACTATCTCAACAAGATCTAAGTGCTATTCAGAGTTATAGGCTTCTTTGTAATCTATCTAGCGAGAAAAGGTGTGATTATAGCCTTGGAAATCAATCAAGCGAGAAAATGTGTGATTGTAGCCTTGGAAATCAATTGGGTGAACTTGTTGCCCCGGAAATCAAGTATCTCTACCCAGAGGATTGTGATTTTGGAGGATGTACCTCATAGCCTTGAAACCAAGGGTTGTAATTGTTGAATTTCTTTTGAAAGGAAATCCGTACTTAGTTGTGCGGGACTGGATGTAGGGTAACTCCGAACCAGTATAAAATCCGGTGTGTTCTTTCCTTTACTACATTTACTTTATTTCTGCATCTGTGTTTATTTCTGTGATTATATTTGTGTCTGAATATTACATGCATTTGTGTTCAAGTTAACATAAACTCAAAAAGATTTAGTAATTTCTTGTAAACACTATTCACCCTCCTCTAATGTTGTTCCTAGCCTTAAGATCTGTAATCCGCATTACTCACACCTAGTCCTAATGTCTTCGCAATTAGGCACCAAATTTATGTCTAGGGAACATTAGAAAGAGGTAGGGCTACGCTAGCAAGAAAGGTTCTGTGAGGGTCATAGCATACTCTAGCCCAGTGATCCATAGGGTGTTCAGCCGTCACTTTAAACTCCTCTTTGTTGTTCAAAATTTTTTAGTCTAGCGTGAGTTAAAAAAATTCTAAGATATCTAGGGATCGTAGCAGCAACGCTTCCGCCCACTTATTTTTAATATTTCAGATTCCATCCAGATTTAAGTGGGTTTAGGTAACATCCCCATACTTTGAGGCCCAAAACTAACTGTTATGTATGCTGCAGTCATCCATAGTTATTAATCATCGGGGACTAAATACGACGATATTAGATACATTGATACACAGAAACACAAGAATATGGAAAAAAATTAAACATCAAACAAATTCCACATTCCATTTCAAAATATTCCAAATTGATTACATAACCCCAGTTCACTGACTACGTTCAAATAACATATCATTATTACAAAATACGACGACAACAACATATGAAGATGTCCCCTTGGTTGATTAGAGTATATAAATAGGCAAAAGAAAATCAAATTTTGCCTTTACAAAAAAAACACACAGCGGAAATAAAAGAACTCTAATAATAAGCCTGCCTCCTTCACGTCCTCGGAAACTTTAATCGTCTAAAAGAACACCTGGAAACCCTAACTCTCAACCTACTCAAAATCAATCGAGTACTCGAGAGTTTAAGGGGAAAACAAAAACTTCGAGTCAGACATAAAGCCTAGTAAGAATAATAATTTACCATCTCAAACCATTTAGATATCTAGTGAGACCACGTCGCTTAGCGGAACGGGTTTCCCCTCACTAGTATCCCAAAACATTTATAAAACCATATACTGTGGTCCTGCATCCACAATGGTTAAAACACTGTATTTCAAAAACATTATGATGATATGCAAAACAAGTAATTCAAATCTGGATTATCCATCCCCATTCATTCTGACTATCTATCTCAATTATAATTTCTAGGATTACAATTTTCCTGTTAAATGTTTATGAACTATCTGTCCAATGTCATAGTTTTCATGGGATCACTAAGAACCTATTGGTATCTCTAATATCCTTTCTATTTTCCTAGTTTTCATGAGCTAACTAGGAACCTATTGACTAACTGTCAATATCTTAATCCAGATATAGTTTTCATGGGCTAACTACAAACACATTGGCCCCTGCCAGTATCAAATCATAGTTTTCATGGGCTGACTATGAACCTATTGGCCCCTGCTAATATCATTTATTATACACAGTTTTAATGGGCTTACTGTAAACCTATTGGCCCGTGCCAATATCTTTAGTTTTAAGGTTTTAACATTCCTTGATTTATATTCACTGCTAGGTCAACCTAACTGGTTATTCCGCCCTTCCCTCAAAATACAGTTATAGGTTGATAACAATGTGAATAGATATATGAAGAAGTATGCATAATAACAATTAATACCAACACCTGTGGTTTATTATCCTTGAAATCATCTTATATATATACATCATGGTTAAACCCTTTAACCTATTTAACTAAGGAAAACTCCTTTATTTCAAAACCCTTTGTTTGTTTATGCCTTGGTTATTCCTTTAAATTGAGATTGGGTTTATGTTTTGAAATCTTGAAAACATCTCTTTCGAAACCTCTAGATGACCCCTGTCGAAAGCAAAAGCTTCTTTTCAAAACATACTAAACATTGCTTCCGAAATAAATGAAAATACCCCTTTCGAAAGCATTGGATTTACTTTTTAAAACATCATTCGGGTCAAAAATGGTTATGTATGAAAGTATCTCTTTCGAAACCAACAAAAAATTTGTTTTGGGGAAAAAGTTGATGGTGTCAGAACCATCTAGTCGAAAGCAGCAATTCTTTAAATTGAAACTTCAAAGGATAGAGTCGAAACCCGCTTTCGACTCCATTACCTTCGAAACCCTCAACCCCTTCCGAAAGCATTCAGGAAAAAGACTTAGTTTAAGTTAAAACAAAGAGAACCCTTCGACAGCGTAGATGGCTTTAATACAGTCGAAAGGAGAAAATTTGCGGCTGGGTTTTGACTTGGTCGAACCAGTCCTTTCAGAATCTCTTATTTAAGGAGAAAGGTGCCCCTTTGTAAGCTAATACTTCAACTAATAAAGCAACCTTCCCTAATAGCTATTTATATAAACCTTTTCGAAAGCATACATTTCGACTGTGTCGAAAGCTTTAAGTAAAACAAAGCAAGAACTTAGCTTTTGAAAGCAGAATATGGTTTCGACCCTAAAGAAAGCATTACTTTCGACACCTTACCTTCCGCTACCCACCAATTCACTTCATACCAATACCATTGATACCATGTGCATTGGTTCCGACTATGTAGGTTTCGACTGAGATGGTGCGGAGGTAAAGGAGTCGAAAGGTACTGCTATTTGAGGTGAAACCTACTTTTCTGAATTAAAGACTGAAATGTAGCAATTATTAGTAATTACTTTATAACCGCTTGCTTATTTGTAAACCTTTGGTTGGTTGCTGTATAACTTTTCAAATGCTTTATAAAGATAACTGCCGCATTTAATCAAATCCAAATCAAATGAATTATAATGTTTAAGCCCTTCTATTAACAAAACCAGTATTTGCAAATAAGTCCTTCTCTTGAAATAATTTATTTTCCCTAGTAAATCAATTGGGAAAAATCCCCAAAAATCATAGAAATTCAATTTTATCATGTAATCAAATATATTAAAATTCCAGACCCAATTTCTTTCTGAAATAATCGAAATAAATTTTAAAACCCAATTATATCATATTTTACATTTGAAATTCATAATAAATTTTCTATAGCTCAGAAAATTCTGAAAATTAAAAATCATCTCCAAAATCGTGTTTTACTTAGCATAAAAATTTTCCATGGCATTCTAAAATCATAGACTCTCGATTTTGCATCAAAACCGTGCAAATTCATATGTGATTGAATTAAAATAATTCAAACATAATATAGTTCAAGAAAATCATCATCCATATCATCATAAAAACGAATTTTAATCATAAATCTGAAAACATATAATCATAGAATAAAATAGAGATGGTATAAAATTATTATTCATCTTAGATATGACAAAGAATTTGAGATTTGTTGTTGGTTAATCCTTCCTAGCTTTAATCCTTAACTTTAGATTGAATTTTCCTCTTTTCCTCCTTGTTAATGGCCAGCTCTAATTTAGGTTTTTGGTTTTCATTTGTAAAAGTGAGAAAATGAAATGTGAATGGAAAATTACGAAGGAGTATAGCTGTGTAAGATAAAATGGCTATTTACTAATATGCCCATATGTAAACTAATTAACCTTTAAACCGATTTAAAGCCCATTTATTTTATTATTAAGCACGACCCTTTTATATAATTTATTCAAATCTCAATCCCCTTATCATCTTTATTCTCTTTAATTTATCTAACTAAATTTCCTGAATAATGTTATCAAAAATAGAGATGTTACAGTTTATTTACCGTTTCACAACACCATTTTAAAGAAAATGCTTACTTCTACTGATACTTGACACCATCTAGTTTTAAGCGAGCTAATAATTTTGAGCGATTACTCTAGCTCAATTCCTCAGTTTAGACAAAGAAAAATAAAATTTTCAAACAATTTTGCAACAAAAAAGTACATATCAAACAAACAAGATAATGCGCCCTACGAAGAACAATCTATAGCTTTCGCTATGCCACTTTGATCACTACTGAATCATTCTACTTTAACTAGCTTTGCCACATCTTTGAGTTATGATGAATTTATATTGTGAAATTAAGGATAGAGCCTATTAAAGCTTCTCTAACCACCATTTCATTCATTCTATAAGCTACAAAGAGGAATTCAAATCACCAGTGCCGACACTACTAGTCGAACCAACCACTTCTTCCTATATAACATCCGTCAACTATTTTTTGTCTCATACAAAAGTAAACGCTCACAAAGAGGTAGAAATAAAAATATTACATTGCAGGAAAAAAATAAGAAATATGTCCTTAGATGATTACCATAGCAATCATGGTATACTCGTATTATTCCTTAAAATGATAGAGAATCTATCAACCACCCAAGAGTACATGGACTATAAGTCTCATTATGGCTAAGACTCATATCTAATATATTATGTATTGTTCTAAACCTGGCTCTGATATCAAAATGTAATGCCCCAACTCTATACCCATGCTACCAAAAAATACTACAAAGTAATATTGTCTAGTAATATAGAGAATGAGGCTTGTTAGGAGTGACCACATGATTATTCCCTTGGAAAAACATCGATATGTATTCTTACTTCATGTAATACATAAATATACGTATTCGGTATCGGCACAAAGTAATAAACACGTTGATTTATCAGAACAACATGGTACACAATATAATCAAAGAACACCGAGTAATAGAACGAAATGAAAATTATAATATCATAATATACATATCACAAAATAGGTATACAAAATGAATTATCTTACCTACTACAAAATATAGACATCAATACAAGTCAAATGACATATACATCTCAACCTCATCACAAATATACATACATGGGACATCAAAATAAAATATACATAATAGACTTCCAAAATACAATATAGTCTATGATCGTCTCCTTAATAAGCCCAACATCCAAGAAAGAATAATGTCCCTATACATGTAAAGTCTCGGACTGACCAAAGTATTATATAAATAATAAACGGGTCAGACTATGCCTAGATATAAATGTAAGGTCATCATAGTAACACACATAATCATAACAGATAATGGTAACCTGAATGGGTTTCATAGCATACTAAATGAATGTCATACACACTCATTATTAACTCTAAATCCCCATCGGATAACATATATGGTATCTTAATGTATGAGTCATATCTCTATTTAAATCGTAATTGCAAATCTACTCAATTTATGATTCACTCTTAATTACCACTATTAAGAGTTACATTTATCAATCATTTAGTTACCATGAATTAATCATAATTTATTTTACTTAATTCGTTAAGTATAGAATACACTCTTCCCGATGCTAATCGAGCCATGATATAAGGTCTTTTTCATCCGTGTATCTCCTTTACAATTATAACTCTTCATATACTGATTGAGCCAAGATACATGGCCTTTTTCATTTGTGTATCCCTCAATTATAATTATAACTGTTCCAAATGCTGATCAAGGCAAGATACATGGACTTTTTCATTCGCGCCCCCCTCGATCAGAATTATGGGTGCCCTCAAACAACCTATTTGCTGCACTATTCTCTACTACATAGGCATCATCGTTTCCATCAAATATACCACGTATCCATCATCGTTGGTGTGCCCATACAACATGTTGCCGAACCGATGGCAAATGGGCCAAAATGTCACCCGGTCCTAGCTAGGATGGATCTAGCCCATCTGATGTCTCATCTCATTGGATCAATTCATTATATTTCACATATTTCTGTTACAATAGGAAACCCTTCTAAATGTCATTTAACCTGGTGAAACTAGGGGTTTGTAACTTAATTCAATATTCATTATACTCAATACTAGATTATATCCTATACAATGAGCAAAAGAATAACAAAATAATATTATTGGAAGTCTCATATCGCTTGTATTTTAATTTCATTTATTCAAAATTCTCATCATATAAATGTTCACACAACTCATAAGATTCAACCATTTATTGATCTAGAAGAGGTTTCATTGTATATTACTCTTTCCCAAAATATTCAATACAATTTCAAATTTAATACTAGGCTTTCATAGGTTAATTCAGAAATTTCCATTATTTTTTAATAATTCATAGTTAATTACAAAATTTCATTTGTTTGAACCTCTTATTAAGTTTCAAATAATTCAACCTTTCAATCTTCCTTTAGATTTCAAATCACCCAACTCGTTTTAAAATAATTCGCATTATCGAAAATTCCTCTTAGATACTATAAAAACACTAATAAAGGAATTTGCTAAATTTAAAAATAATTTTTAAACATCGAATTAAAATTATGTTATTTCCAATCCAATATATTTTCAAAGATCAATCTGATTTTCAAAAAATCAATTTTTATAAAGCCTTATTTACCATCAATCCTTTAATTCACCTTTATAAATTTCCCCCTTATAAAAGTCTTCCAAATATTTACCAATATAACATTTAACTTTAAGCAATTCATTTTAACAATCAATCATCAAAACTTCCCCTTTTTAAATAATTCAACTCGATACGCTTTTATAATATTTACGAAGGTTTTCAAATCAAAACGAACGGGCTTGGTTTTATGGCAATGGAATAAATGGGTTTGGGCCTGGTATCAAAATGACGTAGAGAAATGAAAAATGAATGCTTTATTTGTTTCACTTTTTTAATCTTTTTTTTACAAATTCAACTCTCCATGTATTTTAATATAAAAACTCTCTACCAAATGTTTCCATTTTAGTTTCAAATTGATCTTCAATATATTTAACAGTACACATGTTTCGATGAATCTTCTAAAATATTTAAATTCAATAGTTTTTCAACTTTGCTTATTTATTAATTTTATTAATATCTAATAATATTTCTTTTCTTCTATTTTAACCATATAAAATTATTTCATATTCATTGTGAATATTTTTGTTCGAGTCCAATATATTTTCTAAAAGGAATTAATTAAGCAATTCAATTTATTACAACAAAAATCTTTCATCAATTATGTTTTAATTCAATAAGAATTATGATTTCAATGATAAAATTTATCCAAAATGGAATTCCAACATTTTATTTTATTTAAATTTATTTATTTCGAATGGCGTAGAAAGTTGGACTGTTACATAACGTTAAATCAAAAATCTAAGAATTGAGAGCAGAGAATTGTTCGCCAGTTTCTGGCCACCTCAAGCACTTTCTCGATGAATGGACACCATGTATCGACTCCATTCGTCGAGAGCTTAGCAAGATATATAATATATAAGGGTTTCGACACTTTGAATTTTAAATTTATTCATAATTAGCGAAAATCATTCACTATTCAAAATATGATTAAGAGGTATTTTAGGATTAAGGAGGAGAGACTAATGTGACTGCTGCTTTCTAGGGTTTCTAATCGTTATTTATGTAGAAAATGAAGCGGGTTCAGTTATGTATAACCTTTTGGCCTAAAAGTGGTTGCGTACTCTATTTAAATATCGTATCACCTCTATTTCATAAACCATAACTTCAAATCCATCAAATTATATATCAAATTGATCAGCTTGGAAAGAATTCCGCACCGGTTATAAATACAATATCTAATTCATCTTTTAAAACTCTAATTTTTTAATTAATTTACATCGCCAAATTTCGGGCCGTTCCATTTTTAATTAATTTAATATCGACAATGTCAAATTTTTGGGTCGTAGTAATTGATAATAAAATATAAACAGATGCGGAAAAACCCGTAAAGTAAAAAAACTAATACGTGCAATTTAAAAAAAAACTGATACGCTGACCAAAAAAAGTACATAGATAATGAAAAGGAAAAATAATTCCTAGGTCTAACTTGTTGACCAAGCATTGATGGCATTGAATGTTGTGCCTCATATGTGCTATCTTAACAGTCACAACTCCTCACGATGTCATCGTCCAAAGCATTAAACATTTCGCTTTTTACCTTTGCCCATAAGAATTGTCAATGCTCATCAAGTTAAGCTCACCAATCAACTTCACCCGATTAGTAACCGCGGTGTACAATAAAACATGAACCGGTAGATATTACACTGTTTGGACTTGGATTAGTGTTACGACTTCCCATATCAGAATGAGATTTCTTCATATGTCGCTGGTATATCTGATCAATAAAAGTAGTTACTTGTATTTCAACAAGTAACCATGTTCAAACATTGATGTTGGATTGATAAGTGGTGGTGTCATAGAAGGTGGGGTCATGGATGTTTCTCACATTAGGAAAGAACTACATTGGTTGTACTTGTACATCTTCTAGATTTTTGTACATAGAATCGAAATCCTACATTCAATGAAAGGCGTTTGTTATGTTTGAAAACGTGGAGGAGATCTTGGAGTGTTTTGGGACTCATCTTTATGTGTAGTAGTAGGGTGAATGCAGCAGCTCTAATTGAGTATGTTTAATTTGTAGTAGGTCATATTTTCTATTGGTCATCTCCCTTAGTTCAAAATAGTGGTACAAACTTCTTAAGTTAAAAACTATTTAGAAAATTTGTTATAAATAAACTATATAAAACAAAAGAAAAAGATACACCTTCACGGGATCAACCCACCGCAGCGTTGATACCGCAGAACATATATTTGGCACGTACGTGTATAATGGTTATGACATACATATCAGTCACCGTAGGTTTTAGGTATGCAGTCAGTTATGTTGGACTTGTCAACAAGTTAGATATCGTACGCATATCACAAGCTATTATGCATCCGCAAGTCAATTCTCACTTTATATCTTTGCGAATAAATTATTGTGTTCGGAGACTGGGAGACTAATTAACTTTGACAAGTATTTGGAAATCTAATCCATCAACAACACGACAGGCAAACAGAGTTGATGGCATGTAACTTCTGTCCGAGTCAGGGTACTCATTCATGCAGAAGCGTCAACAAATGCATGTGATGAGGTAACATGGTTATCATAAGTCCCCATTTCTTACGTTGAACATTTCTAAAAATAATAGACATCTACTACCCACAATAGTACAAAACGTGTAAAAAGGCAGATATAGTCAAAATAAGCATCTTTATGCAGCGTTCACACAATAAAAATCTGTTACTTTGCTAAAGGAAAAACCAACGTGGTTACCGATCTATCATGCAATACTTTATCTAACTGGCCACAGTAAAAAAAAAAAAAAAATCAGATTATTGGAAAAGATATAAATGGATGAATGATTAATATTTAATTTGAAAATTAGGAACACGTCCATCTAAACTTATTTATTTTACGTCATTTCCTTTTAAATACAATTTTCTACGTCACTTTTTTTTTTTAATTTCTTTCTTTTTTACTTCTTTGGTTTTTTAAATTTAAAAGCGACCACCATACTGTGGCGGTTATGAGTTATGGTTATATACCTTAAAAGTGCATATTAAGGTTAGGAAAATTATCCAAATACTCCATTAAGTTCATCATTTTTTGAAATAGAGATGCAATTTAGAAAAAAAAAATTAAAGGAGACATAATGCTAATTTTTATAATTATAATGATGAATGGCAAAATTTCTCTAATTTGTTACACTACTAGAAAAGGGGTTAAAACCGACAGCTAGGGCCGACGGCTTCCGACGGCAAATTTCCGACGGGCCGTCGGCGGCCGTCGGAAATCTGCGATTATAGCTCCAGCCGAGAGCTTTCTTCCTCCTTCTCTTCATACGAAAATTCCACCAAAAAACCCCCAAATTCAACCTCCAAACTTCCAATCCCTAATTTCTAGCTTCCGGATCTTCAAACGCTTCCTAATCAACCTCCGTTACTCTTAATCTCAGGTATAATCTCTTATTTTTGTGAAAAATTCAGTTTTTACCCTAATTCTAGATTTGCATAAATTGATAAATTAGGACGAATTAGTGATTGCAATTGTTTCCAATAGCGTAATAACAATTTATAGCATCACATGGTATACCGATTTCATCTTTTATCGTGAAATTGTGAAAAACATGTATAATTTGTGGTTGTTCATGTATATGTAAATTGTTGTGTATGCCTTGATTCGACGATTGTATACGTTATTTGGAATAAGATAAATTGATTGAATGAACTAGGAGTATTATATTGTGCGCGTATTTACTTATGAAACAAAAAAAATGCATTACTCTAAATTATAATTGTGTGTATTGAAAAATGACAAAAATGTTAAAACAGCTTTAAGTTGATGTAATACGTTGAATAAATGTGTTAAATTAATATATTTTTTTGTAAATGTGAACAGTGAGTAAAACTGTATTTTTTCGTAAAATGCACGCATGTAAATGACAAATGTCCCATAGAGAGTTTTTGGCCCCGTCTGACGAGTGTTGTACATGATCGTTGTATAAATAGTCGTTCTTTTCGAAAAACGACCATTTATATTCATCTGGTACAATGTTTGTCGGATTTGTCCCTGTATTGGACAAGTTATGAACACAGTAAGCATTTACATTTTGTATACTACTTCATCTCAAACGGTTCATAAAATTTCGGCCTAACTTTTCTTTTTTGTTTCCTACGTACACGCATTTGTGTACAATGCAGGGAACAAAAGGGAAATGCTGTCGAAATTTTGTTGAATCGTTTGAGACGAAGTAATATACGAAATGTAAATGCTTACTGTGTTTGTAATGGGAAGTAGGATGCTTGACCAATGAAAAAAAAATTATATATATTTTTAAATCGTTACGTTAAAAAATAAAATGTGCCCTATTTGAAAATAATTTTAAATTTGTGAAGTTGTTCTTTAAATTCAAAATATTATACGACCATGAAAATAATCTTTTTCGAATTTGTATTCTTCAAAATAAATATTAAATTTTGAACTTCTCATTTTGTCAAATAGGAAAAATGATTGATTATTTTATTGATCGGAGGAGATGGATGTACCAAAGAAAAGGACTGAGGGGCTCAATAAAAGAAGATTTTTATAATGGTATAAACGTGTTTGTTGAATTCGCTTTAAGTAATAACGGAAACGATCCAGAAATTCGTTGTCCGTGTAGTAGGTGTAGACATTTGAAATATTTGTTACCAGATACTGTGAAAGTTCATTTGTGCAAACACGGTTTCGCACCCGAATATTATGTTTGGGATCGGCATGGAGAAGTTGTAGCAAATACTTCTGTAGAGTCTGAAAGTGTCGTTAACGAAATAGTTTCAACGACCCGTATAGAAAATATGGTCGAAGATGCATCACGATCAATGTTTCCTATGGTTGAAGTTGACGACGATGATGGAAATGTTGAAGAATCAAATATTGAAGCTAAAAAAATTTATGATTTACTAGATGCTGCTAAGAAACCTATTTGGGATGGTTGTAAAAGCGGCACTCAGCTGTCAGTAATCGCAGAATACATTGCGATGAAGTCAAAATACAACATCACTGAAGCTGGGTTTACGGCTGTTGTACAAGCTGCAAAAAGACATATGCCGCCCGATAATCAAATGTGTGAAAATCACTACGAAGTTAAAAAACTTATGTCGGCTTTTGGTTTACCGTATCAGAAAATAGATACATGTTTAAAAGGATGCATGTTGTTTTGGAAAGAAGACGCAAACCTTAGAAATTGTAAAGTTTGTAACCAGGAGAGATACAAACCAAGAAAAAGAAGGGGAAGGAAGTTCCGTACAAGCGTATGCACTACTTACCCATAACTCCAAGACTTCAAAGATTATATGCATCTTCTGTAACTGCGTCTAATATGAGATGGCATAGCGTGAGAACAGAGGAAGAGGGTACGTTGACACATCCGGCCGATGGAGAAGCATGGAAGCATTTCGATAAAACGTATCCAAATTTTGCAGCGGAGAGTCGAAATGTTAGATTAGGATTATGTACGGACGGTTTTTCTCCATTTTCTCAATTTGGTTCTAAATATTCATCCTGGCCCATTATTGTCACACCTTATAATTTACCTCCATGGATGTGTATGAAAACACAATATATGTTTCTTACTATTGTCGTTCCTGGCCCCGACGATCCGACACAAGGAATCGATGTATATTTACAACCGTTGATTGAGGAGTTAAAAATACCGTGGAACGAAGGAGTAGAAACATACGATGTGTCCAAGAAGAAATTTTTTTGTATGTTTGCTTCTTTGTTGTGGACTATAAGTGATTTTCCTGCCTATGCAATGCTTTCGGGATGGAGTACTGCCGATCGTCTAGCATGTCCATATTGCATGGATGAAACACGAGCGTTTTCTTTACCTCATGGTAAGAAAATTTCATGGTTTGACTGTCATCGATATTTTCTCCATGTAAATCATCCCTTCAGAGGAGACAAGAAAATCTTTTTAGCTAATAGACTAGAAACCAGACAACCACCGACGATATGGTCAAGCGAAGACATATATGAACTTGTTAAGGACTATCCAAAGATATATGAAACTAGCGAGCAAACAGAAATTGAAGGCAAATCAGTTGTTCATAACTGATGCAAACAAACTATTTTTTGGGAGTTGCCGTATTGGAAACATCTTCTGCTTCGCCATAACATAGATGTGATGCACAATGAGAAAAATGTATTTGATAATGTTTTTAACACAATTTTGAATGTGAAAGGGAAGACGAAGGATGATTTGAAATCAAGACGTGATATAGAAGAATTATGCAAACGTCCTGAGCTTCATATGAAACCAAATGACAGTAAAAAACCCAAAGCATGTTACGAATTAGATAATAATCAAGTTAAAACTGTGTTAAAATAGGTGGAAGGGTTAAGATTTCCTGATGGGATATCATCAAATCTTCGTAGATGTGTTGACTTTAAAAATGGTAGATTGAGCGGAATGAAAAGTCACGACTGTCACATAATGATGGAAAATTTATTTCCCGTAATGTTCAAAGAACTACTGCCGTTAAAAGTTTGGAAGGTAGTAACGGAGCTTAGTATGTTTTACAAAGAGCTTTGTTCGACTACTTTAAAAGTGCAACGTTTACGTAAACTTGAAGTGGACATTCCTATATTGCTTTGCAAATTAGAGAAAATATTTCCGCTAGGTTTTTTTAATGTGATGGAACATTTACCTGTTCATCTCCCATCTGAAGCACGACTTCGAGGTCCTGTCCAATATGGATGGATGTATCCATTTGAGAGGTATGTAATATGTTATAACGTAATTTAATTGCATTTGAAAGATGGAGTTAATATAAATTAATTTGCATAGATATTTGAATCATATGAAGAAAAAAGTGAGGCAAAAAGCACGAGTTGAAGGTTCGATATGTAAATCTTACATCGAAGAAGAAGCTTCGTTCTTTTTCTTTCACTATTTCAGTGACCATGTGAATATTTCATTTCAAAGTGTTCCTCGTAATGACGAAGGCACGAACAAGAGTCTTCTCAAGCAATGTTATCTATTTTTAGACAACATGGTCGTCCTTTTGGAAAATGTGTAGAAATATGGTTAGACGATAGAGATCTTCATGTAGCACACACTTATATTCTTCTAAATTGTGCCGAGGTTGCACCGTTTGTTAGGTAATCTGAAATAATAATTTGTGTTTTATTCTTTTCTATAATGCATGCGCGTGTATAACCTAATGTAATAATTTGTTTATATAAACAGTGTTTATGAACGTGAACATCCGAACGGAGACCTCAGTAAAGAATTTTCCGGTTGGTTTTCAAATTACGTTTATGAGTCGAGAAATTGTGTTGTTGACGAAGCGTTGAAACATCTTGCGATGGGACCAAAAAGAGTGGTCAAGACATATCCAATATATTTCGTCAATGGATATAAATTTAACACCAAAGAATACGGTGCAGAAAAATTAACAAATAATACTGGTGTATTTGTTAAAGGTAGTGACGATCCAGAAAATCATTTAAATGATTTTTATGGCGTTCTGACACAAATTTTGCAATTGACATATTTCTCACGACCCGCGGAGGAGGTGTTTCTATTTAGATGCAATTGGTTTAGCAATGTTCCAGGTTCTGAAATTAATGTGCACAAGGATTATAATCTTATCGAAATAAAGCATACATCGCACTATCACAAGTATGATCCTTTTGTACTAGCCAAACAAGCATTGCAAGTTTATTACGCTCCTTATCCGTCTCTAAAAAGAGATAAAGCAGATTGGTCTGCAGTTTTTAAAACAAAGGCCAGATTCACATTCGATGGGAAGAATATTCCGGACGAACAAGCTTATCAGGCAGATCTTGAGCAAAATAAAATAATAATTATAGACGATCATACAGATTTTGGTCCTTTGATCGATGAATCAAATGTTTTGGTAGAAGCGTTTGACAGTGCGGAGGAAAATATCGTCGAAAACGAGACCGAATCTGAATCAGAAGACGATGATGACTATGAAACCAAATCCGTTTACTATTGTTTGCATGTTTTATGTTATTTCCATTTGTCATTTATTTAGCAATTTTTATTGAAAATGCAATGAACTCTGCTTATCGTTGGAATAGTACACCCATTATGAATCAAGTATAACACACTTCCATTTCTATTTCCATTTCAGTCATTAATTAAGCAATTTATACCGTTGATGTGTATATGTCACAGGTTTATCAATATGTCATGTAGAGGTAGGAGCTCTTCCCGATCGTCAGGAGGCGATGGCAGTGGCCCATCGCAAGAGCCACAGCGTGCAGTTGTATCGTTAGTCCCTAGAGCAGATGGGTAAGAATTAAATTTTATTCAGCATCTTATTTTTTCTATGATATACGTACGTACTTATCTATATCGTACTTAAAAACAGGGGGTTCGACCTACTTCCCTCTAAGGTTGTGCTGGACGTCTCTAGAGCTGCCTATCGCAGTAAGATGAGTGCTTGCTGGCCGAAGTGGGATAACATCCCTCCTCACATCATAGAGTGCATATGGCAGGATGTCCTAGTATGGATATTTTTCTGTTTTCCATTTTTAATTCATTTTTGTCGTTTTTCTACTGTTTATATCGTTTAAAGTGTAATCTTTTTTTTAACACAGGCTGAGATACATCCAGACAGACGATATGATGCTGGCACGAGCATACTGGATGAAGAAGATGCACAAGAACTATAGGGATACGATATCTGAGATTAAGAAATCTGGTAAGAAACCACGGTGGATGGGAGAGAGCGTGTGGCAAGCTTAGTTGAGATATTGGGAGACGGACGAGGCGAAGGCAAGTATACTAATTTTTTTAAATTATTAATTTGACGTGATCGAAAAATAATGTACCAAATTTTGAATGTACAGGCAGAGTCAGATAGAAACTCTGCAAATAGAAATAAGAATCCCGTCACTCATCGCGGAGGATCGAAATCGTTTCAGCAGTATCGGCAGGAGTTGGTAAATTTACTGAATAATAAATGTAAATAGTTTATACTATATGATTTTAAATGTATAATAATTGTATCTAACAATCAACTTCAGGAAGCCGAGTCACATGGTCCTGTCAGCTATATGGACGTGTTCACCCGTACGCATGCTGTCGAGCATGTTAATCCAGACGGGACTGTTTCGTACACATGGCAAGACGATAAATCCAGCAAAAGCCATGTAAGCATATTTCATTTTATTCAGTATTAGTAATTGTTTTAATTGTTAAACTATGATGACATAAGATATGATATTATTAATTTGTTAATGCAGGAGAAGTTTATGGAGCAGCAGCATAAACTCCTTGCTGACATGGGTCGAGATCAGCTGACGACCAATGAGGAAGACGTTATTTTTGAGTCCGTTATGGATCCAGCAGAGCATGGTCGACGATAAGGATTTGACAATTTAGTAGTAAATAATTTACTTTTTCTTAAAATACTTAAAATATGATATTTTCACCTTTTCAAAACAATAAACTTGGATTTTATTTATTTTTCAATTATTGCAGTCTAGTAGTCAGAGTAGGGGACGGCGGAGTAGACCTCAGAGCGATCTTGCAGATATAGAAGAATTGCGGACTAGAGTTTTCCAATTGGAGGAGCAGAACCGCCAACAGGCCATGCACACCGCACAGTTGTTAGAGTACATGCAGCAGCAGCAGGGTGGTGGTCGCTTTCCTTCCTCGGCTGGCTCTGGATCTACAGGAGATTGATTCATTACTTGCTTGCTTGTTCGTTCAGGTATGTTTTGTTTTAATTTAGAATGATTTGGTAGACGGCGTAGGTAATTGTTGATTTATGTATAATTATGTTTGACACACTTGGTTCTATGGTTGTATGAGGACGTGTATGAGAATATTGATGAATTTGTGTATTAACAACATGGTAGAACAGTTATTGTTAGGATTATTGTTAATGTTGGAATGGTTATTTATATTTTGTATTTTATTTTGATGTAATTTTATTTATTTGTGTGTTTATTGAATATTTTGTAGTTTGGGTTTGAATATTTGGTTGGATTATTGTATATTGGATTGTGTAGTATTGATATTATAGTGTTCGGAAGAGAAATGTGGTTGGAAGGCTAAATTTGCAGCAAATTTAAAAAAAAACAGCAGATTTCCGACGGCTTCCGACGGCTTCCGACGACTTATTGGTCAAAATTTCCGACGGCTCACGACGAATAACGGCGGCCTGTAAGTTAACATTTCCGACGGCTTCCGACGGTTACCGACGCCCGTCGGGAATCATCTAAAACCGTCGGAAATCGTCGAGATCCGTCGAAAATGGATACGACAGCGTCCGTCGGAAGCCGTCGGAAATTCGGCTTTCCGACAAAGCCATTTCCGGCGGCTTTTTCCGACGGCGGCCGACGGCTTCCGACGGCCGCCGACGGTTTCTAGCCGTCGGAAAACCTGTTTCCCTTTGTAGTGTTACTAGTGTGAACCCGTGCTACACGCACGGGGTTCACCAAATAATATTTATCAGTACAGACAAAGTATGAGTTCAATTCCTCCATCTTCTTATTCTCTATGCCCTTATGTCATAAGAAATCTTAGCCATCTAATACAATAAATTAATGAATTAGTAGGACACACAATATTTGATGAGCATGCGATCATACAAAATGGGTGGCTGAGACCAATGTGGCATATGTGGATAGCAAAGAAAGGGATAAAGGATTTGAGACGAGCGAATCTCTGTAGAAAATATTAATTATTCCTTACTTTGTAAAAAATATATTACTGAGCATACATATTAATTGAAGAGAATAATAAGTTCAACATGAGTTCATGTTATACATAATATAAATTCAAATATATACACATTCGATATGATAATAGCATTGGCATAAATAAATCATGCTCAAAGAAAAATAGTGATCCAAATTTAATTTAAAAAAATATTCCAACACTTGCATCAGTACACTTTTCGAAACTATGCTATAGAAATATTTCAATAGCCTGAAGCATTATATTTTCTAATAAATATATCATAATATGATGCAAGCAATATATGAAAATTATAAACATTGTATAATTTAATTTAATTTCTTCTTGCTACTCCGGTAAACCAGATAATATATAAACTTCTTAGTGAGTGTCATATAAACCACCACAATAAGTAATGGTTATAATGCCATCGTTGGGAATTGATCTTTGCACCTCTTCATTACCTCTAATGCAAAGCCGAATGGAATATTACTCGAGGACATTGTATTCTAATTTCCAAATAACCAAATAACATTTTCTTTTGTTTCAAATATTCATACCAACATAATAACTGAAGCAATACATGTTTTAGCATAATTCAAAGCGATATAATATATCATGATGAGAAAAATTAGTTGTGGATGTATATAAAAAATACTTTAGATGTCGCCACACTAAAGATAACTATAAGACAAGCTGACATAAGAAAACATAGCCAATGAAATGAAGTACTAAAATATCATGTACTTATAACTCAGTATGAATGTGTATAATATTTGTGCTTGTGCATCCAACATCGACATAATAATATCTATAACCTAATATAATTGTTATGCCTATACGACTAAAATTATAATTGTGTTTTTAAATATATAAAATATATAATGTTTCCTTTCAATCATAAGAAATAGGTCAAAAATATAATGTTGCTTTTAAAGCATAAGAAAATATTATCCTTATACTATTTGGCAAGTTTGATTACAAATATATTTCCCTGATCTTTTTATAGACTTTTTGCTAATCCTGTTAAAAATAAAATAAGTATTCGTTAAGAATATGGACTGAGTTCCTATGTTAATACTTCTTTGTGATAGATATATTTAAAATTTCACGTTACACGTTCCCTCACAGGTTTGAAACGCTGCTCATAGAAGAAAATAATGGAAAGCAATCAGTTGATTACATATTAATTCTTTAATTGATTAAACATTAAAGATAGTTGATATGTAATTAATTGTCCCATTAAATTGAATTATAGTTTAATTCTCCATTTACTTTGAACTTAAATTGATTAAAATTTAAAACATTAATTCCGTTTATCTCCTGCATGATAATAATATTTGAAATAATCCTTCATATATAAAAATAGTCTAGTTATACACAATACAAATACTATATCTCCAGTTTATAGTTATATATTTATAAACAATTCTAAATGGCAAAAAATAATAATATAAACAACACTAAGATAATTACCTCATTATTCTGTGAGATCAAGACATTAGTGATAACCATGAATGTGTGTTTCTTATTAACACTTCATAGTCCGTTAAACTACACAGCCAAATAATACTAAAATCCATGACTGATTAAAAAGGATAGTGTCAGACTGTGCAAAAATAAGTTTAGATTGGCAAACACTACATAATGCATTTAAAAATAAATAATAAGTTTGCAAAATACATATAAAACTAATTTTTAATTTTTTATAAATATGTCTATCAAAACTAAAAAAAAGTATGCTTGTACACTTATCCTTTTCCACAAAATACATTATGAAAAATTATTATTTGAATATTTTTTTACTTTATATATAATATTTTTCTTACAACTCGATTATATTATATACTTATGTTTGAGAATAAAATAAATATCAACTTTACCTCTATTTGAATGTACAAAATAATTTAAGCTTTTGGTATTTACATACTAAAAATGTATAACTCCCTACGGAATAATTATAGGATCCCCAGTTCATACTCTTACCTATCAAAACAAAATGTGAAAAGAAAATTTAACATAAAATGAGTTGTTGAAAAAAGGAATTGAATTATTATTTTAATTCTCTGATTGATTAGCATTAAAGATAATAAATGTAATTAATCCTTTTATTAAATCAAACTATGATTTATTTCCCTGATTACTTTGAATTCAAATTGATCAAAATTAATATAGTTAATTCCTTTCATTTATTGCATGGTTATATTATTTGGAATTATCCTTCCTATTTAAAAAATACTTCACTTATTCACATTATAAATAACTATGTCTTTAACATATAATTATTTATAAACATTTCCAAACTACAAAAAAACATAACATACAAAAAATCGAGAAAAAAAACATGGATAATTACCTCGTTGTAGTGTAAGATCGCCATGGTGATAACCATGAATGTATGTTGCTTATTAACATTTTATTATACTACGAATCATGTTTTTCTTCCAACTTGATTTTCTTATATATTTACATCTAAGAATGAAATAAAGATTACTTAGCTCTATTTGATTAAGAAGCTACCGGAGATAGAAGTATTTTGTATAATGGGAGTGAATGATATGGAGAAAATTATATGAAAAAAAAATTAAACGAGAGAAATATTTGTTCTATACCTATTTTATTATAGAAAATTATTACCTCTACTTGAAAAATAGACTACTTGCATTCGTTCGCTTCTAACTTTGAAAATAAAATATTCCTTTTCTCATTTTATGCCACTAAATATTGAGATGATTATTGAGCTAATGAAAACATGGATGGAGACCGAGATGAGTCCTACCCCATGATCTTCAATTTTTAACTATTTTTTTTAATTATTGAGTCTCAGAGATGTGATAGAAACAACTATTTTGGTGAGATAGAAAATTAGGTGAAAGAAAAGAGGGGAAACTATTTTGAAAAGGTTAATTTAGTACTTATGGTTTATTTTCATATAGGAAGAACGAATTATTTTATTCTCTCCTTTGATGAATTTTTTTTACAACAATTTTTTTTTCACTTACTCTATCCAAAGCGCTTCTCCCTTTGACAACAACCTTTGATTATGTAGAACTACTTAAGGTTCATAGTAGATATGTATGCAAATAACTCCCTACAAAGTAAATGAAGGAACTCAAGTTCGTAATCTTACCAATAAAAAATATGTAAAAGAATTTGATATAAAACATGAGAAAGAAAAAACAATTCAGATTTATCTATAACAGAATAACAGAAGATTTTATAATGACTATACATTAATAAATTCAATAGACTCTTACAAAAGAAATTAAGAAATCAAAACAAAATCGAAGGAAAATAAAAGTCTGGACACAAAAATTATTAAATTTGAACCATTTAAATCTATTCCAAATTTGTAAAGGAGAAAATATTAATTAATTCTCGTAATCAATCAAATATGGGAAACAAATTGGAAAGATAATCAATTAGTATCAGAAGAGATATTAATTGATTTAAAGAATTGATAAAATAAGGATATATGTGGAAACAAACATAAATATGCTAAATTTGTATTGAAATAAAATCAAGCAAATTCGAAAATATTTCATTCTTATCTTCAAGGCAGTCTTCATCCTCGCACCTATAAATATGAAGACATTTTCTCATCTCTTCATCACAACCAAAAAGAGTGTTCTCCACCTAATTATCCTCAATAAGATCCTTATTTCTGGAATTTTTAGGGTGAGTGAAATTTATTGAGTGATTCATACTCTTCTCAAGTTGTACTCTCTCTCGAAGTAAAGAAATAATAAAGGGTTGGTGGGTTTCCTTGGACGTAGGATATTTATATCCAAACGCCATTAAATCTTTTGCGCCTCCTTTTCTTTTTCTTTCCATTGCTTATTCTCGTGTGATTTCATAATTGATTTTAAGTTGCATTGGTATTCAAATAGGCAATACTAGATTCTGCTTGAACCGCTTCCGCTCATCAATTTTTCTCCACAGTTTGGTTTGGAGCTAGTGTTATTGTTCTGTTTGGGTATTAATGGTTGCTTCTGGAAAGTCTATTGATAGACCTGGTGTCAATTATGATGTTACACATTTTGATGGAAAGGGAGATTTTGGAACCTGAAAGATGAAGATGGAGGTAGTGTTGAAGAAGGAGAAGACTTTAAGGTTATTTCTACGTCTAAAAAATTGAAGGATGTTGATGTGGATGTTGTGGAAGAGATTGAAGATCAGCTCTTACAACAATCCAATTGAGTTTTTCAGATGACATTCTTCGAGAATTTCTTAAAAGAAGACGGCGAAGGAATTATGTGATGTATTATCTGATGCATAACAAGACAACTCTTTCACAAATCGAATTATTCTTCAGCAACAACTCTATTCGTTTAAGATGAAGTCTGGAGCCGACCCTATGTAGCACATAATTGCTACGACCACTTTGATTATGAACTTAAAGGCAGCGGATGTTGATATTATTGATTAGGCTCAAGCGGTGACCCTCTTGTGTTCCTTGTCTAAGGAGTATACTACTTTTGTTAATTCCATGATATATAGTCGTAGTAAGATTAGCCTATATGATGTAAAGGCTGGTCTTCATAATGAAGTGTTGAGAGGAAGGTTGGCAAGCACTAGTTTAGATAGTGATTCAAAAGGCTTATCTGTTCAGAGGTAGAAGCCAAAGCAAGTCAAAGAATGGTGGAGGTTAAAATAATTCAACGTCTCAGTCAATGGGGCCTAAACTATTAACTTGCCATTATTGTAAGAAGTCAAGGCACTTTATAGCTAATGTCCCAAGCTCGAAGGAAGAAGAAAAGATCCAAAGCAAGCTTCAGCATCTACTATATAAAAATCAGATACAGAGAGTAATACCGATGTGTTTACAGCTTCTGGCATTTATGGGAAGAGAAACTTATGGCTTATTGATTCTGGCGCATTCTATCATATGACACCTGATAGGAACTATTTCTTTATATACCATGAGATTGATGGAGAATATCTAATGGCAATGATTCTTCATGCCATATGGTTGGTGTTGGTAGTGTGAAGGTTAGAATGTTTGATGGTGTTATTCGTACTATTACTGATGTTAAACATGTCCCTGATTTGAAAAGGAGCTTGATTTCTATTAAAGCTTTGAGTAGGCTTGGATTGAAGATTGTAGTTGAGGGAGAAAAGATGAAGATATCGAAGGGTCCTATGATTGTTATGAAAGATGTGAGGGCAGTAAATCTTTATTTATTAAAGGGCACTACGGTAGTTAGAGAATCGGCTTCTTCTACTTCTGCTGATTCAGATTCTTCCAGATTGTGGCACTTGCGGATGAGACACATCGGTGACTATAGTTTGGATGAGTTAAGAAAGCGAGGTTTGATTGATGGTGTTCAACATTCAAAGTTTGGCTATTATGAAGAGTGTGTTCTTGGTAAGCAGACAAAGATTACTTTTGGCACTGGTGAGCATAAAGCAAAAGCTTTCTTGGAGTATGTTTATACAGATGTTTGGGGCCTCTCCCCTTGCCAATCCTTAGGTGGAGCCAGGTACTTCAATTCATTTATTGATGATTTCTCTCGTAAAGTATGGATATACTTCCTACAGTCTAAGAATGAAACCTTTGCCAGGTTTCGAAAGTGAAAATCTATGGTTGAAAAGCAGTCAGGGAAGAAGTTGAAAGTTCTTCGTTCGGATAATGGCCGTTAATTTGTATAACAAGAATTCATCGATTTTTGTGAGTCCGAAGGCATTAAGAGGCATTACACCACACCTGGCGACCCTCGGTTTAATGGAGTTGCTGAAAGAATGAATCAGACATTATTGGAGAGAACTCGTTGTCTCAGATTGACTGCTAAGCTAAAGAGCCGATTTTGGGTAAAAGCTTTATCTGTGGCAGCTTTCTTCATCAACCGCACACCTTCTATTGCCATAGATATGAAGATCCCTGAAGAAGTATGGAATGGAGCGCCTGTTAGCTATTCATTTCTTAGAGTGTTTGGATGTCCAACTTATGTACACGAGAGCGGAGGAAAAGTGGAACCTAGAGCTCGCAAATGTATCTTTCTAGGTTATAGAAGAAGAGTGAAGGGATATAGGTTGTGGTGTCCTATTTGCAAGAAGATTACTATCAACAGACATGTGAATTTGATGAGAAGGCTTTGTTGAAGGTGGAGCCTTCCTCATCCGATGATAGTGTGAGGACAGATGCAATATACCAAACACAAGTCAAATCATCTTTAGATTCATTCCATAGAGGTTCAGATGATGTTTCCGATGGCACCGTGGTTGATGAGGATAATACAAATGTTGGTACTGAGGATAGACTCAAGGTGGAGCTCATTAAGAGACTAAGCCTATTAGAGAGAGGAAGAAGTCTAAATGGCTTGAGGATTTTGTTGGACCGAGCATCGAAGACATTGAGTTCTATGTATGATAACATATGCATTAAATGTTGTCCACGATGAGCTCAGAGATCATAGAGACATTATTTCATCATTTGACAATTCCAGTTGGTTACTTGCTACGGAAGAGGAGATTGAATCTTTGTAGAAAAACCATACTTAGGATTTAGTGCCTCTTCCCACCAACAAGAGAGCTATTGGATGTAAGTGGATCTATAGAGTGAAGGACAATGGCAATGGTGATCTCAGATACAAAGCAAGACTAATGGAAAATGGGTATGTTCAGTAGAAAGTGGTAGAGTATCATGATATCTTTGCTCCAGTTGTCAGACATACATCCATTTGTATTCTGTTGGCATTAGTTGCTTATTATGACATGGAACTTGAGGAATTAGATGTCAAAACTGCATTCTTGCATGGTGATCTAGATGAGGAGATCTATTTGAGCCAGCCAGAGGGGTTCATTAATAGTAGCATGCCAGATTATGTTTGTAAACTTAACACATCTCTATATGGACTGAAGCAGTCTCCTAGACTATGGTATAAGAGATTTGATATGTTAATGCTTTCACAAGGATATTCTAGAAGCTTCAAAGACCAATATATTTATTTTAGGAGCACTACAAGAAAAACTCTATTAGTAGCATTTATTGCCACCGTTTCAACCTGAAATGCTACTATTTTCACAAATCTTATAGAATTGCAGCGTTTTCTGGAAAGGCGGGTTAATATTGTATTTTGATCCATCGTATTTTCATTATCCCGCTTATATTTATTTCTCGTTTCTCCTTCTTGCCCCAATAACAAACAATAAGAAACCCTAATTCCCCCTTTCTTTTACTAGTCTCCCCTTTCTGGTTCAGTCTTTAAAATCTGTTATGCCAAAAATTATTCACTAGCTTAAATTTTTTATCATCAACGTGGATGGATGGAGTCAAAAGGATTTGTGGAATGGATTCATGGTTTTCGAACCCAAATCGCAGTTGCAGCAACAAGGTCGCCTTATATTATCGTCGTTCCGCTTACTTAGCTCCATCATTTCAACGTTGCTTCCATGGGTAACCAATAACCCACATTTCAACTATCTATTTGATTTTCTCAATAAAATTACATAATTGATTTTTCTTTGGTTAATGATCTAGTTTATAGTGGTTAATTGTTTCGTTTTGATATTGCTAATAATTTTATTTTAAATTTGGATTATGAAATTATTGAGATTAGCTACTTAAAATATTATTTTGTAACTAGCATGTTGCTATATTACGAGTGTAGGACTGTTTGAATTTCATGGTATTGCATTCTCTGATAAAATAAATATATTCTAAATGATAAGTTTACAAGATTATAATATATAAATACCACTAATTCAATTTTGTATAACAAAGTTTCATCTATTTCTGATAAATAATGTAGTTTTGTAATGGTTTTTATGTTCATATTCAAAATTATAACTAATTTTGAAATGGGATAACAGAGATTCATGTCTCTCATGTGCTAAATTTTCAATGAATTTCCATAAAAAATCCAATTCATTCAAACAAACTAAAATATACAATTTTGATTACATGTACATGCTAGACTAATACTGGGCCAAACAAAAGGGGATATAAGAGAACCTTAACAACACCATAGTATGTATGAGCTACTTTGATCCGATGTCTACTTGCTTTGAATTGAAGTAGCTGCTATAGAGCTTAACTTCATTGTCAACTGGTTTGTCTTCATCAGAAGATGAAGAGCCTTTGCTCTTAAGCGAAGAGAATTAATCTTCTGAACCACTTTTTTGTGTAGTTGAAAATCTTACATACCATGCTATAAAATCTCTTTTATGAAATAAGAGAGGAGATAAATAAATACATAACCATTATGAAATAAGAGAAGGGATAACTAAAAACATATTTGAGACTCATAGAAGAAATATATGTTTATGCTAGGAAAGTACTTACTACCTCGGATCATCTCCAACAAGCATTATGTCGCCCACATTGTCGGTGTAAACAACCATCCATGTTTAGTTTGAAGACACTAGTTCACCCCCAAACTCAAACATTCGGTCCAGTTTAGAAATTAGTTTGTCGTAGCCCTTGAACCTTGTTAGATCCATAGATCTACTAAGTGCAATTCCCTGCTTGTGTACCTAACAGTTGCAAATTTAGAATACATTATAATATCCCTCTCTTCTGATATTTTATGCCAAAAATTTTCAAAACAAAACAGTTTTGTAATATAATATACTAGCCATTGAGATCAGCTAAAAAAATTGAGTTGGTTAAAATATGTGACATCAAACATAAAGTTTTACTTGTAACATCTAAGGTATCATATGAACCGAGACCACATCATGGGCACAGGTCATACAGATGGTTTTATATGCCCATTGAAATATGTTAACATTACAATTATATATGATCATGAATGTTAATATGATCATAAGTGTCAATTAGATCATTATTTGACACATCTTCCACATGAAATACGTTGACACAATGACCATAACATAAACCATCTTAGCACTTGGTCATAATTGCCACAAGAAGGAAGGATATGATTTTGCTACTTGATTGTCAAAAATTATATCCATGTCTAGTGTACAATGAAGTCATTAAATGTATTTCCATTCGGTAAATCATTCACTCAATGGTATCTCTGTTAATCTCTAATAAAATAAAACTATCTTATTTGTGCTTCTGTGAAATTCCAGTTTTATTATTGCCTTCCAATTTCTTATCATCCTCCAAATGGAACACAATATGCTTGGTTTACAACATTTCAAAGATTAATCAAATTTGACACATGATTGCTGAGGGTAAAAATGCAATTTTCGTTAATTAATTATAAAAATACTAGGTCGGTATTATCCATTTTTTCTACAATGGGTATCATATGTGCACATACCGTATCGTGGCTATTATATTCTAGTATAACAGATATATTGATCGGAGAAGGAAAAGGGAAAATTCTAAACAAACCTTTGTTAAGCTCCTAGTTGAACTACCAGAAGCATACTCAGTTGAATCAGTTACCAGAAGTAGAATCAGTTGACTTGATACTTATGTATGGCTTTAAGGATTGGTTAGCCGGTAATATTTCCAATGGCCGATATGATGTTTCGATTTGTTGAGTACATGACACTAACTCATGCTCGGTTGAAGGTACAATAGATATTCGAGGATTATTGCAATTGTTGAACCCAAAGATCTTCCATTTGCCACTTCCCATCGTGGCAGCAACGTTAACTATGTATAGAAACCTCATGTGCCATAATTTTGAAAATCAAAAGGCAAAGGGAATTAACCCTACACCCACTAATTCAATGTAGTAGAAAGGAGAAGATGGAAGGTAAGATATTAATGAATCCAAATGACCCTAAACAAAATCCAAAATCATTCGTGCAGGAACAATATCCAAAGCAAAAGAATGTCAGCATCCGTGCACAGTTCAACTATCCTCTAAGAACAAAGCCTCAATGTAATGTAAGTAGAGACAACATATAGAAAAGCAGCATGATGAAAAAATAGAAGTACCCTATTCCAAATACCCAAGACAGATTAGTGCACCGGTACATTCCCTATTACTACTTTATAATATATATGTTTTGTGAGCAAATAAAATTTTGTTTATGTTTTTTGGTTTGAAAATGAAAGTAAAGATAACCATTATATATTTGCATAAATATATTATTACTTTGTTGATTTTGATAAATAAAAGGAATGAGATTAGCATACTAAGAATATTACATGTTTTGGCATTTACCAGTTTAAATACTTGCATTTCATATGAATTTTTAGAAACTGCCTTCTGTTTGTATTTACTTAACCTATGTATAAATACTATGTAATAATGTTTAATCATTCTTATTGTGTAATTTTAACATATGAATTGCATAATAAATATATAGGGTCAAAAAGGATTGGCGATGCTAAGATTTGGAGAATGGGAGAATAATTTGAGACTAGAAGGATACACTCGTATATTCCAAAATGTGAGAGATGATAGGAAAGTTGGTGCACCTAACTGACAAAGAGTAATAGGGATTCGACATTGGAGTTTCTCTTGCCATTGCAAGGAGGTACCTATTTCAACTACATGAATATGAAAAATCATATACATACATGTGTGTGTAGTGATTGTGGTGTCCCTCGGTACATTCCAACTCTCAGTTTCCATGTATTACAGAAAAGAGATATACAAACTATGATTAGGTACAAAATTACTAAACAGAGTGGGGTATCAATGCAAATACAAATATATCTGTTAAGTTATAGTGATTAAAATTTGTTATTTTTCTTATGGTGATTGGTACGTATTACATGATTGAGGATATTTTGCCTTTTGGCAGCCTGGCAGGTATAATAAGAATGTAATAGTTCAATGCTTATAGTGATAATATGTGTGTGCTTTATACAACTATTTTCTAGCTTGATGTGGTATTTATTAATTTTCCTATTTTCACATTGGTTATTAAGTGCATAATAAGTATTTTTGGTATATAGATGCATATATGTAAATATATGAGTTAAACAGTGGGTCAACTCTATTTTTAGTCTAAAGCTTGACACTAGTATTAGACCAATTGTATGTGCATGCTAGCTAGACCATAGCATGGCTTTTTTTAACATGCATATATACCCACTAGTTTATATCTCCATGTTCCAAATTGATATCAACTACACACACACATTTATTCCATTCCAAAGTTGTACATTGCCAATAGCATAACTCCCTTTCCTTGCCATTTTATTATATATTGTCATGGTTGATAGGTTTATTATTACTTAATTTATTGAATATTTTGCATCAATACAACTTTCATCAATTAATTTACTTTCATAACTTTACAAAACTATACATAGTTAGTTGAGATATTTTTATTTGTATATACAGTTGAATCTACCAATACATATAGCTTCAGAGATAATTTGTGTTGCTTATATCTTAGGGAGTTCTTGATAATAAATTATTTACACTATTGTTAGTTAGTTTGTGCATTTTTTAACTTTTGAACTTCTATGTACTTAATTTGATTATCAGGCATTATCATGTATGGCTAACTAGTATTAAAGTTGGTTATGAATTGTGAATAAGGTTGAATCCCCAATTTTGCAATCCAAGATCACTTGATTATCCATGTTCTTCCAATGCTTGTTAAAGCTTCTGAAGACAGTGACGCTCGTATGCAAGAATAATTTCTATGAAAAATTGTCCCTCTCGCAAGACAACTTGACATACAAGTAACTAAAACCAGTGGTTTTTGTCCATTTGTGTATTGCATAATTTGTGCTACTAATGCATGTTCAGTGTATAGACATTGCTTAATCCTCTCATTGGTTTGTGCAGCATACTATGTTGTTGCTGTTGAGTCAGTAGGGAGACTAATTCTCATAAATTTTATTGAGAGGATCAGGGATGACTTTGTTAAAAGATATGGTGGAGGTAAAATTGAAGCTGCAACTACTGCCGCTAATAGCCTGAACCAAGAGTTTAGGTAATCATGTTTCCTACAATTGATTAACTAAATATTTCCAAAATATTATTGGTAAAATACAAAGGTTTAAATTATGAACTCGTACTAGACCAAAATTGAAAGAGCACATGTAGTACTGTATTGACCACCCTGAAGAAATCAGTAAGCTTGCTAAAGTGAAAGCTTAGGTTCAGAAGTCAAAGGAATCATGATGGAAAATATTGAGAAGGTAAACGACTTATCTTAGTACACACACATATTATACTACACACACACACATAGACATACGTACATACGTACACACACACACACACACATATATATATATATATATATATATAATTGATGGTAGGAAGATTTGAACCTAAAAACTGTTAATTCACTATCATTGTGCTAGTGTCCCCTACTATATATGTATATGTATGTATGTATAAATTGATGGCAGGAAGATTTGAACATAAGAACTCTAAATTCACTGTCATTATGCTAGTGATCCTCTACGTGTATATTAAAAAAATAGTTAATGGATGTCTGCCCTGAATGTACATCGGTGTAGTTTAAGGGATGTTTCAAGCTGTTATTGTAGTTCTAACTCTACATCATCCTCTCTAAAACTTGATGCTCTAACAACTTTGACGCACACACGCACACACACATGCATGTACATGTTTCTTGGACTCTGGCACGTATAAAATGCATATGCTATTTTATGTATCATCATATTCTAAGAGATTACCATGAGTTGGGCATAATCATTGCCTTAATCCTCATCATTATCATGCCCATGTGCCATCAATTTCAAATGCTAGATTCTCTAATCACTATGCGTGCTTCATTTTCCGATACATTGATTTTTCAGGTAGTGGTATATCTTTTGTTGTTAATCGTGGGTTGGCATAACCCTTTTATGATTGCTGAATTTGTGACATTTTGATTAGTCTCTCTTCTTTCCCTTGTTTATTTGTCTATGTTTTGGATGGCATTTTATTGTTAATGACTTAATGTATAACATGAAAGCAGTATGCGATCTTTAAAAAAATTACTTTATTTTTATCAATTATATAGTGTTGGAGAATGGTTCTTCCATATTAAATAGTTCATATTCAAGAGAATACAGGTAGTTTTTTTATTTTTTATTTATCTTTAAATGAGTATATATGGCATATGCTAACATCTGCGTTTAGCAATGTACTGATTTTTTTACTAACAGAACTTCGTTTGAAACACTAATATGCAGTTAACATTAAAGTAATGAAATGCATGCATTAATATGTAGGTGGCATCAAAATGCAGGTTGAAAGAGTTCAATTCAGAGTATAATAAGTTACAACTGAAGCAGAAAATGAATTGAAACATATGTTGAACTTGCGGCAAAGTTGAGATGATAATAGCAGTTTGATGGTATAGGTCAAGAGTGTGAGTCACGATAGCCAGGCTTATGGTAGTATATGTGGGAAGCTTGCAGGCTTCCAGTAGTGTGGCATATAGTTGATGATAGACGATGTGAAATGGTGCAGTTGGATGGTGAGGTGAAATTTGTGAAGCACACAAGAGGAATGCAAGATTAGATCAAGGTAATTAATCAAAATGTCCATTTATCATAGGCACTCTTTATATTTCCACATATGTTGAATAATAGTTATTCAATGATTTTTTGCATGGTTCCCAATATTCATATTTTACTGCCAAGATTAGATGACTTAGTTCCAATTCCTAAACTAAGTTAACTAAGTTTTTTAAAAATTAACAAGTTTATAATGATGATGATGATGATGGTACCAATAAACATAGTTTGATAAAATTAATTAAATTTAACAATAATAATAATGATAAAAAATCGAGTTTATAAAAATTAAACAATTTAATTTAGGTTTATGAAGATTAACTAAGTTAGCTTAGTTTTTCAGAAATTAACAATTTTATGCCAACATGGTTGGCTCAGTTGGTTGGTAGTTTAAACTACAAGATTAAAGGTCACGAGTTCGATCTTTGAAAGCGACACTTGTTTGCATTAATAAATCATGTTCAAAAGAAATTTAACAAGTTTATAAATAATAATAAAATTATTATCATTATTATTTAAGTTTGATAAAATTAACCTAGTTTATAATAATTATTGTTATTAAAAAAATTAAATAAGTTTATAAAATTAAACAAGTTAACTAATATTTATAAAAATTAACTAAGTTTGATAAGATAAATAAATACGTTTATAAAAATTTAACTAAGTTAATTAAGTTTTATAAAAATTAACAATTTTCAATAATAATAATTATTATTAAGTTTGATAAAACTTAACTAAGTTTATAATAATAATAATAATAATAAATAAATTAACGAAGTTTATAAAAATTAAATAAGTTAAAATAATAATATAAAAAATAAATAAGTTTATAAAATTAATCTAAATAAAAAAGTCTATTAAAAATTAACTAAATATTATAAAATTTTAACTAAGTTTTATTTAAATTAACAGGTTTATAATAATAATAAACTATAGTTTGATAAAAATTAACCAAGTTAATAATAATAATTTAACAAAGTTTATAAAAATTTAAAAATTATATTAGTTTTATAAAAAATAAATTAGTTTTAACGTAGTTCACTAAGTTTATAATAATAATAGTAATGATATTAAAAATAAATTAATTATGTTTATAAAAATTAACTAAGTATTATAAAAATTAAACTAAGCTAGTTAAGTTTGATAAAATTTAACTTATTCTACTATAATAATAGTAAATTAAGTTTGATAAAACTTAACTACTATAACAACAACAGCAACAACAACAATAATAATAAATTAACTAAGTTTATAAAAATTAAACAAGCAAATCGAATTTCCTAACAATTAACTAAGTTTTTTAACAAATTAACTATGTTTTATAAAAATTAACAAAGTATTATAAAAATTTAACTAAGCTAACCAAGTTTGATAAAACTTAACTAATTTTACAATAATAATAATAAATTAACTAAGTTTATAAAAATTAAACAAACGAATTAAGTTTTATAAAAATTATCCAAGTTTTATAAAAATTAACTGCGTTTTTTTAAAAAAACAAAATAAGTTATAAAAATTAACTAAGTATTATAAAAATTTAACTAAGTTAACTAAGTTTTTTCAGAATTAAAAGGTTTATAATAATATAAACTAAGTTTGATAAATAATAGCTAAGTTTATAATAAAAATAATAATAAACTAACTAAGTTTATAAAAATTAAACATGTTAACTAAGTTTTATAAACACTAAACAAACAAGTAAACTGGGTTTTATAAAAATTAAATAAATATTATAAAAATTTAAATGAGTTAACTAATTTAAAAAAAATAACATTTTAATAGTAATGATAATGATGATGATAGTGGTAGTAGTAGTAGTAATAAACTAAGTTTGACAAAAAAATAGATAAGTTTATAATAATAATAGTTAACTAAATTTGATAAAAAAAACTATGTTTATAATAATAACGATGATGATGATGGTGATGACAACGTTGATCAAACATTAGCTAAGTTTATAAAAATTAAACAAGTTAGTTAAGTTTTATAAAAATTAAATAAGTTTTTGTTGCACATTGTAGAACCTACTCCTCCTACCATTTACCTATACATATACATGTAATTAACACATACCTTCCTTTTCATCACCTGCAGTGATGGCTACACCAACACAGCAAAGACGAAGAGGAGGTGAGGATCACCTATGCTACAAATTGCTCGGATGCATTCAAGCTCACTGTAATAAATATATCTAACAACGAGTGTACAAGTGATGAGTAACATTACTGATAATATTTTTGATTGATTAATGTTATATTATTGATTTTTCTCTTCAGACATAAGCAATTTGAGAAATGATGAAAAGACAAATGAAATTCCAAATGAAGGTAAACTCATCATTTTTAACTTACATTACTTGCATTACTCATCAATCTGAGTTCTTGCTTTGGTATTTTTATTCCCTTTCATTAGTGCATGAGGCAGTGACTCAATAATTAGCATGATGTGCTCAATATTAAGTAGCATACATTACTTATGTATTATGCATGATCTCTTATTTATATAGCCGTCTTTCAGATTTGTGTTTCATTTGTAGACCCTTCAGCATTTTTTCTTGCAGTGGATGATGGTGCTCATATGGTTGGTTTATCGATGTTGAATCAAAATTAATTTCATCCACTTATTAAGCTAGCTATATGTAGGGCTGTTATGGTAACGGTAAATTTACCATTACCATACCATTACCAGCCAATCGGTTACCATTTTTGAGTGAAATCGGTATACCAGTTTAATCGGTATGGTAACGGTAAATTTACCATTTTCTACGGTAAACCATCGGTAACATTTCTTCAATACCAGCGGTAACGGTAATTTTACCATTCAATTTATAATACATGTATATTCATGCAACATGCTTAATTATAGGTATTTAGAACCAAACAAATGATTAAATTTAGTTTACTAACTATGTGAAATAATGTTAAATACACTTCACTTCTTTCTCATTTATGTCTTTTATTAAGTAACACTATAAATTGTATACTAAAGTACCGTTATGGTGTGAATACATGTTATGTTGCTAACCTTTTTTAGACAAACGGTAATTTACCATTACCAGTGTAATGGTTACCAGATTATCGGTATACCAGCCTTCGGTATACCAGCCTATCGGTAACGGTAACGGTAAGCAATTTTCGCTTACCAGTAAAAATGGTACGGTAACGCTATTTGTGAAATGGTAACGGTAACCATTACCATAACAGCCCTAGCTATATGTAGTTGATGAGTAGCAACTCTTCAAATACGCAAAAAGAAATTGGCAATTACGATTCTTTCTATGAGACATGCATAATATTCTCTCCAAGGTAGGCAATCAAAGAACAAATAAGTTGTAGATATACTTGTAACTAATGACAATCATATATATGCACAAATAGTAAAGCTAACACCCATTATCCGTGACTGTGTCCCATACTTTATGTCTCCCAGATCAGGTGTGTATTTATACATACATTGGTAACATAATTTGCATGTTAGATATGCACATTGTGGTATACGATGAACAGAACGATGCAGGTGAAGCTAGCCGAATTGCTGGAAAATGAAGGTGGAGGAAAGAGTTCAACTCCTTCAAATCCTGGTGTTCTTGGCTTGATTGAGAAGGAAACTCCAACACTTGTAGTTGTATATTATATTTTACGAGCTATCAAGATTCCAGTTATGCGTGCTTCTGGACTATCTACTGTTACAGCTCCTATGGCTTTAACTGCCGGAGCTGCTGAAGTTGTAAGTATACAGCAGTCATTATATTAAATGTATTACTAGCATTAATACATATCCAAAATTTGATTAATTTGCCACGATCAAAATGCAGGGTGTTGGTTCAGCAGTGAGCAAAATGAATATAACGTTGCTATGATAGTAGCTGTAACATGAAGATAGGTACTAAAATATAGAAAAAGGTAGGTTTTAATGATTTTCCCAATAATTTCCAATTCATACTTTATAGTTGATTATCATTTGGTCACATGTTTATGATACGTTGATTTGTGCTTGTTAAGTTGAGGTGATGCATATCCAGCATATTGTTAAATTCTTGCAATACTATATGGAGAATTGTAGAGGTCGGAAGTAGCTTCGCAACGGAGAAAATGGTTCGCAAATCGGAGTTCGGAGGTGGAAGTTATAAGAAAAAAGGTGGAGTAGGCTGTTTTTGGCAGGGTCAGACGTCTGAGGAAAATGGCCAGACGTCTGGCCCTTCTGGAAATCTGCATCATTGTTCCAGAGAATGAGCTCAGACGCTGACCAAAAGGGTCAGACGTCTGAGTCTGTGCAGTGTTGGTTCCAGAGACTTTTATCAGACGTTTGACCAAATGGTCAGACGTCTGAGCTGAAGCATAGTCTTTTCCAGAGGCTAAGGTCAGACGTCTGACCATGTTGGTCAGACGTCTGAGACAATTTTCTGCTTGTTTTTCATACGGACTTGGCGTGAAGATTTTTGTCAACTACAGGGGCAATCTCGGAACATTACCTAGGGTTTCTATTCTCCTTTATAAGCTAGCTTCATGTTCCAGATAGTGAGGGGGGTGTGCAAAACGACTACAAGAGATTCCTTCCTCAACAGAGAAGATGGATTCATTATAACTCCAAACTATTAGCCTCCACAAATTAGGGTTTATCAAAACCTAATCTTCATCAATTCTCTTCTCCAAAAATCAATTTCTAATTAGAACTTTGATCATTGTATTCAATCTCTTGTACTCTTCTCATCAATATTAATAAAGCTCTCTCTTAAAGTGGATGTACACTAACACAACGTCAATGGAACCACTATAAATCGCTGTGTGATTTATTTTTCGTTATTGCTTTGATTTCTGAATTGCTTGTTTGGAATTGTGATTGCTTTTGGATTGGTTGAGATTGAATTGAGTTATCGATTGGTTGTTTTTACTCTTCTTACCACGATCCTGTCTTCCGCTGTTCTTGTGGGATTTCGATTTGAGTGGTCTCGAGTTGGAATACCGCCACTACATTTGGTATCAGAGCATTGGTGCCGGTAGGTGGTTGTAGAAATGCCAGAATCAGATAATACCTTAAGTAGTTCCTCAATGGGTAATCCAAGTGGTGTAGCGCTTTATGTACGTGGTTCGTACGTAGCTTCAAGATCACAATTGGTAATAGACAAGTGGAATGGCGATAATGATTTTGAAAAATGGCAATGGAAGATGAAAGCAGTTCTAAGGAGGAATCGGGTGCATCGGGTAATGTTTGACACACATTTATTGCCAGCGGACATCTCGGATGTTGAGAGAGAGGAGATGGAAGAGTAGGCATTCACTACACTTCAACTTGCTATGGGAGAGAATGTTATCTCTGAAATTAGTGGTGAGACAACCGCTAAGGGTATTTGGGACAAGTTGGAGGAGTTATATATGAAGAAGTCACTGACAAATCGTTTGATCTTATTGCGAATGTTCTTCACCTATAAGATGAAGGAAGGTACTTTGCTTAAGGCGCACTTGAATATTTTTGATGATTTGCTAATGAAGATGAAGGCGGTAGATTTGAAGATTGAGGAAGAGCAAAAGGCGATGATATTGTTGTGTTCGTTGCCAGATCGCTATACAGGTTTCTCAAATAGTTTGATCTATAGCCGAGATACATTGACTCTTGATGATGTCAAGACGGGTCTTCTTAGCAAGAAGTTGCGGGATCAAATGAAGGAGTTAGGTGATGGAGGTAGTGGTGCTAGTAATGGTCATGGTTTGTTTGCGGATAAGGAGAGGTATGTGAAGAAGGAGAACCGGGGGCGTTATAAATCAAGGAACCCCGGTTGGAGAGGAAAGTCGAAGGAAAGAAAAGGCAAGCGCTATATTTGCAAGAAGACCGGTCATTGGAAGAATGAGTGTCCTGACAAGGAGAAGGCAAAGAAGGAAGTGGCATCCTCATTAGTAGCGGTGGAGAGTGGAGTTGGTGAAGGAGATGTAGATGTTTTGTCGGCGGTAGCATCGGATGTTTTAGGTAGCGATTGGGTGCTCGATTCGGGGGCGTCTTATCATATGACGCCAAATAGGAATTGTTTTTTTTCTTACATCGACAAAGAAGGAAATTCAATTGTTATGTGAAATGGTGCTATTTGCAAGTCGAAAGGCATTGGTTCCGTGCAAATTCGGATGTTTGACGGAGTGGTTCGTACTCTCACTAATGTACGCTATGTTCTGGGACTTTGGAAGTCTCTTATCTCTTTGGGACAGCTGGATTCTTTAGGTTGTAAGATCACTAAGAGTGATAGCTTGCGAGTTTCGAAGGGGGCGCTTGTGGTGATGAAGGGTATTAGGACTCATGGTATTTATTTGCTTCAAGGAGTGATTGTAGAAGGTGAAACTTGTATAGTAGTTGATAGTTCTCGTGGCTTGGATGCGACTAGGTTGTGGCATTTGAGGTTAGGTCATGTCTCAGAGAGGAGTTTGGATGTTCTTCGGAAGAAGGAGATAATCGATGGAGAAAGTTTCAACAAGTTAGAGTTTTGCGAAGAATGCATCATGGGGAAGCAAACTAAAGTTTCATTCGGTGAGGGAAAGCATGATTCGAGAAGGGTTCTTGAGTATGTTCACACGGATGTTTGGGGACCGGCACCTGTAGCTTCTTTAGGTGGAGCTCGCTATTATATTTCCTTTATAGATGACTTTTCTTGGAAAGTTTGGGTGTATGTAATGATGGCCAAGTCGAAGGCATTTGCAAAGTTCAAAGCATGGAAGGCTCTTGTTGAAAATGAGAGTGGAAAGTCTTTGAAGGTTCTAAGGTCTGACAATGGCGTAGAGTATGTTTTTGGAGAATTTTTGGAGTTTTGCAAGCATCATGGTATTCGTAGGCATTTTACTACACCTGGAGATCCGCAGTCGAATGGTGTTGCGGAGAGGATGAATCGTACTCTACTTGAGAAAGCTCGATGCTTAAGATTGACATCGGGTTTGGCGAAGGGATTTTGGGCTGAAGCTTTGTCAACCGCAGTGCATATTATTAATCGAATTTCGTGCTTAGCTATTGGTAAAAAAATTCCGAAGGAAGTGTGGAAGGGAAAGAGCATTGACTTAAGTTATCTTCGTGTGTGTGGTAGTCCTATTTATGTGCATGATCTGGGAAATGATAAGCTTGAACCTAGAGCTTTCAAGGGGATTTTGCTTGGCTGTACGAATGGAGTAAAAGGCTATCGGATTTGGAATCCGGAAATGAAGAAGGTAGTGAATTCTCATCATGTTACTTTTGATGAGTCGGCGATGTAGAAGGAGAATGGAAGCTCATCGAATGTTCCGGATTTGATTGATGATGAATCAAAGGAGAAGGAAATTATTTTCACATTTTGTCCAAGGATTAGAGAGAGTAGAGTAGTTGGAGATGCTTGCGAGGAGGTAGCGGTTGATGTTACATCACATAGTCCACAGGGTGCCTCTAGTAGTGTTAGTGATGTGCATGATTCTAGAGAGGATTCGGTTCAAGGTGGAGCCAAAGGGAGTTTGGGTGATGGTATTGCTACTCGGGTTGGTCGTCGTACTATAAGGTTACCCGAAAGATATGGTGATTGGAACTATCTTAGCTTTTGTGATAATTTAGACTATGCTCTTCATGTAGTCCAAGATGAGCCGATGGACCTTGATGATGTCATGAAGTCGAGTGATAGCTCGAAATGGATTTGTGCCATGGAGGAAGAGATGCAATCATTGTTGAAGAATCAAACTTGGGATTTGGTTCCACTTCCTAAAGAAAACCGTGCTATTGGGTGCAAATGGATATACAAGGTGAAGGACGATGGAAGATACAAAGCTAGGCTAAGGGGTTTGTACAAAGGAAAGGAAAGGAGTATGATGAGATATCCGCACTAGTTGTTTGCCATACTTCTATCCGGATATTACATTCTATAGTTGTTATTCACAACTTGGAGTTGGAGCAACTTGATGTGAAAACCGCCTTCTTGCGTGGTGACTTGGATGAAGACATCTACATAGAGAAACCGAAAGGTTTTGTTGTGGATGGTAAGTCAAATTTGGTTTGCAAGTTGAAGAAATCACTATATGGACTAAAGAAATCACCTAGACAATGGTACAAGAGGTTTGATCATTTTATGCTTGAAAATGGTTTTGATAGAAGCATCAAAGATGCTTGTGTTTATTTCAAGAAATTGAGAAATTATTGTTGGGTGTATTTACTCTTGTATGTGGACGACATGCTCATTGCTTCTAAGGATAAGAATAAAATCAACAAGCTAAAACTGAGTTTGAAATCGGAGTTCGAAATGAAGGATCTTGGAGAAGCAAGAAGGATATTGGGCATGGAAATTGTAAGGGATCGAAAGCATTTTGAGTTGAAACTAACTCAAAAGGAATACATTGAGAAAGTGCTTTGCCGGTTTAGCATGGAGAATGCAAAGGCATCAAATACACCTTTACCTTTGCATATGAAGCTTTCGAGTAAAGGATCACCTATCTTGGAGGAAGACAAGGCTTATATAGCAAAGGTGCCCTATGCTAGTGCAGTTGGAAGTCTAATGTATGCTGTGGTGTGTACAAGGCCCGATATTGCAAATGTCGTCGGGATGGTTAGTCGATACATGGCTAATCCGGGGAAATCGCATTGGGAAGCTGTGAAGCTTATATTGAGATACCTTAGAGGCACATCATCTCATGGTCTTGTTTTTGGCGGTAGTAAGGTGATGGATTGCAAGTTGGTTGGTTATTGTGATTCGGACTACGCCGGTGATAGGGATCGTAGAAAATCAACTTCCGGATATGTCTTCACACTTGGGGGTACAGCCATATGTTAGAGATCTATATTGTAGACCGTAGTTGCTTTATCCACTACGGAGGCAGAGTTGATAGCCGTAGTGGAGGCGGCAAAGGAGGCACTCTATTTGAAGCGATTGTTGTGTGATTTGGGTTTCGAGCATGATAGTATTGATGTTTGATGTTATAGCCAGAGTGTTATTCACTTGGCAGAGAATTTGGCGTTTAGCTCACGGACTAAGCATATTGAGGCGAGAGAGTCATTTCTAGTAGCCATGGATGATGATAAGCAAGTATATCTTCGGAAAGTGCACTCAAAGGATAACGCGGCAGACATGTTCACTAAGGCTTTGCTGGTTGGGAAGTTCGAGCATTGCTCGAACTTGATTCGCTTGGAGAAGTGCTAGGTGCCATGGGGTAGCACGGTTAAGGGAGGAGCTTGGTGGTAGATGAGGAAGAGTATCGGTGAGAGATTGAGGTTCTATCTTCTAGGTTAGTGCTAGTTTTTGGTGAGATAGCTTAGGATTTGGATGTTTTCAACATTTGATTAGCGGGCGGGGGCTTTGCCTGAGCTCGTTGGTGGAGGGCAATGGGCGGTGGCTTTGCCGGAGCTCATTGGAAAAGCATTCGTGTTTGGAAGAAGGTAGAAGAAATGATAGTTGGTGTTATCGGTTGTTGTTGATGGTATGGTACCATTAGAGTTGGAGATGGATATAATGTCGAGGTGAAGTGTTAAATTCTGGCGACACTATATGGAGAATTGTAGAGGTCGGAAGTAGCTTCGCAACGGAGAAAACGGTTCGCAAATCGGAGTTCGGAGGTGGAAGTTATAAGGAAAAAGGTGGAGTAGGCTGTTTTTGGCAGGGTCAGACGTCTGAGGAAAATGGCCAAACGTCTGGCCCTTCTGGAAATCTGCATCTTTGTTCCAGCGAATGAGCTCAGACGTCTGACCAAAAGGGTCAAACGTCTGAGTCTGTGTAGTGTTGGTTTGAGAGACTTTTATCAGACGTCTGACCAAATGGTCAGACGTCTGAGCTGAAGCATACTCTTTTCCAGAGGCTAAGGTCAGACGTCTGACCATGTTGGTCAGACGTCTGAGACGTTTTTCTGCCTATTTTCGTACGGACTTGGTGTGAAGATTTGTGTCAACTGCAGGCGCAATCTTGGAACATTGCCTAGGGTTTATATTCTCCTATATAAGCAAGCTTCAGGTTCCAGATAATGAGGGGGTGTGCAAAACAACTACAAGAGATTAGCCTCCACAAATTAGGGTTTATCAAAATCTAATCTTCATCAATTCTCTTCTCCACAAATCAATTTCTAATTAGAATTTTGATCATTGTATTCAATCTCTTATACTATTCTCATCAATATTAATAAAGCTCTCTCTTAAAGTGGATGTACACTAACACAACGTTAGTGGAACCACTATAAATCGCTGTGTGATCTATTTTTCGTTATTGCTTTGATTTCTGAATTGCTTGTTTGGAATTGTGTTTGCTTTTGGATAAGTTGAGATTGAATTGAGTTATCGATTGGTTGTTTTTACTCTTCTTACCACGCTCTCGTCTTCTGCTGTGCGTGTGGGATTTCAATTTGAGCGGTCTCGAGTTGGAATACCGCCACTACACATATATGTAGGATCATCCAGGGGATGATGATGCAGTTAGTTGAAACAAGAGTCTGCAGCAAGATTGAGTGAGTGACCAGTAGTAGCTTTGACGTAGGTGCAGAAGTGTTGTCGAAGTAGTGGCAAAATTAAGAATGTGGACATGAAAGAAAGCCCAGATGCAGTAGTTAGTTGAAGCCTATCGTTGAAGTTTCAAAGCAAGGAAGGAAGTCGCTGCAGTGCAATGAACCATGAGGACATCAGTACATAAGGCACGACGAATGACCAGTAGAAGCAAGCTGTGATATGATCAGTTTGCTTTAGAACTTGCTTAGTTAAGTTACTGTCAACTGATTTCAGTTTCATATTACCGGTTTAACTTGACTTATGACATTGTTACGTATATTTGCTTTTATCTTGATGTTAGCATGAATATATTTAGCTATTTAACTCTGTGCAGATAAAACTGAACAGTATCTTGGCTCTTTGTTAGTAGTTGAAGTTTCTCAGCTAAAAGTCTGGATAGCATGAATCCATCATGAGGAATAAGGTATGATTTCATTATTATATGCATGTTCATGATCACAATTGTAATAGAACCTATATTATTTTATAAGAATATAAGAATAAAATGAAATGATAAATAAGAAAACATCTGAATTTTATTGGCTCTTTACTGTCTCCTATAATTGTAATAGAACCTATATTATTTTATAATAAATCTCCAGTACTATTTTATAAGGTCACTGTATTTAATGCTTGTGAATTGCACAATTTTGCATGTGCTTCATTTTTATTTATGTATTGTACTGAGAATAGCCATAACATTGACAAATACATTTAGTATTTTTTTATAGTTTCCTGTTCATGTACGTTAGATAGCTTTTGGTACTAATATTACATTAAATCAATATGGACAGTGCATTTAAGTATGATAGAAATATTGTGCTTTTGGTACTGATATTACATTAAATCAATGTTGACTGTGCATTAAATCAATTGTGGAGATAGCAGTGTTATTGCCAACACACGTAAATTATCAGGACATGTATATAATTCTAACTATTGACCGTTGTACTTGTCTACATATAATTAGCATTTCCGAAGTAAAGAACAACTACATCAAAAAATTATCGGTAATTAAGCCATGAACAAGACTTTAACTGTTATACATTATAATATTTTGTTCGTACTACATGTGTAGACTTGTTTGTAAACGGTTGTGGTATGTGAATTCGCTTATTTTTTCGAAATACTATTATTGAAATGATTATGGATATTATACTTCATTATGCAATTAACGTGTTTTTTCAATTATTTGAATATGATAATTATCGATGTTGGTTTGAAAATGATAATTATGTGATTGATTATTGGTTTTAATATGGCTATTATATATAAGTGATTGTCGGAAATGATACAAGCCATTAACAGTAAATAGCGGAGTTTAAAATGTGTTGTACATCCATCAATAAGTTTTAGTAGCCTTTCAAAAGTGCTAAGGAAACAAATGCAATTTAAAAAAATATTTTAGCAAAGTAAAAATGCAACAAAAAATATATAGTAGGACAGATAAAATGCTGCAAAAAAACTTTTGTAGGGTTTCAGAAACGCTACAATATGTTTGTTTTTGGTAGCGTTTACTACAGCGCAACTAAAACTTTCAGACTTTTAGTTGCATGTCGTGTCGCAGCGTTTACCAACTAAAAGTTTTGGTAGCATTTTTTCAACGCTACAAAATGGCTTTTCTAGTGTAGTGGAGGTATGATGGAGATATGATATATCTTTTGTTGTATATTGATGATATGTTGATTGCATCCCAGAGTATAGTCAGAATTACAGATTTGAAAGCGAAGCTCAGCAAGAAGTTTGGTATGAAGGATATGGAAAAGCACAAAGAATTTTAGGAATGAAAATATTCAGAGATAGAAAACGGAAGGAGTTGAGACTCACTCAGGCGCAATACATCGAGAAGTTCCTCGCTCGATCCGGTATGGAGAAAGCTAAACCGGTTGGCACTCCATTAGGCTTTCATTTCAAGTTGTCTAAATCCTACATCGGATGAACACAAAAGGTATATGGCTGATATACCTTATTCTAGTGTTATTTGTAGTCTTATCTATGCTATGTTATGCACGAGACCAGATTTAGCCCATACAACGGATGTTGTGAGTCAATATATATCTAACCCAGGCAAAGAGCATTGGCAAGTAGTGAAGTGGATACTCGGATATCTTTGTGGCACTTCTTCAGTTGGCTTGTTATCTGGTGGAGTAGGCGACGACATCTCTTTTAGAGGTTACTATGATTCAGATTATGCTGGGGATAGAGACGTACGAAATTCAATATTGGACTATGATTTTACACTTGGTATAAGCTCGATTTCGTGGAGACCAAAGTTGCAGTTTATAGTAGCTTTGTCAACTACTGAGGTCGAGTTAATATCGATTGTGAAAGCGACTAAGAAGGGATTGTATTTACTTTAGTGATTGGATGATATTTGTATGGTGCAGCGGACAATAGAGCTATATTCAGACAGTCAAAATGCGATTCATCTTATAGAGAATCAAGCTTATAAATCTCGGACGAAGCACATTGATGTTAGATGATTCTTTCTTATGCTTGAGAAAGAACAAAGCAAGATCAAGTTGGTGAAGGTAAGTAATATGAATAATCCTTCAGATATGATGACAAAATCACTTCCTAAGGACGAGTTTGAGCATTACTCAAACTTGATCAGTTTGATTTCAACTGCTTGAGCGCCATGGGGCACTAACCCATCAACCAGTTTTATTGATTGATGAATATATTTAAATCGAAGTGGAGTGTTAAATTTGGATGATTTAAATCTATTCCAAATTTATAAAGGAGAAGATATTAATTGATTCCCATAATCAATCAAATACGAGAAACAAATTGGAAAGATAATCAATTAGTATCAAAAGAGATATTAATTGATTTGATAAATCAATCAAATAAGGATATATGTGGAAACAAGCACAAATATGCTAAATTTGTGTTGAAATCAAATCAAGCAAATCCAGAAATATTTCATCCTTATCTCCGAGGCAGTCTTCATCATTGCACCTATAAATATGAAGACATTTGCTCATCCTTTCATAATCAACCAACAAGAGTGTTCTCCACCTAAATATCCTCAATAAGATCCATATTTTTGTAATTTTTAGGATGAGTGAAATTTATTGAGTGATTCATACTCTGCTCATGTTGTACTCTCTCTCGAAATGAAGAAATAATAAAGGGTTGTTGGGTCTCCATGGATGTAGGATACTTATATCTAAACCATGTTAAATCTTCTGCGTCTCCTTCCATTTCTTATTCTTGTGTGATTTCATAGTTGATTTTAAGTTGCATTGGTATTCAAATAGGCAATACTAAATTCTGCTTAAACCGCTTCCGCTCATCAATTTTTCTCCGCAAAATTTAGGGAAAAACTAAAGATTCAACCTCAAATTAAGAGAAAATACATGTAATGAAAAAAGATCTAATCTATAAATCGAACTCCTTGATCCAGTAAGCTAAAATTTTCAGTGGCTTTTAGATAATTTATCCATGTGCATCCTAACACTAAAATCGATAGGTAGAAAAACAAATACTTCATAACATGAAAACAAATTAAGGTTAATACAAAGTTGAAGAACTATTGATGAATTTAATTAAACCAAATCATGTTAATCAAAATTTATGAGACTAGTAAATAAATTACTTGGAAAAAGTCTCATAAATCATTTAAAAAATTGCTAGTTTATTTTAGATTGAGAATTAATTTTTTAACATTAGATAAACAAATTTTTGAGAGGTTAGAGAAAGAGTAACGATGGAAATAAAAGGGAAATAAATTGTAATTGAAACTAATATCAGAGAAAAAATGTAATTTGGACACAAAATTCAAATCGAAGATATGATATCATAAAATTAAGACAAAAACAAAAACATTCAAATTCGAATTAAGAGAAAAGGGTGTAATAAAATAAAGATCAAACCTTTAAATCGAGCTTGTTTATCAAGTAAGTCAAACTTTTTTTGGCAGCTGTTGGATAATTTTTCTATAAGAATCCTAACACTAAAAGCAATATGTAGAAAAACTACCATGCATAACATGATTAAAAAAAATATGATAAATATAAAAGCAAATATCATTGATGGATCAAATCAAATTATAATCATGCTAAAAATATCATGAGATCAGTATATAAATTGTTTGGAAAAACTCTCTAATTTGGATTGAAAAGTGAATTTTTTATATAAAAATGTAGATAGAAGTGAGAGAAATTGTGAAAGCAGGAAGAATAGAGTGAAGGTGGAAAATTATGAGGAAATAATTTTTTTTCTTATATTGATGGTGTTGAGAAGATAATGAGAAGGTCGGTTGGGTTATATAAGAACAATAAATTTAGTAAGTGGGAAGATGAAAAGTATACAATGAGAAACAATTATCTTACAGTGGAAACTGTGAAGTTAAAGCCCCGCAAAATCTCTGCTACAACACATAGTACTCTTTGACCGTTATTGTTACCCGGTATCCTGACCCGACTATATTGGACCGATTGCGCAAGACAGATTCGATTGCTATCAAGAAGGGTGACCACAGAGCGATGGCTATAGGATCCAGAAGTTGAGTTCAAATGGTTATACAAAGCCCAGATTAAATGAAGTTGATAGATAAATGATGCAAGATGCTAAAAACATGGAAAACAGCTTGGATTAACAAGGGTTCGACATGGTAAGGTAGAATATTAGGGATCGGTATGATCGGTTATGTAAGTGGATATGCATGGTCAAAGTAATGGAGGGATCGGCATTGTTGATGGTGCTTGGCTCAACATAGATGGTTATCTAAGGGATCGACGGAGTATAAAGTTATAAGAGAGATCAGAAGAGTATAGAGTTATTAGAGGGTTCGATAAAGTATAAAGGAATAAGAGGGATCGGTATGGTTGGAAGGCTATAGGTCAGCATAGTATAATGAAGCATAATGGATCGGCATAGCATTATGGATGATAAGGAGGGATCGACATCATGTGATGGAGTTCAGAGAATACAAATAAATGGCATATTAAAGGGATCGGTGTGAGCTAATATGGAGGGATCGACAGCAATAACTTAAAAAGGGGTACGACCAAAGATTGAGCGAAAGCATGAGCTCCACGTATCCAATCAACATGATATTTGGAAGGCCATCATACCTAAGCATGAAGAAGCTACCATAGGGATTGATGCCCCAAAATCAACCAATGGAGGGATCGGTACCGACCCCTCTCCATTGGAATTTGGGCCTAGTGCCCCCTATGGTGGGCCCATATGGGTAAGGAGGTCCTATAGCCGAAGTTTTAGATAGATTGGTGGTCGCCTTTACCTATAATTACTGGCCTAGGAGGGTCATTTTGAGGATCTTTACACTACTAGTTACATAGCTCTTTTTATTGTAATCAACTCTCTTCAATACTCCATTATTTCTTGTTGTTTGCTACTGTAATCAAGATTATAGTGAACCAAAAAAGAGAATATTCAAAGTGGACGCAGACAATCGATGCCGAACCACTATAAATCCTGATGTTCTTGATTTATGTTTTGATTTGCTTATTATTTTGCTATATTCCTCTGTTTTAATTTATTTCTACATTTACTTCTCTACACAAACTTATTCTTAGATATTTGTGGCCAATTTGGGTGCAAACAGTTATGCTATTTCAATTTAGCGCTATTAAACAATAGATCTGCTTTAAGTCCCGCTACTTTCCTACAAACCCGCTAAATTAAGGCCTTTTTGCACTCGCTTTAGCAACATTAATATATAAAGGTTGATTTAACTAGTTTTCTTTTAAACCAAATCAATAAAGTTAGGGTAAATGCCTAATTTTAAGGCATACATGCTCAATATAAGTTAGAAATCTATTGTAGTCACCGTATCTAGTATGCGTAAATCATGATATTCTTTAGTTTTGTTATATAAGATTAAATAATATTACTTTTTCCTCCACAAATGATGTAAGAATGAGAATAAATTAACTTTAAATGTTTGGTTTTATATCTAATGAAGCTTTTTTCACCTCCTCTATTTTCTGCTATATCCCTCTTTATCTCTGCTATAACTGCTTCAACTGCATAGTGTGTACATAGATATGGTTCTAAATGAGCATATTTAATTTTATGGGTTAAGAAAATTTTTTCCCTTAAATTGATTAGGGAAGAGAATTTGGAATGAGAGTAAATGATAGATAAGAATACACAGAGCCAAATATTCTCTATTAAAAATAGATAGATTAAATAAAATAGAAAATAATTTATTTTCCATATAAAAAAAGAAATGAGAAGTAGAAAAGATATGAACCAATGAGAGAGCTCATTGGGGAACTTAGTTTTAATAATATAGTATAGATATAAATTTATAACAAACTTTTTCACAATTAACCTCTTCATTCCATCTTCGTTTAAAATGAACTCAGAAATCATTAGTCTCATTATCACATATATATTCTGCAAACTCAGGATACAACTGAATATGGATGTTTAAAACTGACGAAGAGTACACTTGTTTTATAATCGATCGGGGAACATATTGCTAGAAAGTCGTGCCTTTTGGATCAAAAAATGCTGGTTGAATTACTAACAAGATGCTCTAAAACTAGAGTAGGAAAAACATGAAAGTTTATATAGATGATATGTTGGTTAAATCGAAAAAATAGATTGACCACATAAAAGATTGAAACGACATGTTTGAAATCTCTCTTAAATATAATATAATACTAAACCTAAAAAATGCTCCTTTGGAATATAATCAGAAAATTTCTTAAGGTACATAGTAAGTGCATGTAGAAGAAGCCAATCCTGAGAAATTAAAGGGAATTAATGACATGAAAGAACCCAAAATTAGCAAAAATGTGATTATTTTAAACGTAAGATTTACACTCAATCGGTTCTCTTCAACGACAATTAATTGACAAGTGTATTTCTTTCGACGATGTAATTAAGAAGCATTAAACATTCAAATGCATGAAGGAATGTAAAACAAACCTTCCAAGTGCTAAAAGATCACTTAAAGAAATCTTTAATTCAATCTAATCCCGTTGAAGGCAAGGACTTGTTGTTATACATGGCAATATCAGAACATGCAATAATCTCAACATTAACAAGATTAGCAAGTGGAATGCAGTTGTGTTGAAATTTTCAGCACCTCCTCGCATCTCCGCTATGCATGCACTTCATTTAGTGTATAAGAGGAAAGACTACTGAACAAGCTCTTTTTTGGTGCCAGCGTCATGATTGAATATCACTACATTCCCCTGGAGCACATATATGTTTATGAGAGCATTTGCTGTAACAAAAGGAACCACTTGCTGTTACATGCTACCAATCCCGTATATATGCTCATCTCCTTTAGAATATCTTGTGATGTGGGACTTATGATAATCCAATCGATGCATCCACTCTAATACAATGCGAGACATACCTAACAAATCCCCACCTTGGCAAGCACTTTCCCAATTCAACTTGAAGTTATAGTAAGTTCTCACAACACTTGGATAAGGTCGCTTACACCTCCGGCAGTTCAGATCATGTTGCTACCACCTTTTAGCAATTGGTCCAAGCTATTTACGAAGAGTCCTCTTTTCCATGGAACAGGCCACGACCTAACATATAATTCTAGCTTAATGAGAATTCTAAGCTCAAACCATATACTGAAGCATACTTAGGTCAATGTTGCATCATATTGGTCCCTCTGAACTATCGGCTCTGATACCATGTTGTAATTTTCGACACCCCTTGCATCTCTGCTATATGTGCACTTCATTTAGTGTAAAAGAGGAAAGACCACTAAAAGAATCTCTTTTTTGGTACCATCGTCATAATTAGATATCCCTACATCTTGATGGAGCACATATATGTGTATGGGAACATTTTCTATAACAAAAGGAATCCCTTGTTGTTACATACTACCAATCTCATATATATGCTAAGCTCCTTTAGAATATCTTACGATGTAAGACTTATCATAATTCAGTCTGCGCACCTACTCTAATACAATGCAAGCGATACCTAACAAATATGTTAAATTTGCATGATTCAAATATTTGCCAAAGAAGAAAAGAATTTAACTAATTGATCTTATCAATCAGTAAGGTTGTTGTTTGCGCCAAAAATGGTCACAAACACCCAATTGCAGATGAAAGCACCAAATCACAGTCACAACTCACAAGTAGATTGTATGTAATAGAATTAAATATGAAGAACACTCAAAAAATGAAAAGGAAAGCAGTAGGAAGACAAGATTTATAGTGGTTCGGCGTTGTAGCCTACGTCCACTTTGAAGGATTTTCTATTTTATTGATGATTCTCGCTGGTTACAATTGATTGCGTAGTACACTCCAGATACAATGAAGATTTTGGCAGAGTATAGGTGTAGAAGGGCCCAAAGATCCCTTTTCTGAAGCTCTTGGACTGCTATTTATAGGCGTAGGCTGCAAATATCTCGTCCAGATCTCGGAAGACTCCTACTCTCATGCGAGTGGGCCCACGTGATCGATCCCCTGACATTTCGACTCGATCCGTGATCGATATGAACCAAATTCGTATCTATCCAAAACTGCTCCTCTTGGGTTGGGATCGATTATGGACATTCTTGAGGTTGTACACATGCTCATATGAAAATTTGGTGGCATTTGGACTTGTAGATTGCGAGTTATGATCAATGCAAGTTTGGGTTTGTTGAAGGCTGTCGAGTTCGTATCGATGTCGTTCGCATCGATCTCGTTTGTACCGATCAAACGATGGTGACGTGGAGCGATAAGCTAGGTAGATCCATCTTTTATGTCGCGTTGACTGCTTCTTCCTTCGTATCCATCGGGTTCTATGCTCTTTGTATCGATCCTTATCTCTTTTCGTATCGATGCATGACACACACTCTTCGTATCGATCACCTATCGTTGGCTTCGTATCGATGGAAAGTGATAGTTTCGTATCGATCATCCAGTTAATCGATACGAAACATACATCAACATGATCGATACAAAGTAGACATCCGTGGGCTACTTCGTATCAATGGAAAGGTTTGGGTTTCGTATCGATCATCTGGTTGATCGATATGAAACATATATCGATACGAAGTGAACAACTTCGATCGAATTGGGAGATGTGTCTGTTCGATGGATACGAAAGGAACGAGTGCAAACTTGATGGATACGAATAGCATGGGGACCTTGGTTGTCGATTGGTTCATGGCTCTGACTCGAAGTAGCCGTCTCCTTGACCCGAAGTAGATCCTCTGGTGACTCGAAGCAAGTGTTGTGGTGACTCGAAGCAGCTTGCAAACATGCTAACCTGACCAAGACCCGAAGCAGACCCTTCTCCGACTTGAAGCATTTTGCTTTGAACCCGTAGTAAAGTTTAGGACGACTCGAAGCAGACCCCAAACAACTTGAAGCGACTCGATTGTGATCAATCAATATCTTGAGCACACGAGCTCCTATTGACTTGAAATTCGAAATGTTGGATTCCGTAGCTTCGCTTGTCGTGTTGCATCAATTGTAGCCCAATCCAGACTCGGGCAAAATTTACTAGCATCCATAGTAGGTCTGTGTGCAACCGACCTTCGGGGACGATCTGTCTTTGGTTTCCAGTTAATCTTTTGGTGTCACGGCCTTGCTAAAAGGCGGGATAACACTTGCCCCCCAAAACATGCCTTGCAATAAGAAGGTGTATTTTGTAGTTCGATAAGCTAGATGTTCATATCCTATTAATGACCTGTAAAGAGATTGATTGTCTTACCTGACTGTGAATGGTGATCGTTCGAGATCGTGCGCTGTTCGGGGTGGTATGTGATCATTCGAGGTCGGGTGTCGTTCGAGGCGAATTGTGATCGTTCGCGGTCGGGTGCCATTCGAGGCGAATTGTGACATTTCATGGTTAGGGTGCCGTTCGAGGCGAATTGTGACCGTTCGCGGTCGGGTGCCGTTCGTGGCGAGTTGTGTGTGCCCGAGGGGACTTAGTATCATTAATGTCGGATTTCACGTTCGAGTGAGTTTCCGAATTGTTTGTTATGGCGGTTTATCGCCATCTCAAAGCATGCCTGAGGACCGTTCGCGATCCCATACATGTGTAAGTGACTTAGCCGTTATGGAATTACAAATACCAGATTTACATTCAAAATGAGTCTTACAACCAAAATGTCCAACCAAATCAAGTCCAGATGCAAAGAATAGAAAACAAAAGCAAAGCAGAGACGTCAAAGTGCAAACACCTACACTAATGCGGTTGATAGTCGTCTCAGAGCATGCCTAAGGACCGTTCATGATCTTGTACATGTGTGAGCGACTCAACCGCACTAGTGTGGAGTTTGCGACTTGTTCGTCATTATTTTAATCAGTTGATGAAAAGTTGATGCCTCGATCCTGAGTCATCCCCAGTTGATGCGGATGGTGGTCATTCTTGCTCCACCGTTGCTGCTTGCCTTCTCACGTACTGTGATAGCATTCCATTCCGGATATGGCCTTCTATCTCATCCCTCAAGTGTCTACAATCATTTGTACTATGGCCACTTAGCTCGTGGAATAAGTAGTACTTGTCTGATTTCCTCTCATTGTTGTTCGGGTCCCTCCTCATTGCCTCCGGTAGGGAACCTGCCCCCTAGTATCTTGGTAGGTTCACTCTAATATCTCGTTCAGCTCTGAATAAGAGGTGAATCTCGGCTCCTTTCGCGGCCGCTTTGGCTCATCACAATTGTCCTTTGCTTTCCGTTTCCCTTTCTCTTTGCCTGAATCCTTTCCGAGCGGATCTCTGCTTTTGACTGCATAAACATCAACCCCCTCTCCTTTCTCTCTCTCGACATTTGCATCCTCTTATCGTAGAAACCTTTCTGCCTCATGATAAAACTCTCCTAAGTCCATAGGTGCATCCCTTGTCAGTGAATTCTTGAGTTATGTTCCATCAGTTATGCCAGATGCAGCTGCCATCAAAACCATAGATGAATTTGGTCGATCAACCCATGCTTCCGCTGCATTGAATCGTGGCAGAAAAATCCTCAAAGATTCCCCAGTTCTTTGCTTTAGTGTTGTCAAACTCATTACGTTCTTGGGTCTCGAAATGTGAACTCTGAATTGCCTCATAAACTTCTCAATCAACTCGGTCCATGTTCCAATGGAGCCGCTCTCCAATTGCCTGAACCATAGTGCTGCAATGTCTGTCAAATACAATGGGAAACATCGGGCCATGACCTCCTCTGATGTCCCCAGTACCTCCATGTTCCTCATATACCTTGTCAGATGAACAGCAGGATTCGTCCTCCAATCCTATGTCTCCAGTGTTGGTAGCTTGAATTCAGGTAGGTTCCTAGCCTGCCTGATTGCGGTAGCGAAGGGGCTCCTATTCACATCTTCCAGATCTCTATTCACCAGTCCTCCCCTCATGGCTCTTCTGACCATCTCCGCCAATCTATCACTATCTCCAAGTTGTAGACCTTGTATGTTGCCTCCAATCTGCCCCCCGAGTTCATGAGGGGATCTTAGAATTTGCTCTCCTGGATGGGGATTCGTTGCTCTATCAATTCCATACTGCATAGTCCAGGTTGGTATCCTGCCTGAGATTGGATCAACATGTTCTTGGGGATTGCCCCCCAGCTCAAGGGCTGCTCCTGATGGTCCTGCTCTATCTGATTGCTTATTGGGTCCTTCTGGTCCAACTCCGTTGATCTGAATTCCAGCACCTCGTGCTGTTCCTGCCTGTCCAAACTATCTGAAAATCTTCTGCATCATTTCCTCTTGCCTTTTCAGCATTCCCTCCTGTATAACTTCCATCATCATCTCCATCTTGTCTCGGGTGATGAAGACTAAGGCTTGATTCACTCCTGAGGAAGCCTTCTGACTTCCTTCATGCTGGCTCCTTTCTGCTCTTGGTCTCCTAGCTGATTGCTTCACCATTGCTTTCCAGATTTAAGTTCTTAAGCCTTCAGATCCAAAATCCAAGCTGTAGAATCCCTGAGTTTACCCTCTCAATGAAAGCACCAAAATGTTTGCGCCAAAAATGGTGACAAACACCCAATTGCAGATGAAAGCACCAAATCACAGTCACAACTCACAAGTAGATTGTATGTAATAGAATTAAATATGAAGAACACTTAAAAAATTAAAAGGAAAGCAGTAGGAAGACAAGATTTATAGCGTTCGGCGTTGTAGCCTACGTCCACTTTGAAGGATTTTCTATTTTATTGATGATTCTCACTGGTTACAATTGATTACACAATACACTCCAGATACAATGAAGATTTTGGCAGAGTATAGGTGTAGAACGGCCCAAAGATCCCTTTTTTGAAGCTCTTGGACTGCTATTTATTGTCGTAGGCTGCAAATATCTCGCCCAGATCTTAGAAGATTCCTCTCACGCGAGTGGGCCCACGTGATCGATCCTCCAACATTTCGACTCGATCCGTGATCGATACGAACCAAATTCGTATCGATCCAAAACTGCTCCTCTTGGGTTGGGATCGATCATGGACATTCTTGAGGTTGTACGCATGCTCCTGTGAAAATTTGGTGGCATTTGGACTTGTAGACTACGAGTTATGATCGATGCAAGTTTGGGTTTGTTGAAGGCTGCCGAGTTCGTATCGATGTCGTTCGAATCGATCTCGTTTGTACCGATCAGGCGATGGTGACGTGGAGCGATAAACTAGGGTAGATCGATCTTTTATGCCGCGTTGACTGCTTCTTCCTTCGTATCCATCGGGTGCTATGCTCTTCGTATCGATCCTTATCTCGTATCAATGCATGACACACACTCTTCGTATCGATCACCTGGCGTTGGCTTCGTATCGATGGAAAGTGATAGTTTCGTATCGATCATCCAGTTGATCGATACGAAACATACATCAACATGATCGATACGAAGTAGACATCCGTGGGCTACCTCGTATCGATGGAAAGGGTTGGGTTTCGTATCGATCATCTGGTTGATCGATATGAAACATATATCGATACGAAGTGAACAACTTTGATCGAACTGGGAGATGTGTCTGTCCGATGGATACGAAAGGAACGAGTGCAAACTCGATGGATACGAATAGCATGGGGACCTTGGTTGCCGATCGGTTCATGGCTCTGACTTGAAGTAGCCGTCTCCTTGACCCGAAGTAGATCCTATGGTGAATCGAAGCAGCTTGCAAACATGCTAACCTGACCAAGACCCGAAGCAGGCCCTTCTCTGACTCGAAGCATTTTTCTCAGAAACCTGAAGTAAAGTTTGGGTCGACTCGAAGCAGACCCCAAACAGCTTGAAGCGACTCGATTTTGATCGATCAATATCTTGAGCACACGAGCTCTGATTGACTTGAAATTTGAAATGTTGAATTCCGTAGCTTCGCTTGTCGTGTTGCATCAATTGTTGCCCGATCCAGACTCGGGAAAAATTTACTAGCATCCATAGCAGGTTTGTGTGCAATCGACCTTCGGGGACGATCTGTCTTTGGTTTCCAGTTAACCTTTTGGTGTCACAGCCTTGCTAAAAGGCGGGATAACAGTTGTATATGGAAAGAATAAAAGGAATGTTGCAAGAGGATAATTTATGTTGAAAGGATACTAATTATATGGTCAATCAATTAATTAGTCAGTGGATGTATAAATGAGGAAAGAAGTCCATATGTGATTTAATTAATTTTATAATATGAAGAAAGAAAAGATTGTTAATGGAGATTAATTCAAGCAAGGGAAATAATGAAAACCAAGATCACCATTATTTATTTGCGTTAAAATCAAATCATGGATATTTGGAAAGGTTTCAAGGCAATTAGGAAATTAATTTACTTAGTCTCCAAGTAATTTCTTCATTCTTAAATCTATTTAAACGAAGGAATTTCATCTTCATATTTGTGTGTGAGAGAGCACCTTCCATTATCCTCTTCTTTAGCAAACCGTAATTTATGCAGTCTAGTCAAATTAGGGGCTTTGAGTGTAAATAAGTCTTTAGAGAAATTGATTATTCAATTTGTAATTATAGGTTAGCCTCTCCACTTTGCTACCTATATTCTTGTAATCTCTTTGTTTTATTCTCTTTCTTCAAAAAAATAAAGAATAGTTGTTGGATCCATGGTCGTAGTCGATTTGGCCGAACCACGTAAATCTTTGTATTCTCTACTCTTTTATTTTTTTGTTTGATGATAATTGTTCATTGAATTGGAGATTGACAATTAATCGACAAGCTAGATCTTTTATTGCTTCCATGTCTAAGTATTCCGCAACAGTTTTGGAACTAGGGCAACTTAATTAAAATGTGCACAACGGATTGGTACCAGAGCTAGCTGTCTTATTCTAGATTATTATGGTGCTAGTTCCATAAATAATTGTATGGAAAATCATGATGTCACCAAATGTTATCCATATATTTTTTGACTGTTAAACATACTTAAAGGAAACATGTGAGGTATGAAGACATTCGAAAATGCTGATATCGAGCCCGTAGGAACATGCTGATGTGGCAAACCAATAAATACATGATAATAAATTAGGTATCGAATCAATGATCAAACGAATCAATAATAATACTCTTCAATACGATGGTTTCGAATATCTAATATGATGGTAACAGTTAGGCTTCTACTCAAGAGTTACATAACTCAGAGGACTCAGCGAATATTTAAGATATTAAATCATAAAAAGTTATCGAACTTAAACACTATAAGTAGGAAAAACCATTATTGCTATAAAAAGGGTGTCGAGCACATAAAACAAGGCAGATATCGAGCCTCGACACCTATAGAGGGTGTCGAGCATTTAAAAAAGAAGGTGAAGTCAAACTTTTATCGTAATTGTGGTGTCGAGCATCTAAACAAAGCATAAAGAAGCATCGAACCTCTATGGGATAGCGAACCTCAAAGAAATGATAAGCATCATCAAGCATGCATAAGTAAGAAGCAATGTTGAAGCCTTAACAACAAAGTAGTATATCGAGTGCCTGATCCTAGAGGGTGTCAAGTTTCTAAAAGACAGTACGGATGTCAGAATTAAACAACACTAGGCATCATAAAGTACGGGTGCCACGCTAATGAAGCATACCAAGCATTACTCATGAAGGGAAGATATCGAGTCTCTATAAAAACCATAGACGGAGTAACTAATGTCGAGCCTTTATAACAACGGCTATTGAAAAGAACCTACAAGTAGCAAGGGATGCTGAATCTCAATGGATATTGAGGGTATTGAATACCAATAGATAGCAGGGGATGCAGAATCTCAATGGACGATGGGGATGTCGAATTTCAGTAATGCAAATAAATGACGCTCGTCTAACTGGGCTTACATGTGTCGATCATTCCACATGTTGTTACCTTTTTGCAAGCTCGTCTAACTTAGGAGGGGTGAATCATTTATTTCTCTACTTCTCGAATTACAAGCTGTAAACCCTAAATTGATTTGGGAATTTCTTGATACAATTGTAACTTTTTGCATATAAGGACTTGGACAATAAACTTTGCATAGCATAATGCCTTTGATATATGTATCTTTGACTATTATTGAGAGAATGGACATGTGTATAACTTATCTTTCAGCTTGGACTTAAATTTAGACTTACATATTGACAATTTGAAAGGCCACTAAATTTTTGCCTAAATTAAAGTTTACTTTGCATTATGACTACTTTGCCCATTGGCATATGAACAAAAGATTGTGCTATATGTGAATTCCCTATTTTGCCCATTAAACAATGGTCTATTGCACATTTATACGACTTGCCTATTTTATCGTTGGACATATGACTCGAACTTTTGAATAAGTTCATGACTATATTAAAGCTCATGGGCGATATTGGGTCCATTTCAAGTAATACTATCTTATGCAGCATCTCGGGTGTTGAGCCAATTTTTTACTTAATATTTTTGACGCTAGAAGGAGGGCTTGAACCTCTGATTCATTGTTTATTTACCGTACTTTGAAACTAATTAAGTTAAAAATTTATTTCAGGAAAATGGTGAAGACCGGGTAGGTTAATATTCCAAATGAAGAAATTATATAAACAACAACCTTGGGGGAAAATATCACTTTGAATTTTAATTTGGAGAACGTGGTGATTGGACACCCTCAACACCAGTAAAGCCAACAAGTAGCGAAGCCGAAATTCAAAATTTAACACAACAGCTCACTACGATGCAAGAGCTTCTAGAAAAGGTCTTCCTCGGAATTCTCCAAAACAACAAAGCTTACTAAAGAAGGAGAAGAAGTTGAATCTCCCGGGAGGAATTTAGATACCTCAATACTCAAAAGTAAGGATAAGGGAAAAAGCACCATGGGTTCACAAAGAAAGAAAGGAACCCAGAATGAAGGACCGGCCATATATTCTCCAAAATCACAAGAGAAAGAAGATAATAAAGCTAAGATGAATCATCGAAGGAAAACCAAGAAAAGCTAGCAGAAAGATCTATAGAACAATCAAGTAGCTCAATCTCACGCTAAAAATACAAGCCTTATAATGGGTATTACCATGATGATGAAACCTACTTAAGGGACATGGCAAATAAAATGGTAATAGACATGCTTGATCTTAAAAGGAAGAGGACCATTGACCCGAGGGTTAATAACAATTTCCGTGAAGCTCCATTCACAGATGAGATAATGTCTATTAGAATCGGTGGCATATTAAAATCCCTTCGCTGAAGTATACGGAACCTCGGATCCTAATAACCATCTTTTGGGTTTTAAGAGCTAAATGGATTTGCATAATGATTCTGGACCGGTAAGTTATAGGATCTTTACCACTCAAGGAGCAGCTGCTAGATGGTACAGGCACTATAGAGAGAAGACTATTTATGCTTGGGAACAATTCCCTTATGAATTTTCAGCATAGTTCTGCATATGCAAAAATCCTACCATATTCTAGCGTGTTGGCTAATGTTAAACAAAGACTAGGAGAATATCTGAGGAGATTCAACACAGAGGCATTAAAGGTGGAAAACATGACCGATATGGAAAAACTAATGATAGTACACTCAGGGTTAACTGAACAGACTCCTTTCTAGAAGGAACTCTACATCCATGGGTATAGGGATCTACAAGATTTCCATTTCTTGGTAGATAAGTTCATCCACATAGATGAAATGTATCATGCTAAGAGGAAGTACCAACCGAAGAGGGAAGGTGGGAAATTTGGTTTTGATCATCCCGACAAAAAGCCAAGATGGGATGAAAGTTGAAGAGGAAGATGGGAGGAAATTCCAAAACAAATATGTAGTAAGCGAACCTATCTCCTACATTTTTGCTGTGCTCAAAGAGGGAGGAAAATTTTCTACTTTCAAGGCAAGGAACAATCCCAAACCAAAAGGAGGAGGAGGTTATTGTGCCTACCATAGGCACAAAATTGATGAATGTTGTGTCTTAGCAGTGGTAATCTAGAAAATGATCAGATCAGGATCTTTGAAGGAGTTTGTCAAGGAAACACAGAAGTCTTCACATCTCGAAGGGAATAATTTGAGGCTCTAAACAATGTTGCAAATTTTGTAGAGAATGATTCCCAACAGGACTTTATTCCTCTAATTAAACATGTTGACATCATTCATGGCGGTCCCCATCTCGCGGAAGTAGCAAATGGGCCAAGAGCAGATATATAAGGTAAACGAGGGATGGAGTATTCTCCATTAAGGAGGAGCCACCATTCAAGAGTCATAAATTTCAACTCTAAATGCCTAACTTAGCAATAACTCCACAAGAGCTAATGGGAGTCCTTAACTCGCATAATGATCCACTGATGGTAACTTCACAAATTGAGCTCTCTATGGTAATAAAGATCTTAGTTGACATCAGGAATGCAGTGACATTATTTTTAAGCATGCTTTTGATCAAATGAATATTCTAGAGGAAAAGTTGGAACCGAGCTTCGAGCCTATCTTTGGATTTAATAATAAACAATCTACTCATGTAGGGCAGATAAAGCTTTTGGTGCAAATGGGAATCCCACCACACTTCAAAACTTTTGAACTCTATTCATAATAATGGACCAACCCTCCTATTATAATGCTTTCTATGAAAGGCCAGCTCTAGATGAAGTGGATGCATTCGTCTTACCAAAATATCTAATGGTGAAGTTCTTGACTAAGAATGGTTGGGGAACCATCAGAGTGGAATAATTCAGCTCCCGAGCACTGTACTTCGCTACACTTGAGCAATTCAAAAGAGATGGTATTTCTAGTTATGACTTGGAGAAAAGTAAATTAAAAAAAACTGAAATTGAGAAGCTATTGGATAATAGTCTTTCAGGCTTACTATCCGAGGCAAATAAAAATCAAGGGTAGTAGAAAAGCCCGATAATGTGTTGAAAAGATTCAACTTCTCTGAAAGGAAAAGAAAATGAAAAGAAGCAAGCCAGATGACCAGTGAAATAGAGGATGGAGAAATCATTGCTGAATTAGATAGCCGAGGAGAGTAAGAAAGAATAAAATCTACTAAAGATCTGGAAGAAGTAAGCTTAGACTCACTAGACTCAACAAAAAGGGTAAAGAAATTAGGCGACAAACTCAGAAAAGAACTTATCAGATTTCTCCAATCTAGCAAGGATGTGTTTGCTTGGACCTACTCGGACATGATTAGGATAGACTTAACAGTTATGAGCCACGCTCTAAATAAAGATCCAAATAACGTCCCTGTTCGACAAAAGAAAAGGCAGTCCGATAAAGTTCACACTAATGCATTACAGGAAGAAATCAAAAGATTAATTGTGAATTGGTTTATTTGGGAAATGTTTTACCTCAAATGGCTAGCCAATCCTATGTTGGTTAAAAAGTCCAATGTAAATTGGAGAACATGTGTCGATTACACCGATCTAAACAAAGCATGCCCTAAGGATTGTTTCCTTTGCCTCGAATAGACTAGTTGGTTGATGCCGTTAGTGGACATAAGTTGTTATCTTTTATGGATGCATACTCGGGTTATAATCAAATTCCCATGTTCAAACCAAATGAGGAAAACACAAGTTTCATAATAGGTTTGGGGACTTTTTGCTACAAAGTTATGCCTTTCGGACTAAAGAATGCAGGGGCTACGTATCAAAGATTGGTAAATAGAATATTTAGAGAACAAATTGGATGGAACATGGAAGTGTACATGGACGATATGCTGGTCAAGTCTTAAGAGGAAACTAATCATCTAAAAGACCTTAAGGAGCTGTTTGGAATACTAAGAATGTACCAAATGAAGGTCAATCCACATAAATGTTCTTTAGGAATACAAAATGGAAAATTTCTAGGATATATTGTTAATGTTCGGGGAATTGAGGCCAACCTTGACTAAGTAAAAGCAGTTAAGAATATGGTAGAGCCAAAAACAAGTAAAGATGTGATAAGCTTAAATGGTAGGGTGGCAGCTCTAAATAGATTTATCTTCAAGGCTATTGATAAGTGAACTCTTTTCTTTGAAGTGATAAAGAAAAGGAAGAACTTTGAGTAGGGAGAAGGTTGCAGAAAAGCCTTCAAAGAATTAAAGGACTATCTTGAGAAACCTCCGATCATATCTGGTCATGTACAAGGATATAATTTATACCTTTAAATGGCAGTCTTGGAACATGCAGTAAGTTCGGTTCTATTAAGAAGAAAATAAAACCCAGCTTCTGGTATACTAAACTAATAAAAGGCTTAAAGAGAAGGAAGCTGAATTCTAGTTATAAAGAAGCTGGCATACGATCTAACTCTAACCGCTCGAAAGTTAGAAGCCTATTTTCAAGCATCCAATCAAGGTCGTAACTAATTTTCCGCTTAAGCAAGTTTTAAGTAAGTCCAAAGAATTGGGAAGGTTAGTAACATGACGACTAGAGCCGAGCCAATATGAGATTGAATTCCAACCTCGAGTGGAAATCAAGGGCAGGCTCTAGCCTATTTCATTAACGAATGCACATGCTTTATTAAAGAATAATCAGAAAAGGCAAAGGATTTGAAGGCTAAATGGCAATTGTTTGTTGATGGAGCTTCAAAGAATGAAGGGGATGGTCCAGGATACCTAATCAATACTCCTGATAGACATCGATTACATTATACAATGAAGCTCGGCTTTCCCGCCACCAAAAATGTAGCCGAGTGTGAATCAATGGTGGCAGGACTTACCTTAGCCCTTTAGTTGAAGATCCCAAGAATAGAATTTTTTAGTGATTCTCAATTAATGGTCAACTAGCTGAATCATACAAATAAAATGAAAGATGCAAAATTGATTCTTTATGTCAGAAATGTGCTGAAAAAGCTAACCCAGTTTGAAGATTTTTTGATACACCAAGTACCTAAAGGAAAAAATTCTCAACCCGATTCTTTGGCGAAGCTGACTAGCTCATAAGGAGTGCCAGAAACTCGAATTATGCTAGTAGGCTTCCAATAGAATCCCAGCATTGAGGAAAAAGGCCCCGAACCAAAAAATAAGGTTACAGTATTGACTAGATCCCAAGCTCTTACACACATGGAAAAAGAAGAAAAGCTAGGAAGTGGAAATGATGGAATCCAAAAGGACTATTTATATTGAAATGAATAGTCAGTATGAGAAAAATTGGAAGATGCCCATTGTTAAGTACTTAGTAAAAGGGAAACTACTAGAAGGTAAAAAGGAAGCAAGAAAGATAAAACATCAAACTCCAACTTTTATTATAATGGATGGAACGCTTTATGAAAAAGGATATTCGCTCCCTTACTTAAGATGTGTTAGTTCGGAAAGTGGCACAAAATTGTTGAGAGAAACCCAAGAAGGGTTTTGTGGAGATCATTCGAATGGCATAAAATTGTCCAAAAAGGTCATGAGGCAAGGTTTCTATTAGCTCCATATGAATAATGATGCAGTGAACTACATAAAGAGATGTGAGAAATGTCAGAGATTTTTAACAATTACACATATGCCCTTGAGTGAGTTAACCTTAATCTCAAGTCTGTATCCCTTTGATGTGTAAGGAATCGACTTAATTGGACCGTTGCCTATATTTAAGGGCGGAGCAGTGTTTGCAGTCATAGCTATTGACTACTTTACTAAATGGGTAGAGGCAGAACCATTACAAAATATAACATCAGGAAAAGTACTAAAGTTTGTGATTAAGAACATAATCACTTTTATTAGAATATCGCATAAAATAATATCCGACAATGGAACTCAATTTGAAAGTAAGGAATTCACTAGATTTTGCAACAAGAATGGAATAATAAAAATAATCATCCATAGCTCATTCTAAGGCTATTGGAGCTGTTGCTGCTGCTAACAAAACCATTAAGACTATCTTCAAGAAACGACTGGACAAAGCAAAAAGAAATTGGTTAGAAGAACTACCACTCGTGCTTTGGGCGTACCGAACTTCTACTAAGACTGCAACATGACATGCTCCATTTTCTTTGACATATGGATGCGAAGCAATGCTACCAATCGAAGTTGAAATACCATCCCATCGGAGGATTGCATATGCTTTCAATCCCAATCAGGAGCTGGAAAAAATCCCTAGATTTGATCAATGAATTAAAGGATGAAGCGGCTATACAGACAGCCGAATATCAATGAAGGAAATACTAAGAATCCGACAGATGGATCGCTCGGATCATATTGGGAAGGACCCCTTGTTATCCACAAAGTAATCCTACCAGAGACTTATCGACTATGCCGACTTAATGGAAATGTAATAGGAAGAACTTGGAATGCCGAATATTGAGACCGTATTTTCCTATAATGGATGAATAAAGAAATTAAGGCGAGTATATCTACGGAATCAGTAATCAAAAGAAAGAAAGGAACTTATAAAGGAAAAGCCTTTGATCCCACCACAAGGGTCTGGTTAAAGAACCCCTTAAAAGGAGGTCAGAGTAAGCCTCTGGTCCCACCTATAAGGCCTAGCCAGAGCACTACAAGCCTTCGGTCTTGCCTACGTGGCTTAGCCAGAGCACCTCCTAAAGGGAGGTCATAGTAAGCCTCTGGTCTTACCTATAAGGCCTGGCTAGAGCACTGCAAGCCTTCGGTCCCACCTACGTGATATGGCCAGAGCGCCTCCTAGAGGGAGGATGGAGTAAGCTTTTGGTCTCGCCTAAGATGGCCTAGCCAAAGCACCGACCAGCCTGCGGTCCCACCTATAAGGCCTGACCAAAGCGCCTCTTAGATGGAGTACGAGTAAGACTTTAGATCAGCCTAAATCACTACCTAAGATGGTAGTAAGGGGAGAAAAGTTCAAAGCCTAAATCACTATCTAAGATAGTAGTAAGGGGCAAAATGTTCGAAGCCTAAATCACTATCTAAGATGGTAGTAAGAGATGAACAATTTCAAAGCCTAAATCACTACCTAAAATGGTAGTAAGGGGCGAAAAAGATCAAAGCCTAAATCATTACTTAAAAGTTAGTAAGGGACAAAGGAAATCAATCAAACAAGAGTGAATTCATCCTGAGAATGAATCAAAGTAACCTTCTAAAAGGAAATGTAATTAGCACTAAGCTAGGATTAAAACAACTAAAGCAACCTACAAAAGAGGGTCAAGAGCTATCTATCACATAGAACCAATACTTCAACGTTGATATGGGTATTTGATAAATATCAATTCTTATTGCCAAGGAAATAAATCATTATTTAATCCTGAAGCTTCATTCTTCAAAGGTCGGAATTGAATTAGCTCTCAACCTCTTATTCTTAGGTTGGGATTCCAATTTTATACCAAATAACAAGAATCTTCGTTATTAGCCAGAATTCTAGTTTGCTATTAAATAAAAGATTGATTCTTCCATTAAAATGGAAGTTTTCGGTTTTCTTATAACTGGCAGATGGATTTCTTGACTTCTGATCGAATGAAATTATAGTGTTATTACCAGATGGATTTCTGGTCTTCTATTAAATAAAATTATGGTATTCTTATTAGATGGATTTCTAGTCTTCTATTCAAATAAAATTATGGTATTATTACCAAATGGATTTCTGGTCTTCTATTCAAATAAAATTATGGTATGATTACCAGATGGATTTTTGGTCCTTTATTCAGATGAAATTATGATATTCGTAATAGATGGATTTTTGGTCTTCTTAACTAATGAATTTACGATCTTCTTGCTTGATGAATTTCAGGCCTTCTTGTTAAAAGAATTTATGGACTTCTTGCCACATGGATTTCTAGACTTTTGCTCTGATGGATTTCTATTCTTCTTATCTATTAAATTTATGATAGATTTCTAGTTTTCTTGTCAACAGGATTTCTAGTCAATGTACTGGGACCTGGATTTACACTAAGGTGTAAAAGCTTTTCTTATACACGGAAGGGGGGAATGTTATCCACATATTTTTGACTGCCAAATGTACTTAAAAGAAACATGAGAGGTATGGAGACATCCCAAAAATAAGATATCGAGCCTATAAAAACATGGTGATGTGGCAAACCAATAACTATATGATATTATATTAGGTATCGAATCAATGATCCAACGAATCACTAATAATACTCCTTCAATAAGATGGTGTCGAATATCTAATATGATGACAATAGTTGGGCACCTACTCAAGAGTTAAGTAACTTAGGGGAATCAGCAAATAATTGAGATATCGAATCGCAAAAGGTTGCCGAACTTAAACACTGTAAGAATGACAAACCATTATCGCTCTAAAAGAGGTGTCGAGCATGTAAAACAAAGAGAGATATCGAGCCTCGACACCAATAGAGGGTGTTGAGCATTTAGAACAGAAGGTAAAGTCAAACCTTTATTGTAATTATGGTGTCGAGCATCTAAACAAAGCATAAAGAGGCATCGAACCTCTATGGGATAGCGAACCTCAAAGAAATGATAAGCATCATCAACCATGCATAAGTAAGAAGCGATGTTGAAGCCTTAACAAATGAAGAAGTATATCGAACGCCTTACGCCTAGAAGGTGTCGAATTTCTAAAAGACGGTAGGGATGTCGAACTTTTACAACACCAGGCGTCATAAAGTATGGGTTCCACGCCAATGAAGCATACCAAGCATTACTCATGAAGAGAAGATATCGAGACTCTATAAAAACCTTAGACGCAGTAACCAATGTCGAGCCTTTACAACAACAGCCTTTGGAAAGCACATACAAGTAGCAAGGGATGTTGAATCTCAATGGATAGTGAGGGTATTGCATATCAACAGATAACAGGGGATACAGAATCTCAACTAATGGTAAGGATGTCGAATATCAAAAATGCAAATAGATGGCGCATGTCTAACTAGACGGTTCGATCATCCTGCATGCTGTTACCTCTATAAATAGACCCCCTCCGCCACTTAAGAGGGGCGAATCGTTTCTTTCACTACTTATCAAATTACAAGTTGTAAACCCTAAATTGATTTGGGGATTTCTTGATCCAATAAACTTTTTGCATATAAGGACTTGGACAATAAACTTTGCATAGCATAATGCCTTCAACATATGTATATTTGACTACTATTGAGAGAATGGACATGCGTATAACATATCTTTGGGGTTGGACTTAAATTTGGACTTGCATATTGATAATTTGAACAAGGCCACTTAAATTCTTGCCTAAATTAAAGTTTGCAATTATGACTACTATGCCCATTGGCATATGAACAAAAGATTGTGATATATGTGAATTGCCTATATTTCCCATTAAACAATGGACTATTGCACATTTAGGCAACTTGCCTATTTTACCCTTGGACATATGACTTGAACTTTTTGAATAACTTCATAACTATAGTAAAGCTCATGGATAATATTGGGTCCATTTTAAATAATACTATCTTATGTAGCATCTTGGATGTTGAGTTTATTTTTGGTTTAACACCAAATTTGCTAGAAAAGGAGTTTTTGAAACATGGAAGGCAATGACTAATGACGGTATTCTTCAACGACAACTTGATTTATTTAGAAGAAAAGGTAAGAACCAGAAACACCTTGGAGGTATGGGAGGTATGCATAGTTCTTACTTCATGGGTCATAAAATGGGTGTTTGCTATTATTATAAGAAGAAAGGGAATTTCATACGGGAATCTCCAGCTCTTAGAAACAAGAGAGAAAAGAAGAAAGCTTTAGTTTTGGCAGTAGTTAGATCAGATGTAGATAGTAGCGATAGTGATACATCATTATTTTTAGCCAGTATTTCACCTTTAGAGAATACAAGTTGGATGATTGATTCTGAAACCTATTATCATATGATGCTAGATAGAGTTGTTTTGTCAGTTATAGAAAGGTTGATGGCGGAGCAGTTCATATGGGGATTTACACATCTTGTCATATTGTGGGAGTTGGAAGTGTGAGGTTTAGAATGTTTGATAGTGCTGTTAGGACTTTCATGGATGTTAGACTTATTCTGATGCTATGTAGAAGTTTGTTGTCAGTTGGAGCTTTGAATAGACTTGGTATGAGGATAATAGTAGTTGGAGAGAAATTGAGAATGGCAAAGGGTTTCTTGGTGGTGATGAAAGGGGTGCAAGTTTATGAAACTTATACGCTTCATGAGGAGACAATCTTAGAAGATTCGGTAGTTTTTACTAATTCTTATGTTTTAGATTCTATCAGTTATGGCATCTTCATTTAGGTCATATCGACGAGGAGTGCCTTGGAGTATTAAAGAAGCAGGGGTTGATTGATTGTGTTTGTCAGTCGAAGCCTAGATCTTATGGAGATTGTTTTTTGGGAAGAAAAAGCATGCCACGTTTGATGTTGGGGGTCCCAGAGCTATAGAGTTTCTACAATATGTTCATTCTTATGTGTTGGGACCCACCATAGTTGCATCTTTAGGTGGATCCAGTTACTTCCTCTTATGTGTGGATGATTTCTCGCGTATGGTATAGATCTATTTCTTATCAAGGACGAAATATTTTCCCAATTTTATAAGTGAAAGTGCTTAGTAGAGGAGCAGTCAAAGAAGCGTTTGAAAGTTCTCAAAATTGGAAATAGCAGTGAATTTGTGTTACAAGAATTCACTAACTATTGTGGGTCTATGCATGTAGTTGGAGATTTTTCTATTTCTATTGAATCACATTGTTATGGACTGGCAAAGAGCATGTGATGGATATTATGGGAGAGAGCTATGAACTTAAGAATGACTGCTGGTCTAGAAGATGAATTTTGGACAGAAGCGATATCTATGGCAGCATTTCTCATTAACCACACACCTTTCGTTGCCATAGATATGAAGATTCCTGAAGAGATATGGAAAGATAAGCATGTGAGTATTTCATTCCTTAAAATATTTGCTTGTTCAGCTTATTTAGATGACGAGAGATATGATAAGTTGAAGCCCAGGAGAAGCAAGCTTATTTTGTTAGGCTATAGAGAAGGAGTAAAGAGATACAGGTTGTGGTGTAAAAAAACTAGGAGAATTGTGACTAGCAGGCATGTGATATTTGATGAGAGGTCTTTGTTGAATGTAACTCTCCACCTCTATACCTATACTATACAAGAGTATTATTGAGTAATACTGTCAGATAATACAGATAATGAGGATATGGGTACACACATGAATATTCCCTTGGACTAACATTTATACATATTTAGGCATTGAATAAATAATTCACCTATACGTACACAGAATTGGCACAAAGCAATAAGTATGTGTGCTACCAAGGTAGAACAATACATAGTGTATAATAAATTATAGATAACACAGAGTCAATATTGCAATGATAATATATAATATGAAACATATAAGATAGTGTGGAGACAAAACAACTCAAATGTCAACTATCTCGATATAATACAATGTATATAAGATATATAAATCACAATGACATGCACATAATTTAACGGTTACATACAAATAATTACAATAATCTTAAAAATATGTCTCAACTATGCCTACAAAAAACAAGCTGGTCACATTGTCCCTGTACCTGAAATGTCTCAAACTAACCTGAGTATTACGTTAATAACATATGGGTCTGACTATGTCTAAATCAAGAATCTATCAATATAGGTGATACAGTATATACTAGAAATAGTAATATGATAACTCTATCAATGTAGCTCAAAAGAACGATTGCAATGTCAACACACACACACATATGGAAATGTATGCATGGTAGATGATAATATTAATATAAATATTCATCAAAACATCATATATCACAAATGTCACGAAACCCCGCATAAAGATGTCATCACCTATATAGAACCACATCTAATCAGAATCACAGAATCAACATAAAATACGTAAATCATCCATATCCCAAAATCATCATCAAAATCCAGAAAACAGCTATAAGTGAGACATAACTGTGTATTATCGTGTTAGCACATAGCATTGCCCAATTATATCTCTCGGTCTCAATAAATAGAACATCACCGTCAATATATATAGGATGGGCTTCCTATCAATATGATAAAAGATATGAGAATCCACTATACTCCGGACACATATCCAGATATAATTTCGTCTACACTTATATGAATAATCAAATTCTAATGTGAGGGGGGATGACTATATGACAGACTCGAAGTCCCTAGTAGATCCATCTACATACATATCAGTAAGTTGGTTGCCTAACCCATAACTACACTTTAGTGAGGTGTATCAACAATATATGCCAATCTATCACTCTGTTATTACCAGAAGGGAGACTGATAGTGTAATGACCCGTGAATTTCGTTAATTAAATTTGTCATATAAATAAGATTTTGGAATTAAATCTACAAAGAAATATAATTGTTATAATTTGTAATGAAGTAAATGTTAAGAATTAACCTATGAAATATTTTATTTATTAGAATAGACCTAATTCAAAAATGTTGAATTGAATAAATCCTATTTATTGGAACCTAAAATTTTTGGTATGCAAATTTATAATAAATGAGTTATTACAAGAAATTGAAATTTGAATGAATGGAAGTAGTGAAAGGATTTTACCCGGATGTAATTGTATATGCAAAGTAAAGGAAAGTATTAAATTGTTCTATGTAATAAAACCTTGGAAACGGTAGTTGATTGTAAATTAAGGAAACATGTTAATGCAAAGTTAATATTTAACTAACTTGAATGAACATTACAATTTAATTGAAATTCAAATATTATGACTTAGCTATAAACGGAATATAATAAAAACAAATACAATCAATGTTAGAAACTAAATGTAGCAGTGTAATTAAAATTAACAAGTTAAAATGAAATTGCAATTAATGGAAATAATGTGAATTGTCATGCTTGGTTATAAGTTAAATTTAAGAAACTGATGGGAATGTAAATTTGTGAATTAATATTGTTATAATAATGGAAAGTGTTAATTGTTGCTCTTAAGCATAAACTTTAAATTAAGTAAATAAGAATAAAAATGGTGTAAATTAAAGGATTTGTATATAATTTATAATAATTGGGTGAAGCTGGATTAACTTAAGTGTAACCTTGGCATATAAACAATTACTATAAGTTACCTATTTAATTTGTGGATGGAATTGGAAATAAATTTTAGTAAAAATAAATAAATGTTACATTTTGGGGATGTGATACAATGTTAGAAATTAGATGTAGCAATTGTAATTAAAATTAACAATTTAAATTATATTGCCATTAATTGAAATAGTGTAAATTGGCATATTTGGTTTTAAGTGTAATATAAGAAACAAATGTGAATGTTGATGAATGGAATTAGTATTGGAAAATAAATGGTAACATTTGATATTGTAAGAAATAAAGGCTTATTAATGTAAGAAAACCAAAGGCAAACATTTAAGTTATAAATGTTATAATAAATATAATTATAATATGGCCATTGCATAAAGATTTGACATATGAAAATAGTAACATTTGTGTATAATAGTAAGGTAAATATTATGTAGGCAACTATGATAAATCGTTGGAAATAATAAACCTTAGTTTATTGTAAGGTTACCTATTTATTTCATTGGAAATCAATTAGAGTAAAGGAACCTTAATGTATATTAATAAGAATTAACACAATGACTAAATTAGTGCACACCCTATTAATTGAAAAAGATGGTAAAGTTAGGATTGATGGGAATTAAGGTAAATTTATAGATTGGTTTTAAAACCTAAAGTTATGTGGGTAATTAACAATATTTCACATTTTCAAAACATAGCCTTTAATACAAAGTAAGATAAATAGGAGTATATAGTGTAATGAAATATAAGACAAAAAGGTAACTAAAGTTATAGATTTATCAACTTTTAATTTACATCTAAACTTATTTCAAGGTAATAAATGCAATGATTGTTTATGGTAATTGAGTGGAATTCCAATTTGTTGGAATAGAGTAAATGTATACTGGGTAATAAATTTAATATAGGAAAAAGAACTTAAATGTTGAGTTAATTAATTTATATATATATATATATATAATAACTAATGATTGCTGGAGTGGAAATAATCAACTTTTTAAAAAGTGATTAAGAGTTGTGACCACAAAAATTTTATGAGTTATGCATATATTTAATTCATTCAATTGAATTTGGAGATCATTGCAATGAATCTAAAGGAAATGTTACGTTAATATAAATTGGGAATTGGGGAATCAATTCAAAAGTTTTTAACTAAGAAAGTAATACGTAACAATTTGAATAAAATCAATACTATACAAGAATTGTGATTTTTGTTTGTGAATAGTGAATTCCTATATGTAATTAAGGTTTGATAACAATTATTGGATATTACCTAATTAATGGGTCAATGAATTCATTTTAAGTTACCCGTTTGTTTGGGTTGATAATTAATAGGGGAATCAAATTGAAATTTGTTGTACTTTAATGGATATTAATGAGATTAATTACTACCTTAGTTGGAATTTGATGAATTTGGAAATTAGTGTACAATAATAGGTTAAATTGAAAATAACTGAAATCTAACAGCTAAATATTATGTTAATAGAGATTTAAAGGAAATCTATGAATATTAGTGTAATAGATTTTGAGTCGAATGTTGATTTCATCCGGTGTAATATTGAATTAAATAAAATGTGGAAATCAATTTGAAATCAAGAGAAATTAAGTAGCACAATAATTGGAAATAATTAGTGATAATTTAACGAATTAAATGATATAGTAACCGGAAGTAATATGCAATTAATGGAAAATTTATACAATCAATGTAGATAAGAAATTTTAAATGATTGTAATATAAAATAACAAAAGTGTGAACGGAAATTTATAGAAACGTCAACTTTCTCTATAAATATCCTGCTATAAACCCTAGCCTCCCTAATTCTCATTTGTCTGTACATAAATTCATTCTATTCCTCCTCTTCCTCAATGGCAGACAAAATTCTATATTTCCAGATCCAATCCCAAATCAAATCCAAAGCTGAAAATTCAAACTCCTCAGAAAAATTCAGAAATTTTTTTATATCGAAGCTCTTGGTGTATGCATCTCAGATCTGCAGTTCGTTCTTGGATCTGAGTTTCTGTATAGCCGAAATTGGTTCGTTGTTTTTTTTTTTTTTAATTTTGATTTCAAATCATTCAAACACGCATATCTTCCTCATACGAACTCCAATTCACACGCGGGTTTTTGCGTTAGGATCGTATCTGAATTCCGGACACTTTGACGCTAGTTTGGACGAATTTGGAGACAGTCAAATTTTTGAATTTTAATTGGATTTGAATTCAATTTAAATTCAAAAGGTGAGTGTTTTAACCCACTCACAACTTCTAAGATTTCTTATGTTTGTTAAATTAAATTTTGATGTGATTTAAAATTTATCTATGATTGTTTGGGCATATATTTAATCATCATCTCAGTTAGATAGCATTTATTTAAATTAAATTTTTATTTAATTTTATTATTGCAGATAATTTGACAGTTAAATTTATTTATTATTGCATATAAACTGCCAGTTAAACAGTTATTAATTTTTTTTTGAATATAAACTATTCTTGATGCATGTTATATTTTATATGCTTTATATTGATGTTTTGTTTAAATTGGATGATGATTGTAATAAATGGTTGTTTATTGATATTTGGATGAATAGATGCTATATTTTATATTGTATAAACTGCAAGTTATTATGCATTTTCATTCCATTCGGGATTGCGGTTTGAAATGATATATAACCGTAAACTTTTATTTTTAAAATTACGGATTGAAATGATAAATATCTGTATCACTTGACCATAGGATAGAAAATTATATACAGGCACCGTGGTCTATATATATAATATTTTAAAGTGATTTTCTATGGGTTTTGGAAAATAAGGGTTTATATATATATACTAATTTTGATATTATATAAATATTATTTTATATATGGTTAAATTCTAAAATTTAAGCTATGTATAACTTGATGATGTTTTAAGTTTGATTTACGAATATTTCAAGTTTGAGCTTTATTTAAGTGATATTGAATTTATTAAATAAATATTTCTAAACTAAATAATAGTAAATTGAATTAAGGTATATATAAGATTATCAGATTTGGTTGGGAATTTTGGAATATTTAAAGACTTGAAATATATCAAAATTGAAATGTTTTATTGAAATTAAGGTATTATTGTTTTCAAAGTATTGGTTTTCGAAATTGTTATAACTTTGAAAGTAATATGGTTTGAAAAATGAATTTATTTGAAATAGAATTTATTTAAGAATTATCTGTGAATATATGGATTTTAAAACCTATTGAGATTGAAAATTTAGAAATATGACTTCAAAATGTGGTTTGGGTTTAAGATGATTTAAAAGAATATTTCAAGTTATCTAAATTTAAGAAAGATTAGTGATTGGAAATTTGGTTTTATTTAAATAAAATATTATTGAATTGTTTTGGAAATGGAAATGATATATTATTGAATTGGTCTTGAAATGGAAATAATACATTGATAATTTGGGTTTGAAATAGTAATAATAATTTGGTTTAAAGTATATACTATTTTTAAAGGATATGTTTGAAATAGTAATAATATTTTGGTTTAAAGTATATACTATTTTGAAGTAAAGGATATGTTTGAAATGGCAAAAATATTTTGGTTTTAAAGTATATACTATTTTGAAGTAAAGGATATGTTTTGAAAGGGCAATGATTGTGTTTTAAAAGTATATATATTTTTAAATGGCTACGGTGTTATAATAACGATTGGTTGTTAAAGAGACCGGGATCGGATATGGACATACTCTCTGTCGATACTGAAAACCACTTTAACAACTATGTACGCGGTGGAGTTTCCAGAATGAAGTAGGATGGTGGCGACGATCCTAAGGTATATACGTGGACCCAACTCCCATGAGTTGGCATAAGGTGGCTAAAACAGGAGCGATCTCGGACCAGTGAGGTAGTACCTCTTATCGGACGCACTTCTTCGATTCCCTTCTATTACTTTGTATTTTTGGTGTCCACCCTTGATTTGGGAGTGTTGTTCGAGGTGGAGTGGTAGTGGCTGCTATGTGTTCCATCAGTCTGTGTGCGTAATTGGTATATCTACCCTGGCATTGCCTTGTGTGCCGTGTCACCTACCATATCGAGCTTTACTACGAGTTATGATTTCTCCCGTAGCCTGTGGAGTATCGAGGGTAGCCCCCATTTTGGGAGTATGCTAATACTGGATAGACTACTGGGACTATTACGTGTTAAGGTGGAAAATGTAAAGCCTTAATGCTATTTAAAAGTATGTTTATTTTATGTTAGACATTATTATAATAGCGACTATTACTACATAGTAGATAGTTTAACGGATCCTTAAGAGATGTGAATACCGAACATTTCTTAAGTTACTGCACTCACGTTAGACACTGGATAGGAGATGTCAAACCCCGTAAACATCTCTGACGCCGTTTACACTCATATTTATTTCATTGATTTAACTTACATAAGATCTTTTAGTTCTGACTCGAGTGTTTTGTCATTTCAATTCGCTTGGGTCAGCCTGAGCATTTTAGGATTTGAAGGCTCTATTTCTGGAGGACGAAGACGAAGATTTTATTACTAATATTTATTATATTCCACTACACCCTTGTATTCCGCTGCATTAATTATCATTCTCTGGTATGTGTAACTCTGATATGTATTGTATAAGTATAATCAAATGTTTTGTAAAACAGCTTCATGAACTGTTTTTTTATTATTATATTTTATCGTTCCGCTGCAAGATTCTATTTTGTTTCTTTTATTTCTCCACTTTTTCTTATTTACCCCATAACAATCCACCCTTCTGTATGGTTTAAGTTGGCACGTGTGTCTGCTTAAGCACACAAAAAGGTGGGATGTTACAAATAGCACGAAGCAAGCTCCAGAGTCACAAAGTCTCTACAGTCATTAGTTACCTCCATGGTATCATGACACGTATCCACCGATGTGTTCGTAAACATGAGGATTGAGAAGTCACGACACTGCTCCTACCCCAATAGATAACAAACTACAGGCTTTGGTGGCATAGGGGCAAACTCATGAGCCATATATATATATATATATGGTGTCACGGATATGGGGCACTACCACACGATCAGGCCACTAGGGTGGATTCTGGTCACCTGGTCCTCTCCAGCATCAATATAAGTAGTACATTATGATAGTGGCACAAAAAACTTATATATACACCCACGAAGTCATACTCATCGTTAGGAATGTAGCCTTACTCACTGAATATAGGCACAATTCCATACTCATCACAACGAGTACCATCTTACACTCATATCACTATTCCGTCATGTAAGTGTCTTCTACTTACAATGAGTAACCGAATAAATAACACAACAGCATCCCATACCACCGTGTGATACTCAAACGTTTATTTGCTGCTTATAAACTACACTCAACCTCCATAATATTCTATATAATGAGTCTAAACAATAACAAGAGGTGCCCAATCCCAAACGGAATTATAATTCTGTTTATTCAGATTCCTCGTTACACAAGATTAAATATCATGAAATCATATAAAGGATATCATCACCATATCATATTAAAATCACCAATCAAATCTATATCAACGATGAATCATTCATATCATTCAAATTTATTTGGGAGTGATAGAAAACCAGAAATGTAGAATTAAATCTCATCAATTATTGTTATAGGAAATATTCTTATTTATATTCATTAATCAAATATATTACTCTAAAATCCTTTAAAACATTAATTAGAAACTACTTCATGTTTCAGAAATTACACATATTATAACTTTAAAATAATCTATTAAAATTGAAATAATTCATTTCCAGTAAATTCATTTACCTTTATATATAATAAAATACAATAATAAATTGAGAATAAAGCACTTCTTCATAAAATTACATACAATTATCAAATAATGAATCATTTACGGAGATCCAAACTCATAAAACAATACTAGAATGTATTTGGATATTTAACTAAACTTCAAATTATTAAATATAGATTTTCCTTAATTAAATATTGATAATACATAATATTCTACTATTTAAAACTTTCTACTCACAGAGTCTACCCCAAAACGGCTAAAATATTTCTTATATTATATATTTCTTATTTTCAAGGATATATATTTAACTTTTATACAATTTTTAATCTAATTTATTCTTTCATTAATTAATTTCTTTAATTAAATTAATATTTCATTTATAAAATCTCATATAAAATTTTCAAAATATATTTTATTTATGTACTTTATTATAGTTTAATAGTACCTTGTGTATTATATTTATATTTTATTTTATTATATTTTTTTAATTTTCATTCACGGGTGGGCAACAGATGGCACCACCGGTCGACCGCAAGCAATCGACCAGCCGACCCACCACCATCGCATTTGCTAGAGGCTATTATTGGCTTTTCCAATGATATTTAGGCTATTCCTCCCCTTCTCTTCACCTATTTCTGCACTAACACTATGTACACAAGCTTTATCATCCCACACTCAACCAAACCAAACACACACACACATATATAGTGAAATAGCATGATTTGATATAGGTTCGTAAGTGAATAAACTCACCTGTATATTGCTTTTTCTTCCGGTTCTCTTCTTTATGCATGTTCTAGATATCTTTAGCTTTATACAAAATTGAGTTTCCTTCTTAGTAATGGGTGCAACATGGCGTTGAATTGTTTATATTTGAATTCAAAAATTTATTGAAATTTATTGTAATTTATATTGATTTTTGAATGAAGGAGGAAAGGTAGATTTCCTATTTCCTGAAGCTAAAGAATGAAAAGATATGAAGTCCCAAGTATCGTATCTTATTTTTTGTGAAAAGAAAAGATGATACAAAGCTCAAGAGAAATCTAGATATGCACTTGGGTCTGGATTCCTGGGCTTGGGCTTTTACAAATATTTATTTATTTTAATTTTATTTATTTGTAATATTATTTTCTACTCAACGCATAGCACTATAAAATTATACTTATATTTCTTAAGTAATTACTCAATATTACAAAATTTTATAAAATTTATTTCCTAAATTTTTACCTATTTAAAATTTAAATAGCACATATTTATGCTCTATGCCCATTTATTAAATAATTTATATTCCCTAAAATATTTAATTTCAAAAATATTTAATTCTTCAATGCCAAATACTTTATTATTTAATATCATCTAGATAAACCCAAAATTATTCTTTTTTAATCCTGAAATCCATTTCTAAACAATTAAATTACTATTATCATTTTTAATTAATTATTGCTCAAAACGGGTGGTTACAGACTTCCCTCTTTTCTTAGAAAAATTCATAACTAAACTAATAAATCTTATCTTAACTATAACATTATAATTTATATTCAAATACAAACAACCAATCTTCTATACATATTCACAATACGTTATCTCTATTATCTCGAGTCAACACATATAATAATCTGAATTGACATGTCAAGTATCAAATAGAGTAACAAAATAAAAAATAATTGGACCTTTCTATTGGTGCCTTATTAAAATAATTAATTCTATCTTCGAAATACTTAATTCAAGTTTCACTTCTCACAAAATGATAATTTATAATAGTTAGCAAAATCTATTATACTTTAAAACATATTCACTAAAATTGAAAACCACTTTCCATAATTTCAAACTAATTTACTTTGATAAATTCATTTTTAATTAGTTTTCCTCAAAACTCTCATTTTTATAGACATTTTAAATTCTAACTAAATTTGGATTCAATCGATTAAACTTCAAAATATTTCAATTTTTATGTAAATACTTCCAAAATTATTTCAAGCTCTAAACACTTTATCAAAACTATTTATATATATATATATAATATAGAGATGATTTAAAATTTACATTTCAAAATTAAAATTATATTTCTTATTCAAAATAATTCATAATTATATATTTCCAAAACATTTTATCATAAAAATGTCCTTTCCATATCAAACTATTCCTTTAGATATTTGTCAATCACTTTATCATTTTTATAATATCATATAATCTGACATCTACATTTATCAATCACTATATAATTTATATAATATCGTATAATCTAACATCTAAGTGTTCAAAATTATCTACATTCCCAAAACTTAACTCAACACACACATACACACACGTTTCTTAACTTTATTTCAAAAATAATGTTAATAACATTTCCCAATCTTTATATCAACACAACCCCCATTAAGAACTCAAAATATTATGCATTTCTAAAATATCTCACATTAACACAAATCCATATGCTTAATCTAAATAAAATACCTTGTATTCATGTAAATCATAGTATTCAAAACTCGACAATTTTATTCCAAACATAAATACATTATAATTTACTGCAACCGCACATACATCGATTAATTTAAATCTTTCCGAATTACAAAAGTCTTTATAAAACATTTTAAACTTTTCAAACCATCCAAATCCCTTCAAAAACATAATAGCGTCTACATAACTATTTAAATCTTTCAAAATTATTAAACCTTCGCAAAATATTAAACCTTTCAAAACGATGTGTCCAAATGCCTCGTTCAAGTGTTTAGGAATCCCTATCGATAACATTGATCAAGCGCATTGACTAGAATTTTTAAACCACTCAACGGACAAATTAACACGAATTTATTAAAAAATGACTATAAACAATATTTTCACAAATTATTTAATATACTTACTTGAATAGATCTTTTATTAATTTATTTTATATTTTAATCTAATACTATACTTACAATGCATAATTTTCTAAAAGATTCTAATTAAAACAATTTATTAATTAGGAAGACATTTAATGATAAATTATATATATATACACAAATGTTTTTGTTTCAAAAAACTATTTAATAGCATCAAAACATTTTTCAAACACCATTGATATATATATATACATTAAAACAACAAACCATATCAATAACTTAAACTTCAAAACATATAAACCTACTTATTCATAACAATAAATAATCATCTAGAATTAAACTCATTTCACAACCTCAATTAATATATATGAATATTCAATCAACCAATAACTAATATCAAATTCAATACAGACATTTACCTATAACCAAACAAACATAGGAAACACCAATCAATGTGCTTAGTGGTAAGCCATACATCAGTTTTCACTGCACACTCTGATAAATATCAATCCAAAATATAATAATTCAAAATCAAGCCACCAAAGATCTAATATTCATATCAGTTCTGACACTACTGGTTGGAGCATAATCATTTATATACTGTACTCTTAGAATCAAAAGTGGAAATATTACATATAAAGTAATAAATACGTCCCCGGATGATTACCCCAGTAATCAACGTATGATAAATGTATATATAAGTATATGTTCCTACTATTCCTTATCATAGGAAACTACCCAACACACCTAATAAGACAAGGACTCTAAGTCTCATCTAAGGCCTTGACTCATTCCTCTTACATAGAATGCACTGTTCTGTACCTCGCCTGTGACGACTCGCAAATCCGTACCCTTTGAATCGACAATAAACCACACATGTCCGTCCCAAAAAGCACAAAATGATGGAAAGTCATGAAAAAGAAGAGAGAGGGTAAGAAGAAAGAAAGAAGAGAGAATAAGAGTAGAGAAGAAGAAGAGAGAAACAGAACAATAACGATACAAAATCTCACATCATAGCAGAATAACATATAATATGGATGAATAATCTTTACAAAAGAGAAACTATAATATACATACATCAATATCAGAGTACAACAATCAATCACCAATCATCAGCCTGGACAGTTATAATAACATGTCCTCGCAATTGCTGATAATTTACAACAACAACGATGCAAATCAGCGGAAAAATAACAGATACGTGTATACAACATGAACATCTTCAGCTCACTTGCTAAAGCTCCAAAGCACTAAATCTGAACCTATAAATATACCCGGTCTGACCCGAGCATTGAAAGGGAAGAACGCCCAGATCATTCTACTAAACCAGCGTGAGAAAAACACATCTCAACTGAATTTATTTTAAAGTTTATAAAAGCGTTCTTTTATCAAAACAAAGGTATCTCGTAAGACACACCCACACATAAACACGGATGGGTTTTTCCCTTACGCTAACCGAAATATTTCATATCAAATCATGTTGTATTATACTAATGTCTAGTATACAAATAATAAATTAAATAGATGAAATTGTTACAATATTAAATTCCAGCATAATAGGTTTACAAACAAAATGGCAGGCACGTAGTGGATATTGGATTCCATAAAAATGACTAGGTAAGGGACTACCTTCCGTACAGTACACCTCTAGAGGGATGCAACTAGGGAGCAGATACTGCCCGTCTAAACCAACACAAGACTGGCCTACCCCTCGCTGGATAGTACCGAATATGTCATCACCCCGGTCGTTACCGACCTTTAACGGGTACCCGAGCCATGCATTCCCCACATACTTAGACATGTGTAGAGTAAATCTAGAAGGATGATGACATCTCCTAATTAGGAGCGACCCACTTAGCCTTGCTGCTTCTACCCTGTTTCAGTCATTTCCTGGGTGTGAGGCCAAAAGAGGTATCAAATTCCATTCACATATCACATCATCTTTGAATGCCACATTGCCACTTCCGTTGACTACTAATTGCCTTCCACAAAAATACAACCCTTGAGCTCGTACGTCTCAAGGAGGATGTTAAGCCAAGAGAAGTTGCCTTCTCCACCACCATAGATGTATGTTTGTAAAAACCAATGTATGTAATCTTAGAAAATGCACTGTCCGACATCCATCCATACAAGTTTTCCAGGAATAGGACAAACCGAAGTTACTTTCCTACCACATCCTGTCGGGAATCACCCCTAGGATTAGTAACGATAGTCCTTTCATTGGATATTTCATAATGAAGAGACTACTGCTACCATATGTATATTAGGATTTTAACCCCAATTGATCAACAAGTAGTCCTTCACTATGAAAATCCTTAATATCAAAATCATCAACAAACCTGCACACTCGTCGCATATAGGTTGGTCCGAAGTGGTTTTCGGATAAACCGATCCCGGTCTCTTCGCACCAATAACGCAAAAGCGTTACTCAATCTCATACAGAAACCAAGTCTCGTAGACTTATCACGTTTCCAACTTTCAACTTGCTATCCTTCGGCCAAGAAGGAAGCTCGGTAGATAGGAGTAATCACTCCGCACTACTCGAATCAACATCCTTTACACCAAACGATAATCAAGCCCACACAGATAGCTAAGTACTAAGTGTACGACTAAATAGTTTCCTCATCAAGTCCAGAAACTAAAATGGCCAAAAAATATAATTTAGCACTTAAACAGTCACTAGGACTGATTTATCAATCTTTTATTTATTAAATCACTTTTCCAAATCATTTACTTCAAAATATGTTAACAAATATATAATTCCAAAACCATTTCAATATTTGGAAAACATTTCCATATATTTATTTTAATAATAAGTGAATTCACAACTTATTGTATTTTCAAACCATATAAACTCCATTTTAAAATATCACTTTCCAAAACAATCATTTAAAGAATTATTCTCTCTTAAAACGTGAATATATTTCCTTTTATAAAAATCCATATTTAGCTTATCAAATTAAATTAATTTCACATTTATAAAACAGTGTTTATAATTCACATTTCTATTTTATAAAACTTCCATTTATAAAATTCCTTTATTATCCAATTTCTCGTTTATCTCATTTATATATCAATATCCCATTATAAGTTTATTTACTTATAAATTTCTTTATTTTCACATCCATTCTTTTGTAATCTGATTATTTATAAAGTCCATTAAAAATTCAATTCTAAATTTTAATTTCAGATCCATTTACAAATTTGATGATAAATCCATTTCTAAAATTTATAAAATAATGTTTATAAAATCCATTTCATTAAATCTCTTTATTAATAACATTCCTTTTATAACTTCCTTACTTTATAAATCTTATTTACTTATAATATTTCATTTATAACTTCATTTTAACACTTATAAAACTCGTTTATAATTTCATTACTTTTATTTATAAAATATCAATTTTATAAATCTGATATATAAACCATTTATAATAAGTTAAAAATTCCCAATTTAACTTATTTGACAAAATAGTTAACTTCATATTTCAAAAATCATATTTAAGTATATTTCACAAACCATAATTTTTATAACATAAAAATTATAACTTTTTATTTATTTAAAATAAATCCATTTCTTCAACAATTCAAAAATTATTAAAACATATATTTTTTCACAATCACTTTGAAATCCTTTTTAAATTGAAATCATCATTCCAATATTTTAAATTTCCAAAAATATGGCCCAATGCTGCAAAAGCGCTAAATAAGGGGATTTACATCAATAATAGCAAACATGGCATCCATCACATAATACAGCATATATAACAATATGTGTAAATAAAAATCAATAATGGTGAGGAATCCAGCTGGATCCCTCCAACCTGTCGCCTGCAACAAATATACATATGGGCAAATATGTACAATGTCTGCTTCGAGATCGATGTGCGTACAAAGGGTCATCTGCTCATACATGGGAACGTATAGGGTCTCATCTACTCTAATAGGCAAGAATATATCCAACTACTAACAATATAACATAACATCCAAACATCCAATATATACATACATATATATATATATATAACAACCAACAGTTATCAAAATAGCAAAATAAAAATATTCCCACTTGTATAGAAATATAAGCGGGCCAGAGAGAGTGAGTTTTACTCACATTGCTTACAGTCGTCACACTAGCGATTCATTTGGATTAAAATTAAACGAGCGTTTAATTTAACCCAAAATTGTTGCTAGCTCCAAATCTATCCAAACCCAATCTAAAATGTAGTTCTCAATAATATGAACCCAACGCAATTCGTTTCGTCTGATTCGGACCTCATATGAAGAAGTTACGCAATTTATAGGTTTACACGATTTTAAAACAAATTAATTTACTTTTTTATTATTATAACCTACGAATTAATCCTGGTCATTGATTCTTGGATCTGTAGATCGTAGCCGCTGCTCCCTTTCTTCCCCATCATCTTTGTTCCAGATCGAGACCACACAACCCACCACATGCACGTTAAATTGATCACCGCTCCTCCTATCATCCATTGGAGATCGATCAACCACCATAGCCACGCGCGCCTACACGAGCTTCACCTCCGCCCACGACCACATGAACCTCGGCCACCCCAATCGCCTGCAAAACCCCTTCAAACGAACAATGAACGCAAGCCCCTAGCCCCCCCATCGAGCCTCCATTTCAAATCTCCACCGTTGAAGATGAAGCTCTCGCGCTCTCCGTTTTTGTAGTTGAAGCCTTGGCCTAATTATGGATGGATGAGGAGATCGGAGGGGATGAAGATTGGTGATTTCTGGCCATCAAAATTTTTGGCGGCGACTAGGGTTTCATAGGCTAGAGTTTTGGTAGTTCAGGATCCTTATATAGACAACCAAATGACACAACTCATTCGAAAATTTGCCGAACTCCAATCGAGGCATGCCGGCTGGCGTTCATAATGTTTTACCCCTATTTTGAACACAATGGAATATGTATCGAAGGCTAATTCAACTTATTTGAAAGATAGGTTTTCGAATCAAATTATCTTAATTAAATCTACTTAAATAAATTTCGATGTGCTTCAGCTTCGCACGACCAAACCGTAAGTCCGATTGACACGAAATTTGGAATCCTATAGTAATATAACATTACAGATCCCGTGAAACTTGTTTCATCAAAATCCGAGACAGTGTCAAAAATGACTATTTTTACACATTAATTAAATCAAATAAATTTACAATTTCTATTTATTCACTTTTAAATCAATTTTAAAAGTTTACTAACTCCATTCTAATTCAAATAAAATTTAAATCAACAACAGAAATCATTTTATTAATTTTAGATTCCATATTCAATTATTTAATCTGTTTAACTCATAAAATCTTACTATTAAATATTTTAAAATTAGTTAAATATTCTAAATTCGAACGATTGTAAAACTGGATCGTTATATACTTTCCCCCTTAAAAGAATTTCGTCCTCGAAATTACTAAGTAGGAAAGACGCTACAACTTCATTAACTTTTCAAAACAAATTAGTTGAAATGGATTACTAAATTCTTTTAAGTGTTTAACTTTCCCAAAATCAAATTAGTTGCAACTCTTTATAAAAACTTTTCTAAGCCTTCACATTCATTTATAGTTATTAACTAATATCATTTCAAATTATAACTCAAAATCAAACTTTTAGTTATCAAAAAATTTCCAAATTTCCCAAAAAATTTCTAATGCCTTAAATTTTCAGAAAATTTCGCCAGCGTCTCCTTTGCGCGGTTCGATCGTAGTAAAATCACAATATATATATATATATATATATATATATATATCACAAATATACATCTCATCTCAGTGATGAGGCATCCCGTAGGGAAAAAAGTGTAAAAGTACGATATGTAATCCGAGATATGTACCTTATATATATTATTAGCAAGCATATATAAGCAATATAGCGCGAAAGCGAGCTCCAAATGCGAAGCATACGCCATCCGCACCTACTAAAAACTGAAAAAATCAATGAGAACATGGATATAGAAAATAATATCAATATATAACATAACTATACATTAATCACATGCACATGAAACACATGCAATAGAAGAAACCATCCAACAACTAATATCCATCTAATGTCATAACCAAGTTAATATACATTTCAATGTTAATGGTTTTAATTTTTATTAACTTTCCTTCTTATTAACATTCTTTTGATTTGTTTTCAACTTATTCACATTCGTTTTATTAACATTCAATAATTCGTATTCAATTAGTTTTCATTCAACCAATTTACATTCCTTTCATTTACATCCAAATTATTAACGTTCAATTTTATTCACGTTCACTTTCAAATTGATTAACATTCATTCTATCAATATTTGTTTGATTTACATTCAATTGGTTAACAATCATTCTATTTACATTAATTTTCATTCTAATTAAATCTAATGGACTTACATTCAATATTAATCATATTCATTTACATTCACATTAATATTCACTATCCACTTTTATTTAATTCATGTTCATTTACATGTACATTCATTCTTTACTTACGTTCGTTTCAACATTTTTATGTTTACTATCAATTCACAACTTAAGTGATATTCAATTTTAACAAATAATCAATCCAAACCATATTCCATTTACTAATTATTTCATTAGTTCGATTCAATTCTTTTTGCATTAAAGTAGAATTTCATTTAATAACTCAAGTTCATTATTCGTTCCATTAGCTTCATTTTATTAATTCATTTTGAATATCAAAATCAACTCCATTTTATTTTACGTAAGTTAAATTCCTTTACAACACCATTTTATTTAACTTAACTTAAATTTTCAACTTATAATTCAAATTTAGATTTCATTTCTAAAGTCATTTTATTTAACTTTTACTTAAGTCAAATTTCATATCACCATTCAAATTCAGATTTTGTTTTGCTTAATAAAATTGTTTAACCATTTTAATATTTGGTTTTACTTTACATTTTCTCATTTTATAAGTTATACAAACTTAGTTACCTAAAATTTCATGAATATTTACTTAAGTTATTCACATACTGTAATTTCAATTCATAGTTATATAATCACTTACCATTCAGGTTTATATTAATTTTATTTGATTCATTCCAAATATCTATCTAATTCATTTCAAATTCCATTAGATTTATTTAACTTTTCCTTAGTTAACTTCAATTCATATAGTTCATTTTACTAACTCAACTTTGTTTAACTTTTACTTAAGTTAAAATTTTAATTTCATATCTCAATTTCACATTTTCTTTTCTTAACTATACCATTTTTAATTTATAAGTTCATAAACTTAATTTCTTACACTTTATCAAATTATACTTTAGATTTGAAAATAAAACCTGTTTTATCCAAAACAAAACTTCATTAATAATTTACTAAGGCAGCAAATTCATCACTTAGAAACTCAAAAATGAATAATGATGATGCGACCGTCATCATCCGAATTATTTCCAAGCAACTGTAGTGAATTCAGTGCTTTTTATTTCTTTTAAATCCTTCTATTTATAAATCACATTTATAAATTTTATACTTATATAATTTCACTTTATTTCGCTTTGCTTATATAAGTTCATTTAAATTTCTTTTGTAACAACCCACATTTTTGACCGTTCAAGTCGACAAAACATACACACATGCCGACTCAAACAATCCAAAATACAGATGGTTATTGGGTTAAGTAAGAAAAGAAAAGAAAGAACAGAAACAAACTCAGAATCTCGCAGCGGAAGGAACAAGATATAATAATAAAATAATTGTTCATGAAGCTGTTAAATAAATATTTTTGATTATTATTATACATTATAAATCAGAGTTACATACATATCAGAGATAATACAACAATGCAGCGGAAAAATAATACAGTAGTAGAATACAAATGATGTAATACCAAACTCCGTCTTCGTCCTCCAGAATATATCTTCAACCTAATCTGAAATGCTCAGGCTGACCCGAGCGTAATGAAAAGACAAAACACTCGAGTCAGGACTAAAATATCTCATGTAGGTTAAATCGAATAAGTAAATATGAGTGTGACGGCGTCGGAGATGTTTACGGGTTTTAGACACCTCCTATCCAGTGTTTAACGTGCGTGCAGTAACTTAAGAGATGTTCGGGATTTCCATCTCCTAAGGATTCGTTAAACTATCTACTATATAATAGAATACGCTATATACAATAATGTCTATCATAAAGTAAAATATCAAACTAGCGTTAAGCCATGGCCCATTCCACCCTTAACACATTTTTATTCCCAAGAGCATATACAAGACCGTAGTTTCCCCAAAACCGGAAGTCACCAGAGGGCAATCCATATGCTAAAGGTACAAACCAAAACGTAGTGGTCGCGAATAGGATAATCAGTATGACAAGGTACATGAGGCGATACCAACTAGGATACTAGTAGTTGCGTGATCCGGACTGATGTTGGGCATAGCAGCTACTACCCCAACACCGTGAAAGAACACTCCCAAAATCGAGGGGTGCACCCAAATTGAATCACAACAGTAATAGACATGGTATCGAAGAAGTGTGTCCGCTAGAGGTGGCGAACCTCAATGGCCCGGCGCGGCTCCTGTTTTAGTCATGTCAGGTGTAACAACCCTGTATTTTACAATTAATTTTAATTTGATTTTTCCAAATTTAAGAGCTTTATTTATGAAAAGAATAAATGTTGTTATTGTAAATATAAAAAACTTTGATTTTGTATGTGGATTTGAATTCCAAATATGACTAAATTTAATATTTCCAGAAAATGTGAATTTTGGTCAAATAGTCAAACTTCGACTTTTAACTTGAAAATTTAAAAGTTTGAAATTTATGAATTTTATCTTTTATTATAAAAATAGATTTAATAACTTGAATACTGCTTTTCGTTTCGTTGCAAACGGATTTAAATTGCAAAAGTTATACTATTTTCAATATTGTGTGTATATTGGGTTATTCAGCAATATTCTTTATTTTAAAATTATATAAATGACATTTTTATTTGATATATTTTATTCTAATTTGTACATTTATGTTATATAAAATATATTTTGGCTTTTAAATATTTTTAAAGTAAGGTAGGAATTTTTCCAGAGTTAGTAGTATTTTTCTTGCAAATTTCCATGCCCTGTTTGTAAATTTTAAACATTTTTCTTTAATGCTTTTCTATTTTCTCCAATTTAATTATCTATTTTATTTTGAAAATGATAAATAAATTATTTTAATTCAAATTTTCACTTCATAATATTTTTATAATGAAGTGTATAGTTTTTCAAGACTGACAGTGATTTATTTATAATTTTTGAACACTGTTTGGTATTTTTAAGTAATTTTCTTCATTCTTTTTATATTTTTCCAAAATTTATTATTTGTTTTCTCATATTTATAATTGATTTCGGTTTGTAAATTATTTTTCTGAATATTTTTGTTTATATAAAGATTAAAAAGAAAAGAAATATGAAAGGTTGTAAAACACTTTGAAACTTAAGCCCTTTTTTGTCTAAACCCTTCATTTTCTTTAACTCCTCAAATTTTGCCCTAGCCATCTAAAACCCTAGTGTAGCCGCCACTTTTTGTTTCTCATCTTTTCACGTGAAAACAAATCAGCTCCTCATTTCTCATGGCTTCATCCAAAAATAGGTAATGGCCTCTCCTTCTTTTTCTTCTTTTCTCTTCATTTTCAATGATTTTTGCCATGTTTCTCTTGCTTTGCTTGGCCTAACACCTCCACCATCTCCTCCACCGACCACCACCACTTCCTTCCCCACACCATCCACGACCAAACCCCCTCCTCCTCTGACCATGACAGGCCATGCACTCCTTTTGACTAAAAACCACACAAAACCTTGCACAAATCCCTTAAAACAATGCATAGCCACCACTAGTTGCAACATACCTTCGCCCACCACCTTGGACACCACCTCTACCCGCCACCACCACCTTGATACCACCACTACACATCACCATATCCTCTGTCCAGACCTGTAGCAAGTCATGGCCAAGCCTAGGACCTTGTAGACCGAGCCAAAGATGAACCAAAACTCCACCATATTGCATAAAACTCTTCACATGCCTATGTTGTAACTTCCCCATCATCTCTAGCTTGTAGCCGTGCATCCCTTGGTCCAAACCAGACCCAAACCATGTCCAAACCTGAACCAAAACATTCCCTAGGCCATGCAAAAGGATAGAGAAAGCAAGGCAAAAGATTTGACATTCAAATCTCTTTTCGTTTAAAAGTTATTCCATTTCAAGTGCGTTGAAATTGTGTTTGTTTTGATGTATGTTTTGGGTTGTAATACAAGAGTTGTAGCTTTGGATCTTGCTCTCCACTCAAGTCCGTAGTCTTGTCATCGTGCTTTTGTTCCATTGTGTCATTGGTTTTGATATCTCCAGCACAAACAGGTGAGTTATTCTCACCAGACAATATGTACCTATATAACTAGTAAATTGACACCCTGCGAATCTGTAGAAATATATTATCATGTTATATATGCTTATATTATTATCATATGATGTTCACACCTGTTATTACACCTGTTATATCATATGTTACTATTATTTAATGTTATTCTGTTATTTATATTTGTTATCACCATTGCAAGTTCCCTGTAGATTAGAATCACTATGGGTTGAAATGATACATACCCGAACGGACTTTAGAATAGGGAAAAATCGTTATGGGATGAAATGATAGGCCTGAACGATTTTTATTTAAATTATTTTAACTTGGGATTGCGGGTTTGAAATGATAGAACCCGAATTTTCTTTTTTTAACTGCGGATTGAAATGATACATATCCGTATCACTTGACCTAGGTTAGAAAATTATATACAGACCCGTGGTTATTTTATAAAGTGCTTTGGATATTTTTAATTAATTTAAAAATTATAAATTTATGAAATTTGATTTAGATAGATTTTGAAATGTTTTAAAATAAAGAAATTATGATTTTTCTATATGTTAAAAATGTAATTAATGAAGGTTTAACTGGATTTTTGAAATATAACTTAAGTTGGAAATTTGGAATTTTGGTTAAAAATGATATTTAAGTTATATAAATAAAATGGATATTAAATTTTATTTGGAAATGGTAAATATGATAATTTGATTAAATTTGAATTTAAGTGATTTATTAAAGTATTATTGATTTTTCTATGAATATAAGTGGTTAAATAAATGAATGTTTAAAAGTGATCTTTTAAAATATAACTTGACTAGGAAATGTGAAATTTGGTTTTAATTAAAGGTTTAAGTTAATTAAATAAATTTGGAAATTTTGTTAAATTGTGAAATGGTAATTTAAATTTGAAGTGTTAAGTCTATTTGTTGAAATGTGAAGAATTGGAACTTTTACACTTAAATTTATTAAGTAAATTGTTGAAAATTGGATTTAATTATAAGAAATTTATTGTGAAAAAGATATATGTTAAATGATATGTAAATGAACATTTTAAATGTTAAAATATGATTTTTAAAATGTTTATGTGTTTTAAATTAAAGTTATTTAATTGTTGGAAATACACTAACACCTGAAATTTACTTTTAATAGCATTCAGAAATGCTATAGATTCTGTTTTGAACTAAAATTGTGTAAAAAGAGCTATTACAGCATTTCTGAAATGCTGTAGTTGCTGTAATTGAACTTATAGGCTAATATTGAACTCAGGTCTATTATAGCATTCTCTGGAAATGCTATAATGGTCTGCAGTCTTTGCTGAAACCAAATTTAACCCTTGTTTTGAAATCTGAACTACCGCAGCACTTCTGATATGCTGTCTTTTCTGTTTTGAACTATAATTCAACTAAAACTGAGTTTTAACAGCAGTTTTAAGTGCTGTCTTTGCTGAATTAAAAATGTTTTCAAATATAACCTATAGCGGTTGTTTTTAAATGCTGTGAAATGCTGAAATTTTAATAATTAGGGTTTTTGACTTAGTAAACGAACTCAGAATGGTTTGAAACTTTGGAAATTGAATACATGATTTGAAAATATAATAATTACACTTTTAAAAGGTTTAAATGAATTATTTGATTGGAATATAAACTATTTAAAAGGTGATTTGAAATGATAATAAATGAAGTATACCTTTAAATTTAAAAGGTATTTAAAGTTGAATATTTAGATTTGAACTCAAATGATATTTGGAATATTAAAATAATTTGAAATGAAGTTTTGAAATGATATGATATTTTAAAAATATGGAAATGGTTTGGAATTGATTTAATCTTTATTTTGATAAAGATTTGGATTTGAAATGATATTCTATTTTGAAGTATAAACTATTTTTAAACTTATAACCACAGGTTATAATAACGTTGGGTTGTTAAAGAGACCGGGATCGGATATGGACATACTCTCTGTCTTACCGAAAACCACTTTGGCAACCGTGTACGCGGTGGAGATTCCAGAATGAAGTAGGATGGTGGCGACGTTCTTAAGGTATGTTACATGGACCCAACTCCCGTGAGTTGGCATAAGGTGGCTAAAACAGGAGCGATCTCGGACCAGTGAGGTAGCACCTCTTCTCGGACACATTTCTTCGATATTATACTCTTACTTGTGATTGATTAGATGGCCATCCTCCGATTTGGGAGTGTTGTTCGAGGTGGAACGGTAGTGGCTGCTATGCGTATCCATCAGTCCGTGTGCGTAATTGGTATATCTACCCTGGCATTGCCTAGTTGTGCCGTGTCACCTACCATATCGAGCTTTACTACGATTATGATTTTAAGATCCGACCGCGTTAAGGTTCTCCATCCCCTTAACGCTATTTTCTATATGATTATACTTTACTTATTAGACATTATTATAATAGCGAATATTACTACATAGTAGATATTTTAACGGATCCTTAGAGGATGGGCGGTCCCAAGCATCTTCTAAGTTACTTGTACCTTTATTTCAGTTCACTTGAGTTGGTTTACATTATATAAGTATATATTGTCCTGACTCGAGTGTTTGTGTTTTGCTTTACGCTCGGGTCAGCCTGAGTATTCACAGATTTGGATTTCCACCTTCTGGAGATTTGAATCGCTGGAGATTATTTGCTAGTCTTGTTCTATCAACTTCGGTTTCGTTGTTCTATTCAGCCTGTACTTGGTTATTGTATTGAGACTTCTGCTGTACTTTATTTCTTATGTTGTATCTTATGTAACTCTGATATATTTTCATAGTAGCTTCATGAACTACTATTTCTTTTACTTCCGCTGCATTATTTTACTCTGTGTCTGTGATCTGTGATTATATTTATTTACTGTATATTCTGAGATTTGCCAAATTTTAATTACAACGCGGTATTTTGAGCAATTCAACTCCGGCATGAGTGTCTACCTATACACTTATAATGGATGCGAATGGTTGAAAATATCGGGTCGTTACAGTTGGTATCAGAGCTTTGGCTTTGAGGCAAAACTTAGAATATAGGGTAAATTTATTTACAGAATCACTTTGGTCTGAGTTTGAATCTCTTCCTTTTTGACTCGGTTTCCTTTGAATTTTGGAATGTTCCCTGCGGTTCCAAAATCCATTCGTGTCCCTCACTATCCATCTTCTTTTGATTCTAGAGTATCCCATAACTCCACTTCGAATGATCTTCATAGTGAATTGGCGGTCTCGCCAATGTTCTAATTTTCTTGTAAAAGGGTGAAAATATTTTACAGTCAGCATCGATTCACCAGAGATTTTTATTTATCCTTGGTTTAGATGCTAATATCTTTTATTATTCCAAACTCTATCTCTTGAGATCGAATGTAGATTTATCCCAGAAAAATCCACATCGATCTTATTCTTTAAATCATGGTTGACCCGGTTAAGGTTGTCCGCGATTTATCTAAGCTTACCCATCTCTCTACTCTGTTTAACCATCTTGTCTTTTGTTTCTAAACTATCTCCAAACATTTTAAATTGTACTTGTAAATCTATGTTTTGTTTTATAGATTGTGTTGTTTGAGTTGTTGATGTTGATTTGGGTTTCCGATCGATTCGTCTGATCAACGCTATCGATAGGATTTCTAAAACACTTTGACAGAACAAACTGACACGATATTATTTTAAATTTGGTTAATGAAATAAAATTTTGATATATAAGTAAATTTATGGAACTTAATAAATTGATTTAAATTGATAATTTGAAATGATAATACTTGATTTATCATTTATTGTTCTACAAATGAATTTATAAATAGTTGTTTATAAATTGATTCGGGAACTGAAATGAATTTGAAACAAGAAATTTAAGAATTTAATTTCCGATGGATTCAAACCTTATGTTAAAAGTTTTAAAAGGATATATTATTTAAAGTATTTCCAAGTAGAAATTTGTTTCTAAAGGAGTTTTAAGTTTAAAAATTTAGTGCTCTTCTCTTTGTCGCTGGAAAATAATTTCGGTGATGACTGCAGCATCATCGACGTTCATTTTAGAGTTTCGAAGTGAAGAGACCGCTCTGTAGGCTTGCTACAGTGTTGCTTTGAGAATTTAATTGGTTTGAATTTCTAAAATATGATTTGATTTATATTATATATAGGTATATGATTTAAAATTGATTTGACATATTATGTACATATATTTATTTATCTCTAACCGGTTTGAAGGAAATCGGAAATTTAATTCTTACATTTTTTCTTAAAGAATAATTTCAATTATAAAAAGAAAACATCAAAAATTTGGATAATGATTCAAACTTGAGATAATTGAATTGGAAAGTTTTATTTGTATAATACAATTGCATTCAAATATAACTTACCTTAAATTTTTTTAGAAGTTAACAATGTAATTGGATAATATATAATATAAAAAGGATTTTATAAATAAATTTTGAGTGGTTATAATAAATTTTATACACTTAAATTTTAGTTATAAAAGATTAACAGAGGAAAATAGTGAAAAAGGAATTTAAAGAGATTTTATTTAAATAACTTAATAATCAAATTTGATTTTATATGGAACCTTAAGTCTAACCTAGGAATTTTAATAAAGGTTATTTCTTGAAATGAATATGTTGTATAATAAATAATGTATCTTTGAATAGATAAAATAAAATACATTGGAATTGGACATTTTGTAATAAAGTTTATTTAACTTGAATTCATAGTTTAATTGATGTCTAAATGAATAAATGTGTAAAGAAATTTTATTGTTATATTTTCTATGATAAATATTTTATTTATGAAATTGATATGTCTTGAAAAATGGATAATTATGATAGTTATAATGTATTTTTAACATCACTAAATTTGATAATTGAGAATTTGGTTTTCAAATGGAAATTTTAAGTGTAACTTATTGAAGGAATATCTATTTATGAAATGGGCATTTTTAATAAAGTGTTAGGTTATTTGTTAAATGAAGAGCTAAGTAAAATAGTGAGCTTTTGACTTAATAAACGAAGTATAGTTTAATTTGGATATTCTATTCATAAAAGTTTGTTTTAATAAGTCATAAGTTAAATGATATCCAAATGAATATTCTAGAATAAAACTGATTTGAAATATTAATATATCTACTGTAGCATTTTATAAGTGCTGCTGTTTTGAAAATACAATGTTTTGGAAGTTTTATAATTGAATGAACTTAGAAATGTTACAACTTTAAAATGAATATTATTTGACCTTGAATTAAAATGGTTTAAATAAAGATTATTTTAAAAGGTGTTATGATTTTCTAAGTATTATGTTTTTTTTAGAATTACATTTCCAAAGTGTTATGATTTTAGTAGTATGATTTCCAAATGATAAACATCTCTAATTTGTTATGATTTCAAAGCGTTATTGTTTCACATTTATTATCTTATTTTTTTTTCAAACTATCTTTTGGTTGTCCTTATTTCTCTTATCTTGTTACAGAATGGGAAGGCTATTGCTTATACCAGTCTGTTTAGACATCTTTTTATAATCTTTGAAATCTTTGTTACTCATCTGGATCTGAACACTATTTTTCCATTCATAGACCGTCGGTCAAGTGAAAGGGGTGATTTAGACTCTAGAGGATCTTTTTCGTGTTTGTGTTCTTGATTTGATCACCTCCAACTTGTTAAACTTGCCTATAACAATAGTTATCAGGTGTAATTCCAATAGTCTTATCATCTTGTCTTAATTCTATTCATTCTATCTTTTTAGGTGATTTCCCGTACCTCGTTCCTTTTCGGGGACGAAAAGTTTTGAGTGGGGGAGAGTGTAACAACCCTGTATTTTACAATTAATTTTAATTTGATTTTTCCAAATTTAAGAGCTTTATTTATGAAAAGAATAAATGTTGTTATTGTAAATATAAAAAACTTTGATTTTGTATGTGGATTTGAATTCCAAATATGACTAAATTTAATATTTCCAGAAAATGTGAATTTTGGTCAAATAGTCAAACTTCGACTTTTAACTTGAAAATTTAAAAGTTTGAAATTTATGAATTTTATCTTTTATTATAAAAATAGATTTAATAACTTGAATACTGCTTTTCGTTTCGTTGCAAACGGATTTAAATTGCAAAAGTTATACTATTTTCAATATTGTGTGTATATTGGGTTATTCAGCAATATTCTTTATTTTAAAATTATATAAATGACATTTTTATTTGATATATTTTATTCTAATTTGTACATTTATGTTATATAAAATATATTTTGGCTTTTAAATATTTTTAAAGTAAGGTAGGAATTTTTCCAGAGTTAGTAGTATTTTTCTTGCAAATTTCCATGCCCTATTTGTAAATTTTAAACATTTTTCTTTAATGCTTTTCTATTTTCTCCAATTTAATTATCTATTTTATTTTGAAAATGATAAATAAATTATTTTAATTCAAATTTTCACTTCATAATATTTTTATAATGAAGTGTATAGTTTTTCAAGACTGACAGTGATTTATTTATAATTTTTGAACACTGTTTGGTATTTTTAAGTAATTTTCTTCATTCTTTTTATATTTTTCCAAAATTTATTATTTGTTTTCTCATATTTATAATTGATTTCGGTTTGTAAATTATTTTTCTGAATATTTTTGTTTATATAAAGATTAAAAAGAAAAGAAATATGAAAGGTTGTAAAACACTTTGAAACTTAAGCCCTTTTTTGTCTAAACCCTTCATTTTCTTTAACTCCTCAAATTTTGCCCTAGCCATCTAAAACCCTAGTGTAGCCGCCACTTTTTGTTTCTCATCTTTTCACGTGAAAACAAATCAGCTCCTCATTTCTCATGGCTTCATCCAAAAATAGGTAATGGCCTCTCCTTCTTTTTCTTCTTTTCTCTTCATTTTCAATGATTTTTGCCATGTTTCTCTTGCTTTGCTTGGCCTAACACCTCCACCATCTCCTCCACCGACCACCACCACTTCCTTCCCCACACCATCCACGACCAAACCCCCTCCTCCTCTGACCATGACAGGCCATGCACTCCTTTTGACTAAAAACCACACAAAACCTTGCACAAATCCCTTAAAACAATGCATAGCCACCACTAGTTGCAACATACCTTCGCCCACCACCTTGGACACCACCTCTACCCACCACCACCACCTTGCTACCACCACTACACATCACCATCTCCTCTGTCCAGACCTGTAGCAAGTCATGGCCAAGCCTAGGACCTTGTAGACCGAGCCAAAGATGAACCAAAACTCCACCATATTGCATAAAACTCTTCACATGCCTATGTTGTAACTTCCCCATCATCTCTAGCTTGTAGCCGTGCATCCCTTGGTCCAAACCAGACCCAAACCATGTCCAAACCTGAACCAAAACATTCCCTAGGCCATGCAAAAGGATAGAGAAAGGCAGGCAAAAGATTTGACATTCAAATCTCTTTTCGTTTAAAAGTTATTCCATTTCAAGTGCGTTGAAATTGTGTTTGTTTTGATGTATGTTTTGGGTTGTAATACAAGAGTTGTAGCTTTGGATCTTGCTCTCCACTCAAGTCCGTAGTCTTGTCATCGTGCTTTTGTTCCATTGTGTCATTGGTTTTGATATCTCCAGCACAAACAGGTGAGTTATTCTCACCAGACAATATGTACCTATATAACTAGTAAATTGACACCCTGCGAATCTGTAGAAATATATTATCATGTTATATATGCTTATATTATTATCATATGATGTTCACACCTGTTATTACACCTGTTATATCATATGTTACTATTATTTAATGTTATTCTGTTATTTATATTTGTTATCACCATTGCAAGTTCCCTGTAGATTAGAATCACTATGGGTTGAAATGATACATACCCGAACGGACTTTAGAATAGGGAAAAATCGTTATGGGATGAAATGATAGGCCTGAACGATTTTTATTTAAATTATTTTAACTTGGGATTGCGGGTTTGAAATGATAGAACCCGAATTTTTCTTTTTTTAACTGCGGATTGAAATGATACATATCCGTATCACTTGACCTAGGTTAGAAAATTATATACAGACCCGTGGTTATTTTATAAAGTGCTTTGGATATTTTTAATTAATTTAAAAATTATAAATTTATGAAATTTGATTTAGATAGATTTTGAAATGTTTTAAAATAAAGAAATTATGATTTTTCTATATGTTAAAAATGTAATTAATGAAGGTTTAACTGGATTTTTGAAATATAACTTAAGTTGGAAATTTGGAATTTTGGTTAAAAATGATATTTAAGTTATATAAATAAAATGGATATTAAATTTTATTTGGAAATGGTAAATATGATAATTTGATTAAATTTGAATTTAAGTGATTTATTAAAGTATTATTGATTTTTCTATGAATATAAGTGGTTAAATAAATGAATGTTTAAAAGTGATCTTTTAAAATATAACTTGACTAGGAAATGTGAAATTTGGTTTTAATTAAAGGTTTAAGTTAATTAAATAAATTTGGAAATTTTGTTAAATTGTGAAATGGTAATTTAAATTTGAAGTGTTAAGTCTATTTGTTGAAATGTGAAGAATTGGAACTTTTACACTTAAATTTATTAAGTAAATTGTTGAAAATTGGATTTAATTATAAGAAATTTATTGTGAAAAAGATATATGTTAAATGATATGTAAATGAACATTTTAAATGTTAAAATATGATTTTTAAAATGTTTATGTGTTTTAAATTAAAGTTATTTAATTGTTGGAAATACACTAACACCTGAAATTTAAAAGGTATTTAAAGTTGAATATTTAGATTTGAACTCAAATGATATTTGGAATATTAAAATAATTTGAAATGAAGTTTTGAAATGATATGATATTTTAAAAATATGGAAATGGTTTGGAATTGATTTAATCTTTATTTTGATAAAGATTTGGATTTGAAATGATATTCTATTTTGAAGTATAAACTGTTTTTAAACTTATAACCACAGGTTATAATAACGTTGGGTTGTTAAAGAGACCGGGATCGGATATGGACATACTCTCTGTCTTACCGAAAACCACTTTGGCAACCGTGTACGCGGTGGAGATTCCAGAATGAAGTAGGATGGTGGCGACGTTCTTAAGGTATGTTACGTGGACCCAACTCCCGTGAGTTGGCATAAGGTGGCTAAAACAGGAGCGATCTCGGACCAGTGAGGTAGCACCTCTTCTCGGACACATTTCTTCGATATTATACTATTACTTGTGATTGATTAGATGGCCATCCTCCGATTTGGGAGTGTTGTTCGAGGTGGAACGGTAGTGGCTGCTATGCGTATCCATCAGTCCGTGTGCGTAATTGGTATATCTACCCTGGCATTGCCTAGTTGTGCCGTGTCACCTACCATATCGAGCTTTACTACGATTATGATTTTAAGATCCGACCGCGTTAAGGTTCTCCATCCCCTTAACGCTATTTTCTATATGATTATACTTTACTTATTAGACATTATTATAATAGCGAATATTACTACATAGTAGATATTTTAACGGATCCTTAGAGGATGGGCGGTCCCAAGCATCTTCTTAGTTACTTGTACCTTTATTTCAGTTCACTTGAGTTGGTTTACATTATATAAGTATATATTGTCCTGACTCGAGTGTTTTGTGTTTTGCTTTACGCTCGGGTCAGCCTGAGTATTCACAGATTTGGATTTCCACCTTCTGGAGATTTGAATCGCTGGAGATTATTTGCTAGTCTTGTTCTATCAACTTCGGTTCCGTTGTTCTATTTAGCCTGTACTTGGTTATTGTATTGAGACTTCTGCTGTACTTTATTTCTTATGTTGTATCTTATGTAACTCTGATATATTTTCATAGTAGCTTCATGAACTACTATTTCTTTTACTTCCGCTGCATTATTTTACTCTGTGTCTGTGATCTGTGATTATATTTATTTACTGTATATTCTGAGATTTGCCAAATTTTAATTACAACGCGGTATTTTGAGCAATTCAACTCCGGCATGAGTGTCTACCTATACACTTATAATGGATGCGAATGGTTGAAAATATCGGGTCGTTACATCAGGGGTCGTCCAAAATCGTTCACTTTCTTCAAATCAACACGTTCACCAAAATCATCCACTTCATTCTGGATCAACACTCCGCGTGTATTAGTTATTAAAGTGGTTTTCGGTATCGACAGAGAGTATGTCCATATCCGATCCCGGTCTCTTTAATAACTACGTATTATTACACTGGTGGCTCTTTTACATTTTCAAAATCAATTCATAATTTATTATCAAAAATATCATATTCGCTTCAAAAATCAAATCCATTTCAAATCATCATATCTACTCAAAATATACGATTTCATTTCAAAAATCATTTTCGCCTCAATATCTCATTTCAATTTCAAAATCGTTTCGAATTCCAGTTTAGGTTGCAACTTCATTTAACCCAATTCGTATTTAAATCCAAGATTTAAATATAAACATTTCACCTTATTGACCAGCTTGAAATTTTGAAAAATAGTTATATTTCAAAACCGACATATCATTGCCATTTCAAACCATATCAATACGATATCACTTTCACTTCAAATAAATCCATTTCCAAAATCATATCACATTCCGAAGTTATACCGCTTTCGAAATCATAAGTCTTTAAAAATCAAAACACTTTGGAAATCAAAACCTTGAAATTCATAATACTTTGAAATCATTGCTTGAAATCATAACATTTTGGAATCCTAACACTTTCCTCTTAAACAGTTTAGATATTAAAATTTATATATATAGAAAAATAGTTTATACAATAAAATGGTTTATATAAAATAGTTATAAGTTAAAATAGTTTATAATAAAATAATTTATATTGAAAATGATTTATATTAAAATAATTTATATTAAAATTTATAAAGTAAAATATAAATAGTTTTAAATATAGTTTAAAATACTTTATATAACAATAGCTTCCTCAAATTTCACAAATCGATTCACATAAACTCGAATTCCAAAATTAAAATTTAATCAAATCTCAAATCATCAATTTCAACTCGATTCAGCTTCTCAATAAACCATTTCAAATTATCAATTTCAAATACATATTTGAACCACAAAATAAGCCATTTCAATTTCCATATATCTCAAAGCTTTAAATATTCACATTTCAAAACTAAATTTGATAATTCCATTTATATCTCAATTTAATTTCAATTAAATTCCAAATTAATTAAATCTCAATTTCAAATTAAATTTCAATTCCAAACTCAAACTTGAAATATCATTTCATATAAATTTTCTTAGAAATATTCAGAGTTCGATTAAAAAGTCCAATCTTTTAAAACAAATCAACTTTCGAAAATTTACGCCGTATTTCAATTTTTTTCTTAAAAATCTAAACTTTGAATAATTAAACAATTTCATTTACCAAGTTTAAATTCCAACATTTCGAGCTTCAATTCAAAATAATTCAATTTCCATGAATTGGATTTTATTCTTAAAATCAATTCATTTAAATAATTTCAAAACAACTTTTAAAATCATTTAATTTAACCAACCCGGTGTCCGTATATAATTTTCTAACCTATGGCCAAGTGGATAATTATTTCAATTTTAATTTCAAGGATGAATATATATCATTTCAATCCAAATAGATGTCATAGGTATATCATTTCAACTTATTCCTTAATTTATTCGAAATGATTTAGTTTACAGTTTTATATGCAATAAACAATAAACATGATGATAGCATGATATATCAAAATAAATAAACAACCAATATCGACCAATAGCATCCATCACAACCAATCAACCATAAAGCCAATAGCATTCACAACAATTTCATAATTATCAATATCAGGTAATTTGATCGCAATTAAATCTTAACTTCAATTTGACTGTCAATTTAATTTTCAACGGTGAATTCAAATGACAATCTATATGACAATTAAATTTTTATCAAACAATGACAAATAAATTCATATCACTTCATAATGTCAAATTTAACTACCATAAAGATATTCAGTACGTTGTGAGCGTTATAAAACACTCACCTTTGATTTATCGACGATTTAAAACCCAAATAAAGGCCTAAATTTGAACAGTCTCGGAATGCAACCAAACTAGTTTCATAATGTAGATCTCGTCGCTACGATTCCAACGCCACCTGTTTCGCCCGAAACGGACCTCGTATGCAAAATTTACGCTTAAATTAATATAACGATATAATTTAAACATGATTAGTAATATAATAAAATTAATTAATCGTTTAACCTTCTTCTTCACGCGCAGCACACCCGAGACCCACTTCACGCCGTTCATCTTCATCCACGCGCGAGGCAAACGACGACTGGACGTTGATCAGGGGATGCCATCGCGTGCGCCTCTCCTTGCTCCACCTACGCGCCAAGTTTCGCCACCCCGTTCGCCACCGTTTTCTCGAAAAACGTGAAATACGTGCGACATTCAAAGCCAGATCTGGACCAATCCGTGATGAATTAGCATAGATCAACCGTATGGATTTGAAGAGCTCGACGAGATCTACACTTTTGCTTTTGGAATTTTTTGATTTCGTTGAACGGATTGAGAGATGTTAAGGAAAGAAGATCGGCAATTTCTGGCCATGGAATAGGTGGCGGCCATGGTTTGAAATTAGGGTTTCTGAAATGAAATAATGATAAAACTGTCTTGGTTTGCAAGCGTATTTATAAAGGTAGGTCCAAAATCATCCGAACTCCAATCGAGACGTGCCGCCAGGCGTTTATAAGGTTTTACCCATATTCCGAACGCAATGGAACTAGTCCCAAGGCCTAATTCAATCGTATGTGGAAGATAGCTTTTGAAGTCGATTATTTTAATTAAATTCAACGTTAAATTTCTACGCGTTTCAAGCTCGCACGGCCAAACGACAAGTCTGATTGCTACGAAAATTGAAACCTTACAATAATTCACTGTTACAGATTCGATGAAACTGGTTTCGTCGAAATCCGAGACAGTTGTAAAAATGGCTATTTCTACTGTTTAATTCCAATATAAAATTCCCAATTTTAAATTATTAACTTTTAAATCAAATTTCAATTGTTCACAAATTTCATTTTTAATTTCACAGTAATTAACAATCTTTTACAATGAAGTTTTCCATTATAAATCCAGTATAAAAGATTACATTAGATTCAGCGTTCAATTATATTGTAATTCAAATTCAAGTTATTTAATTCCAATTGAATTCTTTTATTTCGATTTACACTTTCGTTATTGAATCAACCATTTACTTATACATTATTATCAATAGTTTATAATTCATTTATTTCATTTTCTTCAGCTATCACCTTATTTAAATTCACAGTAATATTAAATTACATTTATTTACGTTGATTTCAATATTATAACTTCAATATTAAATGTAACATTTAATTTATTCTTTGTTTACAATCATAACCAATTTGGTTTACAATCAAATTCAATTCATTATTTACATTCAATACAAGTTAACATCCATATTTAATTTACAAATAAGTTATTTCAGAATTCAGTTTTGTATTTTAACTTGTAATTCACATTTAACAACACAAAATTTTATTTCCTTCGGATTTTTATCCAAAATTTTTATTTAAATTCGTATTTTTAAAGTGTTAAAAATACGGGTCGTTACATTCTCCCCCACTTAAAACTTTTCGTCCTCGAAAAGGAACGGAGAAGGGAAAACCATCATTTAGATATAATTCATTCAAAGTATTCGACTTATTTGCAAAATTTAGTTATAGGATTTTTTTTTTTAAATCTCATAATTTTCTAACTCCCGGATTTTTGAAAAATTTCAGCAGCACCTCCTTTGCGCGGCTAGGACCGAAAAATTTCACAGTAGTAATAATTGCATGATATACATCTCATTACGAGAATGAGGCATCCCAAAACATGGGAAACACAATAATATACCACAACATAAACCGTAATCCGAGAACGTACCTTTTATTAAGCGTTTATTAGCATTTTAACTTACATTTTGCATTTAGCGCAGAAGTGAGCTCCACAAGCGAAGCGCAACCCTTTGCTACCTACTAAAATACTCAACAACCAAGTGAGAATCATGCATATGAAAATAGATCGATATGCTTAGCATATACAATATACATATAACATGTTTAGCTTCAAAACTGAAATTCCAATTCCAGGACAGCAAACGAATCTTAGTTTTTGGTCACCTAAACGATAAAATTTGGCAATGGAATCCAAACAAAAGTTATTTCATTTGTTTCAGGCTTTCTGGAATGTCCAAAAACATCGAATTCGGACCATCCGTTCAAAAGTTACGGCTGTATTTCTAAATGGATACGCCTCAGCCTGGGCAATGAATTGCGCAGGTCAGCGACGTTCACTCACGTTTTCGACCCTTTAAATGAAATAAAAACACAAACCATTTAAAACAAAAGTTTTAGCTTAAAATCTAAGATTTCCAGAAAGGGCAAGATCATCAAAATCCGATGAACCAGTAAAAAGTTATGGTGAAAATACTAAGGGTATATGCTACTGATTTTGCTTCCTTTTTACACAGGCCAGCGAGAAGATTCAAATTTTTAACTAAGTAAATGAAGGAATTTCTCAAGACACTCTAAACAAAAGTCATGCTACAGTTTCTAAGCTTTTCGACAAGTCTAAGATCGTCAAATTTCATCCAGCCATTTAAAAGTTATGGTTGTTGCCGTTTCAGCATATATTGGACAATTTTGGATTTTTCCAAAATTTCCTTTTATTATTTCAAAGTACAAACCATCAAACTTCAAATTTTCTAAAGAAACAATCATAAACACAAAGTCGTTTATTTTCTTATTTCCCATGAAATAAGTTTACATTCGATTTGTTTCTGATTTATTCAAGTTTGTTTCATTCATAATTTAAATTCAAGTCAATTTGCTTCAATTTAATTTGAATTCAATTATATTTAATTTCACTTTGCTTCAAATTTGAATTTAATTATTTAAAAATTTTATTCCGTTTATTCAATTCCATTTACACTAATGAATTCTATTTAATCAATTACCATCCATCTAACAATCAATGCATATCAAACATTAACATCCATCCAAAATCTACACTAAATCAATTATACATTTCCAAGTCAAAATTTTAATTTCGTACACTTCCAAGTTTATTGACATTTAGTTTTATTAAAATTTAATTAGTTTCCATTTACTAATTTTAAATTAATTCATTTTACAACTTAAATTTCCTTTATATTTACAACTATCAATAGATCTTCACAATTTTTTTATTCGCAATCACACTTGTATATTATTCATTTACTTATCCTTATTAGCATTTTAAACTTTTTAAGTATTTGGTAAGTTATAGCTATGCAAATAGAATGTAGTTAAACAATATACAACCTCTTTTCATTCAATTTGAGTGTTATACCTATTAAATAAATTTCCAATTTATTATTTTCCAAATTAAGGGTTACTACTATAATTTAATTTTTTTTTTTAACACTTAAATTCAGTTTCACCTTTTTCAATTCATAAGTTTCTAACAATTCAAGATTTACTTTAGTTTAATAATTAAAATCATTCTCTATTAGAGAACTTAAGAATTTCAACTCCGGATTCGATTTAAACCATTTTTTTTAATATATATATATATATACTAATATCTTTATATCTCAAATCATACTTTTTAGAAGAATTTTAATCATCATTGAAATATATATATATACTTATTTTCATTTCATACTTTAGAAAATTACAATTTTTAATCAAAATAGGGTTTAGAAAAACTATTAAGTGATCTCCCCCACTTAGACTCTCGAAAATAAACGTCGATGATGCGTGCACTCATCACCAAAATCATTCTCTAGTGTCAAGTGGGGAGTATAACACTTACTTCATTTGAAAATCCTTTGAAAACAATTTCTAATCGAATATACTATCAGATAATACTTATTTATACATTTCAAATTTTTGTTAATAAATTTTCAAAACACCGAAATTTAAATTCTCCATCTTAATTTAAATTCATTTTTATTTTATTTTATTTACCATTTATATTCATTGTCAATCATATTTACAAGTTTCATTTCTTAAAATCATCCAATAGTCAATAGTTAGAAATATTGACTAATCAACAATAAACGATGATAATCTAATATAATCATCTCCTAACAACCAATACAATCAAAATTTATAAATTTTCAAGACAATTCTTTTATATATAAAATATAATCCAAAACAATATTATGTCAATCTGTCCTATTCGAGTGTTTAGAAATTCCTATCGATGCCTTGGCGTCCCAAGTACCAACCAGAATTCATAAATACCGAACGGAACAAATTAACACAATATAAAATCATTTTTATCAAAATTACAAATACGCTCTCCAATATACACTCAAACTCATTTATAAGGTTTAACCCTATTTCAATGAGTTATTCCCCACTAGAGCCAAGGTAATCTAAACCAAAGCTCTGATACCAACTGTAACAACCCACATTTTTGACCGTTCAAGTCGACAAAACATACACACATGCCGACTCAAACAATCCAAAATATAGATAGTTATTGGGGTTAAGTAAGAAAGGAAAAGAAAGAACAGAAACAAACTCAGAATCTCGCAGCGGAAGGAACAAGATATAATAATAAAATAACAGTTCATGAAGCTCTTAAATAAATATTTTTGATTATTATTATACATTATAAACCAGAGTTACATACATATCAGAGATAATACAACAATGCAGCGGAAAAATAATACAATAGTAGAATACAAATGATGTAATACCAAACTCCGTCTTCGTCCTCCAGAATATATCTTCAACCTAATCTGAAATGCTCAGGCTGACCCGAGCATAATGAAAAGACAAAACACTCGAGTCAGGACTAAAATATCTCATGTAGGTTAAATCGAATAAGTAAATATGAGTGTGACGGCGTCGGAGATGTTTACGGGTTTTAGACACCTCCTATCCAGTGTTTAACGTGCGTGCAGTAACTTAAGAGATGTTCGGGATTTCCATCTCCTAAGGATTCGTTAAACTATCTACTATATAATAGAATACGCTATATACAATAATGTCTATCATAAAGTAAAATATCAAACTAGCGTTAAGCCATGGCCCATTCCACCCTTAACACATTTTTATTCCCAAGAGCATATACAAGACCGTAGTTTCCCCAAAACCGGAAGTCACCAGAGGGCAATCCATATGCTAAAGGTACAAACCAAAACGTAGTGGTCGCGAATAGGATAATCAGTATGACAAGGTACATGAGGCGATACCAACTAGGATACTAGTAGTTGCGTGATCCGGACTGATGTTGGGCATAGCAGCTACTACCCCAACACCGTGAAAGAACACTCCCAAAATCGAGGGGTGCACCCAAATCGAATCACAACAGTAATAGACATGGTATCGAAGAAGTGTGTCCGCTAGAGGTGGCGAACCTCAATGGCCCGGCGCGGCTCCTGTTTTAGTCATGTTAGGGGTCATCCAAAATCGTTCACTTTCTTCAAATCAACAAGTTCACCAAAACCATCCACTTCATTCTGGATCAACACTCCGCGTGTATTAGTTATTAAAGTGGTTTTCGGTATCGACAGAGAGTATGTCCATATCCGATCCCGGTCTCTTTAATAACTACGTATTATTACACCGGTGGCTCTTTTACATTTTCAAAATCAATACATAATTTATTATCAAAAATATCATATTCGCTTCAAAAATCAAATCCATTTCAAATCATCATATCTACTCAAAATTTACGATTTCATTTCAAAAATCATTTTCGCCTCAATATCTCATTTCAATTTCAAAATCGTTTCGAATTCCAGTTTAGGTTGCAACTTCATTTAACCCAATTCGTATTTAAATCCAAGATTTAAATATAAACATTTCACCTTATTGACCAGCTTGAAATTTTGAAAAATAGTTATATTTCAAAACCGACATATCATTGCCATTTCAAACCATATCAATACGATATCACTTTCACTTCAAATAAATCCATTTCCAAAATCATATCACATTCCGAAGTTATACCGCTTTCGAAATCATAAGTCTTTAAAAATCAAAACACAATCAAAACCTTGAAATTCATAACACTTTGAAATCATAGCTTGAAATCATAACATTTTGGAATCCTAACACTTTCCTCTTAAACAGTTTAGATATTAAAATTTATATATATAGAAAAATAGTTTATACAATAAAATGGTTTATATAAAATAGTTATAAGTTAAAATAGTTTATAATAAAATAATTTATATTGAAAATGATTTATATTAAAATAATTTATATTAAAATTTATAAAGTAAAATATAAATAGTTTTAAATATAGTTTAAAATACTTTATATAACAATAGCTTCCTCAAATTTCACAAATCGATTCACATAAACTCGAATTCCAAAATTAAAATTTAATCAAATCTCAAATCATCAATTTCAACTCGATTCAGCTTCTCAATAAACCATTTCAAATTATCAATTTCAAATACATATTTGAACCACAAAATAAGCCATTTCAATTTCCATATATCTCAAAGCTTTAAATATTCACATTTCAAAACTAAATTTGATAATTCCATTTATATCTCAATTTAATTTCAATTAAATTCCAAATTAATTAAATCTCAATTTCAAATTAAATTTCAATTCCAAACTCAAACTTGAAATATCATTTCATATAAATTTTCTTAGAAATATTCAGAGTTCGATTAAAAAGTCCAATCTTTTAAAACAAATCAACTTTCGAAAATTTACGCCGTATTTCAATTTTTTTCTTAAAAATCTAAACTTTGAATAATTAAACAATTTCATTTACCAAGTTTAAATTCCAACATTTCGAGCTTCAATTCAAAATAATTCAATTTCCATGAATTGGATTTTATTCTTAAAATCAATTCATTTAAATAATTTCAAAACAACTTTTAAAATCATTTAATTTAACCAACCCGGTGTCCGTATATAATTTTCTAACCTATGGCCAAGTGGATAATTATTTCAATTTTAATTTCAAGGATGAATATATATCATTTCAATCCAAATAGATGTCATAGGTATATCATTTCAACTTATTCCTTAATTTATTCGAAATGATTCAGTTTACAGTTTTATATGCAATAAACAATATACATGATGATAGCATGATATATCAAAATAAATAAACAACCAATATCGACCAATAGCATCCATCACAACCAATCAACCATAAAGCCAATAGCATTCACAACAATTTCATAATTATCAATATCAGGTAATTTGATCGCAATTAAATCTTAACTTCAATTTGACTGTCAATTTAATTTTCAACGGTGAATTCAAATGACAATCTATATGACAATTAAATTTTTATCAAACAACGACAAATAAATTCATATCACTTCATAATGTCAAATTTAACTACCATAAAGATATTCAGTACGTTGTGAGCGTTATAAAACACCCACCTTTGATTTATCGACGATTTAAACCCCAAATAAAGGCCCAAATTTGAACAGTCTCGGAATGCAACCAAACTAGTTTCATAATGTAGATCTCGTCGCTACGATTCCAACGCCACTTGTTTCGCCCGAAACGGACCTCGTATGCAAAAGTTACGCTTAAATTAATATAACGATATAATTTAAACATGATTAGTAATATAATAAAATTAATTAATAGTTTAACCTTCTTCACGCGCAGCACACCCGAGACCCACTTCACGCCGTTCATCTTCATCCACGCGCGAGGCAAACGACGACCGGACGTTGATCAGGGGATGCCATCGTGTGCGCCTCTCCTTGCTCCACCTACGCGCCAAGTTTCGCCACCCCGTTCGCCACCGTTTTCTCGAAAAACGTGAAATACGTACGACATTCAAAGCCAGATCTAGACCAATCTGTGACGAATTAGCATAGATCAACCGTATGGATTTGAAGAGCTCGACGAGATCTACACTTTTGCTTTTGGAATTTTTTGATTTCGTTGAACGGATTGAGAGATATTAAGGAAAGAAGATCGGCAATTTCTGGCCATGGAATAGGTGGCGGCCATGGTTTGAAATTAGGGTTTCTGAAATGAAATAATGATAAAACTGTCTTGGTTTGCAAGCGTATTTATAAAGGTAGGTCCAAAATCATCCGAACTCCAATCGAGACGTGCCGCCAGGCGTTTATAAGGTTTTACCCATATTCCGAACGCAATGGAACTAGTCCCAAGGCCTAATTCAATCGTATGTGGAAGATAGCTTTTGAAGTCGATTATTTTAATTAAATTCGACGTTAAATTTCTACGCGTTTCAAGCTCGCACGGCCAAACGACAAGTCTGATTGCTACGAAAATTGAAACCTTACAATAATTCACTGTTACAGATCCGATGAAACTGGTTTCGTCGAAATCCGAGACAGTTGTAAAAATGGCTATTTCTACTGTTTAATTTCAATATAAAATTCCCAATTTTAAATTATTAACTTTTAAATCAAATTTCAATTGTTCACAAATTTCATTTTTAATTTCACAGTAATTAACAATCTTTTACAATGCAGTTTTCCATTATAAATCCAGTATAAAAGATTACATTAGATTCAGCGTTCAATTATATTGTAATTCAAATTCAAGTTATTTAATTCCAATTGAATTCTTTTATTTCGATTTACACTTTCGTTATTGAATCAACCATTTACTTATACATTATTATCAATAGTTTATAATTCATTTACTTTCATTTTCTTCAGCTATCATCTTATTTAAATTCACAGTAATATTAAATTACATTCATTTACGTTGATTTCAATATTATAACTTCAATATTAAATGTAACATTTTATTTATTCTTTGTTTACAATCATAACCAATTTGGTTTACAATCAAATTCAATTCATTATTTACATTCAATACAAGTTAACATCCATATTTAATTTACAAATAAGTTATTTCAGAATCCAGTTTTGTATTTTAACTTGTAATTCACATTTAACAACACAAAATTTTATTTCCTTCGGATTTTTATCCAAAATTTTTATTTTAATTCGTATTTTTAAAGTGTTAAAAATACGGGTCGTTACATCTTTTATCTTTGTTTAGATTGATAATGATAACATATTTTATTTAGACACAACAAATAACAAATGACAATAATCAAATTTACCATTTGCTAACAACCAACAAATCATCTAACTGTAATATTTTCTGAAAAAATATTCTTTATATAGAAAATATACTCAAGGTAAAATTATTTCATTTACCTAATTTAAAAACAATAACGTGTTAGTTTGCTTGCTCAAGTGTTTTGGAATCCCAACCGATGATGTTAGCTAGACGCATCGACCAAAACCCAAAATTCAAACTTAACAAATCAAACAACCCAATATAAAATATTTTTATATCACTAACAAATACGCGCTCATATATATACACTCAGACTCATTCTATGGTATTACTAACCATATCAATAATGAGTACCCATCAAAGACTAGGTTTATCGCTAAACTCAAAGCTCTGATACCACGCTGTGACGACCCGCAAATCCATACCCTTTGAATCAACAATAAACCACACATGTCCGACCCAAAAAGCACAGAATGACAGAAAGTCATGAGAAAGAAGAAAGAGGGTGAGAAGAAAGAAAGAAGAGAGAAGAAGAAGAGAGAAACCGAACAATAACGATACAGAATTTCACATCGTAGTGGAATAACATATAATATAGATGAATAATCTTTACAAAGGAGAAACTGTAATATACATACATCAATATCAGAGTACAACAATCAAACACCAGTCATCAGCCTGGACAGTTACAATAACCTGTCCTCACAATTGTTGATAATTTACTACAACAACGATGCAAAGCAGTGGAAAAATAAAAGATACATGTATACGACATGAAGATATCCAGCTCGCCCGCTGGAGCTCCAAAAGCACCAAATCTGAACCTGTAAATATACTCGGTCTGACCCGAGCATTGAAAGGGAAGAACGCCCAGATCAGTTCGGTAAACCAGCATGAGAAAAACACATCTCATCTGAATTTATTTTAAAGTTTATAAAAGCGTTCCTTTATCGAAACAAAGGTATCTCGTAAGACACGCCCACACATAAACATGGACGGGTTTTTACCTTACGAAACCAAAACATTTCATAACAAATCATGTTGTATTATACTAGTGTCTAGTATACAAATAATAAATTAAATAGCTGAAATTGTTACACTATTAAATTCCAACATAATAGGTTTACAAACAAAATGGCAGGCACCTAGTGGATATTGGATTCCATACAAACGACTAGGTAAGGGACTACCTTTCGTACAGTACACCTCTAGAGGGATGCACCTAGGGAGAAGATACTGCCCGCCTAAACCAATAAAAGACCGGCCTACCCCTCGCTGGATAATACAGAATATGTCATCACCCCGGTCGTTATAAACCTTTAATGGGTACCCGAGTCATACATTCACCACATACTTAGACATGTATAGAGTAAATCCAAAAGGATGATGACATCTCCTAATTGGTAGCGACCCACTTAGCCTTGCTGCTTCTACCCTGTTTTAGTCATTTCCTGGGTGTGATGCCAAAAGAGGTATCGAATACCATTCACATATCACATATCACATATCACATATCACATCATTTTTGAATGCCACATTGCCATTTCCGTTGACTACTAATTGCCTTCCACAAAATTACAATCCTTGAGCTCATACGTCTTAAGGAGGGTGTTAAGCTAAGAAAAGTTGCCTTCTCCACCACCACAAATGTTTGTTTGTAAAAGCCAATGTACGTAATCTCAGAAAATGCACTGTCAGACATCCATCCATACAAGTTGTCCAGGAACAGGACAGACCGAAGGTACTTTCCTACCATATCCTGTCGGGAATCACCCCTAGGATTAGTAGCGAATAGTCCTTGCATTGGATATTTCATAACGTAGAGACTACTACTACCATATGTATATTGGGACTTTAACCCCAAATGATCAACAAGCAGTCCTCCACTATGAAAATCCTAAATATCAATATCCTCAATAAACCTGCACAATCGTCGCATACAGGTTGGTCCGAAGTGGTTTTCGGATAAACCGATCTCGGTCTCTTCGCACCAACAACGCAAAAGCGTTACTCAACCTCATACAGAAACCAAGTCTCGTAGACTTATCACGTTTCCAACTTTCAACTTGTTATCCTTTAACCAAGAAGGAAGCTCGATAGATAGGAGTAATCACTCCGCACTACTCGAATCAACATCCTTTACACCAAACGATAATCAAGCCAACTCAAATGGCTACGTACTAAGTGTACAACTAAATAGTTTCCACATCAAGTCGAGAAACTAAAATGGTCAAGAAATATAATTTAGCACTTAAATAGTCACTAGGCCTGATTTATTAATCTTTTATTTATTAAATCACTTTTCCAAATCATTTACTTCAAATTACCTTTAAAATAATATATTTCCAAAACCATTTCAATATTTCAATATTTGAAAAACATTTCCATATATTTATTTTAATAATAAGTGAATTCACAACTTATTATATTTTCAAACCATTTAAACTCCATTTTAAAATATCACTTTCCAAAACATTCATTTAAAGGATTATTCTCTTTAAAAACGTGAATATATTTCCTTTTATAAAAATCCATATTTAGTTTATCAAATTAAATTGATTTCACATTTATAAAACAGTGTTTATAATTCACATTTCTATTTCATAAAAATTTCTATTTATAAAATTGCTTTATTAACCAATTTCCTGTTTATCTCATTTATATATCAAAATCCCATTATAAGTTTATTTACTTATGAATTTCTTTATTTACACATTCATTCTTTTGTAATCTCATTATTTATAAAGTCCATTATAAATTCATTTCTAAATTTTAGTTTCAAATGCATTTACAAATTTGATGATAAATCCATTTCTAATATTTATAAAATACTATTTATAAAATCCATTTCATTAAGTCTCTTTATTAATAACATTCCTTTCATAACTTCCTTACTTTATAAATCTTATTTACTTATAATATTTCATTTATAACTTCATTTTGACACTTATAAAACTCGTTTATAATTTCATTACTTTTATTTATAAAATATCAATTTTATAAATCTTATATATAAACCATTTATAACAAGTTCAAAATTCCCAATTTAACTTATTTTACAAAATAGTTAACTTCATATTTCAAAAATCATGTTTAAGTATATTTCATAAAACCATAATTTTTATAACATTAAAATTATAACTTTTTATTTATTTAAAATAAATCCATTTCTTTAAAAATTCAAAAATTATTAAAACATATATGTTTTCACAATCACTTTGAAATCCTTTTTAAATTGAAATAATCATTTTAATATTTAAAATTTCCAAAAATATGGCCCAATGCTGCAAAAGTGCTAAATAAGGGGGTTCACATCAATAATAGCAAACATGGTATCCATCACATCATACATCACATAATACAACATATATAACAATATGCGTACATAAAAATCAACAATGGTGAGGAATCCAGCTTGATCCCTCCAACCTATCGCCTGCAACAAATATACATATGAGCAAATATGTAAAATGTCTGCTTCGAGGCAGACACGCGTACAAAGGATCATCCACTTGTACATGGGAACGTATAGGGTCTCATCTGCTCCAATAGGCAGGAATATATCCAACTACTAACAATATAACATAACATCCAAACATCCAATATATATATATAACATCCAACAGTCATCAAAATAGCAAAATAAAAATATTCACACTTATATAAAAATATAAGCGGGACAGAGAGAGTGAGTTTTTCTCACATTGCTTGCAGTCTCCGCAATAACGATTCATTTGGATTAAAATTAAACGAGCATTTAATTTATCCCAAAATTGCTGCTAGCTCCAAATCTGTCCAAACCAGCTCTAAAATGTAGTTATCGACAATATGAACCCAACGCAATTCTTTTTGTCTGATTCGGACCTCGTATGAAGTAGTTATGCAATTTATAGGTTTACACGATTTTAAAACAAATTAATTTACTTTTTTTTATTATAACCTACGAATAAATCCATCCCGTTGATTCTTGGATCTGCAAATCGTGGTCGCTGCTCCCTTTCTTTCCCATCATCTTCGTTCCAGATCGAGACCACGCAACCCACCGCGCGCACGTTAAATTGATCACCGCTACTCCTATCGTCCACCGGAGATCGATCAACCACCCTAGCAGCGCACGCCTATGCGAGCTTCACCTCTGCCCACGACTACATGAAGCTCGGCCACCCCCACCGCCTGCAAAACCCCTTCGAATGACCAACGAACACGAGCCCCTAGCCCCCACATCGAGCCTCCATTTCAAATCTCCACCGTTGAAGATGAAGCTCTCGTCGCGCTCTGCATTAGTTGAAGCCTTGGCCTAATTGTAAATGTATGAGGAGATCGGAGGGGATGAAGATTAGTGATTTCTGGCCATCGAAATTTTTCGTGGCGGCTAGGGTTTCATAGGTTAGGGTTTTGGCAGTTTAGGATCCATATATAGACAACCAAATGACACTATTCATCCGAAAATTTTCCGAACTCCAATCGAGGCTTGCCACCTGACGTTCATAATGTTTTACTCATATTCCAAACACAATGGAATATGTATCGTAGGCTAATTCCAACGTATTTGGAAGATAGGTTTTCGAATCGAATTATTTTAATTAAATTTACTTAAATACATTTCTTTGCGTTTCATCTTTGCACCACCAAACCGTAAGTCCATTTGACACAAAATTTGGAATCCTATAATAATATAACATTATGGATCCAATGAAACTGCTTTCGTCGAAATCCGAGACTGTGTCAAAAATGACTATTTTTACACGTTAATTAAATCAAATAAATTTCCAATTTATATTTATTCACTTTTAAATAAATTTTAAAATTTTACTAACTTCATTCTAATTAAATGTAATTTAAATCAACAATAGAAATCATTTTTATTCACTTTAGATTCCAGATTAAATTATTTAATCTGTTTAACTCATAAAATCTTACTTTTAAATATTTTAAAATTAATTAAATATTCTAAATTCGAACGACTGAAAAACTGGGTCGTTACATCGCCCCGATACCAAAATGTAACACCCTACCTCTATACCCATACTATCCAAGAGTAATACTAAGTGATACTGTCAAATAATACGGAAAATGAGACTATATGGGGGTACACACGTGAATATTCCCTTGGGATAACTCTTATACATATCTAAACATTGAATATATAACTCACATATACATACACAGTATCGGTACAAAGCATTAAACGCGTGTGCTACCAGGATAGATGTAACAACCCAACTTTTTGACCCTCGAATGTAGACACTAAATACATTCACGGTATTCGTGTGCCAAGCACCCAAGTGCCGGAAAGGCAGAAAGTTAGGATAAAATAAAAAGAAGAAGAATAGAACAAGAAAAGAAGAACACAACATCAGAATCTTACAACGGAACGATAATATATAATATCAAAGGAACAGTACAAAGGGTTACTCTGAATACAGAAATATCAAAGTACTAAAAGCTAAGTACTATCGTCAGCCTGGACAGTTATAACTACCTATTGTCACAATGCAGATATATACAATACATAAATGTAGCGAAAATAAGAATACTATAGAAGATAATCATCCAGCTGTTCTACATAAGCTCCAAAGCGTTCGTAGCTAAATCTGGAAATATACATGGGGCAGACCCGAGCATTATAAGAAAATAACACCCGGATCAGTCTGGTAAACCAGCGTGAGAAACTCAAGACATAAGAGTGACATATAATATCACTTTTCGGAGATAATATGGATCACCGTAATGGTTTTCCCCTCAAATGAAACCAACCATTCATTAGGTTTAACATATAGTTATATGATTGATAATGTCTAGAGTGTAGCACATAAATCATATAAAATAGCTGCTGTGTGAATGCTACAACAATAATAGATATGCAATCAATACAGCTAAGGTGCGTTCGCATAGTGGATTTTCCGTGGAGATCTCCTCGAATCAAGCCGAGTCCGAACTCCATGACCAAGATTAGAAACTTCCTTCCAAACATCGTATATCTCTAGATAAGATATGCTCTAAGGTAAACATAACTGGCCCAACAATGAAATGCATGGCATCAAGTATCAACAACTCCCTCGCGCAACATATCGATAAGCATATTGTAGATATAGGGTTGATATACCCTTATAGGTAAGCTAAACCCGAGATTATGCATCCTCGTCTAGTTTTACTAATTTCCAATGTCGAGGCTACGTTCGGCATCTTTCACACGAGTCTTCATTACTCAAACACCACATGAATCCTCAATTGGATTCCATCATCTCGAAACAGATCAAGAATCTTTACATGGATTCAAGCATTTCGAACAGATCTCGAACCTCCATATAGGTTCCCCACATAAGTCTTCTGACGAAAGCTAACGTTGTTCTCTCTCTTAGAGACTCCTTAAAATAGACAGTCCATACGATAGCAACGTTCGAAATGTTAACGTCGACCTTTCCTTTGGACTTAACCTTAGGATATATAGTTTAACTCTGTAACATTCCACTTCAGAACTGCTTCAAGAACATAGATCGCATATATGGTTTTGAAGTGATTACCGGTTTTGAGTCATCTCACATAAGCACACTCTTCCCGCTTATAGGACTCTCTAAAACCAATCGAAGAATTTTTGGTTAACTCAATTTCGGTTCTCTCAGAAGTAAGCGAAAGCTAGAGATGTTTCGTACCAATACTCCTCCCTGGGAGTTCTATTGGTATGAAATCGCGAAGTTTTTCGATAACTTCTTAACTGACTAGCCAAGTTTGATAATCGACTAATCGATTATCTAGTCAAAATAGTTGCTTATACAAATCAATATTCATACGCTTAACTCATTTCCGACATTCCAACTTAACCTTGTCCAAGAGTGGATCCAGGTAAGTTAGAGCACTGGTAGCATCAAAGCCTTGCCTAGACACTTCATTCTTGAATCTCACAAATAGATAAGTCTACCTCGTTATTTTTCAGCATCAAGTATAGTACTATTGATTTCCATAAACAAGTAAGAAATCAACAATATTAACACATTTCTGACATTTTCTGACCTACTATTCCTCGGCCAAAAGGGAGGCCGATAGGATAGAGCTCTATTGCCCCGTCCCTACTCGACATCAGTCTTAACTCTCACAAATAGATAAGCCTTACTTCGTAAGCTTTTAGTGTTAAGCATAGTTAATTACTTTTCAAACAAAAACAATTAAGCATTTGGTCATTCGGCAATTCTAACCCATTTTGAAAACATTTGTATATACTTTTAAAATACTTGAAAATACTTATAATAGGTTTTAAAACATTTATCCAAATTATTACTTGAAGATGACAACTTTACAATTTTCCTTAAAACTTAAAAAGAACATGTTTTCTATATATTTTAACAAAATATCCCTTCTTTAAAAATTAACAACTAATTCTTAAAAATTCATAAATATCTTAAACCACTTTTGAAATACTCTAATAGGAGTTAGTAAACACTTGTAAAAATAATGAAACAAAATACTTAAATTTGAATATCTTTTTCAAACCTTTTAAAGTCCAAAATCAAGGCTGAACAGGGCAGTTTTGTACAAGTAAAGTTTTGACCAGTTTTCGAGATGTTACTTAAATTTTTTACTATCCAAGTTTTTAATAGCAACAGACATATATATAAGACATTATAAATATGACTAGAAACCCTTAAGGATCTCTATACAAATTTCCATAGCAATCGCCAAATACAATGCAATTCACAACTGCATCTATAACGACTATCGCTATAAGTGCACTTCAAAATCCGAGTCCAATCTAAACTAAAGTCCATCTATAACCTATGAGCTTTTTTCAAGGTCTTTTCATATGTCATACAAGTCTATTCAAGTTCATTCCAAGTTCGTTCAAGTCCATATACATGGATCGCATATGTCATTTACTTCTAAAGTAAGAATCCAAACCAATGTTTTAACATATGTCAACAACAATTCAACAATTTAAACACAATCAAAATACAACATATATGTGTTTTATTTTGATTCAAATTAAGGCATTAACTCGCCTTTAACCCAACAACAACTAAGATCCAAGCTAACAAAGTCCAAGCACAACCTTGCGACCACCTTTCCCTTCTCCTTCTCCTTGCTTTACCTTGCTTTTGCCTCTATCTCACTCATATTGCTCATGGCCACTGCATGTGGGAAGAGCATGGCTTTTATTCTTCAAGTTTTGGCATGGTGGAAGGTGTTCTAATATTGTAATAAGGCTTGTGACAAAGTTTGAATTGATATGGAGTTGATTTGCAACTATTTCATTTTAGAACATAAGAGAGAAAGAAGATGAAGAAGCCATTAGAAAAATTTGGTTTTGGTTTGTGAATTTGTGATTAATTCCTAAGGGTATGCCCTTCCTTTTATAGGTTTCATAAGATATTCTTTAAGCTTGCACTCACCCCCCTAACTATGCCATGGAAGATTCACCTCCCATCACTTCTCCCGTACATCACTTTTCCTTTATGCTAATTACCATTATACCCCGCTCGTGATAATATCTCTTATCCATATGGAAGCTTCTAGAACATTCCAAGCTTTATAAATAGATGTGTATGTTAATTAGTTGCTAATGTATTCATTTGATCATTAGACAAGTGCACAAGAGTTAGAATAACTTATATCGATCGAAAAGCTATTTACCGATAAACCGATTTTCGGCCATGTTATCCAGCCTTTTGACCAGGCAAGCGTCGAACAGACTGGACGAATCGAACTTGGAGTTATCAAGCTCGGAAGCCTAGAGAGGTAGCCTAGTAGTGCAGAAAGAAAGCACAGATGGAGTCACAAGAGAATAACCAAAACAACTCGAGACAATACGACTGTGGGATCCCCTAAGTTGGGGATCGGTACCGACTCCTGCTTGGGGATTGGTACCGACTCCCAGAAACAACTTGGGTGGACCCCATCTTATGCCTACCTATTTATCTTGATGTCAGGGCTCTATTTCCAAATTCGTTTTATTATATCAACGTAATTTTTAATCGATCACCATGAACACTTCAAACTACAACTTCGTTCTCCTTCAACTCCATCATTTTTACTCAGAAGCAAGCTAATATTGGTGCAAACAACTATGGAATCCTAAAGCTAACTACAAGATTGTTCGAAGCAAGAAGTCAAAGACACCAAAAATGGTGAACTTGGGGATCGATACCAACTCCCACTTGGGGATCAGTATGACTCCTAGATATTGCTGAGGTGGTGCCTATTATTTGGGGAGAATAGGTCAAATCCATGCACAACGACTTGAAGATATTTTAGACAAGATTTTAAACTCCCTACCTCTATAAATAGGAAGGTAGGGCCCATTTATTAGGACCTTTTATCCCTAGCTCTTGTATTTCATATATTCTGGTATTTCTGAAATTCTAAGTGTTGGAGTTGTACCGAGTCTCTAGACTTTGCCCCCAAGTCATAAATTAGCAATAAAATGTTAAAGTGGACATAGATCAAGCTTTGTTGAACCACTATAAACGATTATGTCTTGTTATTTCCTCATTTTCATTTATATTTCTTCATATTTTGTTATCTTTTATAACTTCTGAGTGTTTGTGCCATTTTTGGTTCAAACATTTTGGTTCTTTCACTGAAAACGATATTCTCAGGCCATTTGGATCCATCAACTACTATTGTATTTCCTATACCCAAGAGATAGATCCAATTTCTCTATTTTTAATTCTATAACTAATATTTGCAAAGATCTACAAAATGCTTTCTGCCATGGCCCTATCAAGAAGAGAACTTTCTATCAATTCTAGAGCTACTACTAAAGTTGAGAATTAGAATCCTCAACAAGAAGACGGAGTCATCCAACAACCTCAACCCGAGATCCAGACTCTAACTGACGTTGTAACCAAAATGGAGATGGATATGATGATGAAGCAGATGGAAGATAGATTCCAAGCTAGCTAACAGGAGATGAACAACACCATGCAACAGATCTTGAGGCTGTCGAATGAGCAGACTTAAAATAGCCGCGGATGGAATAGAAGGGTCTCTATCTCAAAGTCAAAGGGTTCTTCTTCATCCGAGTGAAGACAGAGGGAACAAAGGTAGAAGAAAACTCAATACACCGCTGGAACATCTGTACAAGGAAGAGGACGAGTCCAAGGCTCAAATTTAGAGATTAGTACCGACCCCCACTTGGGACTCGGTACCGACCCCAAGAATGGTGGACCCAAGGCCCATCCTCTAGTAGGTGACATGGAGGTCATCCCTGGACGTGCTATTGAAGGTTTGAATCTAGAAAATCACAATATTGCTGATGATGCTTCTCACGGGAATCAAACAGGGGGGCTATGCTGGACGAATGGGTCCCTCAGAGTTTGTAGAGCCTAGGCATCGAGCACCTTCCCGAGAGCGTTCACCGGGGCGAACACTTGGGACAGGACCCGATTATTGCCGTTCAGTTGAGCCTGTTGATTCAGACTATTTGGAGGGCATGGTTTGGACTGGTTAGTGAAAACAGATCTAGGACTAATGATGATTGGGAACTTATGCTAGTCGGGACCCGTTTACAGAGGACATCCTTCATGCGAGGTACCCTTGGAGATTCAACATGCCAACGATGCCATTGTACAGAGGAAAGATGGATCCTAGGAAACACTTATTGAGATATGAATGGCACATGGATTTAGCCAAGGCTTCGGATGTTATGAAGTGCCGGTGTTTCCCAATTTTCTTAGAAGGGTTGGCTATGATGTGGTTCAATCGGCTTCCCCTGAGGTCCATATCATCTTTTGCAGAATTATCATGGAAATTCATGGAGCAATTCCATTTGTACACCTCACATTCGAAACACATGATGTCATCGTCTAATTTTTATCAAGTTGAAGGAGAGTCGTTGATGGACTATTTGAATCGGTTCTACATGGCTGTAATGGAGATAACGGATCCAAAGGAAGATACGGTACTGATGGCACTTTGTAGAGGAATTCACCCCAACTTGGATTTGGGGATTGGATAGAAAGGAAGCAACCGTGGACAATGGAAGCTTTTTGTAGAAAGGCTAATGAGTATTTGCATTGGGAGGATGCATGTAAGGGTCCATGGAGGACTAATGTTGGAAGTTCAAATGAGCCGATTCAAAGTAATATTGCTATAAAGCAATCTAGAGGAAGCAAAGGGAATGTTGATGTGAAATTTTGTAATCGGAACAAGGGAGGAAAATAAAACAATAATGGTGCAAAGGAGGGAAAGCCAGATAAGAGGTCCCAAGTGTGACAATTACACTGAATTGAACAACTCGGTGGAGAACATCCGTCTAGCTACTTAGAATACGGAACCATATAGGAAGCTGGCTCCTAGGGAGTCAACTGAGAAGGAGAGGAAGTCGAGGAAGTTCTGCAGATTCTATGAGACTCACGGTAATAATACTAATGAGTGCAGGCACTTGAGCGACATGATTAAAGATTTAATAAGGAAAAAGAAACCGCAACAATTTATGAAAACCCCACAAGATGGCGAGAATGGAATTCTAGTGCCCTTGGGTAGTCTTCCCAGTGAGGGCAAGCTGAGCCTGGTGCTGATGCATTCAGGCGACCATGAAAATGATTAATGATTAACACAATCATCGGTGGGCCTCATCCTGCCGATAAGAGTTTTGGGGAAATGGATAGATATATTGGAGCCTTAAAGCATGCTGAGAATGAAAGTTGCTATGCTGTTGTGGATGGAGCTCTGGCAAAACAATCTCGAACAATGGTGGACGGTATTGTTTTCCGGAACAGAGATGTTGATGGAATGGAGGCTCCGACAATTGACCCACTCATGATCTCAGCCACGATTAGTCCTGCTGTTGTACGAAAGGTGCTTGTTGGCTGTGGGAATCCAATCAATATTTTGTTCATTAAAGCATATGATCAAATGACGTTGGAGGAGAGATATTTGTTGCCTTGTAGATCTCGTATATAGAAGTTTGACCGCATTGCTACTGAAGCCATAGGATTTGTTGAATTACCAGTGGAACATGGTGAGGGCGACCGCAGGCGAGTGCAGGTCATGCCGTTTTTTGTGTTGGATATTTATTCTACTTATAACGCATTTTTGGGCCAACTGGCCCTAGCTAAATTTAGAGCAACCATCGCTCCTTAGTGTTTAACTATGAAATTCTCCATAAACAATGGAGTAGGGATCATGCACGAAGATTCAGTTGCTGGCCGCGAGTGCTATGTCGCTGAACTGAAGGAAGCAAGGCATAAGGAGAAAAGCAAGAGTGTAGAGGGGGTCCTCTGCATAAAGGCTTTGGATGCATAGAAACTACCACCTGAGCCCCGGCTCGGGTGAACTAGTCGGCTCTACGATGATATGGGTCGATGAAAAGAGCCGGAAGGAGGACGACCAGCTCCTATAGGCTCCCATCGAGTTGATAATTATTGTTCGGTCGGCAGGGATGACCCAAGTAAAGTCCTGAAGGTTTGATCTCAGCTCAGTACTAGTGCGATGAGGGAGTTGGTTGGTTTTCTTTAGGAAAACCTGCCAGAACACACTCGATATGTATGGGATCTCATCCGGGATAGTGAGCCATACCTTAAACATAAATTCTAGATGCGTTCCTGTGAAACAGAAATGCCACATCTTAGTTCCGAAGAGATCTGTTGCACTAAAAGAAGAAGTGAATAAGCTAAAGGGTAACAGCTTCATCCGCGATGCCTTATACTCGGATTGGGTATCAAACCCTGTTTAATTGAAGAAAGCAAATGGGAAGTGGAGGACATGCATCGACTATTCAGAATTGAATAAGGCGTGCCCGAAGGAAAGCTTCCCACTATCAAGGATAGATCAGTTGGTGGACTCAACTGCTGGACACGAGCTACTTTCATTCATGGACGCGTACTCCGGATACAATCAAATCTCGATGCACGTCTCAAATTAGGAATACACCATCTTTATTACCGATATCAAACTCTATTACTATCTAGTCATGCCCTTTGAATTAAAGAACGCAAAAGCAACTTACTAAAGGCTTGTTAACGGGATGCTCAAAGACCAGATTGGACAATCAATGGAGGTTTATGTGGATGACATGCTTGTAAAGTCACGACGTTCGAAGAATTACATCGACGATCTGGTAGAGATGTTTGGTGTCCTCCAACGATATGGAATGAAACTCCCATGGGGTTGAAGCCAATCCAGAAAAGATCAAGGCTTTCGGAGAGATCGAAGCCCCACAGACGATCAAGGAGGTCCAGAGCTTAAATGGAAAGATCGCAGCTCTGAGTCGGTTTATCTCCAGAGCCATTGACAAATGTATCCCTTTCTTTGAGGTGATTAAAATGGAAAAAAGAAACTTTGAATGGAATCAGGCCTGTAAAGATGCGTTCCAGGCGTTGGTGAATCACTTAGAAAGACCCCTCATTCTTTCGAAGCCTGTGGATGATGAGGGTTTGTTCGTATATCTGGTAGTGTCGGTACATGCCTTGAGCACTGCTCTTGTACGCGAGGAACCTCGCATCTAGCAACCGCTCTATTACATCAGCAAGCAATTGACATGAGTAGAGAGAAACTACCCGAGATTAGAAAGAATCGCATACTGCCTATTGATTGCATCCAGAAAGCTCCACCCCTATTTCCAATCTCATCTAATAAATATCCTTACTAATCAGCCTTTACGATAGGTCTTAGAACAACCTAAGACTTCTGGAAGGCTGTTAAAATGGAACATTGAATTGAGTCAATACGATATCACTTATCACCCTTAGAGAGTAATCTAGAGTCAGGCTTTGGCGGATTTCATAGCTAAATTCACTGCATAAGATGATCCTCCGAAGAGCAATAGAGAAAAGGAAGCTGGATGTAAGATGTACATGGATGATACATCCAATAATCAATGTTCTGGTGCTGGAGTTGTGCTTGTCACTCCCGAAGAACACCCGATCAACTACGCCTTGAAGCTTGATTTTCCAACAACGAACAATGAAGCTGAATATGACGCCTTGATTATAGGATTCAAGAATGCCAAGGAACAGGGAATAAAGACTTTACACAATTTCTAGGACTCCCAGCTAGTGCTGTATTAGGTTGGGAAGGTATCAAGTGAAAGGAGCGAGGCTAGCTCCCTATTTAAACCAGGTTCTCGAGTCGCTCAATGACTTTGAATACTATACGATAGCACATATTCCCAGAGATCAGAATAAAAAGGCCGAATCATTAGCCAAATTGGCTATTTCTGGGGATGCATAGCTCATAGGCCTAGTCCCAGTGGAGGCACTTTCAGCTCCAAGCATCGACTAAGTAGACGTTGATTAGGTTTTGGAGATTGAACCTGAAAAGGAGTCATAGATGACTCTAATTCTGAATTATTCACAAAGAGGAATCCTTCCAGAGAGAAGGAATGAACAATGAAAAATCCTTCGACAAGCTTCAAGATATATTATGCTAGAAGGAATACAACATCGGAATGGTTTCTCTATTCTTATGCTACGATGTGTCGCCCACGATGAGGTCAAACAACTTATGAGAGAAGCTCATAAAGAGGCCTGTGGCCACCATATTGGAAGGCAGACACCGGGGTAGAAGATCCTTCGTTATGGATATTTCTAGTCGACTGTCAATCGAGACACAACTGACTATACATGAAGGTGTGACAAGTGCCAGAGGCTTGCTAAAATTCCAAGGGCCTTGCCGACGGAAATTACTCAAATGTTCTATCCTTGGCCGTTTGCAGTTTAGGGTATTGATATCATCAGTGTATTGTCGATATCTAAAGGTGGCGTGAAGTACGCTATCGTGGCGGTTAAGTACATTACTAAATGGGCTGAGATGGAGCCTTTAGCCACGATTACCATAAAGAAAGTAATCAACTTTCTTGTTTGGATTATCGTCTGTCATGTTGGAGTTCCGCAAGCGATCGTGACCGATAACGGGACCTAATTCGAAAGTACGGAGTTTAAGGATTTCTACCACCGACACCGAATAGAGAAGAGATTTGTGGCGGTGGTACATTTTCAGGCTAATGGATAGGTTGAAGTTGTAAACAAGATTATCAAGTCCATTCTTAAGAAACCATTGGAAAAGGCCAAAGGCAAGTGGGTTGATGAACTCTCGTTAACATTTTGGGCACATCGAACAACCCATAAGTCAACAACTGGCCACTCTCCATTCGCCTTGGCATATCGGGCTATGATCCTAATCGAACTAGAAGTGCCCTCTCATCGGGTTACTCACTATGAACCACGAACAAACGAATAACTCCTTCCGAAGTCTCTTAATAAGATCGATGAGAGGCGAAACGAAGCTGAGCTAAGGGCGGCTACATATAGACAGCAAGTCGCTCGATATTATAATACCAAAGTCAAGTGTTGGACCTTTGAAATCAGTGACTTGGTCCTTAAACGAATCTTCCCTAGCCCTAAGAGCTTGAGCCCGAGCTGGGAAGGTCCGTATGCAATAGAGGAAAAGCTTGGAGATGGCACTTTCAAGCTAGCAACTGTGGGCAGGATTTCTTTTCCGAAGGCATGGAATAGCGTGCACCTATGATGCTATTTGACTTAGAATAAACTTGTAAATAATGGGCTAGAGCCGTGTGATAAGACAGATTCTGTCATGTTTCGTCTTTTATGAAATGAACGGCCTTTTCAACCCAAACTTCCATCTTCTCGTTTCTTAAGAGTTGTGACTTGATCAACTTGAATGAATCTGCATATGATTAATGCAGGTGTGTAGGTACTTAGAGATAGGTGCCGACAAAACTTCAGTGGCCCATGATCGGGCCTGTGAAGTCCCCCATGGTGTTCGGAGATCGACACCAGCTAACTCTTACCTTCGGATTGCGGACTGGATTATAAACATAAGACGAAAATGACACAACTGTCTGCATCTTAACTCTCATTCCCAGAGTATGACAAGGAGTATAAATTTAAACCGGATGCGATATGAGCATCCGTACCCTAACTCTCGTTCCTGGAGTAGGAGCCAGAGTATAAACTTAAGCCGGATGAAATGTGATCATCAACAAACTGACTCTTAACTTCAGATTGGGAGCAAGAGCACAATCTTAAAACTGGACGTGACATAACCATCCGTACGCCAACTCTTACCCTCGGATGCAGTGTGGGAGTATAAATCAAAAAGAGCGTGATATGAGCGATCACTCACTCAACTTTCGTCCTCGGGAATAGGGGCCGGAGTATAAATGGAAACAGGCATAACAAGTCCATCTAGTCCTTAACATCTTGCCCGGAGTAGGCAGAACGGAAGGTCCATGCTCGGAGTAAAGCAGGATCCAATTTTTAAGCCTTTGATCAATGCCCAGAGTTATGCATGATCGAATGCTAACATCCTAGATGAGGATGTACGGACTACAACTCTAACCAGTCAACTTAAACATGCATCCAAAGTTTGGTGTGGCTGGAACTTATTATCCTGGAAAAGGATACTTGGGCCACTATTTTAAGTACCTTAAGGATTGCTTTACATTCGCTAGAACGATGCGAGTCAACAAGTCACAAAATGAATTAAGGACTAGATCCGAAAATGACTGGTAAGGAAATAAATCACGAATACATTGAATGGAAAGCATATTTCCTAAGTACTCAGATAAATTTGAACAAAGATTTTACAAAATAAAAGGTCTTTGTTACTAACATTAAATCAGGAAAGCTAAGTACAAATGGTTCACACTAAAAGCAAAAAACCAGTAATGGGGGCCAAACCCGTACAAAGCCGGCAATAGAAAAAAGGAGTCTACCTATGGAGAAAACAAACTAGCGACTATTTTTTCTTTGACTTCTTCTTCTTCTTAGAACCAAGGGAGACTTCACTCAAGCTCTCTCCTTACCTCTTTCCACCTCTTCCTCTACCGCCTTGGCCTTTGGGAGGAGTGCTTTGCGAAGATCCAGCAGGTGCACTCTGACCGCTCCCAGGGAGAGGAATGGAAACAGGAACGCTTTGTGAAAATACTATCGACATACTTTGAGCACTCCCAGGTGGAGTTCTCAAAGTACACTGGAGCGAAAATGGTTTGCCCGGGAAAAGTGATTGACAATGAAGGAGGGAAAACTTCTATTTGTTCTCGCTTGATTTGACTGGCAAGGCGGATATCCGTCTCAAGTTTTTGCTCAAGCTCATGCATGGAGGGACCCGTTATGAACAGGGAGACCCCGGTAATAATAACATCCTCATCAACTTAAGTCCCATGATTCTCAATGTTTCCTTCTTCCAACAAAGCATCTATCATGTGCTTGTCAAGGCTCGGGATCTCCTTAATCGAGATGTTGGGAATTGATGTTGAAGTCGTGACAGTTATGCACTCCCTCGTTGATATTTGTTGTCCCGGTTGAGAGTCCATGGGAGAAAGCAGAGCAATTATGGGCTGACCTATGGCTAAAGAAATACAAAGAGAGAGATTAGTGAAACTGATCGACGACACTTCAATTCTCTGGAAAATAGGAGAAGTCAATAAGATACCTTATTCAGTTTGAACTTCTGCATGAGCTGGAGTGCTGCCGGGAGTTCCCACGGGAATAGGGAGAGAACAGTGGATTTCTGGAGCTGTGGTATCTCTAGGTCATAACCAGCGTCCGTAAAGGAATCAACGGTGGAACTAAGAGTAGCTTGAGTCCCGGAAGTTTGACCAGCTATAGCATCATAATGCATAGTGCCGGAACCTTCACCTAATTCTTTCTGAACGGTTGCATCAAGTTCCGGATGAATAAGATGATGGTTATCATGAATGATTTCGGGCTCATTTTCCTTCAAAATCCCTTTTTCCAACTACTCCGTATCAATGTTATCACCTTTAAGAAATTCTTACTCTTCCTCAATGACCCATTTCCTGGCACGGGTAAGCATCAAAGGGTAATCTTCTCTAAATCACTCTAGATTTTGAAATTTGAGCACATTGGTGTTTCACTAAGTGATCAGTGGCTCAAACTTCTTCATTATCTGCTCTTCTACCCACTCCTCGGCCTATTTTACTACAACTTCAACTTCTTTATTGATGAGAGCATCAATGTCCCTGACCTTTTCGAGTGCATTGTCCCTCTCTATCCTGACGGCAACCAGCTCGACGCATGCATCCTGAGCAATTTTCTGAGCTTCATCTTTTTCCTCAGTCTCATGCTCGCGCTTGGTTTTCAATCCAACTGTGTTCCTCCTGGCAGCATCCATTTCCATCACAAGCTCGTGGCTCTGATGATGTGCTTGCCCGATTTCGTTCAAATGCTTGGATCTCTTGGCTTTGAGTGCTTTAATGGCCTCCTCGCCTTTCTTCTCCCCTTCGGCTTAGGATTTTCTTGAGTTCTCAATCTTAGTATCGAGAGGGGCTCTCAAGTCGATGGAGCTCCACATTGAAGTTCCACAGGACTCTCAAGTCGATGGAGCTGTGTAACATCGTCACACTGAGATTTCTTATTTGACCTAGTTGTTATCAACCAATAGGAAATTCTCGGATAAGTCATTCTATAGTTATCCAATAACTAAGAGTACATAGCTTCTTGGTGTCCTCAGCAACCATGAGTAGTACGCTTCCAACATTTAGAAAACGTTCTGCACTCTGTCTCAATGAATGAATCGATACCTTTTCTCAAAAATTCCTGAACAGAAATATTTAAAACAAAATGTTATGTACTATGATTAATTACACACAATTGCAACTATTTACAAATACAATCGCATAACATTTCATATAAAGGTTTCTTATTATTATACTTTAAATTAATTACTTAATTAATTATATCACAATATAATAAAGCATATATAATAAAATGAACACCCTTATTACGAAAAAGATTGATTATGGAGTTAATTTTTTTCAAGGAAAATGAGTGATCCTCCTTGCGGAGGAGAGCACTCATGTGATTTTATTCTACACTTAGAAATTAGGAGTTACCAACAAGCCTGGTAGGTGGCTCTTTCCCATGAATCCATACAACTAAAAACAAAAAACCCTTCCAGAAAAGGGAAAACTACAGTGTATAAAAGAGAAAATGTAGCAGAAGCAACGTAAGTAGAAGGCAGTCTCAAAGATGAGCCTTGAATATGCCACATCCAGTCAAGGAAGTCCAAAGAAGGTGCAAAAGGCCCAACAGTGTATCGATACTCAATCATCGGATGAATGAGGATGCCCAATTCGAACTGCCCATGTCAAGAACTAAATCGAGTTCAATAGCAACGTAAGCTAAAGGCAACGTCAACTGCCTCAAGAGTCCAAAGAAGTCACAAAAGGCCTAACAGCAAATTGAAACTCGGCTCATCCTTAATATCAGGGCTTCCGAATTGAATTGCCTACATTAACAAATAGAACTAAAAAACTCAATTGATAATGTGAGACATGAACATATATACATATATAAATCAATTATACACATAATGCAGTAGGGGATGAAGTAACATGTACTAGACTAATAAACCGATGTGGGGCAAAGAAGGAAGACTATAATTTATCAAGACTTGAATTAGCTACCTAATGAAAGTATCAGGTCGGGATGGTCATGTGTGTTCTCATCTAGCATGATGACACTAACTATAGTATTATTTTTATTGTTAACAGTAATTCGCTCCCATAAGACATCAATACGGTATTTTACCATATTGAGGAACTTCTGAAACCACTTAATATTAGTTGTTTATAGGTATTGCTCAAAGTCCAATTCAAACAAAATAATGAAATTATATAAGTTAAATTATCCGTTTTATAAGTACTAGTATTATTGAAAAACCTTAAGTTTCCATCGAACCAAATATACCATAATGCAATAGTGAAAATCATATCTAATAAGTATTGTCGACCAGAAGTGAAGTAAAATCTCAACCTAGTCCAATAGGTCTCACAATTAAGAACGTTAAAAGTAATATTAAATCAACAAATCCTAAGAACGTGTAGCGGCGTGTAGCTAGTAAGTTGACAACCATAGTATAAGTGAGTAATTGTTTCTAGGTTAGTGATGTAGAAGGTACAGTTTTTATCCATATACACATTCTTCTTTTTTAAAATTCAATAGTACTAAGTTTTCCATGTAGTATTATCTACATAAGTAACTTAGTTTTGGGGGAGCATTCACTTTTCCACATAGTTTTAAAAAGATAAGATTTAATTCCAGAGAAATTTAGAAATTTATAATATGAGTTAGATGCAAAGTTATTTGTCCTATCCCAACACCAAATTTTGATAGAGGTATTATTATTTATATTATAAAGTTCTAATTGGTACATAGAAGAGCAAACTGGTAAAAAGTTATTCCTTTAAGTGCACGATTAAAGCTGAACTCCCAAGGAAATTTTAAATTAGGCGTATGAACATCTAAAATTAGTACATATTTAAAATTATAGATCACATAGAGCTTTGTTAATTCTAGTTTGAGAAGCATAGTAGAAATCCATTAGTCATGCTAGAAGGATGTGTTATTCCTCAAGGGGCTATGTTTCCAATACTGAGTTGAAACTATCCAAGCCCTTCAAAACTGATTTCCAAAAGTGTGAAAAATTATAGTGGTTGTTAGAGGTTAATTGGTGTAAATTATGAGAGCCTTCGTAAAATTGATTAGAAATTAATTCTTTTCCAATTAGATCATCGTTATTAGTGCTAAACTTCCATAGCCATTTCCCTAGTAAAGAAACATTAAGGTTATGAAAGTTAATGATCCATAATCCTCCTTCATCTTTTGGTTTATAAATCATATCCCAATTAACGTGACACTTTAAACTACTATTGTTGTCATTCCATGTCCATAAAAAGTCTCTCCTAATCTTGTCTATTCTATCGATTACCCATTTTGGAAAAAGAAAAACTGACATCCAGTAAATGGGTAGTTCCGATAAAACAGAGTTGATTAGAATTACCCTACCTGCCCTTAATAAAAATCTGTCGTTCCACCTATATAATCTTTTTCTAATTTTATCAATGATAGTTAACCAATCATCGTGTCTAAGCTTGTATGGCCTTATTCATAACCCTAAGTAATCTATGGGATTATTCATAGTTTCATGGTTTAACGTGAAGGCAACCTGACCTTCCATGTTACCAACGTCATTTAGCACAAAAACTGAACTTTTATCAAAATTAATTTTTAGACCCGATAGTAACTTAAAGCTATACAAAATAAATTTAAGAGCTACAATATGATGAGGCAATGGTGATGAAAAGGGCATGGTGCTATTTGCATACTGGAGGACCGAAAGACCACAACTCATAACCTCATTTCCAACCTTATCTAATATCCTATTACTAGTAGCTAGCTTAATAATCCTAGAAAAGACGTCTGCCACTAAGTTAAATAGAAAAGGCGACAGAGGGTCACCTTTCCTATGCTTTCGTTTTGATTGGATTTTATTACCTAAATACCATTTACTACGATAATATAATTGCATGTTTTAAGAAGGGCCATAGTCCATCTAGTCCATTTTTCGCTAAAACCTCTAGCCAGTAATAGGTCATTAAGAAAAGTCCAATCCGATGAATCAAAAGCTTTGGCAAAGTCTAGTTTTAAAAGTGCACAAGTGACATTATTTTTATAGCAATAATTAATGAACTCTTGAACAGTCGCAACACCATCCGTGATGTTTCTACCCTTGACAAAAGCAGTTTGCGACCTATCGATTAAGTCATTCATTATAGAACAAAGCCAATTTGCTAAAACCTTTGAGGTAATTTTAAAGGAACGGTTTAGAAGCGAAATAAGTCTAAAATCTTTTAATTCGTTTGCACCCACTTTCTTATACAATAAGGATTACATTAGCAAAGTTAAACCTACCCAATTATAATGTACGATCATAAATATCATAAAACATTTTAATTAGATCAGATTTTGAAACCGACCAAAACTTTTTGTAACTTAAGAATGGGAACCATCTGGATTTGTTGCCTTGTCGCATGGCATATCGTTAATAGCCCTTAAAATTTCCTCCTCCGAAAAGGGTGAGTCTAAACCATCTAAGTCGGTCCCGATATTGAACGGGTATAATTCTTCCCAATTGGCTCTGATCCTATGGCTCATCCTAGTTCCAAAAATGTTTTTATAATACTTAGTAAAAGCTTCAGATAATTCATTTTGGTCAAAAATTTCAACGTCTTTAATAATAATAGAGTTAATAGTGTTACTACGCTTTCTACCATTAGCTACTTTGTGAAGAAATATGGTGTTCTTGTTGCCGTAGTCCATCCATTGAATTCTCGCTCTTCATTTCCACATAATTTCCTCTTGCTAGATATTTTATTCAATTCTTCTTTTAGGTTAGAGAGGATATTCTTCTCTGAAAAGTTTAGAGCTCTAGATTCCTCTAATTTATTTAACTTTAGAATATCGTAAAGCAAATTCTCTTATTTGAATCTAATATTCCCAAAATCGTCCTTGCTCCATTTTTTAAGAAAGATTCTTAAAACTCTAAGTTTGCTTACAAATATCTTGGCTATATTATCCGAAAATTTAATATTAAAAAAAATCAATGAAAGCCACTTGTTTGTAATAATATTCGCAAAGTCATTTTCTAATATTCATGTCTTTTCAAATCTGAATTTTTTAGGACTACTGCTAAGATTATCATAAGTGTTAATAATCGGGCAGTGTTTTGAATAAACACTCGAAAGACCAACGACCTTACAGATAGGGAACTTATCTTTAATTTCATCACTAATGAAAAACTATCCAACGATGCCATCGAGGGGACTTCTCTAGAACCTGACGAGCTAAAGCATTTGTTGGTCAATGATAACTCGATCAAATTACCATAAATGATAAACTGGTCGAACTCTTCCATAGCAGTAAAGTCCCCTTCTCTAGGAGCTCGCTCTCCTAAGAACCTAGTAATGTTGAAGTCCCCACCTAATACCCAAGGGCCTGGGCGAGTGCTCTACAAGCAAGACATTCACACCAGAAGGCCCTACGCTCGACCTTGGAATGAGGTCCATAGGCATTACAAAAATTGAGGATCGAATTGTCGGTATTGTCAGGAAAGATAAAGTGCAACGAATGAACATTAATAATCTACTGGAAAACTAGATGTACCTATCGCGCCATCCCTTAATAACCCACCTCCCCCAAGCTGCCCCTAGCCGGGAAACAGACAAGGTGACTAAAGTCAAAGTCACCTAGACTCCTATAAAAATGATAGATGGATTCTCAATTTTAGTTTATTGTAAAAGAGCAATGTCGATGTTGTTACCCTTAAAAGAAGACCTAATTTTATTACATTATCTAAATCATGAATACCCCTGACATTCTAACTGATGTACCTCATGGTCTACATGATCGAGCCTTCTCAAATTCCCTACACATAATGAGCTCAATGTCGATATAAATGTCATCAGAGGAAAAGCTTGCACTGGAAACTAGATGGCGCGAAGCCTGAGTAGATAGGGAACTCAAGGTGCATGGATTGTAAGTACCACTGAAGATACGAACCATACCTGAGCCTGACCCACCGACGCTTCCTTTAATGCCCAAGCCAGAGGAAGCATCCACATGGGAAGAAGTACGATCTTTATAGCCCCTCAACTTTGCGCTTCTCTAACAATGCCACTGGAAGTTGCTTTGTTCTTGCCTCTACTGTTGCTCCTAGAGGAGGCAGCAGAAGTGGACCTAGTGCTTAGGTGGTCTAAAGGCAAGACATATGTAGAGGACCTTGGATCACAATCCTTTGAAATAAGTGGTTCGGTGATCGAGCTATCACCCACCATGCAAATCTTTAATCCATTCGAATACGGTACCAATGCCAGACAAATAGATTCTTCGTCATTAATTCTCCCACAAATTGCATCTCCATCATCAAGTATCCCTCTCACACCAACGATTATTACCCCTGAACTAGTCTATCCCACCTCCATACCATCAACCCAAACAGCGTCACCTATAACATCCTCTATTTGTGCATCAATGATCGCACCATCCACTGATAGCTCTTCACCCTCATCAGATTCAACATTCAACCGAGGTTGCAATATCATGCATATAACATACATGCACTTGAATTGTATTATCATGTGTATCATGTGCATATGTAATACGTGCAAGTTCATGAACCTCTCCTTTGTTATATGCACTGCCAATTAGTGCACATGAAACCCCTCCCATACCTAAGACGTCACCTTCACCTACAGACTTCTCCGTGTACTCAACACCAGTCGCCAAACTTTCAACTTTGTCCCCCCAACAGCCAATCATCATAAACAACAACCCTTTTCGGACCCACGCAATGCACTATAATCGCATTCTTATCATGATCCTTCAGCCTGGATTATAGGCAAACTCCAAGCAATCTGTAGCTATATTCTCGTCTACTCCGACGGCATTTCCCCCTCCATCATGCCCTACGGCACCAGCGACCCTATCACAAGCATTGGTATCACCGCCATCAAGCACATCCACATATAAACTTCCATATATTTTTGCAACCTCCATGCCGCATGCACTACCTACTATATCACCATCCTAACCTACTACAACTGCACCAACTTCACTAACATTCACGTCATTAACAAAAACATTAACATCTTCATAATTAATTTGCACAACCCTATTATGTTCCCTATTGGCATTAACAACAAAAGTACCATTAGACTAGAAACATCCACATAATCACCAGTTGCATTAACCCCATTAACGCACAAAGTATCCCTAAATTCTCTAACTTCATTAATGCACAACCACTAAATCAATTAACTTCAATAAAAACGCTATTATTTCCATCACCTGAATTAGAACTGCCTATTGAATTCTTCGTTTTAACAATTTTCTTTTCTGAATTAATATGCACGCTGTGTAACACCCCGAAAATTTAAGCAGAAATTTTAAATAAAAGAATTAAATTTAAATATAATAAGGGAAAAAATAAATTTTTGCTAATATCTGAATCTTGCCGCGAGACTTACAGCGTTGTGTTTGCAGCGATTTTATGGACAATTTTCATATATGACCTTTTGAAATCGGAGCTAATATGGAAAAGTTATAGACGTTTTAAATTTTGAGATTGAAAATAATAAAATAAATAAAATTGGATATACATATTCTAAACCTAGAAATTTCCACTGGTCGACAACATCACCCTGACTGGTCGACCTCCTAACGGTCGACCACCCTAAGGCAAAGTGGTGGACTAGTAGATGTTTTAGGACGAAGGTTTGGTTAGGCCAACGGCCTGGGTTTAATCGTATAGTTTTTATCAACATTTAGATTTACATCATAGATTTTGAATGGTTAGCATTAGCTAGAACCCTTATAAATATAACACTAGCCCAAACCCTAATTCACAAAAATAGAGTAGAACGTCCAGACTCCGTCAAATTCAAACCTCTTCCTCAAATCACAAACTTATTCAAAAATAAATAAACATAAAAATTGAGAGATCAAAGAAATTAAACTAAGCGGAGAGCTAACAAATGGAGTAGATCCCTAGTGCGATTCGAAGGCGATAACTTGGATTTAAGGTGATTGGGTATATTTAATTAGATGATTTATATGCTGTTAATTTTAATATACCCTATCTGACTTAGATTATTAGAAATTAAATTGAGAATCCTATTTGTTAGATCTGAGATTGAACAATAAATGTAAATTCATGTAAACCTGTTAAATAGGAATATATCTTGGTTACACCCTTTTTCTAATCAAATATGAATTTATATAAGTAGTTAATGTTGATGTTAAACCTAGGTTAGACTGCTTTACGTAAATTGAGAATGGAATTGAATATTGAATTTTGATAATTACAAATTATAGATTTACATCAACTATAATTTAGATCTTAAGTTACCGAAATGAAATTTTGGACAATAATGATTAACGAATCAAATGAAAAGGAAAATTTGAAGACGATAATCCATAATTAAACAATAATGATCGGTCAACCCTCTTACTGGAGCCGGTCGACCACAAGTGATCGACCGCTCCAGTACCAATGGTCGACCTATCTAGTACTAGCGGTCGACCAATTGGCAATTTTAGAGCACATTACGAACCTCGGCCTAAGGCCCAATGTAAAGACTGCCTTTTCCGACCCTCGAATGTCGATACCAATACATTCACGGTATTCAGGTACCAAACACCCAAGTGCTGGAAAGATTGATTGTTAGCGTAAGAAAAAGAAAAGAAGAAAACAAATAAGAAAGAGGAGAACAAAAGCATCATAATCTCTTATGAAGAATGATAGCATATGATATCAAAAGACAGTACATAGAGTTACTCTAAAATACATAGCATTTAAGAGTTACTAAGCAAAGTATTATCATCAGTCTGAACAGTTATAACAGTCTGTCTATACAATTACTAATATATATACATAAAGTAATGCAGCGAAAATAAATACAACAGTAGGTAAAATACCCAAGTCCTCTCCAAAAGCTCAATGAACATCAACAAAAACCTGCCTTTCTTAGACTGCTCGAAAGAGCACCCTTGGAAATAAGGAAAATATAAAACCATGAGTCAAACATAAGTCTGGTGTGAGAAAAGCAAGAAATATGTAGCTAGAATATAACAGTGCTTTTAAGACTGCATGGAATGCCGTAACGGTTATCCGCTCAAAAGACCAACCCATCTAATAACTACATAAGATGATATAATAGATAATGTCTATGATAAAGAATGTAAATCAGAAAATAGTTGTGCAGCTTGCATCTCACGGCACAATAATATTGAAGTACAATCAAAACTGCTAAGGTATGTTTGCATATGGATTTTCCATGGATATGCCTCTAGTAAACTAAAGTGGATATCCATGGCAAGGATCAAAAACTACTTTTCGAGCATAGTATATCTCTAGAAAGAATATACCATAAGGTAAAACAACTAACCCACACCCTCACATGTGAACCAAGTATCATCAACTCCATGGGCCCCAACAATCAAAAGCATCTCTAGATATGGAGTTGATATACACTTATGGTTTAACTAAACCTAAGATTGTGCATCCTACTCTGTCTTCAATCATTTACCGATGGTCAATACATGTTCAGCATCCCCAAACACAAGCCACAACTCAAACAGATCATAAATCCCAACATGGATTCCCATATCTCAAACAAGTCATGAACCTCTACATGGATTTGAGCATTTTAAACAAATCTCGAATCTCCACTAGATTCCAACATCTCGAATAGATCCACTTCCAAGAGATAGAACACATATCTCAGCCTTGAAGTGGTTTTCGGTAAGTATTACCTAAGTATACTTATCTGATCCCAGTCTCTTTAAGACTGAATCGACAAATTTTCAGTTAACTTAGCTCTGATTCTTTTAGAAATAAACAAACAACGGTAAGGGTGGAGCTCATCTCATATTCAAATGGATTTCCTTATCACTTATCCTCGAAGAGCAAGATGAGTTTATACGTAGGTTATATGATCATCGAGTGAATAATCGTACCATATACTTTCTATGTTTTTTCAAGATATTTCCTAAGTTAATTTGGTCATGTTCAATAATAATGAGAATGATCGGATATGGAAACCAAGTCTCACATACTTATCACGTTTCCGACCTTTTTAACTTACACTATCCTCGGCCAAGAGAGAACCCTGATATGTTTAAGCACTATTGCTTCTACACCCTACTTGAATCATCAATCTTAACTCTCACATATAGAACAAGTCTATTTTGTCGGCTTTTAGTGCTAAGTATGTAGGATCTAGATTAACCCTAGAGGGGGGGTGAATAGGGTTATAGAAATTTTTTATAAATTTACTGAATTAAACACGAAAACAAACTGCAGAGAAGTAAATATGCTGAAAAGTAAATCACACACAAAATTTACCCAGCTTCGGCAACCCCTGCCTACTGCTGCATTCCCAGATTTCTATTAGAATTAAACAGTCTCCCGCTTACAAACACTCTAACAGACTCGCACACCCTGCTACCGCCTATAGAGTTTTGCAAACTCGCACACCCTGCTTACTGAACTAATCTTAACTAGACAATCTGACACTACCTAAAACCTAGGTGGTGATTTACCCTGATTAGATTCTAAGAGTACAAACTTTAAAACAAAAAAACAAGGTCAAAGTTAAATAAAAACTTGAAACAAATTTTTCCCTTAAAATAACCCTGGCCAAAATAAATAAAAAACTTAAAACCCTTGTTAATTTAACAAGGCCGGCCCTTTATGTTTTCTCTAGCCCGTTCCTTTGTGTTTGTGATAATGGCAATTTTGTTCTTATTTCTGAAATTAAGGCTTCGGCTCTCTGCTTCCAAAATTAGGGCTTGATTGAAATTAAGGATGCCGACTTTATTACGATTGATCGAATTAGTGATTATCGTCCTTTGGCATGTCGATCGACTGTCTTCTTGAGCTTGGCTTCGGCTTCTCGTATGATCGAGTTTGATTCAAACACTCTGGTATATAATTTGATTTTCTGCATTACTGTTTACTCGTACTTGAACTCGATGCCGTTTATTGCCGATGATGATGAGTTTATATAGGAGTTCGATCTCCTTTATTTTCGTCTGATTTGATTTGCTTGGCCTCCACGTCGTTGAATCTTTCCATTACTTTGTTGTGATATTTTTGGTATTTGCTTTGTACCCACGACCTTGATTTTAAATCGTTCGATTGTTTTCTGGCAGAAACTTTCCTATTTTATTAACTCTGACTTTTTCAATTAAAACATACGGCTTTGATTTTGTGATATATTTGGTCAAAACAGAATTTGATTTCTTGACCACGGCTTCGACTTTGACCTGTTTCTTTGATATTGAACTATTGACTTCAGTTTTGACTAACTTGATTTTTGGTATGCAAATCCACGACTCTGTATTAACTTCGGCCATTACCATTTCTTTGATATTGTCTCTGACCATCTTCTCTGCCCATTTGTGTTTATCCCTGACTACTGCTTTGACATGAATTTGCTGTTCGATTTTTACCTTGTCACCATGCATGAAGATATCCATGATATAGTGATACTGCAATGTTGTGTTATAGTTGCTAGTTCCCTCTTCTCTTGAGCATATACATGTTTACTTTGTAGGCTTGAGCATAGTTCATTTGCACTTTATCTCTGACCTGTGCAATCCATTCATGTTGACTTCAGTTGTATTTGCTTTGAGATGCTTACAAGCTTGGTCTTTGAATTTAATGGTTGTTTTGCACTTCACTGCACTTGATTGTGATGTTGTGATTTATCATTTATTTGAATCAGTGTTCCATGTACACTTGATGTTGTCAGCTTTGAGCATGTTTCACTGTGAAGCATTCGAGCTCTTTGAGTTGCAGTGCATCATCACTTGTCTGTTGTTTATTGTACTTGTTTGCATTGACCATTTTGTCCAGACCTTTGCATATACTCTCTGTAGCATGTATTAATGTTGGATTTCTTTGTGGTGCTGGTAGTTTGAACTGTGCTTATGCCCTTCTCTGTTATATGTGCACTGTGCTTCACTTGAGTTTGCATTAGAATTATGGCTGATGTTCTTGACTTCGAGTTGCACTGCTACATGATGAACTTGTATTCATCTTGACTTGTTTGAATAGTTCATGTGCACTTTGAATATGCACTGAAATCATGTGTATACATACATATATGTATGTATATATGTGTTGTCCTTGTAGTCTTCATTCCTCCTTGAACCTGTAGTTGCTTCTTGTCTGCATTGATAGTTTTGCTTCCTTGACCTGTTATGTATTCAGTTGCATTTATATTTCTGTTTTGAGTTGTAAGTGCACTTTCTTTTGTACACTGCCATGATTCAGGCTTGTGTCTGGGTGCACTTCTTGGTCGAGTCCTTTGTACTCTGGTTCTTCGAGCTTGTTAGTGAGTTGTTTTGATACAAGTCTGTACTTTGTTTCAATTAAAGTGATTTGGTCGAGTCTGGAGCATTTGGTTGACTTGATACTCTGTTGTTACCATGTGATTGTATTCATTAGGTTTCCCCGTCCACTGCTCGACACAAAGTCTGGTTGCATTGAGTACATGTCTGCATGTTGACTTGTTTATCTACTGTTGCATTGACTTTGTATATATTGTGCTTGTTTCACTGATGGTCTTTGCTTTTGGTTTCACTTGTGTTGAATCCAGCTTGTCTTTTGGCTCAACTGTGCACACGAGTTGGCGAGGCAGTGCACACGTGTATAAATGTACACGTGTGTATTGCAGCCACTCACGATTACCTGTCTCTGATAAGAATACTGATATGCACAGATATTACACAATCAAAAATGATGATGACAACCCATATATCTGAGGCACCAATAAAAACACAATTCATCTTTTGTTTTATATTGCAAAAATATTTTATTTTCAATTTTACTGCGTCAAAGTATATTTCTGCAGATTGCTCAGATGCTGGATTCACATTGGAATGAAGTTGAAGATAAATACGAGTGTGAGTGATATGTAGTGAGGAACTGATGTAACTATGAAATTGTGATGTAATTGTATTATGACTGAAATTGTATAGTTATAGTGAGAGCTTGAAATTGTACTATCAAAATTGTAATAAATATTTGTTTGAATAAAATATTCGTTTGAATTCCAATTCTGTGTTATTTATTTTATTCAGCAAATATTTATTTTATCTGTGAAAAATAAAATAGTACAATATCAAATACATTTAAATGAATGTATATATGTTTATTATCATCAAACAAAAATCACGTAGACGCATATTCAACAATCTCCCCCTTTTTATGATAACAAACATATATTTAAGATTTTGACTATATTAAATGTATTTGATTATTCAGTTTGCTCCCCCTATTTGAATGCTCCCTCTCTACACAATACCCCCCTTCATATATGCATGAGAATAAAATATTCAAATGATTCAAATGAGCTTTGATGCAACTAGAAAATATTTGACCTTTATTTTCAAAATCTTAACTTTTCTCTCCCCCTTTTGTTATCAGCAAAAGAATAATAGTAATTGAAAAATAGAGATATAGTGATAGACATTAAAACAATATTAATTCTCAATCGAGTATAAATGTTAAATTTCAATAAAAAATCAAACAAAAATCATAAATACTTTAATTGATGCATATTCCACTTTAGAATGATATGAATGATTTCATCAAATAAAACCATAAAGTTGTGTCTATTTGTGGTATATTTATTTCAGGAAATTTGAATATCTACTAACCATGCAAAACCGTTATGACTTTTAAATGAGATTAGTAGTATTCTAAATTTTTATTTTAAAAAAGAATTCAAGTATCTTCTAACCACGCATAACCGTGAGGACTTTTAAATGGGATTAGAATCAACTTGTCTATTTAATCAATTAATTTTGATTTGCGTTCCAAACATGCATAACCGTGAGGACTTTTAAATGAGCATGGAAACACATAATCAAAAATCCAAGTAATTCACCCATGCATAACCGTGAGGACTTTTAAATGAGAGTGAATATTTTGGATATTATTATTTATTGTAAGAAATATAATAAAATTGAAGCACAAATGATTTCCCGGTTAAACTACCACATATTGACATACTATATTGACTTTTGATGAGTGATGGTCGATAGAAAAATGGTAGAAATAGAAATGATCATGGAATATTTATCAATAAAAAGTTTTTATAATTCTTGTTTAAATTTCTAAAGAAATTTTCTAATTATACTTTCTCAAGTCATAATATATGATTAATATCAACACTCATCTTATTTTCAATCACTATTTATCTTTTTAGATAATTATTAGGGGGTCAGATCAGTTAATCAATTTCAGAAATAGTTATAAAATCAAATTTTCTTAAATAACTAATCTGATACAAGGTCAACAGAAATTATTTTCTAGAAGGGGTTTTTAAGAAAAAATTCTGCTAAAATAGAAATTATTTCAAGTGAAAAATATGCAGATATTTTCTTTGAAAAATGATGCAGCAAATGAATGTCTCGAAATATAATCACGTTCCACCAGTAATTTTTCTATCAACTATATTACCAGTGTGATCTGCATCTGACTTTAAATTCCACTCGATATTCACTCGTTGGATGTCATAGACCAGATTTTGAAATTTCAACAAACTATCTCAGAATTATTTTCAACAATTTTTAAACGAAATTTTCTTGACTTTGAATTGAAGTCGTGTTAACCATCAAACAAATATCACAGTGTCAGATTTAGAAACAGTAGGATCAACTGTCATTAAACCATCATCATTATTTCAAAACAATTTCTTGAAGTTTCACCAATTTCATAAAGTTTCAACAATTTCAACAATTTCTTAAAAACCTTTTTATAGCATGAGTAATCAGTAATCAACATCATAATTTGACCAAACAGATTAAATTCAATGGAAAAAAAATGGTTGGTCAACTTTTAAGCACAAATCAAAGTCATAGATAAGAACAAGTCATGTAAGATCATATCAAGTTTAGAATCTGTCAACCATCATAATTACTTCAAGTAATTCTATTTAAAGATGATTGGTTTAAAAAAATCAGAATTAACATCATCAATCATTTCACATAACTGGCTGATTTAGATTATGGTGCAGATTTTCACATTTTATCTATCGTTTGAAAATAAAAACAATTACCTGTTTTACCTGTATGATAATCTTTCGTTGTTTGCCCATTGTGAATCTGTCACCTTTATACTAGGCTAAGGAACGTTGATTTGTCGCCCGTTGTGTGTCTGGAACAGCCAGAATCCAGATAACACTAATGTTGTTCCTTAGCCTGCCACCACACCTACACGGTAAAAGATTTTTGTGACCTATTTGTTTTTATAGGTCCATGGTTGTTAGTGGCAGAATAATTTGATGAATATGTTTGAGTAGACCCAAAACTATTAATATATGTTCCTTTTGGCACCCAAACTTGTTTTGTCCTTTTATTCTTATTCCAATAGACATGAAATTTGTTTGTAGAATTCTTAGGGGCCCAAACTTGTATAAATTTTGTGTTCTTGTTCCTATGACTACAATTTTCAACACGATGACCAATTATTTCACATCTAGCAAAGACACTCTTACCTTTTGCATTATCATCAACTTGTGTTTTCCCAAAACCTAGTCCTTTTCTGTTGTTAGCAAAAAGTTGATTTCCCAATAACATGTTGAATGATTTTTCTCCTCTTGAAAAGTTATTCAGAGTTTTCTCAAGATTTTGGACTTTGGTTTTTAGTGTTGTGTTTTCAGTCACAAGTGAGGTGCATCTATTTATAAAATCCTTTTTCCTAGTGTCAATGGTTTCCTTAAGACTCAAGTTTTCTTTTTCAAGATTCTCAAAGCTATTCTTAAGTTTTGATAATTCTGAATCTAAAATTTTACATTTTTTACAGTCTAGGTTTTGAATATTTTCAAGTTCAGTTTCTAACCTAAAATTTTCATGGGCAAGTACTCTTCTATCAGATTTCAGTTTTTCAATTTTAGATTCAAGAGCATCAACTGTTTTAGTAAGATCAAGGCACAATAAAACAAGATCTTTATAAGAATAGTCACTTACCTCACTAGATTCCTCTGAGCTTGCTTCTGAATCTGATTTTTCCATAAGACCCAAGTTAGCCTCCTCTGAGCTATCATTCGAAACTTCCTCTCCTTCTTCATCATCCCAAGTTGCTGCAAAGGCCTTCTTCTTCTTCTTCTTCTTTCCTTTGTTGTTTTTGAGAAGTGGGAAATTTTGTTGGAAGTGGCCACGCTTCTTGCAGTTAAAGCAGGTCAATTCATTATTGGAATTGTCAGAATCTTTTGACCTATTACCATTTGTTTTCTTCTTGCGTGGCCCAAATCTTGACCATTTTCTAAGATTATTGACAGCCATTGCAAGCTCTTCAATTAGATCTTCTTCTTCTTCATCGCTCTCTTCTTTGCTCTTTAAGGCAATCGTCTTCTTCTTTGATTCGGAGTTATTGCGTTCCTCCTTTGTTTTTAGCTCAAGTTCATATGTCATCAAGTTGCCGATCAACTCCTCCATGCTTAGTTTACTCAGATATTTCGATTCTTGTATTGCCGTGACTTTTGCCTCAAAGTTCATCGGTAAGACTCGTAGCACCTTCCTCACAAGCTCTACCTCAGTGAATACCTTCCTAAGCGCTCTAGCATTGTACACCAGTGTTGAAAAGCGTCCAAACATGTCCTTTATGCTCTCGCCTTTGTCCATCACAAAGTTCTCATATTCATTGCTGAATAGGGCTAGACGAGACTCCTTGACTTGAGAAGTTCCTTCATGTGTCACCTCCAAGGTATGCCAAATTTCCTGCGCATTTGTACAATGAGAAATTCTATTAAATTCATTTTTATCAAGAGCATAGATCAAAGCATTCATGGCTTTAGCATTTGTAGTTTTTAATTTCTTATCATTAGCGTCCCACCTATCCTTAGGTTTAGGAATCTCAGTATCACCAACAGTTATAGTGGGAGCTTTATAGCCAGTTTCAATAATATCCCAAACATCATAATCAACAGAACTAAGATAAATACCCATCCTGACTTTCCAATAAGCATAATCATTCCCATTAAACATAGGTGGCCTAACAATAGATTACCCCTCAGAAAAAGCATTATTTGGTGGATTCATGACTCTAGAGTTAAAGAAAAAATACCGGGCTCCGATACCACTTGTAGGATCTAGATTAACCCTAGAGGGGGGTGAATAGGGTTATAGCAAATTTTTATAAATTTACTGAATTAAACATGAAAACAAACTGCAGAGAAGTAAATATGCTGAAAAGTAAACCACACACAAAATTTACCCAGCTTCGGCAACCCCTGCCTACTGCTGCATTCCCAGATTTCTATTAGAATTAAACAGTCTCCCGCTTACAAACACTCTAACAGACTCGCACACCCTGCTACCGCCTATAGAGTTTTGCAAACTCGCACACCCTGCTTACTGAACTAATCCTAACTAGACAATCTGACACTACCTAAAACCTAGGTGGTGATTTACCCTGATTTGATTCTAAGAGTACAAACTTTAAAACAAAAAAAAACAAGGGCAAAGTTAAATAAAAACTTGAAACAAATTTTGCCCTTAAAATAACCCTGGCCAAAATAAATTAAAAACTTAAAACCCTTGTTAATTTGACAAGGCCGGCCCTTTCTGTTTTCTCTAGCCCGTTCCTTTGTGTTTGTGATAATGGCGATTTTGTTCTTCTTTCTGAAATTAAGGCTTCGGCTCTCTGCTTCCAAAATTAGGGCTTGATTGAAATTGAGGATGCCGACTTTATTACGATCGATCGAATTAGTGATTATCGTCCTTTGGCAAGTCGATCGACTGTCTTCTTGAGCTTGGCTTCGGCTTCTCGTATGATCGAGTTTGATTCAAACACTCTGGTATGTAATTTGATTTTTTGCTTTACTGTTTACTCGTACTTGAACTCGATGCCGTTTATTGCCGATGATGATGAGTTTATATAGGAGTTCGATCTCCTTTATTTTCGTCTGATTTGATTTGCTTGGCCTCCACGTCGTTGAATCTTTCCATTACTTTGTTGTGATATTTTTGGTATTTGCTTTGTACCCACGACTTTGATTTTAAATCGTTCGATTGTTTTCTGGCAGAAACTTTCCTATTTTATTAACTTTGACTTTTTCAATTAAAACATACGGCTTTGATTTTGTGATATATTTGGTCAAAACAGAATTTGATTTCTTGACCACGGCTTCGACTTTGACCTGTTTCTTTGATATTGAACTATTGACTTCAGTTTTGACTAACTTGATTTTTGGTATGCAAATCCACGACTCTGTATTAACTTCGGCCATTACCATTTCTTTGATATTGTCTCTGACCATCTTCTCTGCCCATTTGTGTTTATCCCTGACTACTGCTTTGACATGAATTTGCTGTTCGATTTTTACCTTGTCACCATGCATGTAGATATCCATGATATAGTGATACTGCAATGTTGTATTATAGTTGCTAGTTCCCTCTTCTCTTGAGCATATACATGTTTACTTTGTAGGCTTGAGCATAGTTCATTTGCAGTTTATCTCTGACATGTGCAATCCATTCATGTTGACTTCAGTTGTATTTGCTTTGAGATGCTTACAAGCTTGGTCTTTGAATTTAATGGTTGTTTTGAACTTCACTGCACTTGATTGTGATGTTGTGATTTATCATTTATTTGAATCAGTGTTCCATGTACACTTGATGTTGTCAGCTTTGAGCATGTTTCACTGTGAAGCATTCGAGCTCTTTGAGTTGCAGTGCATCATCACTTGTCTGTTGTTTATTGTACTTGTTTGCATTGACCATTTTGTCCAGACCTTTGCATATACTCTCTATAGCATGCATTAATGTTGGATTGCTTTGTGGTGCTGGTAGTTTGAACTGTGCTTGTGCACTTCTCTGTTATATATGCACTGTGCTTCACTTGAGTTTGCATTAGAATTATGGCTGATGTTCTTGACTTCGAGTTGCACTGCTACATGATGAACTTGTATTCATCTTGACTTGTTTGAATAGTTCATGTGCACTTTGAATATGCATTGAAATCATGTGTATACATACATCTATGTATGTATATATGTGTTGTCCTTGTAGTCTTCATTCCTCCTTGAACCTGTAGTTGCTTCTTGTCTGCATTGATAGTTTTGCTTCCTTGACCTGTTATGTATTCAGTTGCATTTATATTTCTGGTTTGAGTTGTAAGTGCACTTTCTTTTGTACACTGCCATGATTCAGGCTTGTGTCTGGGTGCACTTCTTGGTCGAGTCCTTTTTACTCTGGTTCTTCGAGCTTGTTAGTGAGTTGTTTTGATACAAGTCTGTACTTTGTTTCAATTAAAGTGATTTGGTCGAGTCTGGAGCATTTGGTTGACTTGATACTCTGTTGTTACCATGTGATTGTATTCACTAGGTTTCCCTGTCCACTGCTCGACACAAAGTCTGGTTGCATTGAGTACATGTCTGCATGTTGACTTGTTCATCTACTGTTGCATTGACTTTGTATATATTGTGCTTGTTTCACTGATGGTCTTTGCTTTTGGTTTCACTTGTGTTGAATCCAGCTTGTCTTTTGGCTCAACTGTGCACACGAGTTGACGAGGCAGTGCACACGTGTATAAATGTACACGTGTGTATTGCAGCCACTCACGATTACCTGTCTCTGATAAGAATACTGACATGCACAGATATTACACAATCAAAAAGGATGACAACAACCCATATATCTGAGGCACCAATAAAAACACAATTCATCTTTTGTTTTATACTGCAAAAATATTTTATTTTCAATTTTACTGCGTCAAAGCATATTTCTGCAGATTGCTCAAATGCTGGATTCACATTGGAATGAAGTTGAAGATAAATACGAGTGTGAGTGATATGTAGTGAGGAACCGATGTAACTATGAAATTGTGATGTAATTGTATTGTGACTGAAATTGTATAGTTATAGTGAGAGCTTGAAATTGTACTATCAAAATTGTAATAAATATTTGTTTGAATAAAATATTCGTTTGAATTCCAATTCTGTGTTATTTATTTTATTCAGCAAATATTTATTTTATCTATGAAAAATAATATAGTACAATATCAAATACATTTAAATGAATGTATATATGTTTATTATCATCAAACAAAAATCACTTAGACGCATATTCAACAAAGTACATGACTAATTATGTTCCTTAGACGAGTAATCACACCAAGCACGATCAACCCACACAAGGCACAATCAAGTCCCATAAACGACCTTTAATCCCCTTTTTAGTTAATTAATCTTTCATTAATTAAAATTTCTTTTATTAGTAAAACTCTTTTTTTCTAATAAAAACTTTATTAATTAAAACTTCCTTATTAATCTCCTTTGTTAATTAAACTCCTTTATTAATTAATAAAACTTCGTTTATTAATTACTAGTTTCTTCAGAAGTAAGAGAACTACATATAGGAGTCCTCCTCGAGGGAACTTAAATATATAAGTTCTTAAAGCTAGAGATATTTCATACCAACGCTCCTCCCCAGGGGTTCTCAAATCGTATAAAGCCGTGAAGCTTTTACATACTTCCTTTCTATACTTGTATAAATATTTAATTGACCTTTATAAAAGATATACACTTGTATTCTACCATTTCACTATTCGTTTATACTCTTTTTACTATTTATTTATACTCTTTTCACTATTCATTTATATTCTTTTCAATACTTCAAAACATATTTGTATACTTGTCTCAATGGTATAAGTATATTCACAAATCACTTAACAAGGTTTACCTACTTTAAAGTATAATTAAAGAGGTTAAAAACAAATGTTACTTAAACATTGTTTACTATAAAACCCTTCACTATTATAAGTTAAATTTTTACTTTTTCTATTTTTTATAAATATTCCATACTTGTTATTATCTTTAAAATATCCATTATTAAAGATCTAAGTATATTTATAAGGGTTAAAGATAAGTATTACTTTAACATTGTCACAATAAACCCAAAACCATTTACTTATATTTATCTTTAAAATATTCATTATTAAATATCAAATTATATTCCAAGGTATAATTAACAAGGGTTAAAAACAAATGTTATTAATAACATTATCACAACAAAGCCAAAACATTTTTATACTTGTCATTAACTTAATGACATTCATTTTAAAATTCTAAGCATATTCACGCTTATTGATTAAGGTAATACACTTTTATTTAACATCTCAAAAACATTTATTTTAACTTAAAAGTTAAAATCCAAAACTTCGTTCACTACTTTTTATAAAATATTTAACTTACTTTTTAAAACTTAAAGATATATATATATATATCTTTTAAATACTTATATTATGTTAAAACACATTTAAACTACTTAAAAATATATTATAATTGTCTATATAGAATAATAACAAATGTGGAAATAAATGGAAAAACAAAAGGTAAACATGTTTTATTTTAAAAGACTCTTACTTTAAAAATTTATAATTAATTTTAAAAAATATATTTACACATGAAACTAATTTTAAAACACTCTAATATAAGTTAGAAAACAACCCAAAAATGATTAGAGAAAAGTACTTAATTCAAATATGATTGTTAAACAATTTAAAGTTTCAAACAGAAAAGATAGCATTTTTGGAAATGCTAACTAAATTATTTGCAATGGATAAAAAGTGTTTCAGAAGCAAAGACAGCATTCTTCCAAAGCTATAAAGTTCTGGGCATGTTTTTAACATGATTTTGCAACAACTTTGAGGAAAGTTTTCAACGCCTAAGCAATTGATTTTTATCCAATTTTTTACCGTAGTTAGAATACTTAGAGTACTTAAAAATCATGGAAAGAAATCCCTATGATTATCTTTTAATTATTTATTAAAAAATTTCGAAAACAAGGTATTTTTTCTAAAGTGCTTATAAAGCGACATTTCTACTTCAAACTTTCTTAACTTTGTTTGATCAGGTTTAAACCTTTTTAAAACTTGATATTTTTACATTAATAAGTACTTATATCTTACTTATTAATATAGAAAGTTCTAAGGATGTCTTCTGAAGTTGACTAAAACTTCATTGAACATAAAGCTATTTTAAAGTGCATCTATAGCGATCTTTTCGACCTTTTCGCTTCAAACTTTCACAACTTTGTTCTGTTATTTTCACAACTTTCCAAACTAATTTCTTTATGTCAAACACACAAAAGCATGTGCAGAGAACAAGAAAATATATAATTTCACAATATATTCACATTTTAACCAATTTGACATATGTTAAATACAAGGGATTTCAAAGTGCGTTTATAGCGACTATTTCACTTCAACCATTCTGAACACACTTCAACTTTTCACACAAAATTATAAAACATGTAGACAAAAATTCATGGCCATGTTTCATATTTTAGACGGTTAAAAGAGAGATTATACTACATATAATGTTGTCACCTGCTTTCCAAAGCAAGGAGGGTCCAAAAGTTATAACTTGCATTGTTCTTTACTTTACATTTTATATTTCAACAATCAAACATTATGTACACATACACACAAATCAAATGATGAACAAACTTACTTTAAAACAAAGTATACAACAAGCATATGCCTGTAGATTCAAGAACAACTTCCTACCATCACCCAAAGCAACCACCACTGCCTTTAAAATCACAAAGCCAAGCCCCCTGCAACTTTTAAGTGCTCACGGCCTAGAGCATGTGTCCCATTTTCTTCTTCATTTCTTTACTTCTTTAATGTTAAAGCCTAGATAATATAAGAACTTTGATAGTGTTTGGAAGAGAAAGGATTTGATTTGGATTTGTTTTGAAGAATTAAAGAGAAGAAAGTAGTGTTGGAGTTTAAGAGTTTTTGTCTGAATTTTTTTTTGAAATCAAATAATGAAATGAAAGAGATACAAGGTGAATGATTTAGCAACACAAAAAGACCACAAAACATCCTTGGTTTGGCCGGCCACAACCACTCTCCCTCTCTCATTTCCACGCTAGCATATGCACACCATACCTTCCTTAAATCACTCCATGATTCCCTCTTTAAATCCCTCTTCTTTGTCTCCATCTAGAAGCATGCTTATTCTAATTAATTTGCTTATGAACTTAGCTGAATTAAACTCTTGTAATTGTCTTCATATGTTACTGTGAAAGTGCCAAAGAATTCAAACAACTTTTATTTAGTAAAAATTCATTTATCAATAAAATGATTTTCAGTCACATTATCAATATTTCTTCGAATTATTAATTAAAATAGGTTAACAAGGTTATATAATCACATTTATTCAAAACGATCCAAGATTAAAATATTTAAATAGGCTATGGTTGAAGTTTTGGGTCGTTACACCTAGGTTATAAATAAAATAGTTAGCACTATGTATATATATATATATACATATGTTATAGATGTTAGCAGAAGTAGGGAGGCTAGTTCCCTATGTTGATGATGCCAGGATGTTGTGGGACTGGGCAAATATTATTTATCCAGTAGGGTCAATATTCGACTAAAGGCTATTATATCGCAAATTGCACTCGCAGGGGGTTCTATATTGGATGCACAACACTAACAAGGATGTTTGATGGAGTGTTCAGCCTGGCACTAATGGGAATTCCTTGGTATTCACGGTGACGTGACGTGATGTTGTGTTGTTGATGGGTCCCAACGCGGTGCAATAAAAGGCATTAGGTTACCAATGAGAGATGGACAACGATGTAGCGATGATGGGACACCCCCAACGAGTCGACATTGCGGGCTCCCCCTTGATGCCTAACTAGGATATGTGTAATCGTAATATAGGAACATAGTCCCATGGTTGATATGATACGTGTAGCATAATGTGGGAAACTTAATCTCACGGTTAAGAATTGTAGGTAACCCCTATGTAGGAATAGTTTCAGTAGCTATTAGCCAATCATTAGTTGTCTTGAGGTTTGATGAGATGATCGATCCTAGGTATTAACCTACACAAGTTGTAATTTTGGTGTGTATTGAGCTAAACCCCTTAAGCATATAAAATAAGTAATTCACGGACACTCGTAGGACATTCTAGGTCATATAGAGTATCACTAAAGTTAATTACATGTGATCACCATATATTAACAATGTACTCATTCACCAAAGTTTTCTCTGACCAACTCATTTCCTCTTTTTTCCCCACCATAAGAGGATAGGGCAGCAGGTGATAGGCATGAGATCAATACGGGGAGAGACGAGCTTAGCAGTGGAGTTGCTATATATTTTCCATTTCTCTCTATGTATTTAATTATCTTATTAAGTACTTAGTATTTTTCAGACTATGTATCGTATTTTTATGTACTCTGGATTTGACTATGTACTATTTCTGATACTGTGTTTTAGGATATTTTCTGAGATGGATATTTTCTGTATTTATATTTTATTGCCTTCCGTTGTGAGATCTAAAAGTGTAGAGTGTCTTAGATCATATCTGTTTATCCCTAGTCTCTATAATGTTTAAAAACCTGATAGCTCGTACTTCTTAGCAACGACACGAGTCCGAAAGTCACCCTAGATTTTGGATCGGTGTGTCAGGAGGTGCGGGTTGTTATGGTTGGTATCTGAGCTTAGGTTCGAAATTCCTTTGGGATTAGGGGCATATTAAGAGAACAAACTTGGAAAGTTTTTTAATAAAATTTAAAAAAAGTTTTCCAAAAGGTTTTCAAAATGGGTTTCCTATATATGTATGTATGTATGTATGTATGTATGTATGTATGTATAGTTAAATGCTTTTCAAAATGTTTCATATAACTGTAATATGAATAACTCCTTCCCTTATTCTTTCCAATACTATTAATGGAAAACTTGTTAATAAATACCCAAAATCATAGATAGAAAGGATGAGCGATCATGTTGGTTTCGGCTCAGGCGATCCAACTAAGATTCCGAGTGTGAACGCCCTTATTTGGTTCCGTCGGTATCTATAAGTGAAGGGTCAATCCAAGCATAATCCTAGTAGGGGATCCATAGAGTTGCGCCAGGTGTAGTTCTAACTTGACCATATGCCGCCAATTTCGCCAAGCTATGTAAGGACTTTTCCAATTTAGGACGGAAGTCATATGTAAGGACTGAGTCATATGTGGACTCGAGGGCATGGATCCACACTTATGAGAGGATTTTGGATTAATGGGTCTTGTTGCTGAGGTAAGGAGACAGCTTGCTACTTGGCATTTACGTATGGAGGCCCTAAATTGGTGGGATGTAGTTGTGGTGGAGACTGATGAGGGAGAGATCACTTGGGGGATATTAGGAGACATTTTGAGATAAATTTTCTTTTGAGAGTAGAGGAGGGAGTATAGTTAAAGAGGTCCATACACTTGTGAAAGGAAGAGATGTCAGTAAAGGAATATGTGAACCGTTCAATGAGTTCGTTAGGTTTGGGATAGAACTGGTAAATACCCCTCATAAGAAAGCATTGAAGTTTGTTAAAGGGATGAATCAACCTCTTCAAGATTTGGCTCTTAATTATATTCTCATGAGTGCAACTTATGAGGATTTAGTGGAGATGGCTTTGCTAAATACCGTCTCCAATAAGGAAGTGAAGGAAGAACCCAAGAAGTCTGGAGGAAAGGTGCTACAACAGAATCAACGCAAGGGCGGAGGAGGACCCAAAGGGAAACTTAAGAAGCAGGAGATGCAATATAGGAGATATGTAAGAAGGGGCACATTGCTAAGGAATGCAAGACAGACATCCTAAAGATCAAGTGTTACAACTGCAATCAATTAAAGCACATAAGGAGGGAGTGTCCATCACTATAGAAGACCTCTACTCAGGTAGTAGCAGCTTACACACTGGATGTCGTTCCCGGCTCGAGTGCACCTCTAGTAGTGGACAAGGGGAAGAAGGTCGTGATTGAAGGTGTGTTAATTTTATCTGATTTATCCATTCTTACCTTATTTGACACTGGGCATCACATTATTTTATTTCCAATAGACTTATAGATGAGTTACACTTAGACACTAGCATATTTACAGACCATGTAGTTGTATCAAACCCGGTTGGAGGACCGGCTTATTTACCTATGATACGTAGGAGTTTAAAATTGTTTATTTTGGGGGTCAAGTTTGTTTGCGATGCTTTTTTCTTAGGATTTTCTGAGTTTTTTTTATTTTAGGCATGGATTGGATGACGATGCATGGGGCAATCCTAGATTATGATAGGAAGGTTGTTAGGTTGGGTCTTGTGGTGGGTGCAGTCTAGAGGTTTATTGTAATCCCAAAGGTTAAGTTATGTTAAGTTATCCATATTCATTAGACTTATCATATGATGAATTAGATTTAGTGCATGTAGTTAGAGACTATCCAGATGTCTTTTCCGAGGTTATCAGTCTCCCGCCCCAAAGAGAGATCGAGTTTCGAATTTATCTAAAGGAGAATGCCAGACCAGCTGCCTTATCCTTAAGGCATATGGCTCATAAGGAGAGACATGATCTAAATAATCAAGTGAGTGATCTTTTGGAGAAGGACATCCTATGAAGAGCATTTTAGGGTGGGGAGCACTAGTTGTCTTTACCACTAAGGCAGATGGTTCCATGAGGCTTTGCGTCGATTATAGAGAGCTAATTAAGCTAACAAAGAAGAATCATCACCCATTGCCCTGCAAAGATGATCTCTTTTATCAATTGATTAGAGCGAAGGTGTTCTCTCAGCTTGACTTGAAAACTGGATTCCATCAGTTGCGCGCAGCCGAAGACAGTATTTAGAAGACTGCTTTTCATACACCTAACGGACTTTATGAGTGGTTAGTCATGTCTTTCGGACTGACCAATGCACCCACCAACTTTGTTGATCAAATGAGCTAAGTTTTAAGAAGGTTGCTTAATAAGTTCATGGTGGTATTTACAGATGACATTTTAGTCTATCCAAAGAGGGAGGAGGATCACAGGATGCAATTAGAAGAAGTGCTCAATACACTCCATGAGCATATGTTGAAGGCAATGTTTTCTATGTACCAATTTTGGTGCAAGGAGGTATGCTTTTGGGACACGTTGTCTTGAAGCGTGCGCTGGCAGTCGATCCTAGTAAAATTGCTGCAGAGAGGATTGGCATGTGCCAAAGAATGACATGGAAGTGAGGAGTTTCCTTAGTTTGGCGGGCTACTATAGGAAGTTCATCTCTAACCCGCCTCAACAAGAATAATTTGGTTTTCTCATGGGATGCGAAGTGCAAGGATGCTTTTATCAAGCCGAAGAAGGCATTGGCTAGTGCACCTATTCTAGTTTTACCCGATGGCATGGAGGCATTCACAGTATATACCAACGCTTGTGGTATGGGGTTGGGCGCGGTGTTGATGCGGGAAGGGAGGGTAGTGAGCTATGTTGGTTGACAGTTGAAGGTCCATAAGAGAAACTATCCTACCCATGATTTTGAGTTAGTGGCCATTATCTTTACACTCAAGTCATGAAGACACTATATTTTAGGAGAGGGTTTGAGATGTATACAGATCATAAGTCTCTGAAGTATTTATTCTCCCAAAAGGATTTGAACTTAAGGGAGCAGAGGTGGATGAAGTTTTTAGCATCGTATGACTTCGATATCTCATATACTCCGGGCAAGGGAAATGTTGTAGCCAATACCTTGAGTAGGCAGCATGTAGTGTTAAGTCCTTTATTCTTAGAGTAGAAGCATTTGGAGTTCATTTCCACGTTCGATTTTCGACCATTGTCAGATATTACTTCAGTATTGTTAGTGGATTCGGATGTGCAACCTACACTTATGAACCACATAGGACCTAGTCAAAAGCAAGATAAAGAGCTATTGGATATTTTCAAGAGGACTAGTGGAGGAGAGCAGTCGAGTCATTTGAGGCATTATACGATTGATTGGAGGGGGTGGTTAAAGACATATGATAAGTTATGTGTTCCTTTCATTATGGATTTGATTATTGAGTTTCCTGGCTCTAGGATGACTATTCATCCCAACGGAGACAAAATATACCCTGACATGAAGAGAGTCTTTTATTGGTCTGGTATAAAGAAGCATGTGGTAGAGTATGTAGCTCAATGCATGACTTGTCAGCTGTGCAGTTAATGCCCCGCTATATCCCCGCTATAATTCCGATATATCTTATAGCGGATTCCTACCGCTATGATTTTTCCATATCCCCAACATATAGCCTTTCTGCTTTAATCCCCGCTATTTCCGCTATATCCCATTATTTCCGCTATATTCCGCTATTTCCGCTATATCTTCTATAAAAAATTGGATTGAAAAATGATATTTATACGCTATAAAAATTATGAAATTAATTAATTTCATTGAATTTTTGATATATGCTTAGAAATGATAATACTCTAATATTCTACTAAATAAATTAAATTATATAACAGTTTTATGTTCATTTACAATACATTTGCACATATTTTTATTTAAAATTATTTTTGTATTAATTATAATTCAATTGAATGTTAATTTTTCATATAATTACTATCTATATATTTGTAAAAACAACAAGTATGGGATTTATATGCTATTTTAGAGTAATCCGATATATCCCGCTATATCTTTGCTACATCCCCGCTATGACTTTTTGCACCTCTACCGCATTGAATCCACCAAGCACTTTAACTGCACAGCTTGTCAGAGGGTAAAGGCAAAGAAAAAGAAGCTTGGAGGATTGTTGCAACTATTGGATACTCCTCAGTGGAAGTGGGAGAGTTTTTCTATGGACTTCGTTGATGGACTATCTAGGAGTAGGAGGGGGAATGAGAGTATTTGGGTCATAGTCGACTAACTAACCAAATGCACTCATTTCATTCCGGTTAGGAGTGCGAGGACTGCTGCGTCTTTGGTGACACTATACGTAAGGGAGGTAGTTAGGTTACATATATTCCTCCTAGTATTATTAGCGACCGAGATCTGATTTTCACCGGTGAGTTTTGGAGGAAATCTACAAGTGGCTTTAGGCCTGGAGTTGAGTTTGAGTACCGCTTATCACCTATAGACGGATGGACACACGAAGATGGTGAACCTGAGTTGGAGGACTTACTATGGATGCACATATAGGATTTTGGAGGCTCTTGGGAGGATCACTTGCCACTAGTGGAGTTTACCTACAATAATAGCTATCGGGCGATTATTAGGATGGTACCGTTCGAATCGTTGTACGAAAGGCCTTGTAGATCACTTTCTTGTTGGTGGGAGACTACGGATAGGATTGTTCTTGGACCGGGTATGGTTAGGGAGATATCAGAGTAGGTAGACTTGATCCATAGGAGGATGAAGACTGTTTAGAATAGGCAAAAGTCCTACGCTAACATGAGACACGCAGAGTTGGAGTTCGCAGTAGACGACATGGTTTTTGTGAATGTCTTACTGCTTAGGCATGTTATGAGATTTGGTAGTTTAGGGAAGTTAGCACCATAATTTGTAGGGCCTTTTCAGATCATTGGTAGAGTACGGAAGTTAGCTTATAGAGTGAAGCTTCCTGAGAAGTTAGCGGGAGTCCATGATGTTTTTCATGTGTCACACTTGCGAAAGTGTCTACATGATACAACATTTATAGTCGAGCCGAATCAGCTAGAGGAGGTAGGGGTAGAGAGGGAGTCACTTGTTCGATGTAAACCCACTCATATTCTTAAGCATGGTACAAAGCGACTCCGCAATAAAATTATCAAGCTTGTTAAGGTTTAGTGGTGAGATGATCTAGCGGAGAGTACATGAGAGTCTGAGGAGAAGATCCGAGCTACCCACCCACAACTCTTTTTTGGTGCGTAATCATTTTAGATAAATAAGTATAAGTCACTTGTGTTTTTAGGTTGTAGCTTGGTATTCCCCATAGGTAGAGACTATTGGATGGTAAGCATGGTTGTGAGTGTGTCATTATGGCATGTTTTGGATGATGGATGCTACTGGATGTATTTATTGAACCGACCTTTGCACATTTAGGCCAATATGCTCTTGAGTTAGCATACGCACACCATCACTTGTCTTATTTTATTTAGTTATTTGCATATGGATTGAACGGTTTGCACATACATGTTGAATTGCTAGTATATTTACGTAGGATGTTGCATATATTTGGATACATGACATAAGCATTTGCATTTCAGGAGGTTGACTAGATTAGGAGACTGCCTAATTTTTGCATTAGTATAGGTTCATATGCATTCCACGCATGCATGAACATATTGCATTAGAAATTTTAATTAAGAACAATGATTGGCGGCAGTTGATGGATGAGTAGATGGTTGTAGTTATTGATTTCTGTATGTACGAATTACATTTTTCCGTCCTTGGAGATTTCGGGGATGAAATCTCCAAAAGTGGGAGAATGTAACACCCCAAAAATGTAAGCGAAAATTAAAAAAAAGGATTAAATTTAAATATAACAAGGGGAAAAAATAGAATTTTTGCTAACATCCAAATCTAGCTACGATACTTGCACCTTTGCGTTCGTAGTGATTTATTGGACAATTTTTATACATAACCTTTTGAAATCAGAGCGGGTATGAAAAAGTTATAAACATTTTAAATTTTGAGATCTAAAATAGTTAAATAAAACAAAATTGGAAGTAAATATTCCAAAATTAGAAAGTTTCACCGGTCGACGACATCACCCTAACCGGTCAACCCATTGTGGTCTACCCACCCAAGGCAAAGCAGTCAACTTGTAGATGTTTTAGGATGAAGGTTTGGTTAGGCCAATGACCCAGATTTAATGTATAATTTTATCAGCGTTCAAATTTACATCGTATGTTTTGAAAGTCCAGTATTAGCTTGAACCCCTATAAATACAACACTAACCCAAATCATAATTCACAAAAATGAGAGCAGAATGGTCAGACTCTGTTAAGTTCAGATCTCTTCTTCAAATCATAAACTTCTTTAAAAATAAATAAAATTAAAAATAGAGAGGTTGAAGAAATTAAATCAAGCAAAGAGCTAGCAAACAGAGTAGATCTGAAGCGCAATTCAAAGAGGATAACTTGGATTTGAGGTGGGTGGGTATATTTTTAATTAGATGATTTATATGCAGTTAATTTTAGTATACCCTCTCTGATTTGGATTGGTAGAAATTATATCGAGAATCCCATTTGTTAGATCTGAGATTGAACAATAAATGTAAATTGATGTAAACTTGTTAAATAGGAATTGATATAGGATACACCCGTTTTCTAATCAAATATGAATTCGTATAAGTTGTTAATGTTGATGTTAAACCTAAGTTAGACTGCTTTACTGTAAATTGAGATTGGAATTAAATATGAAATTTTGATAATTACAAATTATAGATTTACGTCAACTATAATTTAGATCATAAGTTACCGTATTGAAATTTAGAATGTTAATTTTTGGCGAACGAAAAGAAAAATTTAGAGACGATAACCCCTAATTAAACAGCGACGATCGGTCGACTGCTCTTACTTGAGTCGCTCGACAGCAAGCAGTCGATTACTCCAGTACCAATGGTCGACCAGTTGGAGTTATCAGAGCGCATTATAAACCTCAGCCTAAGGCCTAGGTTACAAATAAAATAGTTATTACTGTATATGTGTGTGTGTATTATATGGATGTTATAGAAGTAGCAAAGCTAGTTCCTTATGTTGATGACGCTAGGGCATTGCGGGACTGGGTAAATGCTATTGATCCAGTATGGTCGATATTCGACTGGAGGAGATTCTATCGTAAACTGCACTCATGGGAGGTTCTATGGTGGATGCATAACACTAACGAGGATGCCTGATGGAGTATGCCACCTGGCATTAATGGAAATTCTTTGGTATTCACAGTGATGCGACGTGATGCCTTGTTGTTGATGGGTCCTGATATGATGCAATAAGAGGCTTTAGGTTACCAATGAGAGGTGGACACGGAGGTAGCGACGATGGAACAGTCCGGCAAATTGACATTGTGGGCTCCCCTACGATGCGTAACTAGGATATATGTAGTCGTAATGTGAAAACATTGTCCTATGGTTGATATGATACGTGTCATCATAGTGTGGGAAACTTACTCGTGTGGTTGGGAATTGTAGGTAACCCCTATGTTGGAATAGTTTTAGTAGGTATTAGATGATCTTTAGTTGTCTTGAGGTTCCATTAGTTGTTCGACCCTAGGTATGAATCTACACAAGTTGTAGTGTATGAGTGTATTAAGCTAAACCCCTTAAGCATATGAAATACGTAATTCACAAACACTCGTAGGACATTCTAGGTCACATAGAGTATTACTAAAGTCAATTGGAGTTGCTATATATTTTCAATTTCTCTTCATGTATTTACTTATCGTATTCGGTACTTAGTAATATCAGACTATGAACTTTTTTTCTGTGCATTTTGGATTTTACTATGTACTATTTTTGAGATTTTGTTTTGAGATATTTTTTGAGATGGTTATTTTCAATATTTATATTTTGTTGCCTTCCGCTGTGAGATATGAAAGTGTGGAATGTCTTAGGCCATATATGTTTATACTCGGTCTCTGGAATGTCTAAAAATCCGATAGCTCGTACTTCTTGACACCGACGTGAGTTCGAAAGTCACCTTAAGATTTGGACAATATGTCGAGAGGTGCGGGTTGTCACATATTGCTCACTTTATCTGTCTGTATATTTCCTTGAATCACAAAACTTAAATTACTATCTACATCACTCCGTGCAGGGCAACTAGATTTCATATCCAGACCTCCATCATCCCTTAATACCCCTTTACTCGCTACCAAACTAGAAGTCATGCCCCGACGTTCTACCATGCCAACCTCTATTGACCCAAACTGATTAGAACACGGCCCTTTTCCAAATAGATTAGCCTCGACTACATCAGCTTCAACATCATCAGGTTCTAGATTGTAATCACGCAAAGCATTAAACATGTCGTGTGTACGGAATTCAAAACTGCTCATGTATTTTGGCTGGGTCATATGCTTGTTAGCCGGCGCACAAGTAGCTCTAGTATTGTTACTAGTATCGACAGAAGCAAGCGAAGCAACATTGTCATTGTCCCCTACGAAGATGTCTGCCGTACAAGAAGGTGGTAAACTATTGGCAGGCCATTGGCATGACAAAACTCCAGGGTCCAAAGACATAGCATCGAGTGGATTTTTTGGCAGGTGGTTGATTGCCTAAATCGCGATCAAACAGTCATCGCTAACATGCTCACTGTGATGATGGTCACACAGTGTTTGGCTAAATTTTTGTTTGGACGATGCTGTGACATAATTATCAAAAGCAACTAATAAACATTTCATTTTTTTAAGATAAGAGCAGATGTCACTGGAAATACTTCAGCTTTTATTTGAGCTTGCAGTTCCGGATATTGAATACAAAAGTCGAAGTGATGGTTGGGTTTGGTCTTGAGTGAAGAGGTCAACGGCGGGTTTGAGATGGCTCGCTTGGCATAAGCGAGTCTCTTGTGACCTAGTTCGCCACATTGAAAACATCGTATAGGGTCTCTGCAAGATGACGTAAAGTGATCTTATCCTCCACATCGATAGCGGCTCTTCTTGTAATTCCAGGGTCGCAGCAATGGTCGAAATTGAGAGGGTGTTGGCTGCGATGTGGCTTTGGGATTGTTGAAAAAGACAATGGTCGGTTTTGAGAGCATTAATTAGCGTATGTAAGGTAAGGTGAAGAAGAAGCAAGATGGGGATAGGTAGAGGCAATGTCGACACTGAAGTTGAGGAGGTCGTCGGTGGATAAAAAACTTGAGGAGGAAGAAGGAAAATTATAAAGGTAAATATGGATGCCATTTTTGTCATTTTTTCTTAAAAATTATATTTTATTTTACCTAGTTAGATATATGTAACAACTTATATAGTTGCATCTAGAATATACCGTTAACTATCTCAATCACTAGTAACATCTAGTAGACTTTAGAAACTAGTTCTGATCGAGTATATTCAATTTTGAATAGGTGTAAAATTAGGAGCAAGCGTGGATCAGTTTGATTCGGTTTGGACCATAAACATTTTTACACTACATCAAGCAGTTAGTTAAAATCAATAACTATAATAAGTGATTTGGATTCATTTCGATTTAATAAGAACACAAATCGATTTTGGTTTGGTCTGGTTCGAACCCATATTAAATTAATGAGTAAACAAATTAATGAAAGATTCTAATGAGTTTGAATAAAAAGATATACAGATTCATGAAAATACGTGTATATGTGCATCTTTTGTACATACATGGATGCTAAAAACGTTCATTATCTAGTTGTATGAGATTCAAATACTAATATGCTTAATAGTTTAGTGGTATTGAACAACATGTTCAGAAGAATGTTATTAGACATTTTTAATTCTATCAAGTGGTTCGGCCCAACTTGTCACAATTGATTAAAACATTAATCAAACCGCAACAACACGGTATTAAATCAGATCTGTATGGTTTTAGATAATTGGTTTGATTAGGAAATATGGCGTGATTTAGTGGACAATTTTAGCATAAGGATGTGCTTTATGCCCTCCCCTACACGACACATAAATTAATAAAAATCATGAAGTCTTTCATATGTGTAATAGCGATCTTTAAAGTAAACAGAAATATCATCAAATGCATGTGAGATGATATAAAATTTTGCTAAAAGTCCACGTTTGTAATGTTGAGCATTTCTAAAAAGAAAAACATCTTTGCATATGCAAGTCCTCCCATACGCGTAAAAGGAAAGTGTAGCCAAAATAAGCATCTTTGCTTTAAATTTACACACGTATGTAATTTTGAGCATTTCTAAAAGGAAAAACATCTTTGAATATGCAAGTCCTCCCGTACGTGTAAAACAAAGATATAGTCAAAATAAACATCTTTACTTTAAATTTACACAATCAAGATTAGTTGATTTGTAATAAAATATAATGAAATAAAATAAAGGTATTGTTAATGCATGCCACATGCTAAGAATTAGGGGTGTTACGGTTGCGGTAACCGTCGTTGTTATCACCAACCGTAACCGTAACCGTAACCGTTGTTGACGGTTATAAATTGTTATAACCGTTACCGTAACCGTTTATGATGGTTAACCGTCGTATTTTCAATTTTGAAGCATGTCGTACATATATTTTCAACTACATGCATTATTGATGATAAATTGATATAGCTCTAACTGTTTTTTGCAAATTTATTTATTTGTTTATAAAACGATCAATATGCATGCACATGTTATTAATTCATTAAGACACATATTATTAATGTACAAGCTATTCTTTTAACTTAAATTACTAACTTTTATACTTTAATGTTAAATATTACACAAAACAATCATGTGCAATTGATATGGTTAACCGCGGTTTTTAAATTCTTCAACCGTAACCGTTATAAATGGTAACCGCAGAACGGTTGGTACGGTTGAGCGAGTAAACTCTAACAGCCCTACTAAGAATGATAGTGGAATTCCAAAAGGTTGCATCGGTAATGAGGCACATGATAACGATCAGATATTTTATACGGAAATTATGCGTGTAAAATGATATAAAAAAAGAAGAGAGAAGGTAAAATATCCTACATTAGCACAGCCAAAAAAGTGGAGCTAGTCACGGGATCAACGGTCTGCTATTTTGACTAAAAAGACCAGCTTTCTTATTTCTGTGGTATTCAAATGCCATAGAGCTGTCAATATAGAGGAAACTTCGCAGTAGTTTGATATAGCTTACGTCCAAAACCTCATCTCATTTTCTTTTATATTGGAGGAAAATAAATAAATAAACATTGCTACAGGGTTGGAATAGAATCTTGCTTGACCTCTCCAATCGAACAAAGAAATGCCACGGAATCGGATAGCATCCTGCTTTTATATACTTTGCAGATTGAAGAATCTGGATCACTCGTTGGATTATAGTTATATTTTTTGATTTGTTACATATTGTTGTATGCAATTCTTGTTTGCATTGATAAAGATGCCAATGGCATTGATTCCTTGACTAAGCCAAATGAAGTTAGGAAAAAGTGCATAGAAAATAGGTTGAAAATGAGAAAATTCAACGGAACGAAGAAATACGTGGTTTGTGTTATGAATATAGCTATAATGGTAATTTGTTAACCATACGAGAAAACCGTTATCGTGCCGATACTACAGATAAGTAAAAAAATGACTATCGATAATTTACCGTTAATATCGATAAATGATCATTGGTATAACGATAAATTGACAAACCGTTAATTGTTAAAGGTAAACTAACAGTACATAAAATATTAAATTTGCATTATATTAAAATTTTGATAATGATAAAAAAAGTAAATATTTATTTCTTATTCTAACTCTATTAATATTCATACAAGCATTTTGATTTATTTTAGTTGACACGGAAATTGATTCATCAAAAATTATATGCAACAATATAAAATATTAGTTTTGCTAATATTAGACTTCAAAAAAGAAGTAACATCATCATAAATAATACTACGAATAACTTATTGAAATATGATATTACAAAGTATACGTAGTTATGATAAATTTAAACACTGAAAAAACAAAATTAATATGCTTGGTAAATTTACTGTTACCATTAATTTTAACGTTTATTTAACGTTATATTTATCGTTAATAATGGTAAACTTACCATTACTACCAAAATAACACTTATATGTCGATTTAGCTCAATATTGGTTACCAATACGTTGATATTGATATGATAATGGTAAAATTATCATTGCCATAATAGCCATAGTTATGAAATAATTATTATTCCGTTATCAATTAATTAAACCGACCGTTAAGAGGGTTTGTCTAGACTTGCCAAATCAAATAATGTGAAGCCAAACAAACAAGAAACATATTTGTAACATTCTTCAATCTCTCGTGTTATTTAGTTTATTCTCTCCACTAACGTCTGCTTAAATTTCAGTACTACCATATTATTATTAGATGCTTACCTAAATTTAATGAAAACCAAACTAATTTTCATTTTAACCATGTAATAAACTGTGACGATCCGCAAATCCGTATCCCTTAAATTGACATCAATTTCCAACAAATCAACTCAAAAAGAACGGAAATATGAACCATCAGGGTTAAAAAGAAGAGGTAGAAGAAGAATGAAAGGAAGAAGAAACAGAAACAACAACAAAATCTCACATTCGCAGTGGAACAATATATAATATATGAATGAATAATCTTTTTAACAAAGAACTATATCAGTTTATACAATACATCATCAGAGTTTACAACAACAATACACATCACTGGACAGTTATATAACTTGTCCACATAACAAAATACACAGCAGAATAATACTAGTATAAGTGATACGTCTCGCCATCCAGCTTGCCTCCAGATCTCCACAGCAACTTCTGAATTCCAGAATGATCTGATATCCTGACTCTAGGCTGCCCGTGTGGAAAATTATGGGCACCCAGAGTTTAGAAAGGGAACAATAAACTCCAGGTCAGTCGTGGAACTGGTGTGAGATCTTAAAAATAGTTATTTTCACAAAGAAGATAAAAGAAATTCGCAATGCTTTTGGAAAATGAAACTACCATAAGGCCTCCCGGCACACACACAATGCAATCGCACACATGGGGGAGATTTCTCCTTATGATAGTCAAATATGCTTAATACGAGAAAACTCTTTGATATTATTACTAGTGCATAGGGTGAAAACATTTCGAAAATATAATATTAATCTTAGCCAGCATAGGTACCATGATACTATGCCTACTATAGCTGCCATGTTAAATGGCAGGTTCTACAACTAAAACCGTACTGGGTTCGTATTGAGAATTGGATTTCCAACAAATGGTCAGGCTAAGGAACTTCCTATGCCACATGGGTACGCCTCTGGAGGGACGTCCCGAGAACTTAACCAGCCCTCTGCCAACACAAGGCCGGGTTACCTCTTACTAGGTAACTACTACATGAGTATGCCACCCCCCGGTCGTTTGCGACCTTTATCCGAGGGCCCTCGATCACAAAGCAACAATCACATAGTAAATGAGATTGGAGCAACCACACAGGTAAAATATCTGGGCTCCATACCATGATACCACCTTTTTCCAGAAGGAAATGACATACCCTAAAGGGTGCGACCCTCATAACCTTACCGCATCTTTCCTGTTTCGACCATTTCCGGGGTGTGAGGTCCGATGAGGTCTCGTCCACAAAGCTACGCTTTACACGAAATCCATGCTTTGATCACAAATGATCAACAAATGATCATCAACACACAGCAGCACTTAGCATGCCACACTACCAAATTGGGAGTATATCACTGATAACCTTCAACTACATAACCTCTGAGCTCGTACGTCTCAGAGAAGGGTGTTAAGCTAAGAGAATAAATTCTCCGCCACCAAACAGAAATGTATTTGAAAGAAATCTGCTTTATATCTCAAAGTGTAGTGTCAGACATACGACCATACAAGTCTGTTCCGGGTTCGAACAGAATCGAAGATACTTCGTCCAATAAAGGAAGAAGCCCTTGCAAATCCAGTCTTCAATTGCAAATCCATAACGTCGTATCATTATTCGGAATGGGTTATATGACACAAAGTCCTCTCCCGGCTTAACCGAATAATGAGCGCTTGTTTTAAAAACAAATTCAAGTGCCATTTCAAAGGCAAATATTGATAGTCGGTTATTTAACTATCAAACAACATCCACAACAATCAAGCCTCAATAATTGCCCCAAATTGTTTATACTGATAGTTGGATATTTACTATCAAACAATATTCACAATAATCATCCAATCTAAATAATTTTTCCAAATTATTAAATTTCAAAATATCTTTGCAAGATATATATTTTCCACACTTCATCACTTTGAAAACCAATTTCAAATCATTTTTCACTCGTAGAATAAAATTCCCAATATTATTTATTTCCCTTTTTCTTTATAAATTCCATTGTGAATTTAAATTTCCAAATATTCACTTTCAAATACCAAATCAAATTCCAAATTGATTTCTAAATTTATTTCAACACCAAATCAAATTTCAAATACCAAATCAAATTTACAAATTGATTTCCAAGTCTATTTTCAATAGAACAGAACATTTGCAAATTGATTTCTAAGTTTATTTCCAAATAACAAACTATTTGCAAATTCATTTCTGAATTTATTTCCAAATACCAAATCATTTTACAAATCGATTTCCCAAATTTATTTTCAAATACCAAATCAATTATCAAATTGATTTCTAGAAATTTATCACCTTTTAAACAAATCCCTTTATTCTTTCCAAATTATTTAAAATCCAATTTTCAATAAATTTTCTTCAACTTTTAAACAATATTATTCAAAACCCATTTATTAATATCTTTTCCCATATTTTGGAATTAATTCGATCGGGTTATAAAAATCAACTTTATGCTTTTAATTTCCTTCTTTTAAATTCACCCAATTCTTTCAAAAGGGGTTCACTTAAAGTTTCCTACTTTAATTTCAAAAATCCAATTTTTAATTGATTTCTGGTATCCAACGATACCAAAAATACATTCGACTAAATTATAGCCTTCAACAAATTCAATCATCAATATAATCATTCACAGATTATCAATAAATCATCATACAACATATGAAACAAATTCATACAATTTGAGGAATCCAGTTGGATCCCTCCAACCTGTTTCCCTACATCCACAGATGTTAGCACAACAATTAAATACCCATTTCACTTCAAGGTGGAATATCGCGGTATATGGGATTTATAAAATATCATCCGCTATTATGCGGCGCATAGGGTCTCATCCGCTATATAATGCGGGAAATCAATCACCAAATATATATATATATACTACTATATATACTATCGCATCCAAACAATCAATCAATCAATAACCGAAATTCCAATTTTAATTTGAGTGAGAAGATCTCACCTTTGATTTTAATTTGCAGTCCATTCCAACTCCTTTCCATTTCAGCTTGTTTTCTTGATTTATAGATCTTGTATAAACAATTATATAAAATTTCATTAATATTCGAACAAATCGAATAATCAATTATCGTTTAATAGTTTAATTAACTGATAGTTTTATTTAAACCAATTCTCCTTTAAATAAATTTATTTAACTAAAAATTTAAATTTAAAATTAAATTCCCTTTAATAAATTATTTTTAGTGACTAAAAAATTAAACAAGTTTATTAGACAATTTAATATACATTATACATTATTTTTAAAATAAACTAGAGATTGAAAACATGTATATTTATTTCTTTTTCACCTTGAAACTACATATATAATATATTTTTTCTAGAATTAAACTGATCATTTCTAAATTAAATTTTAATTAAAACAAATTAAATTCTTACCATCCCCTGCTCGAACACAAACCCACCACTCATGCTCACAGCATCATCACCAAATCTTCGCGATTCCAACCTTCGCGATCATCAGCTGCGACCGAAGCTAAATACCCGATCGACGTCGTTGATGACGACGAAGAAACCCTCCAAAAACTGCTATTTCCATGTTGCAATTTTTTCACGAATCGCCCCAGGCCGCTACTGCAATGAGTCCCCCTGCTCCTTGACGAAGATCGACAGCCTCACCCATCGCATCACACAATCCTCGACGAAAACCCCTTGATGCCGAGCTCGATCCGCTTCGATTTGGGAATTCGAAAATAATAGTGGCCATCTTCATTTTGATTGAAGCCGACAAATTTTTTCTTAATTTGTTTGAGCATCGGCTATTTTTTATTTCCATTTTCGTTCGATCGGCCATTTGATTTCTTTTTTTTTTCTTTCGAAATGTTTGAACTGAGGGAAAGATAAGGTCGCGTGTTTAAGGTGAGAAGGGGGAACAAAATCTGATGTTGGCGTGCTGAAGAAGGAATAGCTACAGTAATTATGAAAGGAAATGAAAAAACGTTGATGTGAACCAATTACAGCTGAAGTTGACCGTTATAAACATATATATTTTAAATTTAAATTCAAATTGACTCTAAATTTGCAACTCAAACTCTCGACCTCCTATCGAGATGTGCCGCTAGGCGTTTATAATGTTATACCCCTATTTCGAATGCAATGGAAAAGGTTTCGAGTCCAAATTCGATCGTATGGAAAAGATAGCTTTTTGGACTCAGTTATTATATTAAATTTCAATATAAATTTCAATGCGTTTATATATCGTACGCTCACACAACAACTCCAATCACTACGAAAATTGAAACCGATAATAATACAATATTACGGATCCAATGGAACTGGTTTCATCGAATTTTGAGACTGTGCCTCGGAAGGCTATTTTTTAAATATAGATTTAAACAATAAATTTCAAAACTGAAAAAAACAGTTTCAAATTCAATTCTGAAGCTTTTATTATCTTCAGTATTATCAATATAGATTTTACAAGACTTTAAATTATTTTTAACAGGCTTAAAACTGAAGATTCAATATTTTTACCCAACTGCAATAAATTAAATTCAATAATTGAATCGCCAAATTCATTCTGATATTTGAATTTCAAATTTAACTAACTTCCAGATATTTAAAATCAATTAAATATTCTGATTTCCAATGTCAAAAATTCAGGGTCGTCACATTCCATGTAATAAACTAACGGTCGGTTCTCCGCCATTATACGGTTGTACTAGTATTTTTATTATCACTTTAATTTAATTTTCTTTAAATTACTTTTAATAATTGAATTCAAATTGTTATCAAATTAAAAATAATGTGGAAATTGCGGAATTTTAACAAGTTATATAATAGAAAAAACAGTGCACTACATTTGAGAGAAAAATGCAACCATTATAAAAAGAGATGTATGCGATTACCAAAAATATTGAACGATAATTATTCCATTATTCCGGGGGATTAGATGATTTCGTTTGAAATTCCTGTTACTAGAAGTTGTGTTGCGATCATGTTAATTCATGGTTCAACCAACTTTGCATATATCTTCATTGCAACAATCTTTTTTTCACGAGCATCATAAAATTTTATTACATTTTCCAACTCCAATTGCTCTAATTTTCTTTACACGGGTAAAAAGAGCAATTTACAGTGAAAAATAGCTGGTGCGGCCTACAATGCTTGTATTATTTGAGCTTTGAGTTTGGTTCTTCATGGCCGAATATGAGATTTTTTTTACCTTCTATATCATATATGTTAACCGGTTTTTTAACCAAGTAGATTTCAACTGGAGTTAAAAGGTCAGAACGATGACGAAATGACTCGCGAACTTGGAAATTCATTCAAAAGTGCAAGGAAATGGCCTTCAAAAAGTTTCAAGTAAAATGAGGCAAAATGGACCACTTGGTATCGAGACGAATTTATTCCACTTTGGACCTCTCAAACCCTTTGTACTTCGAGTACTGTCTCAAGCAATCGTCGTAAAGTACTTTTCTAAGAGAATAAACGAGTAACTCTAAGGTTTTATGAAAAAAAGCAGGATTGGACGAGCTATATCAAGAAAATTACTGAAAAGAACTTGGTCTCCATGGAAACACATTAGGAATAGTAAGACAAAGCTTTACATATTCATTCAAAATTATGAATTAGTGTACATATATATTTATTTTGTTTGTAAGAGTGTATGATAACGATGATAAGGTAATAAAAATAAGGTATATTATAACGGTTCAAGAAAAACTGCATACATTATTATATAATTATTAGTGATGCAACTTAATATCATAAAAATCATATAACTTATTGAATTGAATATTAAAATATTCATGCAATAACCACTTATGTATAAAAGATTAAAAAATCATCGTTATGCTAATAAATCGATCTTATGAGATCTCAGTGCACTACTAGAAAATGCTAGAATACCGATAGCTTGTGGCGAAGGCTTGCGACGGTCTTTTTCCGACGGCTTCCGACGGGACATCGATCGGCGGCCGTCGCAAATTCGCGATTATCAGGTCAGGTCGAAGCCTTTCTTCCTCATTTGGCCGAACGTAAGAAAATAAATCAAAATCCCTAAACCTCCGATTTCAAGCTTCCAATCTCCAATTTCAAGCTTCCAGATCCTCCACGGCTGCCTAATCACACTCTATTGCTTTCAATCTCAGATGTAATCTCTTATTTTCACGAAAAATCTAATTTTTACTCTAAATCTGGATTAGCATAAGTTGGTAACTTAGGACTAATTGGTGATTGTAATTGTTTACAATAGCCTAATGATGGTTTATAGTATCCCATGGTATACGTATTTCATATGTTACCGTGGGTATGTATAATTTGTGATTGTATGTGTATGTGTAAACCATTATATATGTGTTGTTTCTACCATTGTATTGTGTTAATTGGAATAAGACATGAGTTATATAATATCCTGACTTGTATAACAATAATGAATGCACGAGTCTCAAAATTTTTTTTGACCATATTGCAAAATGATAACAATATTGAAGCAGCCTTATTCGATAAAATACGCGGAATAAATGTGGTAAATTAATTTTTATTTGACATATATAAAATTAGTAAATATTCGTTTTTATAAATTACTTTTTTTTACGTCCCTTGGAGAGTTTTTGGCATCGTTCGACAAGTATTGTACATGATCGTTATATAAATATTCGTTTTTGTCACAAAACGGCCATTTATATTCATCCGGTACAATACTTGTTGGATTTGTCCCTGTATTGGACAAGTTATAAACACAATAAACAATTATATTTCGTACATTATTTCATTTCAAACGGTTCACAAAATTTCGCCGTTACTTTTCTTTTTTGTTTCCTATGTACACGCATTTGTGTACAATGCAGGAAACAAAAGAGAAGTGCTGTTGAAATTTTATTGAATCGTTTAAAATGAAATAATGTATGAAATGTAAGTGTTTACTGTATTTGTAATTGAAAGTATGATGACTGACCACGAAAAAAGATAACCATAAACCAACATTTCTATATTGTATTCTTAAGTGGGGTAAAATTGACGCGTATAAGTTTTTGTACCGATACATTGAAAAATAAAATGCGAATTCGTAAAATGACCAATATTTATTTTTAAATTTGTGACATATTTTTTCAAATAGGAAAAATGATCGATTATTTTGTTGATCGGAGAAGATGGATGTATCAAAGAAGGGGATTGAGAGGCTCAATAAAAGAAATTTTTTATAATGGTATAAACGTATTTGTTGAATTCGCTTTAAGTAATAATGGAAACGATGTAGAAATTTGTTGTCCGTGTAATAGGTGTAAACATTTGAAGTATTTGTTACCCAATATTGTGAAAGTCCATTTGCGCAAAAACGGTTTCGTGCCGGAGTATTATGTTTGGGATCGTCATGGAGAAGTTGTAGCACATACTTCTGCAGAGTCTGAATTAGAGATTGCTTGTAATGAAATTGTTATGACGAACCGTATAGAAAATATGGTTGAAGATGCAACACGATCGATGTTCCCTACGATTGAAGTTGACGACGATGATGTAAATGTTGAGAACCATATATTGAAGCAAAAAAATTTATGGTTTACTGGATGCTGCTAAGAAACCTTTTTGGGATGGTTGTAAAAGCGACACCCAGCTATCAGTAACCGCAGAATACATTGCGATGAAGTCAAAATACAACAATACCGAAGCCAGATTTACAGCCGTTGTACAAGCTACAAAAAGACATATGTCGCCTGATAATTTAATGTGTGAAAATCACTATGAAGTCAAAAAACTTATGTCGGCTTTTGGTTTACCTTATCAAAAAATAAATACATGTTTAAATGGATGCATGTTGTTTTGAAAAGAGAATATCACTCGTAGGAAGTGTAGAATATGTAACCAGGAAAGGTAAAAACCAAGAAAAAAGAAGGGAAAGTAAGTTCCATACAAACGTATGCATTATTTGCCCATCACTCCTAGGCTTCAAAGATTATGCGCATCTTCTGTAACTGCATCTCATATGAGATGACATAGTGTGAGAACAGAGGAAGAAGGTACGTTGACACATCCAGCTGATGGAGAAGCATGGAAGCATTTCGATAAAACTTATCCCAATTTTGCAGCGGAGAGTCGTAATGTTAGACTTGGATTATGTACAGGTGATTTTTCACCATTTTCTCAATTTGGTGCTAAATATTCATCTTGGCCCATTATCATCATACCTTATAATTTGCGTCCGTGGATGTGTATGAAAATACAATATATGTTTCTTACTGTTGTCGTTCCTGGCCCCGATGATCCGACACAAGGAATCGATTATTATTTACAACCGTTGATTGAGGAGTTAAAAACACTGTGAAACGAAGGAGAAGAAACATACGACGTTTCGAAGAAATTTCTTTTCGTATGTTTGCTTCTTTGTTGTGGACTATAAGTGATTTTCTAGCCTATGCAACGCTTCATGATGGAGTACATCCAGTCGTCTAGCTTGTTCTTATTGCATGGAAGAAACACGGGCATTTTCTTTACCGAATGGTAAGAAAATTTCATGGTTTGACTGCCATCGATGTTTTCTCCATGTCAGTCATCTCTTCAGAGGAGACAGGAAAACCTTTTTAGCTAATAGAGTAGAAACCAGACAACCACCAACGATATGGTCAAGCGAAGACATATACGAACTTGTAAGAGACTATCCAAATATATATATGAAACTAGAGTGCAAACATAAATTATAGGCAAATCGACTATTCATAATTAGTGCAAACAAAGTATATTTTGGGAGTTGCCTTATTGGAAAGATCTTCGGCTTTGTCATAATATTGATGTGATGCACAATGAGAAAAATGTCTTTGATAATGTTTTTAACACAATTTTGAATGTCAAGGGGAAGACTAAGGACGATTTGAAATCAAGACGCGATATACAAGAATTATGCAAACGTTCTGAGCTTCATATGAAACCAAATGACAGTAAAAAACCCAAAGCATGTTACAAGTTAGATAATAATCAAGTTAAAGTTGTGCTAATGGGTGGAAGAATTAAGATTTCTTGATGGGATTTCATCAAATCTTCGTAGATGTGTTGACTTTAAAAATGGTAGATTGAGCGGAATGAAAAGCCACGACTGTCACATAATGATGGAAAATTCATTACATGTTCTATTCAAAGAGCTATTGCCCTTAAAAGTTTGGAAGGTAATAACGGATCTTAGTCTGTTTTACAAGGAGCTTTGTTCGACTACTTTAAGTGCAACATGTACGTAAACTTGAAGAAGATATTCCTATATTGCTCTATAAATTGGAGAAAATATTTCCGCCAGGTTTTTTTTAATGTAATGGAACATTTACCTGTTCATCTTCCATCCGGAGCACGACTTCGAGGTCCTGTGCAATATGGATGGATGTATCCATTTGAGAGGTATGAAATATGTTACCTATTAATTTAATTACATTCGGAAGTTAAAATTAATGTAAATTAATTTTGCATAGATACTTGAATCATCTAAAGAAAAAAGTGAGGCAAATACGATATGTAAATCTTACATCGAAGAAGAAACTTCGTTCTTTCTCTCTCACTATTTCAGTGACCATGTGAACATATCATTTGATAGTGTTCCTCGTAATGATGAAGACGACGAACAAGAGTCCTCTCAAACAATGTTATATATTTTTAGACAATATGGTCGACCTTCTGGAAAATGTGTAGAAGTATGGTTAGACGTTAGAGATCTTCATGTAGCACACACTTATATTCTTCTTAATTGTGCTGAGGTTGCACCATTTGTAAGGTAATCTAAAATAATAATTTATGATTTATTCATTTCCAAAATGCATGCGCGTGTAGAATTTAATGCAATATTTTATTCATATATGTAGTATTTATGAAAGTGAACATCTGCACAGAGATCTCAGTAAAGAATTTTCTAATTGGTTTTCAGAGTACGTTTATGAACCGAGAAATTGTGTGGTTGACGAAGGGTTGAAACATCTTGTGTTGGGACCAAAAAGAAATGTCAAGACATATCTAATATATTTCGTCAATGGATATAAATTTAACACCAAAGAATGAGGTGTAGAAAAATTAACTAATAATACAGGGGTATTTGTTAAAGGTAGTGATGATTCAGAAAATCACATAAATGATTTTTATGGCGTTTTAACTCAAATTTTGCGACTGATATATTTCTCACGATCCGCGAAGGAGGTGTTTCTGTTTAGATGCAATTGGTTTAGCAATGTTCCAGGTTCTGGAATTAATGTGCACAAGGATTATAATCTTATTGAAATAAAGCACACATCGCATTATCACAAGTACGATCCTTTTGTACTAGCCAAACAAGCATTGCAAGTTTATTACGCTCCTTATCCGTCTCTAAAAAGAGATAAAGCGGATTGGTCGGTAGTTTTTAAAACAAAGGCAAGATTTACGTTTGATGGGAAGAATATTCCAGACGAACAAGCTTATCGGGCATATCTTGAGTAAAGCAACGAAATAATAATAACAAACGATCGTACTGATTTTGGACCTCTGAACGATGAATCAAATGTTTTGGTAGAAGCATTCGAGAGTAGAGAGGAAAATAACGTAGAATATAAGACCGAATCTGAATCAGAAGACGATGAGGATTGATATAAATATTATGTTGAATTCTTATGTATTATGCAATTTATGTAATTGATGAGATTTATTTTGCATCATTTATGTCATTACATCATTTATGTCATTACATCATTTACATCATCTATGTGATTACCATTTCTGTCATTTATTTAGCAATTTATGTTAAAAATACAATGTATTCTGCTTATCGTCGGAATATGAGACCCAATCTGAATCGGGTATACTTTGCACTTTATGTACTTTATCTCATTATGTCCTTTAACTATAAAATCTATTTCATTATTATGTTATTGTTCTCTTTTAAAATGATGTGTCTGTGACATGTATCATGTCGTCCAGAAGGAGGAGTTCTTCTCATTCTTCAGGAGCGATGGCAGCGGTCCATCGCAACCACCACAACGACCCGCTGTGTATATAGTATTTAGAGCGGGCGGGTAAGTATTAAACTTTTTTCAGCATCCTAAATATTTTGTGTACGATATAATAATCTGCAACATATTTAACACAGGGGGTTTGACCTACAGTCGTTAGCTGTAGTTCTATCAGTTTCGAGAGATTCGTACAAGAGTAGGATGACGGCTTGTTGGCCGAAGTGGGATAATATCTCTCCCCACATCCTGGAGTGTATATGACAGGATTTCATTGTAAGTATAATCTTATGTTTTCCATTCTTAATTTTTTTTATCGCTTATTTATTGTTCACCTTTTATTGTCTAATTTTTTGTCGCTTTTTTATCATGAAATGCAGGCCGCAGTTGACGTACAATCAGATAACCTACAGCTGGTACGACACTACTGGATGCAGAAGATGATGAAGAACTACAGGGATTTTATGTCGGCTGTGAAGCATAAAGGGCAGAAGCCGAACTGGATGGGGGTGAGTGTGTGGGAAGGGTGGCTGACACATTAGGATAGTGACGAGGCGAAGATAAGTGTACTAAACTTTTATTAATTATTTGATTGATAGGTAAATATCAAAAAATATTTGGTAAGTATATAATGTATTAAATTTAAATGTACATGCACAGTCGAAAAGAAACTCTGCATATAGGAACGGAAATCCAGTTACTCATCGAGGATGGTCAAAGTCGTTCCAACAATATCGCCAAGAGTTGGTAAATTTATTAAATGTGAATTGTAAATAGTTATTGTGCTATATAATTTTGAATATACAATAATATTACATAATATTAAATTTCAGAAAGCTGAGGCGCAGGGTCCCGTATCGTACATGGATGTATCTATCCATACTCATGTCGTCGAGCACGTACATCCAGACGGGACAGTTTCATATACATGGCATGACGATAAATCGAGAAAGAGCCATGTAAGCATATTTTAGTTTATATACTATTAGTTACTGTTTTAATTATTGAAGTATAATGAATTAAGATATCATACTATTAATTTTAACTGTATTTTTGTTTGTTCATGCAGACAAGGTTTATGGAACAACGACAGAAACTCCTGGATGAAATCGGTCGAGAGCAGCTGAAGACAGACGCGGAGGACGTCATTTTTGAGTCAGTCATGGATCCACCTTCACAGAACAGGTGCTACGGCTTTGGCAATCAAGTGTTAATGAATAATATATTAAAATATAACAATTTAGTAATTTTTTAGTTCTAAAGAACTTCACATCGCTTTAGTTTCAGTAATAAGTTTATAGGTATAACAATTAACACATTATGTTATAGCTTTGATAGTAAGATTATAGACTAAATTAAATAGGTATTGTAGGCCAGTAGACAGAGGAGAGCCAGCCAAACGGGCAGAGCTTAGATCGATCTAGCAGAGATCGAAGAGTTGAGAGCTAGGGTGGCGCGGTTGGAAGAGTAGAACCATCGCCAGGCCATTGAAATGACATAGTTACTGGACCAGCGTATTGCTGAGTACATGCAATAGTATGGTGGCTGATTTCCATCTTCAGCTGGTTCTGGAGGTTCTGGAGGTGATTGACCGGAGTGATAGGTATGTTTTTTTATTTTACGTCATTGTTTAGTAATTTCTGATGATACATTGAGTTGGTGGAGTTGGATTTGAAATGTTGTATATATTGTTTGATGATACATTTGGTAGTAGTAATTTTGATATTTGGGAGTTAATGGTGAGGAGTTGATGAAGGATTGATGTATATATTGTACAATGAGATGTATGTAAATTATGTTAGCAAAGTGTTGGTTTGATTTTATATGAATTATGCTTGATTTATTTCTTTTTGTGATTTGATTATGTTTGTATGGTTTGATTTCACATTGAATATCTGATTGGATATATGCTTATGTAGTGGAATATATCGTGTTTATGGAAGGCAAAAATGCAGCAGAAAAAATGAAAAACAGGTTCAAGAATTCCGACAGCTTTCGACGGCTCCCGACGGCCTGTAGGCCGAAAATTTCCGACGGCTTCCGATGGCAAGCGACGAATAGAGAATGACGACGGTTTTCGACACCCACTGTGATCATCCACGTGTCCTCCGACGGCCATTGGGAGCCGTCGGCTTGCCATCTGTACCGTCGGAAATGAAGCGACGGGATTTGTCAGAAGTCGTCGGAAATCCTGTTCAGCGATGGAATTTTTTGCGTCGGTTATTGCAGACTGCCGCCGACGGCATCCGACGGCTGCCGACGGTTTTGAGCCGTCGGAAGTTGTCCTGTTTCTTGTAGTGGTAGTGCGGATCGGGTTGAGGTGATTCTGTCAAGGCCCGACCCGACTCTAAACTCGGAGCTCTTAAGAACGGATCGTGGGTCTACCCATTCTGATGACCTAATGTGACGGGTATTGACGGATCAAAACAGGGACGGTTATCGGGCTTAGACCCTAGACCCACCCCATTGCCATTCCTAAACATCGTCATGATTTATCGTTTTGTGTAGTAATGAGGAAAGCAACCTCTTCGCTTGCATGTGTGTCATGAAATATAAATTGTATCATTTTCATCTCTAGGATTGTCTTCTCCTATAATTTATTGGAAGTTTTACATAAAATTATCTAAATTTATTCCTGCTACGAAGGAGGGTCTAGAGGTTGGCAACCCTCTAGGTGGGAAGGTGGAGCAATGCCCCCGCTAATAATAGTCAATCTATATATACATGACAATACTTCGTCATTGTAACATAACATTTTTTCTGCTTTTCCGAATCAAGAAATTTATACACGCATTATCTGATTATAGTTAGTGTTTTTTTGTGCATGTGATCATAACTTGCACAAACTCACTTCAACGTATTATATTTTGAAAACCCTCTATAATTTGAGATAGACGAAATTATTTTTAAAAGAGAGCGATTCAACCATGCTATATATCTACACCATTTTTCAACATATTTCAAGGTAGAAATGACCACTACAAAACACGGTGGCTTTAGTGATGGCAAAAAAGCATCGTCGGCCGTCGTTGGCCATCGGTAGCCGTCGTTAAATAACCCGCCGCCACACAGTAAAGCGATGGCTCCGTCGCTAATATAGCGACGGCAGGTGACGCCAGGCTGAACACGTGGTAAAGTATTACACATCGGGCAGCCGCCTCAAGTCGACGCGAACTGTCGCAAACCTGGAACCAATACGAAAGGATCATACTTATAGTAATGTGAGGTATGATTTATTTCAATAAGCTTATAATGTTTGTGCACGTTGATTACAGAACTAGGAACATTGCTGAACCAATTGCATTTAAATAAAAAAACTTTTTCTACAGGTTCTATATAATATGTCAACCTAGAACCTGTGTTAAGACGCCGTAAAAATCTTTTATATGCTCATCTGGATCATCTCTGCCTTTGACAAATACACCGCTGTTTTATGTTAATTTTTCAGCCCCGTAATCTTTCGTGTTGAACTTAAATCCATTGACGAAGAATATTGGATAAGTCTTCACATTTCTTTTTGCTCCGATCGCAAGATGTCGTAATCCTTCATCAATGACACAGTTTCTTGGATCATAAACTTAGTTCAAAAACCATTTAGCAAATTCTTTACTGAGATCGCCAGATGGATGCTGTGATTCTTAGATACCGCAAATATGTAATATGACTTATAATTAATATGTATGTATAAGTGTATTATATATGAATTTATTATTACCTAACAAATGGTGCAACTTCAGTACAATTTAGAAGAACATATGTGTGTGCTACATGGTGATCTCTATCGTCTAACCATATTTCCATACGTTTTTCAACAGGTCGGCCATGTTGTCTAAAAATAGATAACATTGTTTGAGAAGAATCTTGTTTAACGGCTTCATGATTACGAGGAACGCTTACAAACGATAAGTTCACATTGTCACTGAAGTAATGAAAGAAAAATAATGAAGCTTCTTCTTCAAAATATGATTTGCAAATCGAACCTTCAACTCATGTTTTTTGTCTAACTTTTTTCTTTAGATGATTCAAGTACCTATTACAAAATAAATTTAACTTATATTTAGGTATAGAAATCTGAATTTTAAACTGACATAGATATTGCAGATATTCAATATTACCTCTCAAATGGATACATCCATCCATATTGCACAGGACCTCGAAGAAGTGCTTCGGATGGAAAATGAACGGGTAAATACTCCATTACATTAAAGAAACTTGGCGGAAATATTTTATCCAGTTTGTAGAGCAGTATGGGGATTTCTACTTCAAGGTTACGTATACGATCTACTTTTAATGTCGTCGAACAAAGCTGTTTATAAAACATACTTAATTCTGTTATAACACTCCATACTTTTACAGGCAACAGTTCTTTGAAAGTCACAGGTAGTAAATATTCCATCATGATATGACATTCATGACTTTTCATCCTATTCAATTTATTGTTCTCAAAGTCAACACATCTACGAAGATTAGAAGAAATCCTATCGGGAAATCTTAGTTCGTCCACCACTTTAGCACGAGTTTTACTTGCTTGCTGTCTACCTCATAGCATGCTTTGGGTATTTTATTGTCATTGGGCTTCATATGAAGTTCGGGGCGTTTACAATAGTTTGCTATATCAAGTCTTGAATTCAAATCGTCCTTAGTTTTCCCCTTTACATTCAAAATGGTATTAAACACATTATCAAACATGTTTTTTTCGTTGTGCATCACGTCAATATTATGTCGGAGTAAGAGATCTTTCCAATATGGTAACTCCCAAAACATACTTTGTTTGCACCAATTATGAATGTCTGATTTTCCTGGATTTTCAATCTGTACTCCAATATCATGTATCTTTGGATAGTCCTTTACAATTTCATATAATTCTTCGCTTGACCAAATCTTTGGTGGTTGCATATTATCTTCTCTGTTAGCTATAAAGTTTTTTCTAACTCTTCTAAATGTATGATTGGGATGGAAAAAACACCGATGACAATCAAACCAAGAAAATTTCTTTCCATACCGTAAAGAAAATGCTCGTGTTTCTTCCGTACAATAAGCGCAGGCTAGACGACCGGCCGTACTCCAACCAGAAAGCATCCCATATGCAGGAAAATCACCAATAGTCCATAATAAAGAAGTGAACATACGAAATTTTTTTCTCTTGAAATGTCGTATGTTTTAACTCCTTCATTGCACAGTGTTTTCAACTCTTCGATCAATGATTGTAAATAAACATCGATTCCTAGTGTTGGATCATGAGGACCAGGAACAACAATAGTGAGAAACATATATTGTTTTTTCATACACATCTATGGAGGTAAATTATACAGAGTAACGATAATTGACCAGGATTGTAACACCCCACACCCCTTAGTATACCCAAAAGAACACATTAAAAGATGTGGTGCGTTGTAGGTATAACTAAAACTAGCAGAAACTAAGATTCACAAGACAAAATAGATAAAACAGTGGAAACAACTAAAATAATAAAAGTCAAGCGTCATAATATAGAATTATAAAACCAAATACATCAAATGTCAAACTACCCATATATGTATTGTTAAATCAAAAACCATAGTCTCCATAAAATCAAAGTACAATTATCCCTCAATACAGTACCAGTACAATACAAGAACTAAAAGCTGAAAATAAAAGAAAGGAATACATGATAGGATCTCCAAAGAAGTCTTCCAAGAAGCTGCAGTCTACCTTCCTTGCCACTGATTGCCTATGGGAGGAGGGAAGGGGAAAATAGAGGAGTGGGTCAGACTAAAAGTTTGGTGAATAATAGTAATTACTAGAATCTTTAAGCAAAGTAAAAGTAATAGACTTTACAACAGTTTTAGTATATAAAAGGAAATAAAGGAAATACAGAGAAGGAATAAGCTGGAAATAAATACGAATTAACTAAATTGACATAATTGATTAACTTTGATTGTGTGCACTTGTCCTTGATAGCTGCTTTGATTAGGCTGAATTCCTAATCCTATAATTAGGCTGAAATCCTAATTCTACCCTTTGATCGGCCTGCTACTCCATAGACCTACTGTGGACTAGACGCTATATAGCTCCCTACACAGAAGGAAACGGTGTCTACGAAAGACACACATACTAAGAGCTTGGAACTCATGATGATTTATGAGCCATCACTGGAAGTCACACGCGTAACCACCACTAAGCTCGTGTTACCTATTGTTCCACCTATTGGGTCTTCTTATTATCTCAAGCTCCAACATAAGCGTGCCCCTTGTCTCACTTCAGGATTATGTGAGAAACCTCGTCTCACTTCAGGGTTATGTGAAACATAGTGTACATAGAAATAATAAGGGAAATGCTGTTGGTACTGGCCCGTCATCCAAACAATATCTAATTGCGCCCCTTGCCTAAATCCCCATGGTTTGGACTTCTACTTAGTGACCATTTACTACCATTATTAACTTAAGCATGCCCCTCGTCTCACTTTAGGATTATGTGAGACACCTCGTCTCACTTCAGGGTTATGTTAGACACCTCGTCTCACTTCAGGGTTATGTGAAACACCGTGTCCATAGAAATAGGGGATTTTTATTTGGTATAGGTCCTAATTTAATTCTTTTCTTATTAACTTAGATAAATTATTTAAATAAGCCTTTACCTTTGTTCTTACTATATGTGCTTATTAATTTATCCTAAGTCTTAAAATAAGCCTCACTCTATTCTATTTCTTATTATAACCTACGTTATAATCATGCTTATTACTTAGCCCAAGGTCTAAGTGTAAAAATAAGCTTCTTTCATCTTATACACTTTTTAGTTATAATTCTAAGTTATAATTAGAATTATTATCTTTAATTAGTCCAATTCTAACATTAATATCATAATTAGGCTCAATTTCAGTCTTAATTCCATTTTTATTACAGTCTTTACAATTTACATCTTATCTTCTGTTATTTCAGTATTCTTATAAATTTAATCCATATTCATATTTAATCTATTCTAATCCATATGCGAAGAAGAAGGAGAAATAAAAGAAAACTGAAAGTATAAGAATATCCAAAGCGTAGGAAAAAGATGTAAATAACGCATAAATAACAGTAATTGAATTAAAATACTGTAAATAAACTGTAAATAAATGGACAACCTATAATTAGCACACTACAAGAAATTTTATTTTTTGTGGCGGTCAAAAAACGCTACAAAAACTTTTGGTGGCGTTTTGATATACTAATGATGCACACAATTTTAATAAGAATTCGTAAGAATATCTGAATGATCAAAAGATCATCAACTAAGAATCTTCATAAGTGTTTGTTTTCTTATGAAACTTTGTTAACTTAATTTATTATTCTTATTATTATTTAAACTCAATTAACTTTGTTAAATTAGTTATATTATTATTATTTATAAAATTTAGTTAACTTAAACTTAGTTAATTTTTATTAACTTGGTTAACTTAGTTAATTTATTATTATTACTAAAACTCGGTTAATTTAATTATATTATTATTATTATGAACTTAGTTAATTTTTATAAGTATTGTTAATTCATCATCATCATAATCATTGTTATTATTTATAAAACTTTGTTAAATTAGTTATATTATTATTTATAAAATTTAGTTAGCTTAAACTTAACTAATTTTATAAAACTAGTTTAATTTTAACAAAACTTAGTTAATTTTTATTAACTTGGTTAACTTAGTTAATTTATTATTATTATTATTATTAAAAAACAAGGTTAATAATAATTGTATTATTATTATTAGTATTATTATTATTATTATTAATATAAACTTGGTTAATTTTATAAACTTAGTTGCATTAGCTATAGAAATGTCTTTATTAATTTCTTGCATCAACTTATCTGCCAGTAAAATTAAACTGGCTTCACATCTAAAGAGAAAACAAATATGAGTGAAATAAAATGTATGGTGTTGATACATACCTCTTTCAACATATTATCGAATACTTCGCCAACCTTAGTTACAAGTTCTTGAGGAATTTAACGGCTATCATTACCAAAAAGAGCGTAGCTGCATGCATGAATTAAAATTTAACATTAAGTATACCTATTCGCTTCTTTAAATGAATATGATTTCTTTATGTAATAACATAGCCACTTACTTGGCAAATGTTAGCAATTTTAATTTAGCAATATGGGCACTACTCCCCATCCAGCACCACTCGACAAGAAGCTTCAAATTCTGCATTAACTACGTGAATATGCATATAAGTCGAGATTTAATCTTTAAGCACACGGATTCATTATGATATTTTATATTTTCTTGGTTTGTGTCAAAGAGTCTATGTCAAGTTCGTATGAAATATAGTAAGCAAGTACATGTAAATAGAGTGAGTTTTCAACCAAAATGATACCGAATTATCTGGATTAATGTATACCTACGTTAAGTGGGTATGCCTACCCTATTTGTTAAGAAAATAAAACATCATTTAATAAAATAAGTGGTAGATAAGCAAGACCGAGACCTAAATTAGTTGTTTCCATTTGCAGCAAGATTAACAATATCTTTCCTATCATTGACAATGAAATATAAGACAGGTAGGGCTTGGAATGGTAAAGCAATTAACCAAATATTGGGTGCTATTTTTAAGCCATATGGCTGTTATATTTTCGTTCTCACGCTGAACCACGCTATACTACATGTGAAACAACTATAATGCTCAATTTAACAAAATTATGATATCTTTCCTAAACATAACTTTAAGTATCACCATCTATCTCATTCATATCAACTAAAACTAGTACTTCAGCAAATAATAATTCCAAAATTATTATCCTATCACCTAGCTAACCAGCAAAGAAATAACAAAATAAATTGATTAGAAAGTACATTTACGTTACCAACCCTTAATAAGAGCAAACTCAGCTATGCCCAACCTCTAGGCCTAACACAAACAGTACCCTATGAAAATTACTAAAGATGTTGTAGCAAGTTCACAACCTGAAAAGTATCCAAATGTGTTCTAGTCTATTTGTAACAACTGATCTTATGATAGGGGTGCCTTATGGATGTCAAATATCTGAATCCACGTATATCGGAGGAAGGATTGGATTTCATCCTATCCACTCATGGTTAATAAATCTAAAAGAAAAAATATGAAATTTTTGCCTAATAAATTATTTTATTCATTACGGATGCTTATCAAATCACAAGAAATAAACAAGATGATCCATACGGTTTCAAACATTGGATTTTAATGTGTACACGTAATTTAAATTATTACGTTGATAAAACGATAAAATTATGTGGATCATCATATTAGGTGCGTGTCCATCTCTTGTGTGCACCGTATCACCTTAGTTATTGCTTAAACTCATTCCTTTCATAAATTCAACACTTTACTCACCTTCGCCTCTGACATGAGCGACATGGTCATACCCACTGGTAGGTTCTTGTTGCCGTTATCATAAATCACAAGCCCAGCTACATGAATGAAAACATTATAAAATTTAACATATTTCCAAGATATCCATGCTAGTATTCCATAATTATTAAAAATAACACAATCAAGCAGTCAAGATTTTTATTTTATAATATGCCATGTATAATTAGTTAATGCATCATGTCCAACTAGTGCAATAAAGGTGCCACTATTACCATATATTTCACGAGTAGCAGATCTGTTAGTTGTGGAGAATGGATCCGGTCTTAGGGTCGAGGAGGATGGCATGGTTGTTGTCGATAGGAAGCTCTTTCCACCTCGGGAAAGGTGGGCAAACAAGTAGAGGTTTTTTTCAAAGTTGTCCTTGTTTCTTTGAGGAATGGGAGGGGATGTTGCTGGTTTTGGAGGTTCCGGGTGGGGAGGTACTTGTAGTTGAACATGCCACGGTGTTAAACTGACCTACCTCCATCTTTCCAACTACCGGTCGATACTAAGGTTCCATCTAAGCTGAATCCTCTAGATGAGCACCATGTATTTGTGATAGTCTGAACCAAAAAACCAAACAACGTAAATAGGTCAGCTGAATGAACTCCCTTTTTTACATGCAAGCAAACTTAAGTGAAAAATGAATGAGTGTTTGAAAGATTGACATTAAAACATATTTTATGCAGGGCAATATTTTTTCTTCTTTTTTCTTTTCTTTACGTATATGATTTTTTCATTAGAATTTGGGCTTTCAACCTCAAGAAAGTATCTTCAATTTTTTCAGCAATAATTCTCAAAATTCCCAAGGGGCATACCTGCCCTCCCCAGCCACAAGGTGACTCTGCCTTGCCTCCACACACTAAAAGACATCTTGCCAGTTGAATATTTTGTGTATTAAAAGAAACGTGTAGACATATCAAGACGGCAAAACAATATTCTATTTATATACTTTTTGAGTTTACCAAAGGTGGTAGACGGATATTTCATCTCTGCAAAACAAATACTAGTACACAATCTATATTGTTTTATACTAGGACAGGTTATTTGAGACAGTTTTCCTTTGCATCATTGAACGTCATGAAGTGAGAAAAAGGACAACACCATGTAGTAATGATAATAATGATTGTGCTAATGCGTCCAGCATTAAACAAATACGTAGCAACATAGTGATATGATGCTCCGGCGATATTTGATGATTGAGTGATTTCCTATGTATTATTGGTCACTGTTATATTTGAATTATTATGTCTGTGAATTATGATTTTTCCTTTTCATCTTCGTTCAACTATCAAGGTAAAATCTTGATTCTTTTGCATTTAATTTGTGCTTTGTTTGTTTGTTTACTAATTTCCATCCAAGTATCGATTCTTTTATGAAGCGTCTCACACTTCTAACCTGGAATCCCCTATAGCCTTAAGTTCATATATTGAAGAAATAGACAATAGGAAACTACAATTCGTGAAAATGGCGAAACAGTATTCATTTAAATGTAAAAATATACAGATTTATATGGGCTACATACAAGCAAGGCAACAAACAACTGAAGGTTTAACAAATATAAAATATAACATGAAATACATAACAAAATTTCCATGCATATAAACACTCTGCACGTACAAGCCTGGCACAACACCATCACTCAAGTATACACCCACCCAATCTACACTCACTCACTCACTCATTCAATAAAAATATATATCCAAGTGTAAAGTGAAAATCTATCTTACTATGGTTATTGGCATTTGCGTTTATAATTGGTAGAGCATGCAATATAGGGTGATGCCAAAGGACTGTGCTACTACTGAATAATTCCTACAGAGATAAATAGTATGCTGCTAAGTCCAAGATTTTCATGTTATAAACCTAAAACATGGACAACAATAAAGCTAGGCATAAAAACATGCGGACACACCCACATACAAATGCTCATTCACACATCCCACACCTATGTATATAAAAATTATGCTCAAAGACACAGACACCAAGATATGCTATTGCTCACGCATATCACACACACACTATATACTTTGACTTGCACCACTACACAAACAACAACCTTTTCCTATATTCAATAGCAAAATTGCATTCACCTAATACACACACCCTACAAACACAACACAAATGAATGGAAAAGCATACATAAACTCACGCACCGAATCACACATACGCACAACACACCACATGTTTACATATAATCACACTCGAATGCACAGAAGAGTCCAGGCTTATCAATGACTTAAAATAAGTCCAAATATAAATTGAAATTTGTCTTAAGTTGTTGTAGGCATTTATGTGTACAAATGGATAGGCACAAGCAAAAATAAATTGAGGTATGGAGTATACTACAATAACATGATAATGATCTATTCATTTCAAAATTGGGCACACAATTGTATACATGAGTTATCTTGATTTCAACAAGATTCATGAGAGAAATCTTGCTTATCTGCAACAACTTTCATGTCCTAACACCCACGCTCCAACACTCCTTCTCACATCACATATGCTCATAAGTATAGTAATGTACGTATTTAAGTTTGGTCAATTTTGTTAGTTTATTTAATTTGCTATTAGTTCTATATATATTTCGCTTCAAAATTTTAGTTCTATGTCTTTTCGTTTTCTAATACACACAACCAGTTCAACAATAGAAGAGTCATGACTGATTAAAATCCAAGTTGATGATACGTTTTCTAATACATGTAACGAATTCAACAACGAATTCAACAATATAGATCATTCGAGTAGAGATTAGAAGTAAATAAAGGAGAAGGAAGCTCGAGTAGAGATTACCATGGTAAATACAGATCATTTGAGTGATTTTTCTTAATGGGAATCGGAGGCCAGCCTTGTTGCTTTTGGAAATTGCCTTCTTATCATGGATTAGAATAGCTGAGCAGTACGAATTTGGATTGGATAACGTATTTGATTTAGGGTTGCTTATTTTGGGGGAAAGAGTTGAATTTTTCTAAGTAGCATAGGAATAACAAGGCGGTAATCTTTTAGGTTACGTTTATTTCGGTAAACGCGAAACTTTTTTTATGAAGGCGGGAAGTGAAATATTTTTTGTTACGTTTATATAATAAGGTGAAATATTATTAGTTGCATTTACATTCAAATGCCACCAATTTTTGCAACCAAAAGCTGATTTTCTTGTAGTGGCAGAAATAAACTAAAATTAACTGAAAAGAATAGCTAAAAGAAATAGACTGAAAATAATTATTAAAACTGTAAATAAACTACTAAAAAGGTTATTCCAAAAATCATAGTAAAACTACAACTATTGGAAACCCTATTATTTTAAATTACTTAAAGAAATCTAAAATAATTACAATCACTCACCTATGGTCCTAAGCTCTTCCCTTTTAGTCTTTCCAGATCCACTTGAGGGTATTAAAATATTTTTATTAAAAATGTTCTCTCCTTGGAAAATTATTTCTTTTAGGGTCCTTCCTGAAAAGGCGAACCCAAGCGGAGAAAATCTTGAATGAGAAAAAGTGTTAGGCCTAGGGTCTTATTTATAGGAGTAGAAGTGGATCTCAGACCGTTAAATTTAGAGATTGAATAGAATGCAACCACGTCATGGGCTGAATAGGAGCCGTCGGATGGACGCATGAAGGGACTAGATGAAGCTAAAGAATGAAAAATACGTGTAAAAGGCTTACTGGAACCTGTGCAGTTAATGCCCCGCTATTATCCCGCTATAACCTTGCTATATCTCGTAGCGGATTTCTACTGCTACGGTTTTTCCATAGAGCCCCAAATATAGCCTTTCCGCTTTAAGCCCTGCTATTTCCGCTATATCCCATCATTCCCGCTATATTCCTCTATTTTCGATATATCTTCTTTAAAACAAATGAATTGAAAAATGACATTTATACATTATAAAAATTAGGGAATTATTTTATTTCATTTAATTTTTAATATATTTTTAGAAATGAAAATACTCTAATATTCTACTAAATTCAATTATGTTATATATCAGTTTTACGTTTATTTACATTATACTCGCACATGTTTTTATTTAAAATTATTTATGTGTTAATTATAATTCAAATGAATGTTAATTTTTCATTTAATTACCATTTATATATTTGTAAATACATTAAGTACGAGTTTTATATGCTATTTTAGAGTCATCCGCTATATCCTGCTATATCCTCGATGTATCTCCGTTATGACTTTTTGCACCTCGGCCGCATTGAATCTGCCGAGCGCTTTAACTGCACAGGCTGGAACCAATAAGAATGAAGGAAATTTCCTTCGCTCCCCTTTCATAGGTGGGTCGACCTACAGGTCGACCGCCCTTGAAGCCAGGTCAACCGGCCGGTCGACCTAGGCCTTGGGATGGTCGACCTCCCTATATATATATATTCTTTTTCTTTCGTTGATTTTTGTTCCGTGCGTATCTTCTTCATATTGACTCGGATTTTGAAGTTCTATATATGGAAATTGACCAAAAAATTACCACGGACACAACGGTGCAACTCCCATGGCTCGATTCTGATAATTTCACAAAGTTATTTTATTATTTCATTAATTAACGAATTAATTATTATGGGTTAAATTTTGGGTTGTTACATTCTCCCCTCCTTAAGTGATTTCGTCCCTGAAATCTCTAAGGATAAAAGAATGAACTAATGTTTTCATCCAAGTTCTACAACCAAATACTCAACCATTATCCATTCATCCATTGTCTTTAAGTTTTTCTAATGCAATTTATGATACTTATGCAATTGGTGTAGTGTAAATGTCCCTAACTAATGCAAAAGATGAGGGGGTCCACTGATTCAGTTGACCTCCTTTTATGTAGTCATGCCCGTGCCATGTATCCAAATGAATGCAAAAATCCCTAATGACAACTAATAGTTCTATATGCGTGCTACAAACATCATCCAAATGCAACAATCATGTGAAAATCATCCATTTTTAGAAATCATGGAAAATAGGATAAAAATGCGCACACATTCATATGCATATGCTCTAGTGTCCTAGTTAGACCAATTCCTAAGAGATAATAGTGCCTAGTGTAAGTATATGCATCAATTGGCATCCATTAGCAAACACTTGTAATCACTTGCATCCATCATTCATAACAAGTTAGAGTAACATGTTTACATCAAATCCTACCATCCATAGGTTAAATCCTAAGTTCTACCCTCCCAAAGGATAATAAAGGGAAAAAACCTATTCAAAACTAACTATGGAAATAGGAAATTCTAAAACTTATTATCGAAAAGATGAGGATATGCGATACGAATTTTGTCCAAATCAGACCAATCTTCTCCGAAGTCTTTTTAACCTCTGTAGACTCTATCCAATACGAAAGCGACTTGCGCTATCTTCCATAAAGAGCTTCGGAAGGTGCCATTCCAATGCTAGCTTGAGAACTACTATCTTATGCGAATTCCACTAAAGAAATATGATTTTCCAATGTTCTTCCAAAATCAGGAATATCCATTCTCAATCATGCGTGTCTTACAATTTTACTAACTCCATTTTACTGTTCTTCTTTAGTCTGCTCACATGAATCAACATTCCTAGGTTCTCACTAGGGTCCTATACACTCTACAGAAACTCTATTATTACTTCCAAAAGTAATTGCTGTTGTCTCCTTTGTAGCCTTACACCTTTTCCGTTACACCTAGAAATGATTCCTATCTACTTCACATTTAGGAGTTTGGTTCGGTGTTTATAGTTTCATTTTAAAAATTAAGGTTTCTAAATGTTTAAAACATCAAATCCCAAAACCTTTGTCTTTAAAAGTGTCATCTTTAAGTTTCTATTAAATTCAAAAATACTAGGTTACTTAAAATCTTATCTTTCTAGACTTGCATCTTCACAACGTTTTGAATTTATATTATTTCCCAAACCTAGAGGGAAAATCTTTTAAGTCCAAAACTTATTCCTAGTTTTCTTTTAAAGACCTTTTTAGTTTTCTAGAAAAATTTGAATTTTCAAATTTTACTTTTGTTAAGTTTTCCAAACACTTATTTACTTTTTCACCAAACTATTTTCCTTTAGAATATCCTTAAAATATCCTTATGTGTTTTCAAAACATCTTCTCATTACACCTAACAGTCTCATACCTTAATGTATTGGAACTACTTTCTCCTATGAGAAATTATCAACGAAAAAATCTTCTAATTACCTTTTTAAAAGAGGACTTCATGTTTAGGTGAAACTACAAGGAACTTATTTTATACTTTTCGAAATAGGCTATACAAAATATGTTACTTCTCATACCTTGTACATCTCTTTCATGTATTTCTTGTAACTTGCACAAAACATTTTTATTGGTTTCATAGAAAATTATACCATTAATTTTTTTTTCATTCCAATAGATTAAAGTATGTTTAATTTACATTCTCTTATGATAGACATCTTCTAATATCTAACTTACTCTTTTCTTTTCAGAAAAGCTCACCTCCAAAACTGCTTTAATATATCCATAACCAAAAACATTTCCTTATAATAAGTGTATTTTACAAATCACTTTTATTTTTACTCTTAGAAATTATCTTTTTAAAATTCATTTTTATTTGGGTATAAAACAAATGTTGTGTAAAACACCGATACTACAACCCAAAAGTTCTAGTGTATGAATTTAATTAAGAATAAATACTAATAAACCTCATATACTAAGTAAAAACATTTTTTTTTGGAGTCACCTGCTATTACAATAGTGTTATAGCCTATGCTCCCTTTATTTTCCATGAAAGCATCTATTACAACAATAAATGTTGTAACATATGCTTTCGATACTTAATACACTCTAGGCTTTTATATTTAAAATCTTTGTTTACCTATAAAGAAACCATCGAGCTATATATGCTTCATAATTCTTCAAAAAGAATTTCACTATTAACAAAATTTACATCATATAAAAACCAATTTAAATTTCATACCATTTTTTTTTGCAAAAACCCAATATTTACTTCTTCAAAAATATTGACAATTATATTTTTCAACTTTTCAATTCTAGCTATTTCATTTTATTGGGCTAGGCATAAAGTGAATTTTCTTCTTACTACCCTAGGAGTACCCTTCCTAAATCTTGAAAATCTCATTTCCTTACTAAATTCTTTTACTCCTATTTCTCTTTTATGCTCGTATTTATTCCAATGCACTACCATTAAATCCATTTATCTGAACCTAAATGTACAAAACCGTTTCTCAAACTCTTTTCATGAGTTGACCTTCTCTATGCCTCAAAAAATTGCACTTCCTTACTCCAAAAGTGACACTTGAAAATTTTTGCCTTCAACCGATGAATGCGAAGTGTATAAAGAACCTCCTCAAAATGTCTGAGAGATCTTTAACGACCGGAACAAAATCTAGCTCTCATAGCGATGAATCAAGGGAATAAAGGAAGCTCAACATGACTGACCCCTATGGGTCGCAAGAAACTTTGAGAATCCGTCTGCTACATGTCCCTAATCTAATGACTCTCTTCTCGCGGTCTAATATTGCACCATAAGTGGATAACCAATCAATCCCCAAAACCATCCTATACCCCGAAAATCTCAGTACATAGGCATCACAATCAAACTCTACGCCTAGTATAAAAATTTTCAAACCCCCACAAATCATAGACAAGTGTGCCGATCCTCCTATGGGGTTTGAAACAACAATGGGATCTACTACTAAAGAGATGTCTAAGTTAAAACAACCTACCAAAGAACTAGAGATGGAAGAGTGTGATATTCCGGAATCGAAAGGAGTTTGAACTGGACTTTAAGGGGATTTTTAAGAAAAACTCTTTATTATTTGAAAACTAATTCTAAATTAAAGAGCTTCTTTTATGAAAAATACTATTAAAACCAGTTATTTTGATAAATACTTTGATTTTTTAAAAATTTTAGGAATCTTGTAACCTTATGCTCTGATACCAAATGTAACACCCCACACCCCTTAGTATACCAAAATTGACACACTAAAAGACTTGGTGCGTTGTAGGTATAACTAAAACTAGCAGAGACTAAGATTCACAAGACAAAATAGATAAAAACAGCAGAAATGATTAAAATAATAAAAGTCAAACTTCATAATATAGAATTATAAAACCAAATACATCAAATGTCAAACTACCTATATATGTCTTATTAAATCAAAAACCATAGTCTCCATAAAATCAGAGTACAATTATCCCTCAATACAGTGCCAGTACAATACAAGAACTAAAAAATGGAAATAAAAGAAAGGAATACATGATAGGATCTCCAAAGAAGTCTTCCTAGAAGCTGCAGTCTACCTTCCTTGCCCCTGATTGCCTATGGGGGGGAGAGGAAAATAGAGGAGTGGGTCAGACTAAAAGTCTGGTGAATGATAGTAATTACTAGAATCTTTAAGCAAAGTAAAAGTAATAGACTTTACAACAGTTCTAGTATATAAAAGGAAATAGAGAGAAGTTATAAGCTGGAAATAAATACGAATTAACTAAATTTACATAATTGATTAACTTTGATTGTTTGCACTTGTCCTTGATAGCTGCTTTGATTAGGCTGAATTCCTAATCCTATAATTAGGCTGAAATCCTAATTCTACCCTTTGATCGGCCTGCTACTCCATAGACCTACTGCGAACTAGACGCTATATAGCTCCCTACACAGAAGGCAATGGTGTCTATGAAAGACACATATACTAAGCGCTTGGAACTCATGACGATTTATGAGCCATCACTGGAAGTCGCACGTGTGACCACCACTAAGCTCGCGTTACATGTTGTTCCACCAATTGGGTCTTCTTATTACCTCAAGCTCCAGCATAAGCGTGTCCCTCGTTTCACTTTCAAATTATGTGAGAAACCTCGTCTCACTTCAGGGTTATGTGAGACACCTCGTCTCACTTTAGGGTTATGTGAAACACCGTGTCCATAGAAATAGTAGGGGAAATGGTGTTGGTATTGGCCCGTCATCCAAACAATATCTAGTTGCGCCCCTTGTCCAAATCCCCATGATTTGGACTTCTACTTATTGACCATTTACTACCGTTATTAACATAAGCGTGCCACTCGCCTCACTTCAGGGTTATGTGAGACACCTCGTCTCACTTCAGGGTTATGTGAGACACCTCGTCACACTTCAGGGTTATGTGAGACACCTCGTCTCACTTCAGGGTTATGTGAGACACTTCGTTTCACTTCAGGGTTATGTGAAATACCGTGTCCATAGAAACAGGGGAATGTTATTTGGTACAGGTCCTACTTTAATTCTTTTCTTATTAACTTAGATAAATTATTTAAATAAGCCTTTACCTTTGTTCTTACTATCTGTGCTTATTAATTTATCCTAAGTTTTAAAATAAGCCTCACTCTATTCTATTTCTTATTATAACCTATGTTATAATCATGCTTATTACTTAACCCAAGGTCTAAGTGTAAAAATAAGCTTCTTTCATGTTATACTCTTTTTAGTTATAATTCTAAGTTATAACTAGGCCAATTATCTTTAGTTAGTCCAATTCTAACATCAATATCATAATTAGGCTCAATTTCAGTCTTAATTCAATTTTTATTACAGTCTTTACAATTTACCTCTTATCTTCCGTTATTCCAGTATTCTTATAATTTTAATCCATATTCGCATTTAATCTATTCTAATCCATACGCAAAGAAGAAGGAAAAATAAAAGAAAACTGAAAATAGAAGAATATCCCAAACGTAGGAAAAAGATGTAAATAACGCATAAATAACAGTAACTGAATTAAAATACTGTAAATAAACTGTAAATAAATGGAAAAGCTATAATTAACAGAAATGAACTAAAATTAACTAAAAAGAATAGCTAAAAGAAATAGACTGAAAATAATTCTAAAAACTGTAAATAAACTACTAAAAAGGTTATCCCCAAAATCGTAGTAAAACTTCAACTATTGAAAACCCTATTATTTTAAATTACTTAAAGAAATCTAAAATAATTACAATCACTCACCTGTGGTCCTAAGCTCTTCCCTTTTAGTCTTCCCGGATCCACTTGAGAGTATTAAAATATTTTTATTAGATTCTCTCCTTGGAAAATTATTCCTTTTAGGGTCCTTCCTGAAAAGTTGAACCCAAGCGGAGAAAATCTAGAATGAGAAAAAATGTTAGGCCTAGGGTCTTATTTATAGGGGTAGAAGTGGATCTCAGACCGTTAGATTTGGAGATTGAATAGGATGCAACCACGTCATAAGCTGAATAGGAGCCGTCGGATGGACGCACGAAGGGACCAGATGAGGCTAAAGAATGAAAAATACGTGTAAAAAGCTTGCTGGAACCAATAGGAACGAAGGAAATTTCCTTCGCTTCCCATTCGTATGCGGGTCGACTTATAGGTCGACCGCCCTTGAAGCCAGGTCGACCGGCCGGTCGACCTAGGCCTTGGGATGGTCGACCTCCCTATATATATATATATATATATATTCTTTTTTTTCATTGATTTTTGTTTCGTGCGTATCTTCTTCATATTGACTCGGATTCTGACGTTCTATATATGGAAATTGACCAAAAAATTACCACGAACACAACGGTGCAACTCCCGTGGCTCGATTCTTATAATTTCACAAAGTTATTTTATTATTTCATTAATTAATGAATTAATTATTATGGGTTAAATTTCGGATTATTACAAAGATGAATATCTACTACCAAACTGAGAGAATGGTGAAAATCCATCCGTACATAAACTGAGTCTGACATTATTGCTTTTGCAGCAAATACGGGATAAGTCTTATCGTAATGTTTCTATGCTTCTTCGTTAGATGGATGTATCAAAGTTCCTTCTTCCGGTGTTTTCACACTATGCTATCACATATGACATGCCGTAGCAGAAGATACATATAACCTTTGAAGTCTGGGAGTGATGGGTAAATAATGCATTCTCTTGTACGTAACTTCTTTTCCTTTCATTTTTCTTGGTTTGTATCTTTCCTCGTTACATATTGATGCAGCCCAGCCTGTTGAACTTTTAGGTCGCGAACGACCTAACGAGCTAAAAATGTGGGATAGGTCGCTGGAACGACCTAGCGAGCTAAATCAGGGGGGATAGGTCGCTGGAACGACCTAGTGAATTAGGTCGCTCACGAGTTAATGGACTCGGTGTTAAAGCATGCAAACCTCCAAGCGAGATAAGCAAGCCAGCATTAGGTCGCTCTGACATTTCGAGTACCGGCTTTGACGAGTTACGACCTAAGTTAGGTCACGGGATTGAATTACGACCTATATTAGGTCACGGAGAAGAGATACGACCTAAGTTAGGTCGCGGGAAGATAGGTCGCTCATCTTTAGGTTGTTCGAAGATTTCCAGAAGCAATGTTCTTAGGTCGCTCGATCTTATGCCGCTTTCTTTAGGTCGCGAACGACCTACCATAAGTCGTCGGAAGATAGGTCGCTCGACCTTATGCCGCTGTGAAGATAGGTCGCGAGAAGAGTCCTGAAGCCGCATTTACTGCTTAGGTCGTTATGTATGTTGTATCTGTTGTACTTGTACATATTAAGTCGTTGAGTCGTTTTGAAGTGTTATGTTTGTATTCTTTTTTTAGGTCGTATGTTGTTCTTGTATGTTGTTGTTGTAAATACGTGTTGTAAATAGAGTCGCTACATTGTTTGAAGTATAAGGTCGTTAACGACCTATGTAAGGTCGTAGGTCGCGTGGGTGTGTTAGGTCGTTGCCGACCTATGTGTTGTGTCATGAAAGTGCGTGAGTTGTAACCCTATAAATAGGGAGTGTTGGTCATTTGTAATAGTTAGTTGATTTTGAATAAAACTTGTTTGTGTGATTTGTGCCACTTCTCAAATTGGTAGTTGAGTGTGATCTCCTATCTCCACTTTCGGTATTCGAGTGCGCTCAGATCAACGACTGCTGAAGCCGATTCACGGAATCTAGTGCGCTAGATCAACGTACGAAGAATCGTAGATCTTTAAACACGGTATCATGCACGATCAACGTGTTTGAGATAGCTAGAATCCGGCATCTTTGGATCAATGGATTTGGGCCTTTGGTATTCTTCAATTCACCGATTCCTACTTTCACCGCATCATTCATTTTGTTATCCGCTGCCGCGTCATTTGGTATCAGAGCTAGACTTAGCCAATCATAGCTAAGCCGAGTCTTGGAGCCAATTTTTATAGAAGAGTTTGGGGAGTTAGTTCAAGCCGAGCCAATCAAGTTAGGCCGAGAGTTAAAGTTTGTGAGATTTGACAATGCCACCGAGGAGAGCTAATCGTCATCAGAATGTTGAAGCGTTGTATAGAAGAGAAGAAGCCGAGCAAATGGAACAACGCATCAATGAAAATTTTGATGAAGGCATTGGGAAGTTAGAGAAACTGATGAATGATATGAACCAAGGACAAAGGAGAAGGTCGCCAGTCTCGAACCATGGAGGAAACAGAGTTTCGCCATCGGTTACGGAAGCGAGGAGGGTGTCGCCGCAATCTTATCGAGAAAGAAGAGAATCTTCAGTTTCAATGAGAAGAGAACATCATGAGTATAGAGATGAAGAGAGAAGAACTCCACGTGAGTTTGAACATGAACCATACCGTGATGATGAAAGACAAAGTAGAAGGGATATGCGGGATCATAGTAATGTGGATGGTCGAGATCGTTCTCGAAGTACATCTGTTTTTCATGAAGATGATGGTAGATGTAGTATGCATTCTCGAGATCGAGACCAAGTACAAAATGCATATCGGGTTGTAGAAGATGATCGCCGATGGGAGTCGGGGATAAAAACTGAAATTCCAGAATTCAAGGGAGGAATGGTAACGGAGGAATTTTTGGATTGGGTTTCAAATGTTGAGGAAATTTTTGACTTCAAAGAAGTTCCCGAGGATCGAAGGGTGAAGTTGGTTGCTACAAGATTAAGAGGGAGAGCTATGGCGTGGTAGCAGTAGACTAAACTTACACGGGAGAGAATGGGAAAGTCAAAGATTGTTACATGGGATAAGATGAAGAAGTTGATGAAAGCTACTTTCTTGCCGCACACTTATCAATCTCTTATGTATCAACGTTTGCAGAACCTAAGACAAGGGGAGAAATCAGTTAATGAGTATGCAGATGATTTTTACCAATTGATTGCGAGGAATGATATTATGGAAATAGAGGAACAGCTAACAGCTAGGTATGTTGGAGGGTTGCGAACGCAGATTCAAGATATGGTGAATATGTTCAATCCAATGTCTGTGGCTGAAGCGCACCAGAAAGCGTTAGCGTGGGAAAAGCAAGGCAGAAGAGGAGGTGGTGTGTTTACGAATTCCAACAACCAGAACCAGGAGGTTAGTAGCAGTGCGGATGTTTCCAAAGTCGTCAGTAAGCCAATTGTGAATGAAACCAACAAAGCAAAGGTCAATAGTAATCTCAAATGCTTTAATTGTTAAGAGTGGGGCCATAAAAGCAATGAATGTACAAAGCCCAAGAAGCGAGCAATGATTGCAGAGATTGAGAATGAAAATGCAGAGGTAGAGTGTGTCAATTCTATACTAGTTGAAGAAGAAGAATTATTGTCTAGAGATGAGGGCTGTAGTTTGTTGTTGAGGAGATCTTGTTAACACCAAAGCAAGAAGATGATTCTAGTTGGTTGAGGAGCAATATTTTCCAGTCAACATGCACTATTCTAGGGAAGGTTTGTAAATTTGTGATTGATGCAGGAAGCTGTGATAATATCATTTCTTCAGAAGCTGTAAAGAAGTTGTCATTGAAAACAGAGAAACATCCAAATCCCTACAAATTAGCTTGGTTGAGGAAAGGAGGGGAAGTGAAGGTTAATTGAAGAGCTAGTGTTAATTTTTCCATTGGGAAGAAATACAAAGACGAAATTTGGTGTGATGTGGTTGACATGGATGTATGCCATCTGTTGTTGGGAAGGCCATGGCAATACGATAGAGCTGTGCAACATGATGGACTCACAAACAGCTACAGTTTTATGTTCGAGGATACACGAATCATTTTGGTTCCTAAGAAGCGTCAACAGAGTGAAAACAAATTGGAGGAAATCGAGGAGCTAAAGACTTTGTTGTCTTTAAAGGAATTTGTTGATGTGGAAGATGAAGTCGATTGTTGTCAATCATCAAAGTTTGATAAAGATGAAGTTGATGAGTTTCAACCAACGAAATCTATTGAACATGAGGTTGAAAATTCACAATCAGCAAAGTTGGATGATGGTGACGAATGCAAGTCAGGAGATGAAGAGGGTAAATTGTTGATGAAGGAAGTGGATTCGACTAGTCTACAATCTACAAGAGAGTTTGTTAAAGAAGTGGAGGGTAGTGCAGAAGTATTCCTGTTGAATGAAATTGAACCCAGTAAAAGTGTTGAAATTATCGAAGAGGTTAAGCAAATGGTGAATGAATGTGAAGATGTAGTTCCTGCAGAACTGTCCAAAGAATTACTGCCACTGAGGGACGTACATCATGTTAATCAAGTGTCAAGTGCTATTGTACCGTATATGCCACGTAATCATATGTGTCCGACAGAGCAGGTAGAGTTGAGAAGATTGGCTGATGGGTTACTATTCAAAGGAAGACAGTTGTATACTCCTGATCGCAGTTGGCAAATACAAGTTATCAAAGATGTACGTGTAGAAAGACACGTGGACAGTTATCATACCATGCAGTTGGTTACAATGTTTTGGGCCGTCAATAAAGAAAGGGGTTGAAAGGCTTGTTCAGAAGAGTCAGAGTTATCAAATTTCAAAAGAGACCGCGACGAAGTCAAGATTATGTATGTCATTACCTATACATACTAGTTCATGGGTGGACAAAAGTATGGACTCTGTATTGGATTTGATGAAGACACAAAGTGACAACGAATCTATCTACTTGATGGTTGACCGATCTCTTGTTGGTACATACAACAAGCTAGATGCCGGTGGAATGGGTCGTTTGGAAATTGTGAAGGAAATTTGTGAGAACGATTGTAAGTTGAGTTTGCCGGATCATCTTCCTATTGCTAATGTTGACAATATCAAACACTTGGTTCTGTTTCACAAGGACGAGAATGGCGAAGTCGAGGAATTTTTAAATTCAAGGACGAATTTTTCTCAACCGGGGGAGGATGATGCAGCCCAGCCTATTGAACTTTTAGGTCGCGAACGATCTAACGAGCTAAAACTGTGGGATAGGTCGCTGGAACGACCTAGCGAGCTAAATCAGGGGGACAGGTCGTGTAACGACCCGATATTTTCAACCATTCGCATCCATTATAAGTGTATAGGTAGACACTCATGCCGGAGTTGAATTGCTCAAAATACCGCGTTGTAATTAAAATTTGGCAAATCTCAGAATATACAGTAAATAAATATAAGCACAGATCACAGACACAGAGTAAAATAATGCAGCGGAAGTAAAAGAGATAGTAGTTCATGAAGCTACTATATAAATATAACAAAGTTACATAAGATACAACAGAAGGAATAGAGTACAACAGAAGTCTCAAGACATAGAAGTCTACTAATACAAGAGCTTAAATAGAACAACAGACTGAACAGATAAAACCAGATAGTAGCTGGATAAGGATGATCTCCCGTAGTCCTAGCTCCGTGAAGATGAAGTCCAACTGATACTCAGGCTGACCCGAGCGTAAAATAAAACATAAACACTCGAGTCAGGATATACATACTTATACAATGTAAACCAACTCAAATGAACTGTAGTAAGGGTACAAGTAACTTAGAAGATGCTTGGGACCGCCCATCCTCTAAGGATCCGTTAAACTATCTACTATGTAGTAATATTCGCTATTATAATAGTGTCTAAATAAGTAAAGTATAATCATATCGGAAAATAGCGTTAAGGGGATGGAGAACCTTAACGCGGTCGGATCTTAAAATCATAATCGTTGTAAAGCTCGATATGGTAGGTGACACGGCACAACTAGGCAATGCCAGGGTAGATATACCAATTACGCACACGGACTGATGGATACGCATAGCAGCCACTACCGTTCCACCTCGGACAACATTCCCAAATCGGAGGATGGCCATCTAGTCAAATCACAAATAAGAGTATAATATCGAAGAAATGTGTCCGAGAAGAGGTGCTACCTCACTGGTCCGAGATCGCTCCTGTTTTAGCCACCTTATGCCAACTCACGGGAGTTGGGTCCACGTAACATACCTTAAGAACGTCGTCACCATCCTACTTCATTCTGGAATCTCCACCGCGTACACAGTTGCCAAAGTGGTTTTCGGTAAGACAGAGAGTATGTCCATATCCGATCCCGGTCTCTTTAACAACCAATCGTTATTATAACCCGTGGTTATAAGTTTTAAAAACAGTTTATACTTCAAAATAGAATATCATTTCAAATCCAAATCTTCATCAAAATAAATATTAAATCAATTCTAAACCATTTCCATATTTTTAAAATATCATATCATTTCAAAACTTCATTTCAAATCATTTTAATATTCCAAATATCATTTGAGTTCAAATCTAAATATTCAACTTTAAATACTTTTTTAAATTTTAAAGGTTTACTTCATTTATTATCATATCAAGTCACCTTTTAAATAGTTTATATTCCAATCAAATAATTCATTTAAACCTTTTAAAAGTGTAATTATTATATTTTCAAATCAAGTATTCAATTTCCAAAGTTTCAAACCATTCTGAGTTCGTTTACTAAGTCAAAAACTCTAATTATTAAAATTTCAGCATTTCACAGCATTTAATAACAACTGCTATAAGTTATATTTGAAAACATTTTTAATTCAGCAAAACAACATTTATAAACTGCTATAATAGTTCAGTTTTAAACAAAATTATATTTCCGCCTACTGCAGTCCTTAACAAATGCTACAGTAGCCCTTTTATTAGTTCAGATTCAATTTTAGTTTCTGCTACAACAGCACTTACCAAGTACTATCACAGCCTTAGTTCATTTTAGTCTTTTGGTTCACTTATATAACCACAGCACTTAACAAGTGCTACAGATTCTACCTAGTTTAGAACTTATAAAAATCATACATTAAAATGTTCATTTAAATCCTTTAACAAATTTATTTTTAAGAGAAATTTTACAAATCAAAACCAAAACTTACAAGTTCGCTTATTAAATTCAAGTGTGTAAATCCCACTTTCATTTAAACAGTTCATTTCAACATTTTAAACTCAAACTCCATTTTTCCACCATTTTAAAACTAAGTTTTCATTTCAATTTAATTAACTTAAGTTTCCATCTTTTCTTTTAGTCAAAATTTCAAATTTAAGTTTCGTTTTAAAAATCAATATTTCTCCATTTATTTATATTTATCACATAGAAAAAAAAATCATTTCTATTCTACATAAATCACTTAAAATTTCGATTTAAATCAATTTAATATTATTACCATATTTAAATTATTTAAAGGTATCCAGGAAATACAGAAAAATAACCACGGGTCTGTATAATATTTTCTAGCCTAAGTCAAGTGATACGGATACTATATCATTTCAATCCGTAATTTACAAAGAAAAAATCCGGGTTTTATCATTTCAAACCCGCAATCCCAAGTAAATAAAATTTTAATTGAAAATCGTTCAGGCCTATCATTTCAGCCTATAACGACTTTCCCTTATTCTAAAGTCCGTTCGGGTATGTATCATTTCAACCCATAGTGATTCTATTCTACAGGGAACTTGCAGTGTGATTTAACAAAATAGAATAACAGTAAAATAAGAACAGAATATAACAGATGATACGATATGCAGTTTTAACAGTTAACATCAATTATAAATAAATCACAGGTAATTATAACATCATTTATTTATTTATTTATTTCTACACATTCAGTTGCGGTCGTTTCACAATCATATAAGTATGAATATTCGTGTGAGATTTACTCACCTCTACGGAGCTGGAGATTCAGAAAGAAAGAAGTACGCTATCAGTCGAAAGCACGCGGAAAGCACGATTTGTTGTTAGCGGATTCGCCGACTAGATTCAAATCTAAAGTCAAAAGAATAAAGCGAGTAAATAGACAAATCAAAACATGGACGAATAACAATTTTTCAAATTGAAGCAAACGATCGAAAAATAAATCAAGTTGAAAAATAGAAGGAATTGGCTCGACCACTTTTATAATTAGATTATAACTTTAAATCTTTCAAAGTGACAAAACAATTTTTTTTTTCAAAACAAAGTCAGAGGCAAGATATAAACTAAGATTCAAAACAAAAAAACAGAGGTGACCAAACAACTTTTTAGTTTCATTTTCCAACACAAAAGTGACAACAACTTTTGTCATTCTCTGGTTCCAACAAAACTCAGTGGGATACATATCCAAATACCAAAATACAAGGCAGAGGCAAAACAGTTTTATAACTTCAAAATACAAAGGCTCGACCATTTTTTTTAAATAGAGACTATACTTCAAAACAAAGCTAGTGGCAGTAAAACATCAAAATAAAACGTTGTTCGTTCCTCCTTTGTTTTCAAACAAGGCTTGGGGAAAATAAACAAAATACCAAACCAAGATGACTAACATTTCACTGCTCTAGTTCAAAACAGGCTTGGTCGAGTTTGCAGTGACATGGGGTGGGGCTGACGTGGTGGTTTCGGTCTAGAGTAGGGCGGTTGGTGACGTGGTGGTCCGTCACGAGTTGGAGGGCTGTGGGTGGTGGTTGGCACAGACGTGGTGGTGGACAGAGCGTGGGGTTGGACGTGGGAACTGGTGGTGGTGGTGGCGTATAGGGTAGGTCAGACGAAGGGGTTGCCTGGGTTCGTGGGTCTGGCATGGGGTAGAGATGACGTGGGTTTTGGCTGCTCACGATGGGTTAGGCAAAAGGGGTTCTCAGGTTCGGTAGTGGCAGGCAGGGCGAATGGGTTCGGCGTGGGGATCTCGACGTGGTGGCGGCAGGCGTAGGGCGTGGTGGCTGGTGGTGGACTGGGGTACAATGGTCGGTGACTGGTGGTTGTTTCGGCATGTTGTTGGAGGAAGGTGGAGTAGTTGGAATGGGTGGCATGGCAAAACATGGTACAGCAAACAATTGAAAACAAACAAAAAAAATGAAAAATGGACAGAAGGCATGCTCTTTACCTTTTGAGATGCTCACGAAAATATGAAACGAAAATGAAAGAAGGCATGCTAGCTGGCAAAAGAACAACAGCAAACAGGGAATAAACAAAATGAAAGTGAAAGAAGGCATTTACCTTTTGGGATGGTCACGAGATTCTCAAATTGAAAGCTATAGGAGATTTGCAGAATTGAAAATATGAACGTGGAAAAATGTAATAGCTGTTCACTTGATTAACATAGAAAAGGCAGAACGTATTGTTTTGAACGGTTAGCGAAATTTAAGGCAATTAATTATTCAAGCTGGAATGAAACGTAAGGAAGATAAAGGGGAAAGTGGAATAATTCTCACGCGCACAATTCAATGCAATATTTAATTGAAATTTTCAAACTGAAATTATGCAGCTGAAATAGCACTCTTAACACAAGAAAAGATCAAATGGACAAAGAACAACGAACGTAAAGTGTAACGCCCAAAGTAACGTACAACCGTTACTTGTTTCTTTTATTTAATAAATTTAAAAAATGTTAACGGTTTCTTAAAATATAACGTATCTCTTTAAACCAAAAATAAAATAGCTATTATCCTCATTAATAAAATTTGATTCTAATGTAAAGTTAAGAACGGACATAAATATACGTAACGAAATGTAAAGTTTAAATTTTTCGTTTCACACAAATTACTACACTTTATATTTAAATCAATATTTCGAACTGTTTATTTTAATTAAAAATTCGTTTAAAATATCGGGCTGTTACACTCTCCCCCACTCAAAGCTTTTCGTCCTCGAAAAGGAACGAAGAAGGAAAACAAAGAAAGATAAGACAGAATAGTAAAAGTACCTGAAATAAACAATTCCGGATTCGAAGCACGAATGCTCTCCTCCGTCTCCCAGGTGCAATCCCGTTCATCAGTGCTCCACTGCACTTTGACCAGGTTGACAGATTTTCTTCTTAGCTGCTTCGTACCTCGATCGACGATACGAAGTGGCTTCCTCTCAACAGTCAGATTTGGCTCGATATCCAAACTATCAAGAGCAGAAGGTTGAATAATAAGAGATGGATCATGCAGATAGCGACGAAGATGAGATACATGGAAGACATTGTGTATTCCAGAAAATTTCTCGGGTAAATCCAGACGATAAGCAAGAGAGCCAATTCTTTCCAAAATGCAGAAAGGACCAACAAATCTAGGAGATAGCTTTCCTCTACGACCAAAACGAATAACATTCCTTAAGGGAGAGATCTTAAGGAAAACCAAAAGATAGTTTGAAAAACAAAATAAGATAATAAATTTGAAACAATAATGCTTTGAAATCATAACAAATTTAGGGATGTTTATCATTTGGAAATCATACTACTAAAAATCATAACACTTTGGAAATGTTATTCTTAAAAAGTACATAATACTTAGAAAATCATAACACCCCTTTAAAATAATCTTCCTTAAAACCATTTTAATTCAAGGTCAAATAATATTCATTTTAAAGTTGTAGCATTTCTAAGTTCATTTAATTATAAAATTTCCAAAACATTGTATTTTCAAACGGCAGCACTTAAAAATGCTACAGTAGATATATTAGTATTTCAAATCAGTTTTGTTTCAGAAATATTCATTTGGATATCATTTAACTTATGACTTATTAAAACAAACTTTTATGAATGGAATATCCAAATTAAACTATACTTCATTTATTAATTCAAAAGTTCACTATTTTAGTTAGCTCTTAATTTAACACATAACCTAACCCTTTATTTGAAATACCCATTTCATAAATAGATATTCCTTTAATAAGTTACACTTAAAATTCCATTTGAAAAACCAAATTCTCAATTATCAATTTTTAGTGGTGTTAAAATACATTTTAACTATTTAAATCATAATCATTCATTTTTCAAGACATATCTATTTCATAAATACAATATTTATATAGCAAATATAACAATCAAATTTCTTTATACATTTATTCATTTAGACATCAATTAAACTATGAATTCAGGTTAAATAAACTTTATTACAAAATGTCCAATTCAAATGTATTTTTTTTATCTATTCAAAGATACATTATTTATTATACAACATATTCATTTTGGGGAAATAACCTTTATTAAAATTCCTAGGTTAGACTTAAGGTTCCATATTAAATCAAATTTGATTATTAAGTTATTTAAATAAAATCTCTTTAAATTCCTTTGTTTCTCTATTTACCTCTGTTAATCATTTATAACTAAAATTTAAGTGTATAACATGTATTATAACCACTCAAATTTTATTTATAAAAATCCTTTTTATATTGTATATTATCCAATTCCATATTCAACTTCTGTGTAATTTAGGTAAGTTATCTTGGAATGAAATTGTGTTATACAAATAAAACTTTCCAATTCAATTATCTCAAGTTTGAATCATTTATTCAAAAAATTTAATTTTCTTGTTATAACTGAAATTATTCTTTAAGATAAAATGTAAGAATTAAATTTCCGATTCCCTTCAAACCATTAAGAGATAAGTAGTTATATATACATAATATGTCAAATCAAATTTAAATCATATATCTATATATATTATAATCTAGTCATATTTAGAAATTCAAATCAATTAGATTTTTCCAAACAAAGCTGTAGTAAGACTACAGAACGGTTTCTTCACTTCGAAACTCGAAAATGAATGTCGATGATGCTGCAGTCATCACCGAAATTATTTTCCAGCGACAAAGAGAAGAGCACTAAATTTTTAAACTTAAAAATCCTTTAGAAACAAATTTCTACTTGGAAATACTTTAAATAATATATCCTTTTAAAACCTTTAACATAAGGTTTGAATCCATCGGAAATTAAATTCTTTAATTTTCTTGTTTTAAATTCATTTCAGTTCCCAAATAAATTTATAAACAACTCTTTATAAATTCATTTGTAGAACAATAAATGATAAATCAAGTATTATCTTTTCAAATTATCAATTTAAATCAATTTATTAAGTTCCATAAATTTACTTATATATCAAAAATTTATTTCATTAACAAATTTTTTTTTATATATACATATATAATATTGTGTCAGTTTGTTCTGTCAAAGTGTTTTAGAAATCCCATCGATAACGTTGATCAGACGAATCGATCGGAAACCCAAATCAACATCAACAACTCAAACAACACAATATAAAACAAAACATTAATTTACAAGTACAAATAAAAATGTTAGGAAGATAGATTGGAACAAAAGACAAGATGATTAAATAACAGAGTAGGGAGATGGACAAGCTTAAATAAATCGCGAACAACCTTAACCGGGTCAACCGTGACTTAAAGAATAAGATCAATGTGGATTTTTCTGGGATAAATCTACGTTCGATCTCAAGAGATAAAGTTTGGAATAACAAAAGATATTAGCATCTAAACCAAGGATAGATAAAATCTCTGGTGAAGCGATGCTGACTGTAAAGGATTTTCACCCTTTTACAAGAAAATTAGAATATTGACGAGACCGCCAATTCACTATAAAGACCATTCGAAGTGGAGTTATGTGATACTCCAAAATCAAAAGAAGATGAATAGTGAGGGACAAGAATGAATTTTGGAACCGCAGGAAACGTTCCAAAATTCAAAGGAAATCGAATCAAAAGGAAGAGATTCAAACTCAAACGAAAGTGATTCTGTAAATAAATTTACCCTACATTCTAAGTTTTGCCTCAAAGCTAAAGCTCTGATACCAACTGTAACGACCCGATATTTTCAACCATTCGCATCCATTATAAGTGTATAGGTAGACACTCATGCCGGAGTTGAATTGCTCAAAATACCGCGTTGTAATTAAAATTTGGCAAATCTCAGAATATACAGTAAATAAATATAAGCACAGATCACAGACATAGAGTAAAATAATGCAGCGGAAGTAAAAGAGATAGTAGTTCATGAAGCTACTATATAAATATAACAAAGTTACATAAGATACAACAGAAGGAATAGAGTACAACAGAAGTCTCAAGACATAGAATTCTACTAATACAAGAGCTTAAATAGAACAACAGACTGAACAGATAAAACCAGATAGTAGCTGGATAAGGATGATCTCCCGTAGTCCTAGCTCCGTGAAGATGAAGTCCAACTGATACTCAGGCTGACCCGAGCGTAAAATAAAACATAAACACTCGAGTCAGGATATACATACTTATACAATGTAAACCAACTCAAATGAACTGTAGTAAGGGTACAAGTAACTTAGAAGATGCTTGGGACCGCCCATCCTCTAAGGATCCGTTAAACTATCTACTATGTAGTAATATTCGCTATTATAATAGTGTCTAAATAAGTAAAGTATAATCATATCGGAAAATAGCGTTAAGGGGATGGAGAACCTTAACGCGGTCGGATCTTAAAATCATAATCGTAGTAAAGCTCGATATGGTAGGTGACACGGCACAACTAGGCAATGCCAGGGTAGATATACCAATTACGCACACGGACTGATGGATACGCATAGCAGCCACTACCGTTCCACCTCGGACAACATTCCCAAATCGGAGGATGGCCATCTAGTCAAATCACAAGTAAGAGTATAATATCGAAGAAATGTGTCCGAGAAGAGGTGCTACCTCACTGGTCCGAGATCGCTCCTGTTTTAGCCACCTTATGCCAACTCACGGGAGTTGGGTCCACGTAACATACCTTAAGAACGTCGTCACCATCCTACTTCATTCTGGAATCTCCACCGCGTACACAGTTGCCAAAGTGGTTTTCGGTAAGACAGAGAGTATGTCCATATCCGATCCCGGTCTCTTTAACAACCAATCGTTATTATAACCCGTGGTTATAAGTTTTAAAAACAGTTTATACTTCAAAATAGAATATCATTTCAAATCCAAATATTCATCAAAATAAAGATTAAATCAATTCTAAACCATTTCCATATTTTTAAAATATCATATCATTTCAAAACTTCATTTCAAATCATTTTAATATTCCAAATATCATTTGAGTTCAAATCTAAATATTCAACTTTAAATACTTTTTTAAATTTTAAAGGTATACTTCATTTATTATCATTTCAAGTCACCTTTTAAATAGTTTATATTCCAATCAAATAATTCATTTAAACCTTTTAAAAGTGTAATTATTATATTTTCAAATCAAGTATTCAATTTCCAAAGTTTCAAACCATTCTGAGTTCGTTTACTAAGTCAAAAACTCTAATTATTAAAATTTCAGCATTTCACAGCATTTAATAACAACTGCTATAAGTTATATTTGAAAACATTTTTAATTCAGCAAAACAACATTTATAAACTGCTATAATAGTTCAGTTTTAAACAAAATTATATTTCCGCCTACTGCAGTCCTTAACAAGTGCTACAGTAGCCCTTTTATTAGTTCAGATTCAATTTTAGTTTCTGCTACAACAGCACTTACCAAGTACTATCACAGCCTTAGTTCATTTTAGTCTTTTGGTTCACTTATATAACCACAGCACTTAACAAGTGCTACAGATTCTACCTAGTTTAGAACTTATAAAAATCATACATTAAAATGTTCATTTAAATCCTTTAACAAATTTATTTTTAAGAGAAATTTTACAAATCAAAACCAAAACTTACAAGTTCGCTTATTAAATTCAAGTGTGTAAATCCCACTTTCATTTAAACAGTTCATTTCAACATTTTAAACTCAAACTCCATTTTTCCACCATTTTAAAACTAAGTTTTCATTTCAATTTAATTAACTTAAGTTTCCATCTTTTCTTTTAGTCAAAATTTCAAATTTAAGTTTCGTTTTAAAAATCAATATTTCTCCATTTATTTATATTTATCACATAGAAAAAAAAAATCATTTCTATTCTACATAAATCACTTAAAATTTCGATTTAAATCAATTTAATATTATTACCATATTTAAATTATTTAAAGGTATCCAGGAAATACAGAAAAATAACCACGGGTCTGTATAATATTTTCTAGCCTAAGTCAAGTGATACAGATACTATATCATTTCAATCCGTAATTTACAAAGAAAAAATCCGGGTTTTATCATTTCAAACCCGCAATCCCAAGTAAATAAAATTTTAATTGAAAATCGTTCAGGCCTATCATTTCAGCCTATAACGACTTTCCCTTATTCTAAAGTCCGTTCGGGTATGTATCATTTCAACCCATAGTGATTCTATTCTACAGGGAACTTGCAGTGTGATTTAACAAAATAGAATAACAGTAAAATAAGAACAGAATATAACAGATGATACGATATGCAGTTTTAACAGTTAACATCAATTATAAATAAATCACAGGTAATTATAACATCATTTATTTATTTATTTATTTCTACATTCAGTTGCGGTCGTTTCACAATCATATAAGTATGAATATTCGTGTGAGATTTACTCACCTCTACGGAGCTGGAGATTCAGAAAGAAAGAAGTACGCTATCAGTCGAAAGCACGCGGAAAGCACGATTTGTTGTTAGCGGATTCGCCGACTAGATGCAAATCTAAAGTCAAAAGAATAAAGCGAGTAAATAGACAAATCAAAACATGGACGAATAACAATTTTTTAAATTGAAGCAAACGATCGAAAAATAAATCAAGTTGAAAAATAGAAGGAATTGGCTCGACCACTTTTATAATTAGATTATAACTTTAAATTTTTCAAAGTGACAAAACAATTTTTTTTTCAAAACAAAGTCAGAGGCAAGATATAAACTAAGATTCAAAACAAAAAAACAGAGGTGACCAAACAACTTTTTAGTTTCATTTTCCAACACAAAAGTGACAACAACTTTTGTCATTCTCTGGTTCCAACAAAACTCAGTGGGATACAAAGGCTCGACCATTTTTTTAAAAATAGAGACTATACTTCAAAACAAAGCTAGTGGCAGTAAAACATCAAAATAAAACGTTGTTCGTTCCTCCTTTGTTTTCAAACAAGGCTTGGGGAAAATAAACAAAATACCAAACCAAGATGACTAACATTTCACTGCTCTAGTTCAAAACAGGCTTGGTCGAGTTTGCAGTGACATGGGGTGGGGCTGACGTGGTGGTTTCGGTCTGGAGTAGGGCGGTTGGTGACGTGGTGGTCCGTCACGAGTTGGAGGGCTGTGGGTGGTGGCTGGCACAGACGTGGTGGTGGACAGAGCATGGCGTTGGACGTGGGAACTGGTGGTGGTGGTGGCGTATAGGGTAGGTCAGACGAAGGGGTTGCCTGGGTTCGTGGGTCTGGCACGGGGTAGAGATGACGTGGGTTTGGGCTGCTCACGATGGGTTAGGCAAAAGGGGTTCTCAGGTTCGGTAGTGGCAGGCAGGGTGAATGGGTTCGGCGTGGGGATCTCGACGTGGTGGCGGCAGGCGTAGGGCGTGGTGGCTGGTGGTGGACTGGGGTACAGTGGTCGGTGACTGGTGGTTGTTTCGGCATGTTGTTGGAGGAAGGTGGAGTAGTTGGAATGGGTGGCGTGGCAAAACATGGTACAGCAAACAATTGAAAACAAACAAAAAAAATGAAAAATGGACAGAAGGCATGCTCTTTACCTTTTGAGATGCTCACGAAAATATGAAACGAAAATGAAAGAAGGCATGCTAGCTGGCAAAAGAACAACAGCAAACAGGGAATAAACAAAATGAAAGTGAAAGAAGGCATTTACCTTTTGGGATGGTCACGAGATTCTCAAATTGAAAGCTACAGGAGATTTGCAGAATTGAAAATATGAACGTGGAAAAATGGAATAGCTGTTCACTTGATTAACATAGAAAAGGCAGAACGTATTGTTTTGAACGGTTAGCGAAATTTAAGGCAATTAATTATTCAAGCTGGAATGAAACGTAAGGAAGATAAAGGGGAAAGTGGAATAATTCTCATGCGCACAATTCAATGCAATATTTAATTGAAATTTTCAAACTGAAATTATGCAGCTGAAATAGCACTCTTAACACAAGAAAAGATCAAATGGACAAAGAACAACGAACGTAAAGTGTAACGCCCAAAGTAACGTACAACCGTTACTTGTTTCTTTTATTTAATAAATTTAAAAAATGTTAACGGTTTCTTAAAATATAACGTATCTCTTTAAACCAAAAATAAAATAGCTATTATCCTCATTAATAAAATTTGATTCTAATGTAAAGTTAAGAACGGACATAAATATACGTAACTGTTATTGAGAATATCTATTCTCACTATTATGCTTTATGCTTTACTAATCTAATTCCTAAGCCCACTATTGTATTCGGCCCAAAATAAAGTATACAAGGCCATATCTATTTAAATTAGATACTTTCCCTCTTTTGTATGATATGAAGAAGATGAAATCATAATAATAGAAATTAACGGCGTTTGATAATTTCATAATCTTCTCTTGAGTATTGTTGATTACATGGTATCAGAGCCTCAGATCTGATATTCCTCGAGATAAGGGTGGACGTTTTTTTTAATTACTCGCGCGTGTTATTTTCTTCAGTAATTTGTTTTCTTCATACCCAGTTTCTTCATCGTCAAGCTAGCAAACCATGACTGAATCCAAGGGAGTAGATGTAATGACGCTAATGCCTAAAATTACTGATCGGAAATTGAATAGCATGAATTACAGTGAGTGGAGTAAAACGATTAGGCTCTATATAAGGAGTATTGATAAGACAGATCATCTGATTAATGATTCACCTCAACCAGATTCAAAAGCCAAAGCGGATCTGGAGTGGCTTCGTGATGATGCTTGCTTATTTCTGCAAATCCGAAATTCGATTGAAAACGAAGTGATTGGATTAGTTAATCACTGTGAAACAGTGAAGGAATTAATGGAGTACTTGGAATTTTTGTATTCAGGGAAGGGTAATCTAACAAGGATGTATGATGTATGCCGATCATTCTATAGAGCTGAGAAGAAAGATATGAGTCTCATGAGTTATTTTATGGCATTTAAACAAACTTATGAAGATCTTAACCTCTTGTTGCCAATGAGCACAGACATTAAGGTGCAGCAGAAGCAGCGTGAACAAATGGCTATAATGAGTTTCCTAGCTGGATTACCATCTGAATTTGAAGGAGTTAAATCACAGATTCTTGCAAATACTGAGATAACTACCCTCAGTGATGTGTACAGTCGAGTGTTGAGATCAGGAACTGGATCACATGGCAGTGATTCAAGTGGAAACAATGTGGACAGTGCATTTGTTGGAAGTGCAAATGTGGTGTCTCATAGTCAAACTGATGCTAGTAAAGGAAGTGCACAGCAACGTACACAAGGCTGGAGACCACAACAACCATCCAATTCTCAAAGTTGGAGACCACCCCGTGCACATGGAAGAGGACAGAGATCACAATGGAGACCATCAGTGAACCAGAATAAGATATGTAACTACTGCAAACGTATTGGTCATGTTATCTCTGAATGCAGGAGCCTTCAGTGGAATCAACGACACACAAGTCCATCTAACATCAAAACAGTGTTGATGACTGCTGACGAATATGACAAGTACTCAAAATTACAGAATACACCATCAGACTCTTCTACTACTTCAGCAATGACATCTGTTGCCAACACCAGTACTGGCCCTGCTACATCACAATGGATTATTGACTCAGGGGCTTCGGATCATATGACAGGTAATCCATATTTGTTTGAAAACTTGCAAGAATCTAATACATCACATAAGGTTACATTGGCTGATGGTTCTCAGTCTTTAGTAAAGGGGATAGGTAAGGTAACACCTAATTCAGCTATTTCCATGAACTCTGTTCTATATTTACCATCCCTATCATTCAACTTACTATCTGTAAGTCAACTCACAAGGAATCTCAACTGTAGCATTATCTTCTACCCTGATCATTGCGTATTTCAGGATTGTGTGACAAAGAAGATTATTGGTAGGGGAATTCAAACTGGTGGTTTATACTTGCTTAATACCCTTTCTGGATCTGTTGCTTGCAGCACAGTTATGAATTCAGCTCTCAAACTACACTGTCAACTGGGTCATCCCTCTCTCTATTCTTTTAAGAAATTATGTCCTCAATTTAGCAATATTTCTGCATTAAATTGTGAGGCCTGTCAATATGCAAAACATCACAGAACTAGTCTACAACCTAGAATTAATAAACGTGCTGATTGTCCATTTGCTATAATACATTCTGATATTTGGGGACCTCCATCTATTGTATCTAAACCAGGATATAGATACTTTGTAACTTTTGTTGATGATTATACTCGTTTTACATGGCTGTTTTTGATGAAATCTCGAAGTGAATTATTTCATATATTTTGCAAATTTCACACTGAAGTACAAAATCAGTTTAGCACATCTATAAAGATTCTTCGCAGTGATAATGCAAAAGAATATATGTCTGCTGAATTCAATAATTACTTAACCCAACATGGCATTGTACATGAGACTTCATGTGTGGATACACCATCGCAAAACGGGGTAGCTGAAAGAAAAAATCGCCACTTGCTAGAAACTGCTAGAACCTTGTTATTTCAAATGAATGTACCCAAAGTATTTTGGGCTGATGCAGTCTCAACTGCTTGCTTCCTGATTAATCGAATGCCATCTTCTGTTCTGAATAATGATATTCCATATCAAGTCTTGCAACCAGAGAAGAACATGTTCCCAATTAAACCACGTATGTTTGGATGTATTTGTTTTGTAAGGGATGTGAGCCAGCAGCTGAGTAAACTTGATAAGAAATCTTTGAAATGTATATTTGTGGGATATGCAAGGCATCAAAAGGGGTATAGGTGCTACTGTCCAAGCTTGAAAAAATATATTGTCTCAATAGATGTGACATTTATGGTGGATATATCATTTTATCAAAATAACACTTCACAAGAGGTAAGTACTGAAGAAGAATTTTTGGTGTATACAACCATACCAAGTGAAATATCCAGCAAGAGTTCCAGTAATGATGATAATTCAAGTGGTTTGCAAGATGAAGACATCTCTCAACCCAGTAGTGATCCTAGTCTGGAGTTGCCTATTGCGTTAAGGAAGGAAAAACGAAAGTGTACATATCCCATTGCTTCTTACGTGTCCTACAACAAGGTGCCACAATTATCACATACTTTTAGTGCCACATTAGACTCTGTAACTTTACCAAAAAAATATTGGGGAAGCTGTTGCTTCATCTGAATGGCGTACAGCAATGTTAGAGGAAATGGATGCTCTAGAGACAAACAAAACGTGGAGCTTAGTAAAGTTACCTCCAGAAAAGAAAGTAATAGGATGTAAATGGGTGTTTTCTGTGAAAATGAATGCAGATGGCACAGTGGCAAGACTCAAAGCCCGTCTAGTTGCCAAAGGATACGCTCAAACATATGGCATCGATTACTCAGAAACTTTCTCACCAGTTGCCAAAATGACCTCTATACGACTCTTTATATCTATGGCTGCGCGGTACAAGTGGAAACTGCATCAACTTGATATCAAAAATGCGTTCCTGCACGGAGAGCTCTTGGAAGAGGTGTATATGACACAACCCCCTGGATTTGTTGCTCAGGGGGAGTCAGACTTAGTCTGTAAGCTCAACAAATCACTATATGGACTCAAGCAAAGTCCACGTGCTTGGTTTGCCAAATTTAGTCTTGCAATGGAGAAGTTTGGAATTAAAAGAAGCAAAGTTGATCATTATGTCTTCTATAACTACTCGAACAAAGGCTTGATTCTAGTGATAGTCTATGTAGATGATATCATTATTACAGGAGGAGATGAAACTGGTATTCATGCACTTAAACAGTTTATTCATGCCCAGTTTCCAACGAAGGAACTTGGAGAACTAAGTTATTTTTTAGGTGTTGAAATAGTGAGAAACAATGGAGAAATTTGCTTGACTCAAAGAAAGTATACATTGGATCTCTTAGCTGAAACTGGAAAATTGGGTGCTAAACCAAGCAGTACTCCCTTAATACCGAACTACAATGCTACTGAGGAAGGTGAACCACTTGAAGATCCAGAGCAATACAGAAGATTAGTAGGTAAGTTAAACTATTTATGTGTTACTCGACCTGATATAGCCTACTCTGTTAGCATAGTTAGTCAATTTATGGCCAAACCAAGGTGTCACCATTGGACACTGCTGAATCAAATATTGAGTTATCTCAAAGGAACTGCTGGAAAAGGGATTGTATATACTGATAATGGTCATATGTGTATTGAAAGTTTTAGTGACGCGGATTGGGCTGGATCGAAGATTGACAGACGATCTACTTCTGGATTTTGTGTATTTGTTGGGGGTAATTTAGTCTCCTGGAAAAGTAAGAAACAAAATGTCGTGTCACGATCGAGTGCAGAATCAGAGTATCGTGAAATGGCAAATGCTGTTTGTGAGAGTATGTGGATAGTACATTTGATGGAAGAAGTACAGCTACAAATAGAACGACCAGTGAAGTTGTGGTGTGATAATCAGGCAGCAATGCATATAGCCGCAAATCCGGTATTTCATGAACGAACGAAGCATATAGAAGTCGACTGTCATTTCATCAGAGAAAAACTTGAAGAAGGAATCATTGAAACAAAGTATATTCGAACTGGAGAACAAATTGCAGATGTGTTTACCAAAGCGTTGAATGGAGCAAGAATGGAATACTTATGTAACAAGTTGGGAATGACAAATCTGTATTCTCCAACTTGAGGGGGAGTGTTATTGAGAATATCTATTCTCACTATTATGCTTTATGCTTTACTAATCTAATTCCTAAGCCCACTATTGTATTCGGCCCAAAATAAAGTATACAAGGCCATATCTATTTAAATTAGATACTTTCCCTCTTTTGTATGATATGAAGAAGATGAAATCATAATAATAGAAATTAATGGCGTCTGATAATTTCATAATCTTCTCTTGAGTATTGTTGATTACAGTAACGAAATGTAAAGTTTAAATTTTTTGTTTCACACAAATTACTACACTTTATATTTAAATCAATATTTCAAACTGTTTATTTTTAATTAAAAATTCGTTTAAAATATCGGGTTGTTACAGGTCGCTAAAACGACCTAGTGAATTAGGTCGCTCACGACCTAGTGAAGGTCGCTCACGAGTTAATGGACTCAGTGTTAAAGCATGCAAACCTCCAAGCGAGATAAGCAAGCCAGCATTAGGTCGCTCCGACATTTCTAGTACCAGCTTTGACGAGTTACGACCTAAGTTAGGTCGCAGGATTGAATTACGACCTATATTAGGTCACGGAGAAGAGATACGACCTAAGTTAGGTCGCGGGAAGATAGGTCGCTCATCTTTAGGTCGTTCGAAGATTTCCAGAAGCAATGTTCTTAGGTCGCTCGATCTTATGCCGCTTTCTTTAGGTCGCGAACGACCTACCATCAGTCGTGGGAAGATAGGTCGCTCGACCTTATGCCGCTGTGAAGATAGGTCGCGAGAAGAGTCCTGAAGCTGCATTTACTGCTTAGGTCGTTGTGTATGTTGTATCTATTGTACTTGTACATATTAAGTCGTTGAGTCGTTTTGAAGTGTTGTATTTGTATTATTTTCTTAGGTCGTATGTTGTTCTTGTATGTTGTTGTTGTAAATACGTGTTGTAAATAGAGTCTCTACATTGTTTGAAGTATTAGGTCGTTAACGACCTATGTAAGGTCGTAGGTCGCGTGGGTGTGTTAGGTCGTTGCCGACCTATGTGTTGTGTCATGAAAGTGCGTGAGTTGTAACCCTATAAATAGCGAGTGTTGGTCATTTGTAATAGTTAGTTGATTTTGAATAAAACTTGTTTGTGTGATTTGTGCCACTTCTCAAATTGGTAGTTGAGTGTGATCTCCTATCTCCACTTTCGGTATTCGAGTGCGCTCAGATCAACGACTGCTGAAGCCGATTCACGGAATCTAGTGCGCTAGATCAACGTACGAAGAATCGTAGATCTTTAAACACGGTATCGTGCATGATCAACGTGTTTGAGATAGCTAGAATCCGACATCTTTGGATTAATGGATTTGGGCCTTTGGTATTCTTCAATTCACCGATTCCTACTTTCACCGCATCATTCATTTTGTTATCCGCTGCCGCGTCATTTGGTATCAGAGCTAGACTTAGCCAATCATAGCTAAGCCGAGTCTTGGAGCCGATTTTTATAGAAGAGTTTGGGGAGTTAGTTCAAGCCGAGCCAATCAAGTTAGGCCGAGAGTTAAAGTTTGTGAGATTTGACAATGCCACCGAGGAGAGCTAATCGCCATCAGAATGTTGAAGCGTTGTATAGAAGAGAAGAAGCCGAGCAAATGGAACAACGCATCAATGAAAAGTTTGATGAAGGCATTGGGAAGTTAGAGAAACTGATGAATGATATGAACCAAGGACAAAGGAGAAGGTCGCCAGTCTCGAACCATGGAGGAAACAGAGTTTCGCCATCGGTTACGGAAGCGAGGAGGGTGTCGCCGCAATCTTATCGAGAAAGAAGAGAATCTTCAGTTTCAATGAGAAGAGAACATCATGAGTATAGAGATGAAGAGAGAAGAACTCCACGTGAGTTTGAACATGAACCATACCGTGATGATGAAAGACAAAGTAGAAGGGATATGCGGGATCATAGGAATGTGGATGGTCGAGATCGTTATCGAAGTACATCTGTTTTTGATGAAGATGATGGTAGATGTAGTATGCATTCTCGAAATCGAGACCAAGTACGAAATGCATATCGGGTTGTAGAAGATGATCGCCGATGGGAGTCGGGGATAAAAACTGAAATTCCAAAATTCAAGGGAGGAATGGTAACGGAGGAATTTTTGGATTGGGTTTCAAATGTTGAGGAAATTTTTGACTTCAAAGAAGTTCCCGAAGATCGAAGGGTGAAGTTGGTTGCTACAAGATTAAGAGGGAGAGCTATGGCGTGGTGGTAGTAGACTAAACTTACACGGGAGAGAATGGGAAAGTCAAAGATTGTTACATGGGATAAGATGAAGAAGTTGATGAAAGCTACTTTCTTGCCGCACAATTATCAATCTCTTATGTATCAACGTTTGTAGAACCTAAGACAAGGGGCGAAATCAGTTAATGAGTATGCAGATGATTTTTACCAATTGATTGCGAGGAATGATATTATGGAAACAGAGGAACAGCTAACAGCTAGGTATGTTGGAGGGTTGCGAACGCAGATTCAAGATATGGTGAATATGTTCAATCCAATGTCTGTGGCTGAAGCGCACCAGAAAGCGTTAGCGTGGGAAAAGCAAGGCAGAAGAGGAGGTGGTGTGTTTACGAATTCCAACAACCAGAACCAGGAGGTTAGTAGCAGTGCGGATGTTTCCAAAGTCGTCAGTAAGCCAATTGTGAATGAAACCAACAAAGCAAAGGTCAATAGTAATCTCAAATGCTTTAATTGTCAAGAGTGGGGCCATAAAAGCAATGAATGTACAAAGCCCAAGAAGCGAGCAATGATTGCAGAGATTGAGAATGAAAATGCAGAGGTAGAGTGTGTCAATTCTATACTAGTTGAAGAAGAAGAATTATTGTCTAGAGATGAGGGCTGTAGTTTGTTGTTGAGGAGATCTTGTTAACACCAAAGCAAGAAGATGATTCTAGTTGGTTGAGGAGCAATATTTTCCAGTCAACATGCACTATTCTAGGGAAGGTTTGTAAATTTGTGATTGATGTAGGAAGCTGTGATAATATCATTTCTTCAGAAGCTGTAAAGAAGTTTTCATTGAAAACAGAGAAACATCCAAATCCCTACAAATTAGCTTGGTTGAGGAAAGGAGGGGAAGTGAAGGTTAATTGAAGAGCTAGTGTTAATTTTTCCATTGGGAAGAAATACAAAGACGAAATTTGGTGTGATGTGGTTGACATGGATGTATGCCATCTGTTGTTGGGAAGGCCATGGCAATACGATAGAGCTGTGCAACATGATGGACTCACAAACAACTATAGTTTTATGTTCGAGGATACACGAATCATTTTGGTTCCTAAGAAGCGTCAACAGAGTGAAAACAAATTGGAGGAAATCGAGGAGCTAAAGACTTTGTTGTCTTTAAAGGAATTTGTTGATGTGGAAGATGAAGTCGATTGTTGTCAATCATCAAAGTTTGATAAAGATGAAGTTGATGAGTTTCAACCAACGAAATCTATTGAACATGAGGTTGAAAATTCACAATCAGCAAAGTTGGATGATGGTGACGAAAGCAAGTCAGGAGATGAAGAGGGTAAATTGTTGATGAAGGAAGTGGATTCGACTAGTCTACAATCTACAAGAGAGTTTGTTAAAGAAGTGGAGGGTAGTGCAGAAGTATTCCTGTTGAATGAAATTGAACCCAGTAAAAGTGTTGAAATTATCGAAGAGGTTAAGCAAATGGTGAATGAATGTGAAGATGTAGTTCCTGCAGAACTGTCCAAAGAATTACTGCCACTGAGGGACGTACATCATGTTAATCAAGTGTCAAGTGCTATTGTACCGTATATGCCACGTAATCATATGTGTCCGACAGAGCAGGTAGAGTTGAGAAGATTGGCTGATGGGTTACTATTCAAAGGAAGACAGTTGTATACTCCTGATCGCAGTTGGCAAATACAAGTTATCAAAGATGTACGTGTAGAAAGACACGTGGACAGTTATCATACCATGCAGTTGGTTACAATGTTTTGGGCCGTCAATAAAGAAAGGGGTTGAAAGGCTTGTTCAGAAGAGTCAGAGTTATCAAATTTCAAAAGAGACCGCGACGAAGTCAGGATTATGTATGTCATTACCTATACATACTAGTTCATGGGTGGACAAAAGTATGGACTCTGTATTGGATTTGATGAAGACACAAAGTGACAACGAATCTATCTACTTGATGGTTGACCGATCTCTTGTTGGTACATACAACAAGCTAGATGCCGGTGGAATGGGTCGTTTGGAAATTATGAAGGAAATTTGTGAGAACGATTGTAAGTTGAGTTTGCCGGATCATCTTCCTATTGCTAATGTTGACAATATCAAACACTTGGTTCTGTTTCACAAGGACGAGAATGGCGAAGTCGAGGAATTTTTAAATTCAAGGACGAATTTTTCTCAACCGGGGGAGGATGATGCAGCCCAGCCTATTGAACTTTTAGGTCGCGAACGACCTAACGAGCTAAAACTGTGGGATAGGTCGCTGGAACGACCTAGCAAGCTAAATCAGGGGGACAGGTCGCTAAAACGACCTAGTGAATTAGGTCGCTCACGACCTAGTGAAGGTCGCTCACGAGTTAATGGACTCAGTGTTAAAGCATGCAAACCTCCAAGCGAGATAAGCAAGCCAGCATTAGGTCGCTCCGACATTTCTAGTACCAGCTTTGACGAGTTACGACCTAAGTTAGGTCGCGGGATTGAATTACGACCTATATTAGGTCACGGAGAAGAGATACGACCTAAGTTAGGTCGCAGGAAGATAGGTCGCTCATCTTTAGGTCGTTCGAAGATTTCCAGAAGCAATGTTCTTAGGTCGCTCGATCTTATGCCGCTTTCTTTAGGTCGCGAACGACCTACCATAAGTCGTGGGAAGATAGGTCGCTCGACCTTATGCCGCTGTGAAGATAGGTCGCGAGAAGAGTCCTGAAGCCGCATTTACTGCTTAGGTCGTTGTGTATGTTGTATCTGTTGTACTTGTACATATTAAGTCGTTGAGTCGTTTTGAAGTGTTGTATTTGTATTCTTTTCTTAGGTCGTATGTTGTTCTTGTATGTTGTTGTTGTAAATACGTGTTGTAAATAGAGTCGCTACATTGTTTGAAGTATTAGGTCGTTAACGACCTATGTAAGGTCGTAGGTCGCGTGGGTGTGTTAGGTCGTTGCCGACCTATGTGTTGTGTCATGAAAGTGCGTGAGTTGTAACCCTATAAATAGGGAGTGTTGGTCATTTGTAATAGTTAGTTGATTTTGAATAAAACTTGTTTGTGTGCTTTGTGCCACTTCTCAAATTGGTAGTTGAGTGTGATCTCCTATCTCCACTTTCGGTATTCGAGTGCGCTCGGATCAACGACTGCTGAAGCCGATTCACGGAATCTAGTGCGCTAGATCAACGTACGAAGAATCGTAGATCTTTAAACACGGTATCGTGCGCGATCAACGTGTTTGAGATAGCTAGAATCCGGTATCTTTGGATCAACGGATTTGGGCTTTTGGTATTCTTCAATTCACCGATTCCTACTTTCACCGCATCATTCATTTTGTTATCCGCTGCTGCGTCACATATTCTGCATTTTCTAAGGTCAACGCCATCTTTCCAATACAACATGCAACATTTTACACATGTATCTACCATTTCGTATGGCAAACCAAAAGCGTACATCGGTTTTTTCACTTTATAATGACTATCGCACATCAGATTATTGGATGACATGTGTCGTTTTGCAGCTTGTACAACTGCTGTAAATGCAGCTTCTGTATGGTTGAATTTTAATTTCATGGTAATGTATTCGGCGGTTACTGATAATTCGGTTCCGCTTTTACAACCGTCGCACAACGACCTCTTAGCAGAATCCAATAAATCATATATTCTTTTAGCTCCCACAGTCGGTTCTTCTTCGACATTTACGTCTTCATCGTTAGCTTGAATGGTAGGAAACATTGATCGTGTTGCATCTTCCACCATATTTTCTATCGGATTCGTCATAATATTATCGTCCTCTAACACTACAGGATTAGATGTAGGTTCAACAAGTTCTCCATGACGATCCCAGAAGTAATAATTCGGCACAAAACAATATATATACAAGTGTACTTCAACTATATCTGGTTTTCAATGCTTCAAATGTTGACACTTACTACACGGGCAATGAATTTCTTCGTTATTTCGATTATTAGATTTAGCGAATCTAATAAATTCATGTACGCGATTATAGAAATGTTCATTGAACCTTTCCTACCAGTTCTGACTTCATACATCCAACTACGGTCGAGGAAATAATCGAACATTTTTCCTGATTTGAAAAAATATGTTAGAAAGTTCAAGTAAACAATTCAACTGATACTAAAGTCTTGTAGGAATAATTTTCAACACTTCATCATTGTAAACACTTCACCATCGTAGAAAATTCAAATAAGCACTCCACTTTATTTTTAAATTTTTAGTTTATTGGTTTTTACTTTGATGGTGGGTCATCCTACTTCCCATTACAAACACAATAATGTAATTCACTACACCATAGATTGGATTTTGGCGCTGCCGTAGGCGGCGCATTTGATACGGCTACAAGCCGTATCAAATATTAATACGGTTTATAGCCGTATCTAAATTATTTAATACGGCTTTAAGCCGTATTAATATTTGATACGGCTTGTAGCCGTATTAAATTCCGTGCCTCTTTTTGTGGGAAAATTTTCCCCAAAATGCACACTCTCCCTCCCTTTTTTTTTATTTCCACCTCTTTTGTTTTCACCGTTCCTTTTCGTGAATTTTGGGCTTCTTCTGCGGTCGGTTTGTCTGCGGTTGGTTCGTCCTTTTCGAGACCACCAGTTCACTACAATCCTCGCTCTTTCCAATTTTAGCCCCTTCGAACATTTTAAGGGCTTCCTCGATAATTTCTGCAGACGCCGCCTTCTTCTCCTTTGAGCTTGAACTTTTGTAGCTCAAAATATCTCTAAAAGGTTTGTTCTTTAAACTCATTCTTTATTCTCTTGGATTCTTTACTCAACTTATATGTTTACATGTGTATGTTGGGTTTTCAATGTCGGGTTGTTTATTATAAATTTGTTATCAAATGTTCTAATATGTTCTCTCTAATTATATGGATTTTTAGTTGGAGATAATTGAAGCATTTACTGTAATATTATTGAGTAATTGAGCTTTATTCATATAGCTATTTGATTTAAGTTTTAGGATTTATTTGATGTGGTTTAATTTTTCATAAGATACTGGATAACTAGTAACTACGTTCCTTATATGGTTGTCTAGGATCAGTGTTTTATGCATTTTTTTTCATCTTCTTACTGTCAGACAGTGAAACTTAAATCAATTTGGATTTGGGTGGGTTTGCATGTATTCATTATAACAAAACCAAGTGGCTTCTTCAATAAAGTCGTAGATTAACCATGTAACTTGGTAGAGGTTCAATATGATTGGATTTTATTATCCTTGCATGATTTACAGCTTGGTGCTAATATTGTATATGGTTCTGACATTGCATATGGTTTTGATATTGTTGTATAAGTGGATAAAATTATTGTTAATGGCGCAAGCCAAGTATCAGGAGAGGGGTAATGCATAGACATTACTCCGGTGCTACAAAATAGCACCGTTGTAATGGCAAATTTTTTGGAAACAGTTTGGTGTTTGCTATTGTGATGGAATCGAATTTTTATTGCTTCAAGACTAGGTAAACCTATATTTTAGTAACTATAGTTGAGGAACTGGTGGTTGTTTGACTCGTTTTCCAAGTTACATAGCACGTACGATGGATCATGTACTGTGAACCACTTGTTTATCATCTTCTTCTTACCACTGGTTTATCATCTTGTTCTTGTTCTTCTTCTTTTTTTTGGGTCAGTAACCTATTGATACTTGCATTTTTTTTGGGTCAGTAACATTTTGCTTTTTCTGAGTGGTCCATAAATCATTGCTTCCCTGATAATGTTTAATAGACTATTTCTTCCACAAGGACTTGTTTTGGCTGATTATAGAGTTTAAATGCACCTAGTTTGCTGCTCTATTCCATGCTGCTACATCAATTATTCACAGTTCCCCTTGTTTGATAGGTAGTTGGGTTTTCTTATAGGAGACGGGGATGATTTTTTCTTGAAAATGGGTTGCTGGACCAAAGAAAGTGGTTACACGCTTGCTCGATCATCTTAATTAATTTCTTTGGGAGGATAAAGATTCTGGAATGGTACACTTGCATAGGGAAAAAAATAGATTTGATGATGGTGAATCATTCAGCATGTGTTAGAAATTTGTTATGCCTCCCCTGCCTGCCTTCAGCTGTTAGAACCTGAGCTAAACTGTTAAAGTTGTCATAATTCTCCGAATATTAGATGATAGAAAGAAAGGTGATAACACCATGCAGCAAACAAAGTTAAAGTTGTCATAATCCTTTCAACCCTAGTTGCAAAATGAAATGAAATTGTAAATGTAATGCAAAATGAAAAGGAATATAATTTAAAAAAATCTTTTTGAAATTGTAAACGTGACTTGTCATAATTATTTAATTATAATGGTTAATTACAATACAAACTACATGGGATTGGATTGACAGAATAAATAATGCATGTATAGCTAGCAAGACTTACTCTACAAGAATACCACTTTTACACCGTTTAAAAGACGTAAAATCCGATTAACTATTTTACATGGTCGAACTGTTTGTAAAAATTTCAATTGCTTTACGTGGACAACGTATGACAGGTTACCGAGTTAGTACATTTTTGACCCTATCTAGTGCAATTTCAATTGCTTTCACGGTTGTTATGGGTCCGTTCCTCGTCAGTGGTCTAGCCCTATAAATTATTTTAGCACAAAGCAGGTGGTTTTGGGAAGACATGACCAGCAACTACCCTAAAAAACAAACACTACGTGCATGCATGTCAAAAATAATTATTCCAAATGCACTAATATGTCGTATCATGGGTAAAATACAGAGCCTTTCACAACCAGTCAAAACCGGTAGAGAAAAATTCACAAATGAAGCCTAAGTATCAATCACTTCCTTCTGACCACATCACTTCCACCAACTGCCAGTTCTTCTTGCACTTCACTCATACCAAACAACATCTCCCATACTTGCTCACATATACATCCCCTCTGAAATCACCACACCACCCTACCAACTTTCCCCACTGACCATACTATGCTTCATTGTAGCTTACTGATGCAAAATGCAAATATAGATAAAAACTGACATTCCAATGGAAAAATTATCACAGTTTTGGACACACCACTACTTATTTGCCACAAACTTTTTTACTTTTGTTTTTCAGCACTTTCATTACTTGGACAGTTATAAAAAGTACCTTCAAGAATTTAACTTTCACTTTCATGCCAAATTTGCTAATAACTTTTGGTAGACAATACATAAGAAGATAAGCCAGTTAGATTACTTTGGTTAAGTGGCTATAGTTGTTTGGTTAAACTTTGTATAGAAAGCGTTTCTTTCATATTAAGTTGCTATAGCTGTATGTCGCCACAAATTTACACATTGCAGCACTCAGTTTCAGCAGGCATTGCACATTGCAACATGCAGTTGCACTGCATTGGATGCAGACAAGTAGGTGTAGGCAACTGAGCACTACACTCAGTTGCCATTGCAGCTGAGCGCAGGCAACTGCGTGCGACTCTGATTTGTTAATGCAACCAAGTATGACACTTTATTACCAGTGCAACTGATAAAAAAACACATTTCAAAACTTTACAGCGTTATAATGATGCATATTCATCTATTAAATGTATATCAGACGACAACTACAAATTCCAGTAAACATGAAATTAATGCTCACAACTCTTTAACATACATATACTAAATTTCTGGCATAGAACACTCAGATGTCTCTTTATATATCAATCATATATAGTAGAATTCTATTTTACCAAATTAATCCTACTAACCACAGAGAGAAGGATACCATGCCATTATACTCTCTACATGAAAGAATCCCTGGGGCTATGTAAGCTGGAATCCCTACTATAGATTTCAGCATCGAATGTAATAAACCCGACTGCAATATTGAGAACATATATTCAACTACTTAGAAATCTAGCAATATAGTAAACCAAGTTCAGACCAAAACGAAAATTGATAATATACACCTTGAGTAACCAAAATTGCATATCTTAACATCTAAGAGGGTGTTTTCCAATTTCAGACCACACTGACAAATTTCCTACATATTTGAATATATATCATTGATGTATGCTTATGTTGTTTTGCTATATACATTACTAAACTCATGAAAGCATATAAAACGACTCACCATTGAATGACAGTGACTGACATCAGATATCAGTTACTGAAAGAAATACATTGCCAAGCTACCAAATTTATCATAAAAGATACAAATTTATAATCGGATACAAATTTTGCATCAGTAAACTTCTAAACTATGCACTCCCACATAGCTACTGCCTGCACTTCAACACTACTTGGTAAATACTGCTTGCACAACTTCTCATTTACCTGCAAGTACATCCATACATCACCACTAAGAAATTGAAATTTTTATTATAATTAAATAACAGTACCATCTAGTGCAAAGAAAACAAATATCTGTTCAAAGGCGCAACATAAATCAAACTTTCAATTCTTTATTTATTCTAACTGAGCCATAGGTGTGAATTTTTTGGCTCTATGGCCGTTGGCACCAATATAATCCCATATAAACCAAAACTGGTGTAAATTCTTACAGTTATTTACTGTAATTAATTCTATGAGCATACATCTAATGAAACCATGAGCTTGCATCTCAATGTATGGTAGTTTTAATAGATGGATAAGTGATTCTATATGCAACTGCTTAAGCTTAGGTTTTGTTTATAATATTTCCAAGTGTATTATTTAATTATTTTCTTCTTTGATAGTGTCTCCTTTGCTACAACTTGCGAACATGCTGGTAACTACAACTTGCTCCTTTCTGTATTGTAATATTTTGTTGCCTACTTTGCTGAACGTTGTAGTTTGTACTCGATGTATATCTTCTAGTTTGTATTGTATGTAACTTTGCTGTATGTGTTGCTGTACATTTATTTACTGTGTTTGAGCTGTGATTGGTGATGACTTGACAATGAAGTTTAATGTATTAAACCATTATGTGTTGTGATGTATTGAATTATTATACTTTGGCGGAGAATGAAATGTGATGGGTTGAGAATGAAGTATAATATTTATTTGCCGAGCTTGAACTGTAATGGATTGAGAATGAAGTTAACATAATGCTTTGAGTTTTATTTTAAGTGTACAAACGGAGTCAGTAATTTTGAAATGGAGTTTTTATTTTACCTGGAAAAATAGATACGGTCCATGGCCGTATCTAACTATCCAATTAGATACGGCCCATGGCCGTATCTAATTGGTGAAATAGATACGGCCTTGGACCGTATCTATTTATCCAGTTAGATACGGCCAAGGACCGTATCTAACTGGAGAAATAGATACGGTTCATGGCCGTATCTAAATCTCCAATTAGATACGGCCCATGGCCGTATCTAATTCGACAAGTAGATACGGTCCGTGGCCGTATTTAATTGGATAAATAGATACGGTCCTGGGCCGTATCTAATGATTAAACACGCTTATTTTTGATACGGCTTATGGTCGTGCCTAATGGTTTTTGATACGGCCCTAAGCACTGTCTAATTTGCCTTTGTGGTGTAGTGTAATTACATTTTATAAATCATTTCAGATTAAACGATTCAACGAAATTTCGGCAGCACTTTCTTTCCTTTCTGTTCCATGTACCGTACACAAATGCGTGTACACGGAAACGAGAAAGAAGTGCTGTTGAAATTTTGTAAACCATTTAAAATGAAATGATTTATAAAATGTAAATATTTTATTGTGTTTGTAACTTGTCCAAAACAAGAACAAATCTGACAAATATTGTACCAAATGAATTTAGATGTCCGTTCTATTAAAAAACAAATATCCATATAACGATCATATACAACACTTGTCACACGGGGCCAAAAACTTTCTAAGGGATTAAAAAAATAAAACACATTTTACAATTACTAATTTAACAACTACAAAAACTATTTTATAATTCATTCAACTATTTAAATATTTAGCTACCGATTTTAGCTACCGATTTTAGCTACCGATTCAACTATTTAACTACTTGAAATTTTAGCTACCGATTTTGTGAACTAAAATAAGCAGTTAGCACTTATACCAAATTAGAATAAATTTGAAATTTTAAAACGTACTTTAAACTATAAGAAACATTCATGTAAAATTATCAATAAGCATATGAATCAATAATCATGGACTAATTTTTGAATTTTAAATTAACCCTGATTTTTAACTACAAAGTAAACAATCAAATCACTAATTAATATCCTCAAATCAACAAATTTACTATTATCATCAACTAATACACAATAATCATCAATTTCAAATCAATAATCAACTAATTTTCTAAATTAGGGTTTTAATCATATACCCAAATCAACTAATAGACTATGTTATCATCAACTAATAAGATATAATCATCAATTCTAAATCCATAAATCATCCAATTTCAAATCCCTAAATCATCAACTAATTTAGTTTATACCTAAATTAAACATAGATAATGGAGAGGAGGAGATACCGGCAAGTTTAGAGAGCTTGAAATTGACGACGGAAGACTGCGACAGCTGGTGGTGGTTTTGGGGATGCTGAAATGTTTTTAAGGATAGGTGGAGTGAATGTTTCGGTTGCTGTCTTCTGCCTGTATATTCAGGTCATGCGTCGGCTAGCGACGGCCGTTTTTTTAAGCCGTCATTAGCCGACGCAAAGGACTGTCGCAATTGACAACCATTCTAGTAGTGGACATACTCTCAGAAGTGCAACATGAATGGGTAATAAATTTAAGTAAAAACGTAAACACAATGCAATAAGAGGAAAAACACATGCTGACACTATCGAACCACCATTCGTTCTTACCGAATACCGTTATTTTTGTAGGATCGCATCTAACCCCTGTTTTCGTTCTAAACGACTCTTTTTTGACAAGGTCATATTTGCATGGAACATGATCTTCCTTAACAGGTGGTTCTCCAGGACTGTTCTATACAACTTTTTTGTGCTCACTATTTTTTGTTAGTTGCAACTACACAATATACATTCGCTGCACATCTAAGAAAATCAAGGTAGAATGGGAAGATCAATTCCGTGGACATACATACAAGATGGCATATGCAATATTTTTTGGATGGATGAAGGTAGAAGAGAAAAAGATGGCAGTAAACGTGAAAGATGGAAATAGGTATATCTGCGAAGCTATCCGTTTTCGCGTTAGGTTGGTCAGACAAAAAAGCCAGTTGTGGAACCAGGGTAATGCAATATAAAATGTTAGTGGTATCTTTAAATTTTGAACATGATAGTTGAAAATACGTTAATATTAACCTAGTATGTTAGAGAACCATAGATTATTACAGAACCAATTGATAATGTGAAGAGAGGTCTTTTAGTATTTATACATGATTTATATTGTAAATTGTCCGATGTGGGACTAATTTCAACATAGTCTCTGATGGAACAAACAATTTTGTTAGATTGTTTCAAAATGAGATTGCTTTTTTTTTAAGCCGAACGGTTGCCCAAATTATACGAAAGATAATCATGGCAATAATGCTACTTAATTATACGATTTGACGTGAATATGTAGTTTTTAAATCAGCATGAAAATAAACATAAATAATGCTACTTGATATTCGAAATCTTTTTACAACCTAACGCGTTGAAAGAGACAAGGCGATAATATATAAAAACTTTGCCGCCATTCCTTTAATGCTCCTTTCGTTTATATGTTGCAAATCGCAAGATTTCAAATGAAAACACAACGTAATGAAGCCGGTCATTTTATACAAAAGTTTCATGGATAACATTCTTTATGTTCAAGAAAAATATCGATAACCAAACGTATGTAAGTTGAAGTATGACGTATTTATGTTTTTTCTTTCATGCAAAAATTCATTTATTGCCACATAGTCGTTCAGATTTTCATAGTCAGAATCACCATTTGACATTTAAGTGTTAGAATCGTAGGAGAGAGGATAAAATGACAAAGAAGTAAATTATAGTTAACTAAGAAGGTTTGGATTATACAAACAAGAGGAGAAAATGGGACCGTGTGCTTGATGCATAGTTGGACCCCAGAGTCCAAAGGCTTCCAATACGTAAGTCTGCGAATGCACCCAGGAAAGAAAGGTAGGTAAAATAAAATATCATTATTCAATTGTATTAATGTCTTTGTCTATAGATTAGTGGACCTTTTTGCATGTGTATGAGGCCATATTCTATAGGACCTACGTGATATTATGGGCACATAACCAGAAGGGGCATTTGGGGCAGGTATGATGCATACATAGGGATAGGATAATAAGTAGAAAGAATATTTTTCTTTTCGGCAAAGCTCTTTCAGCACCTCCACACCAAAATAAAATAAATAAATAAATGAACACATTCATATGTGATAAGGTTAGGTAAATACGACCTATTTTCAAAACTTAACACATAGTGGTTTCAAGTCCGAGCCTGACCCAATATGAACAAGAATCAAGATAGTCCCCATGGGTCCCATCTTCTTTGGGCCACGGAATATTCAGTTGGTGTATATTATTATTTTTTAATTAGATTTATTTGATTGGGTAGGCAACTTAAGTTTGACAAGTGTTATTTGTTCTCTCTACAACATCCAAAAGTTCAGAACTTTTCAAACCTTTTTTGTCCATGCTACTGGAATTTTGTTTATTCCATTCGGTGTGTTTTTCTTCACCTCCTACATACTGTTGTAAAAGGCAAATAAAAAGGTGTCCGTCTCTAGATGCTTTTTTATTTTATTTCATTTAGTTTTAGGGAGTCATATCGACAAAATATTGACAAGATAACAAAACTAAGGTCATTTTTAATCATTGTTAGTTTACTTCATATTTTCTTTCCTAAAAATTAAACTAAAAAAAGAAAAAATAGAACTTCACGGAATATAAAAACACTAGTTCAATTTTTTTTTTTTAAAATGATATTTTATATACAACATACGACCATGACAACATATTACATGTTAATAAACGTTCGAATCACACTACGAAAATTTCGAATTTACGACTTCTCACCAAAGCCTAATCACTTAACCATTGGAACAATAATACTTGTCTAGTTCATCTATTTCTTAAACTAAAATGTCATATTTTTCATTGTTTTATCAAATGTGTCACATTATACAAATAAACCAGTAAACACTTTTTCATCTTCATTTTTTTCCATCAAAATGCAAATAGAATAACATTTCAAAACGGTCCATTTGTTCACTTCACCGGTTAGATTTCATTTTGCCTTTAGTTACGAAAACGAAACAAGCAATATTTAGACGTTCTGTGCTTTTTTCGGTCACTGACAACCCAAATCATTGTATTATTGTTTGTTATGGTCCAACAATGAGACCGCCAAAAAACCTACAGTAGATTCTCATAAAGAAAGTGCTAATCATTTATATCGCTCTTTAAATCGATAAATTGGATAAATATTACCTTTATGCTAGAAAAATAGAATCTATTTCTAACTTTATAAATTATTCAAAACTTATTACAAAAATATGCCATGTTTTTCTTATATTGTCATTTTATATTTACGCAATGTGAATTTTGAACATGCACGTTTTTGTATTTTCACATATACATATCCGGTTTTCACTAAATCAAATTTTATGTTTGCAAGCATTAAATTATTACAAAAATAGACAACTTATGAGAATTTTGTATTTGCACTCATTTAAAGTGTGAAAATGAATAAATAAATAAATTCTTTTGCACGTTTTTAGAATGCACAAGCACAATGTATAAACTTGAGATTGCAGGTAGTCTAAAATTTGACCTAGTAAAAATCAAACTTTCTTTGGTAATAAAATTCAAATAGATTCTATTGTTAAAATAAGTGTTTTGTTTAGACCTACTTAAAAATTTATCCTACCATTCATGGTATTTTACTACCAATAAGTTCATATAGAATTGTAAACGTAACCTATTTAAATGTTATTTAGGAATCTTTGAGCCCAACGCTGTGTTTACATCGTGCTATGGATACTCTTTGCATCATGTTTGATACGTGTACAGATTTAATTTCTGAGATACGATAATGATACACAAAGCTTTAATCTAATTAGTGGATTTTTCTTTTTGAAGGGGGAGAAAATCATGCAAAATGGTCATACCTAAGTTCGGTTATAGTTATCCTTTGCGTCATCTTCCATTAGTTTGTTTATTTGTAGAAATTCACAGCGTCATCTTTATTAGGTCGTAATCTTTAAAAAAGGCAAAAGAACAAATCGTTGTTTGTTATTTGATTGTAAACAATAAAGTGGAAGGTATAGCCTAAGTGAAAGTTAAACAGAGCACACAAATTAGGAACAAACAAAGATCAGGTATTTTTGTTTCCAGTTAAAGTTGTTTGATGGCGTAATAATCAAGCACGAGGAGACGGTAAGAAAAAGAAACCACGTACAACTACAGGAGCCAACCAAACCAATCGTTTAGGGCTACCATCCATGAAAATCAAACTCTAATTTAGAATTCAGTACACATAAAACGTTAACGAAGTAAATGTTTAATAGTTACAATTTCGTATTTAGGGCCCGTTCGCGGACTCTATATCGAACTCTAGCATCGACATAGCCAACCCCAGTTTGTCTGAAAAGTTCAAAAGGTAACTAGTTTTTTTTGTCAATAATAGTCGAGAATCGTTCGGTACTCTCGTAACTTCTTGCCACCACAGCGTGTGGATAGGAAGTGAAGTAGGAGCTGGGGCTAGAGCAGGTGCAGAAGGTCCAACAATAACGAACATTTTTGGACTTTCGGTTGGGATGATAGTGGAGAAGAGAATATTGACGTTGGGTTGTAATTTTGGATTTGGAATGAATGATACTCGTGAAAATCAGATACGTCAACACCGTCAAAAGCAGTCATAATATTCTCTGCACTCTTTTCGCTCATCAGAGCGACTTGGTGCATGGCGGCTACGTTACCGAGATATGAAGAAAGTGTGAACTCAACTTCACCGTCGAATGGACAAAGACCCCTACAGTTCATTAAGTAAAAAATCAATTATCTTCCAGCCCGTAAGGTGATATTTCCTAAAATGTTTCAGGAACACAATACCCTGTTCTCTCACTGTTTTTCAGAAATTCTCGTTATCTTTGATTATCCGCCTCTGTGAATTCCATTTCAACTCCTTTACCATCATCAATTTTTGAAATTTTTTCCCCAAACGGAGATGCTTGTTCTATTTATCCTTCAAAACGGAATGCTCGCAATTCGCTCCATAATTATCTTGCATGTAGATCCAGAAAACTTTGATGAAAACGCCTTTTTTTATTTATATTTTTCTTTATCCGATGCAATAAAAAACACGCATCAATAAATTTGTGATTTTTTCGTCCTCCATAATTTAATTGGTTTTTTTGAAACAGAGAAGGATGAAGAAGAAACATTAAGGTAGTGTTTTGTTTAAAAACGAATTTTGTGTTTTCGGTTTTTAATATGTATCTCAAATATGATAAGAATGGAGGGACGACGGAGTGGATGAAAGAAAGACGGATGGAAGGACGAAGGGGATAGAGGGACGACGGAAAAATGGATTGTTTCACGTGCTTTTTCCAAAACGTGGAAAAAAAAATTGTTTTCTATTTTTTATATTAACTTCGTTTTCGACAATATAAATACGTCGTGTGCATTTTTGTATGGACGAAAGTTCAAAACTAAAAATAAGAAATCAAACATTACCTAAAATTTTCAAGAGAGAGATTGATGATTGGTTTGGTTTGAAATGATTGTGGAGGAAGTCTCGGCCTGCTGTTATTATGTTTTTCTACGATACGTTGAACGTATAAATTATGTCCCAGCAAGCTCTGAAATTGAACATTGAACCGCCTCTTTTCTAACCGTTGACTTAATTTTTAAGTGCGACGTATAAACTTACTTATGCTTACCCTCCTCCTCCCCAACTGTTTGTCCATGAACGCACGTTTAATGGAATTTAAAGCCCCCTTAGTATCTAAATCGTTGCTTTATATTCAGCAGCATTTCACTAGCAATCTCCAATAGACTTAATTACCTTGAATGTTCATGGATTGGTCTAGCATCTACTGAACAAGGACCTCTAAGTTCAGATACTAGATGTGTAAATAAACACCCACTATTAATTGTCAGACTTAAGAGCTCAGATGTTTATTTAATAGAATCCCGAACTTAGATGTTTGTGCGACGCATGAAATTTAGGCATTTATTAAATAGACGGTTATTAAATAGAAGATTGGCTGTTAAGAATTCCACCCAAATCCAGATCAAAGGTTAAAGGCTAAATCTTAAAGGCTTATGTTCTTTTGACCTTTCGTCTGGAGGACATGTTTTGAATATTGGACTGGATTAGCAGTCCAACAACGAAAACCGCAGACCGCCAAGAAATGCGGCCCATAATGGAACCAAACCTTGCGGTCCAAATGGAACCATCAAAATTCTAAAATAAGAACGCTTAAATAATAGTCAAGTTTATTGAACAAACCCAGCAAAATAAAAGAAATAAGAACAAGCCTAACCATTTTGGGCCAAACAAACAAGCCTAAGAAAGGCTTTGAAGTCCATGCTATATATGCTCAATGAAGGACCAGTATTATCTAGGTGAAAGATGAGAAATTCTTGTCTTTATAGATGACATGGACTTGTTTTAAGTAAATTTATTGTGCACCAATGTTACTCAATATAAGAAGATTGTCAGTCTACACTTGTCGTGTCGTGTGAGGACAAATACCAGTATTTAGATCTTTCAATATCTGTCAAAAGAATAATAACTGTAATTTGGTATGCTACTATGTTAACATTTAAAAAGTTTAAAACTAACTTTAGATGGAATAATTTACGCTTGGGATGGAAAAATTGAAAATACAACAATTACGGTTTTGACGATTTAATTTGTTTGACTAAGCTGAAAAATTCGAAATTATTTTCTTTTCGTATACGAAAAGGGAATAAATATTGAATATTTGAAAAAACATACTTAGATGCAGATACGAAAGCAACCGCATACGAAAATTTTCAATCCATGTTAAAGTTTTGTTTAAATTTTGGCTCGTTAATTCAATTTTTTAGATCATTAGTGAATTGAACCTGATTTTCTCTGATTTGTGTTGAATAATGGATGCAAGATTAGTTGTTTTTATTCCTATTTTTTAGGTCACTAGTGAATTAAAGATTGGGCACTTTAAAAATTGACAAATACAAAATTTGGCCTAGTTAAAAATAAAACTTCAAATAGAGCCTACTGTTAAAATAAGTTTTGTTTAGACGTAGTTAAAAATTTATCCTGATGTTGATGCACGACTCTCTCAAATTATGATCGAAGTGCGGATGTTCATGGTTAGTTCATATAGAATTGTATACCGTAACCTATTTAAACGTTACTTTTAGGAATCTTTGAGCCCAACTGGTTACATCGTGCTATAGATACTCTTTGCATCATGTTTGATACATGTACAAATTTAGGTAGTGTTTGGTTTAAAAACGAATTTTGTATTTCGGTTTTCAATATGTATATTAAATAGGAGAAGAGGGGAGAGAGATGACGGAGAGGATGAAAGAAAGACGGAGGAAAGGACGGAGGGGATAGAGGGACAACGGAAGAATAGATTGTATCTCGTGATTGCGCTGTTTCCCAAAACACGAAAAATAAAAAAAAAATATTTTTTATTTTGTATGTTAACTTTGTTTTCTAAATTAATCGTTTTTGACAGAATACATAGGATGTGTATATTTTTGTATGGATGAAAACCCAAAATTAAAAATAATAAACCAAACACCACCTAGTATCTGAGATACGATAATGATACACAAAGCTTTAATCTAATTAGTGGATTTTTCTTTTTGAACGGGAAAAAAAACATGCAAAATGGTTATACCTAAGTTCGGTTATAGTTATCCATTGCGTCAAATTCCATTAGTTTGTTTATTTACAGAAATTCACACCGTCATCTTTATTAGGTCATAATCTAAAAAATAAAAAGCAAAAGAACTAATCGTTGTTTGTAAACAATAAAGTGGAAGTTATAGCCTAAGGGGAAATTAAACAGAGCACCCAGCCAACAAAGGCCAGGTATTTTTGTTTCCAGGTAAAGCTGTTTGATGGCGTAATAATCAAGCACGAGGAGACACTAAGAAAATGAAACCACGTGCGACTACAGGAGCCGACATAACCAATCATGTAGGGGAACCATCCACGGAAGTCAAACTTTAATTCAGAATTCAATATACATAAATAAGTAAGGTACCGTTTTTTGAAATGGACACTCAGCGTTGGCGTTGGCGTCTGCGTCCGACGTGTTCGACACGTTCGACATGTCGAACACGTCAAACGTAGGTCCCACGCTGCTGCCCAGTTTAAAACAACGGTTGAAAACGAACCATTCGCGTCAGACGCGTCGGTTCATCCTCAACCGTCATATTTACCTTCATTCCCTATATTTATCAAACCATTTCTCAACCAAATCATCAAAAAAATCAAACAATCCGAAAATTCAGCAATTCCTATAAGCTTCGTCGACGATATTTTCAAATAATTTTTTTTATATTTGCGTTTTTCGTATTATTATCTACCATATATATTTTTTTCAATTTTTTTTGAATTACTTTTTGAATTGTTTTTTTCAGAATGTCCAGCCACTCTGCTGCTTCTTCTACCAGAACCATTGTCGATTGGAATGCCAACAGAACAAACGCATTCATCGATGTTTGTTTCGAAAGCATTAAAACGCGTGTCCATCGTGTTACACAGTGGTATGAAGATATCACAGTCCTGTTCAACGAAAGAACTGGTTTGGATTACAACGCTGGGCAAATGAAAAAAAGTTTGATAATCTGAAACGTGAGTGGAGCCCATGGAACAAGCCGCTACAAATTCCAAGTGGCTATTGGAACGAAGAACAAGACACAGTCGGTGGATCCGACGAGTGGTGGGATACAGCTGCAGTAAGGTACCGCAAATACAAACATGCATCGCCTGCTTGTTTTAGGCAGTTGGACGTGATTTTTGATGGCTGCATCTGAACTAACAAATGTCAGTTCATAATTCCACAAAATCCACCTGTTCACCTACAGTTCGACGCACATCTTTATGGCAACTATCTTAGGGGTGATGCTGTAGAGATCTCCAGTCGTAGAGCGCCTAGACAACAACGGCCCAATGGTGGTTCTTCTAGGTCTGTGGCAGTTCTTCGCATGATCTGACTCTTACTAGGTGTATGAAAGCGAAGTAGGAGGATGACGATTATGAAGAATGGAAGGTCGCGATTTGTTTGGCTGAGTATGATAACAAATGTTTCAATCCTTTGCATGTCCTGCTGGACAACGCCGAGCAGCTTAGGAAGGCTGTTATTTATCTTGTTAGGCAGTTGAGAAGGAGAAGCTAGTTTGTTTTATCTGTATTTTATTTTCTGCATTTTTATTCGGTATTTTTATTTCTGCATTTGTATTATGAATTCTGAATTATAAATTTTTATTTCTGCACTTGTATTCTGTATTTAAAAATAATTAACGTAAATAAAATAATAACATAAACAAACAATAAAATAATAACTTTGTCCCTTTCGTAAAAAGAACACATTGCCCTTTCGCGAACTTATCCCCTTCCCAACCCTTTTCATTTTCCCCTTTCGGTTCGTAAAAGAACGCACCCTAAATATTTAAGGGCCCGTTTAGATGGGCGGAAATAACCACTTTTCTAGCTTTTGGAAAGCAAAATCAACAAAACCTACATGGATGCATAAAATATTTAGGCTTTCGAAAGCTGCTTTTCTAATTATTTCAATTGCCAGTTATTTTTGCTTTCGGCTTTCATAATCCAAAACAACATATCAACTTCCCGACCGCACTTCTTCCAATTAGGGTTTCTGGACGATTTTTTCATTTTCAATCATATCAAGCCGCACCTAATTTTCTTTGATATTCTTGACAAAGGTATTCTTTTCCTTCTCTTATTTATTCTCAATGCTCTCAGGCTACTATGATTTCGTTTATTTGTTTTTGGTTGGATCGATCAAGGCATTTATTCATCTATTGTATGGTTTATTTTGTTTTGAACATGTTTTATGTGATTCTAATTTTCTATAAATAAAGGATAATATGTAATTTCTACAATCGTTCTTTATGTTAACATTCGGGATGAATTGAATTTGATTTCACCTAGCTCTATGCAGTAATGTTTACTCTGTTCTTTAGCATTTTTTTAAATTAAGAATAATAACTAGGGCAAATCCATGCTACGCACACGGAGTTCAACCAATAGTTTGGTTATAAATTTTTTCCGTTATATTATTTTACAAATATTCTAATAATGAAACCATAACCAATCAACAAAATGAATTTTTGGCACTTGACACGATCCAATTTGTTATGGAAGAGAGTCGTAGCTAATTGTTTTTTGTAGTGTTATAACAGCAGCAGAAAATAAGCAATATGTTGAAGTGGTTTAGTGGCTAATATTTATCCAGGAAAATATAAACGTACATCAAGAGGGAAGTTGATAATAGTTTTAGAGCAGCGGCAGCATATAAATCCATTTTTGAGTGCAAATCATGGCAAACAACTATAACATGAATTATGAATGTATGTACATATGAAAGCAGACATGCATGTTAGGAATAATCCAGTGAATAATTGCAGTTGATTGGGTGAAAAGTAAAACAAAAACCGTGTCATCACATTCTTCATCAAAACAAAGGAATACACCAAAAGAGCCTAATAAAGACTATAAAGGTAAACATATATGTCCGACTTTGTACACGATAGAAAATAATGAATCGCCTTATTATTAAAGCGTAAACCTCAAATACACATTGATGAATTCACTCATTACATAATACAAATATTAGATGCCACCAATATGAAACTACTTTGATGAAAGCGAGGAAGAACATCATTCTGTTAAGTCCAATTGACTTTAGATCTTTACATACAGCACTGCGGAATGTAAAAATAATATATTAGTACAAATTCAATGATGTATGTTAAATATAGATTTTCTATCAATAACCAAGTAATTGTAAATCCAGTAGTACCATATATTTTTGACTTGATATTACTAGCCCACCGTTGTTTACACCAACACATGTTGTAATTTAGCACACTGGTTTTCACAATGATTCAGGATTTTAAAGTGATATAAAACCAAACCACTTAAGCCAATAAGACCGAAATGAATAAAGTTCAAGATTTGGGTAAATAACATATTTTTACAAACAACACATAAAATAGTAATCGAATGCAAAAAATAATTTAGAAAAAATTGATTCCCAGCTCTTAAAATAAAACCAGTAAATGTGAAGTAATAAAAATATAATGGAAAAAATATCAGCTCCTTTAGCCATTTAATTTATATTGTTTTTTACAGTGGAAAACATATATAAATGAAGGAAAATTTATGTGCAAATGTATGCATAAATAAATATTAATCAACATCACAGTATGTACCAGTTTGAAGTCTTTTATTGGTTCATAAAATGTTAATTCTTAGGTCCACGAGGATGTAATGTCCAATATAGTCTTTACTTACCATATGAAACTATATTAATGCTTGAAGTATTTATTTAGCTTTGGATTATTTGAAGGAACATGTGCTTGAAAGTGTAACATTCTAGTCCTGCTTCCTCATCATCCTAATAAAAAGACAATCAGATTCCAGTTCTTAACCTTTTATCATAAAGGAAACCCTAAAACCAACATAATAAAGTAAATTAAACTATTCGGCAGAAAAAAAATCTACTAAAATAAAAAGAGTCCTGTAATCGAAAGATATTTTATGATTTAATATCAAGTACTTAATGAATGTACTTGCGGGACCTCGAGCACTATGTGATCCAAAACAAAATTAACTATAAATATATTTCAGTGGTAGTTTCTGCTTTTGAAACATCTCTTAACTGTAACTGCCATGGAAATCAAAATCAAATCTAGAATTTGCAATACTAAAAAAAAGCGTACATATACTTTATTGCCTTATCATATTAGACCAAAAGGTAAGTATATTCTGAATAGTTAAATTAGCATCAATATGTAAAAAAAGAATGCATTAGGATGTCCATAACTCATAGTGTGCTAAGTGTTAACATCAAAGCTTAAAACCAAAAATTAGATTGGACGATAAATTCGAACATCAAAATGATCAAGTTTCTACCGCTTAATTCTTCCTTTACTGCATGGAAAGCCAGATCATGAAAATTCAACAGTAGTTTGCTACATCGGTTTCCCTATAAAAGCTATTTTGATTATAGTAAGAAAATTTTAATCAATATTTTTAGCCTAGAATCAATTTATGGTGCATGGTTCATCTTTTTATGTCATTGTAGTTGCAAAACCCCATTAACATAAGCATGCATTTGAAAATTAAAATTGCAATCGAAGATTCATCAATTGGATCTTACTCACAGAAGAATTGATATTTTCAAGTGAACCCGCACGTCTAAACGTGTTAAATAGAATCATGCTAGAAAAAACCGAAAGTCAAATAAGACTTTTTTGTGCCACATCAAATATTCAAATTGGAAATAATGTTTCGTTGAAGTAACAACCTCTATCAAGCCAAAAGTAATTCTTTTTCCGTTATTTTCTAAAACAAACTTTTGGTGTTGTATAAAAATACCAAGTTTTTTCTTAAATTAATGCAAATTAGAAATCAATTGCATGTGCAGATTTATTAAATTTTTCAAAAGGAAAAAAATCCAAGCTTTTACAAAACAATTTTACAGAAAACAAAGATACAATAGTGAAGAAATTATGGCTCACTTAAACAAAATCCAAGTTGTTGCAACTTTATAAAGACATCATCACACTTGTGTCCTTTTCCCTACATATTAAGAATGATAAAAACTAATCAGTTAAGTACCCAAACAATTAAACTAGGAGGAGTATCAGTGAGAACAATATCCACCATGTTAGTCTTTTTAAACAATTATAAATCACATAATATAAATCACAATTTGGATAGATAACCGAAATTAGATTAATTTGACTCACATTATCCATAAATAGTTTCGCTTATTGGTTGAAAGTATTTTAAGTGTAGTCTTCTTGATATATTATGTGCAATTGTCATGCTATTTGTAACAACCCGGTTTTTCGCGTCAGTTTATAAATGACGATTAAATCATTGTTAATTGCTAATGTAGATTTTAATCGAGTCGGAATCCTTTTTGTAAAAGTTTGTTATCGTCACTAGACGATTGAAATTGATAACAAATTTCTATCAGCAATTTTGATCGAATTGAAATTCTTTTTAAGTTGTAAAATTCTTTAATAAATGTTTGGGTAAATGTTGAAGGGCTTTAACTTATAATCTCGGCCCACATTTATTTGAAATGCTGTGATATCTATCAAAGAAAACTCATTTCCTTTTTCGTTCTTTTCCATTCACTCTCGTAACCCTAAACCTAGTCAAAGAAACGAGAATGGCGGCCTCGTCTTCGTTTTCAAAAACTAGAGCTCGCATAAATCAGAGGCGTCGAATTTAGGGTTCGATTAATTCGAAGAGCTGCTGGATGTTGTCGATCATCCTTGAGGACCACGACATCGACCCTTCCAATTCGAACGGCTGCTCCTCGTGTTCGAATTCGTTGTCGCTCCATTCCAAGGTGAGTGAAACTTTCACTCACATCAAATTCAAACTCCCTGATTCTTCTGTTTTATTTGTATGACATTCGTTTTTGCTGTTGTTGATGATTTCTCGGATTTGGTCGATTTCATGTGTTTTGATGACGGCGTTGATTTTCTAGTGACTTCGGTTATGCTTTGTTTTACCATGGCCTTGGATTGTTAGAACTTGCCGTCATGGTTGGTTCATCTCTGCTTTATTTTCTGTTGCACTTGGTATCACTTGTTTGTACATCCCTTTGTAGTCAAGTGTATTTATCCCTGTAGTGTTTTCAAAGCTGATGCGTGTTGCTGCCTCTGTTTTGCGTGAGTTTGAATGTGCCTGCTGTTTCATGGTTTGGCAATTGTTGACTATATTTTCGTTGTAAATATTGGGGTTTCACTGTGGTTCACTTGATTTTGACGAAGTAATTTCGTTTGCCTTTGGCAAATTCTTTGTTATTAAATTGATGACTTCGGCCTGATTTCCATTTGACTTTGATCTGCAGTGTTTTCGACATCGAACTTGATTTTGTGATGTCGATCCTGTTCGACTTTTGCCATACTATTCTCTATCTTTGGTAGTACGTTCAACCTTATTCATTTAATTATATACTTATGTAACGTTAGCTGGGCATGTTGCATACAAATTTGATTGCATTATGTGGTCTGATTCATATGTAGTCTGCTGCCCCCTATGCAGTTTGTACTTGGGTATACAGGCGCATGTTTATGTTAGTGTTGATTCGCCTCACTGCTCGTTCCTGTATCACCTTATGGTTTGAGGTTACACATGTTTATAGGGTCATTTTGACTATGTATGTTTCACTGTGTTCATTTGTTCGCACTTGCAGTGTTCACATATGGCTTTGACTTTACCATTACCTGACTTCAGCACTGCCTTCATGTAAATGCATCAAAGTTTGGGGTAGATAGATTGGCCACTATGTACATTGTTGGTTTATATTCCTATAAGTTAATTTCATACATGTGTGATTATACCTTCATGCTACCCTGACCTGTAGTATGCATTGTCACTCTGGGTTTCCACTTGTCTTGGTGGAGCTCGTACTGTTGTCACACTATTCTGGTCTGGTCATTGTGTAGTTGCATTGCATTGAGTTCCTGTTGTACCATACACTTGAACTCAGTTGCCATTGTCTGGTTAAGTCTTGTACCACTTGCTGATATTTTCTCTGTTCATTGATGCAGTGGCCATTTCCACTTGTTCAATACAGGATCTAGTTCATTTAAGTTATGTGTGTTGATCTCCTGTGTAGTTTAGTTTGACATTGAATTAGGGTTCATGTCTGAACCTACCAGTCAGGTCTGGTTACCTCATATGTATGCTCTGTCCACTGCCTTTGTTCTCGAATCTGATACATTGCATTGATGTCTTGTATCATTTGCATTTTGTCATTTTGCTTCACTGATGACCTTAATTTTTAATGAGGCTGATCTGCGTCTTTTCTGTTGAGTGTTGTAGTGCCATATCTTTGGTGCTCTCGCCTTCAGTTTGCTATTTCCCTGTGCCTTGCTTTGCGACATGTCGAACTTGTTTCACTTGTTGCCTCTGAAGTTTGCTATTTCCCTGTGCCTTACTTTGCGCCATGTTGAACTTGTTTCACTTGTTGCCTCTGATCTTGTTTAGTATTGCTTTGAGTTGTTTTGTAGTGGCGAGGCAGTACACGCGTGCGTGTACTGCAGCCCTAGCAGGATTGACAGATTTGGTTGATATTTCGATTGTTAAATGGTTTCGTTGGTTAAATTTAATATTTTGAAGGGTATTTTGAGATGGTTCATTCTGATTTGAGTTGGATTCGTTTGCTTTTTGGATTCATTGATCTTATGAGCATTTCGTGGACTGTATTGGCGAGGCAGTACACGTTAGCGTGTACTGCAGCCAATCAGCATTGTTGTTTTTAAATTGGCATTTCAATTGTTTAAATTGACTTGGATTGTTGATTTGTTGTTTAACACTGTATAGTGTTATATCTGCCGTTATCCGATTCTTTTATCGAGGAGTCGGGTATACGAGATTTCTATGACTGTCGTCTATTTGACTATTTGATTATTATTGCTTCTGTGCATTAATAACTGAGTTTGAATTAGACTGACCCGTGTATTATTTTCTTTTGAATGTAATACTCGGGTCAGACCCAAGTTATTTCAGGTTGTAGATTTCCTTCTTTGAGTTGCTGTTCGGGATTTGAAGACTTTTCACATCTTCTGAAGTTGTCTTTGTCATTTTGTAGAAGTCGTGTCATTGTATAGGATGATATGTATTCATGTATATTAGTCGATAATGTACTTGTATATATAACTTCCAGAGTCGACAGTTGTAGTTGTATCATATGTATTGTGTCAACTATATTGTAACTGACATCAGTTATATATATATATACATGAGATTTTGTTATTTGTGTTCCGCATTCTCTGTATATCTGTGTTGTTATTATATTCATTGTCCTAAACTATTATGAACCGTCGTAGTTCGTTTTATACTAGAATTGGGTGTGTCGATGGGAGTAAATAAATAATAAATGAAAAATAAAAAGTATATACCACTCCTATCGAGATAACCAATATTAGTGTAAGGCCAACTACGGATGGTCGCTCCTATCCAGCCTTATTCTTCGTAATAATAGACAGTATTTCTTTTAATACTCTTTGTTATTATGAGCATAGAGGTGGGGCGTCACAGTTGGTATCAGAGCCTGGGGTTTATGGACATAATATAAAACATAACTTGGATGGAACATATGTTACAACTATCGGTCGATGTTTTATTGTGATTTGAGTCAAAACTAAAGTTTTAAAATTTTGATGCAAGTTTTTAAATATCATTATTTAAAAATAAAAAGTGAAACTGTGTTTTGTTGATTTGATTGAATTGTGTTCTGTTTATCAGAGTGCGCAGCGGAAACAGTGAAACTGTCTTCGCTGAGTACAACTGACAATCTTTTTGATTTAAAAATCAAAATACGAAATTGATATGAATTCCAATTGTTGTTTACATAGCTGTAATTATTTTGTTTCTTTGAGAATTTCGAATCCAAATTGAGGATTCGAAGAAATTGCAGATATGTGATTTTTGTTGAAATTTCGGCTGGCTTTCTTTTGTACTAATCATCTATTGATTAGATTTTGCTGTTTTGAATTGTCTTCATTGAAGATACATTCGAATGATTTCTTTGTTTATATTGTAATGTGCGTGCAAATATGAATTGCACATTACTGCATTAATTTTACGTTGAACCGATGCTTGGTTAAGAAACGTATTTTGTTGCCGTTATTTTTATAACGGGATTTTTACACTAGTGCTATATTTTTGAAGCACGGTGTTTTGTTGACAATTTTAATGAATGAAAATTCACTGATGTCACATTTTGATGTGAATTATTTTGATGCGTTTTTTGATGTTTTAAAATTACTGTCGCTTTGACTTCAATAACAGTCAAATTTTTAAAAAGTGGATTTTCAAGCGGTTATTCCGCAATGCTGATTTTGAGATACGATTTATGGTATTTTGAGAAGTACAATTTCTTTATCGAAATTGTTACTGATTTGCTGTTTTAATCACGTGGTTAGGAAATTGTTTTAAAAATGAAAATTGTTTTATAAAATTTTAGCAGTTTGCGCTTTCAAAAGAATGGGAAAGCGACTTAAACGATTCAGCAAAATCGAGGATTATGACCCCTTTCTTTTACTGTTTCGCTTAACTCTGGACTTGTTCAGTTGAGAATGTGAATTGTTATATTTGCAAAATAAATAAAATTGTTTTCAGGAATTTAATAGTTTGCGCTTTCAAAAGAATGAGGAAGCGATTTAAACGTTTCAGCAAAATCGAGGACTATGACCCCTTTCTTTTACTGATTCGCTTAATTCCGGACTTGTCCGTTTGAGAATGTAAAGTGTAGTTTTACAAAATACACAATTTTGCACTTTCAAGGAAACGATGAAGAGATTTAAACGATTTAGCAAAAGTGCGGAGTATGGAACCACACTTTTACTATTTCGGTTAATTCCGGACTCGTTAATTGAATATCTGTTGTTTTGATGATTTTGATGAACTTTACACTTTCAAGAAAACGATGAAGAGAATCAAACGATTTAGTAAAACACGTGGTATGAGACATGTGCGTTTGCTATTTCGGTTAATTCCGGACTCGTTAATTGAAATATTTGATGCTTTCGTGTGCTTTCGAGCCACTATGATGGATCTTCGGGTCATATGATGGACCTTCGGGTCAAATACCAGTACTAGACCTTCGGGTCACTCTGCGGACCTTCGGGTCAATCTGATGGGCGCCAAAATTATGTTGAGTACTTGATAGGCTTCGGCCATTTGTTGATGCACGTGAGGCGAATTAAAAACTCGCCATCTGATGGGATCGATCCAAGCTTTTATGTTGATTTTCTGGTCTTCTTAATTGATTTCTAGATATTTGTTGTTTCCAATTATCTGCAGGTAATTGGATATTTGTTGATATGAGTTCTGATTATCGTTTTTGATAATCGGATATTTGTTGCATTTAATTATCGCTTTTGATAATTAAATAATTGCTGATTTGAGATTTAATTATCGCTTTTGATAATTAAATATTTGTTGATTTGAGATTTAATTATCGCTTTTGATAATTAAATATTTGCTGATTTGAGATTTAATTATCGCTTTAGATAATTAAATATTTGCTGATATGAGATTTAATTATCGCTTTTGATAATTAAATATTTGCTGATTTGAGATTTAATTATCGCTTTTGATAATTAAATATTTGTTGAATTTGAGATTTGATTATCGCTTGTGATAATCGAATATTTGTTGATTTGAGAAATTTGATTATCGCTTTTGATAATCGAATATTTGTTGAATTTGAAATTTGATTATCGCTTTTGATAATCGAATATTTGTTGAATTTGAAATTTGATTATCGTTTTTGATAATCGAATATTTGTTGAATTTGAAATTTGATTATCGCTTGTGATAATCGAATATTTGTTGATTTGAGAAATTTGATTATCACTTTTGATAATTAAATATTTGTTGAATTTGAAATTTGATTATCGCTTGTGATAATCGAATATTTATTGATTTGAGAAATTTGATTATCGCTTTTGATAATCGAATATTTGTTGAATTTGAAATTTGATTATCGTTTTTGATAATCGAATATTTGTTGAATTTGAAATTTGATTATCGCTTGTGATAATCGAATATTTGTTGATTTGAGAAATTTGATTATCGTTTTTTATAATCGAATATTTGTTGAATTTGAAATTTGATTATCGCTTGTGATAATCGAATATTTGTTGATTTGAGAAATTTGATTATCGTTTTTGATAATTGAATATTTGTTTTCTGACTATCGTTTGAGATAATCAGATATTTGATTTGTTTTCTGATTATCGTTTGAGATAATTAGATATTTGATTTGTTTTCTGACTATCGTTTGAGATAATAAGATATTTGATTTGTTTTCTGATTATCGTTTGAGATAATTAGATATTTGATTTGTTTTCTGACTATCGTTTGAGATAATCAGATATTTGATTTGTCTTCTGATTATCGTTTGAGATAAGTAAATATTTGCGATTTGAAAATTCAATTATCGTTTTTGATGATTGAATATTTGCGATTTTTGAGATTTGAGCTTCGTCTTTTTCTCTGGCGATTCAGGTGAGTAATTTGATTTACTCACATTCAATTCGTGCTCTGTATGGGATTTCTGCTCTGTTTTTCCTTCTCTTTTAGTTGCTGGAACTCGATTGTTCTTGCTTTTGTTAGTCGTCTGATTTTGATCTCTGATTCCCACGATGTTGATTCTTTTGATTTGAAGCAGTCGAACCTTTTGATTTCTTATCTAATACTTCCCCGCTGACACTTGCTTTGCTTATACATTCGACATTGCCATGCTCTTTTGGTTGTTACCTTTTATCCATTTATTCCCTATGATTGCGTGGACGCAATTTCTTTAAGGAGGAGAGTCTGTAACAACCCGGTTTTTCGCGTCAGTTTATAAATGACGATTAAATCATTGTTAATTGCTAATGTAGATTTTAATCGAGTCGGAATCCTTTTTGTAAAAGTTTGTTATCGTCACTAGACGATTGAAATTGATAACAAATTTCTATCAGCAATTTTGATCGAATTGAAATTCTTTTTAAGTTGTAAAATTCTTTAATAAATGTTTGGGTAAATGTTGAAGGGCTTTAACTTATAATCTCGGCCCACATTTATTTGGAATGCTGTGATATCTATCAAAGAAAACCCATTTCCTTTTTCGTTCTTTTCCATTCACTCTCGTAACCCTAAACCTAGTCAAAGAAACGAGAATGGCGGCCTCGTCTTCGTCTTCAAAAACTAGAGCTCGCATAAATCAGAGGCGTCGAATTTAGGGTTCGATTAATTCGAAGAGCTGCTGGATGTTGTCGATCATCCTTGAGGACCACGACATCGACCCTTCCAATTCGAACGGCTGCTCCTCGTGTTCGAATTCGTTGTCGCTCCATTCCAAGGTGAGTGAAACTTTCACTCACATCAAATTCAAACTCCCTGATTCTTCTGTTTTATTCGTATGACATTCGTTTTTGCTGTTGTTGATGATTTCTCGGATTTGGTCGATTTCATGTGTTTTGATGACGGCGTTGATTTTCTAGTGACTTCGGTTATGCTTTGTTTTACCATGGCCTTGGATTGTTAGAACTTGCCGTCATGGTTGGTTCATCTCTGCTTTATTTTCTGTTGCACTTGGTATCACTTGTTTGTACATCCCTTTGTAGTCAAGTGTATTTATCCCTGTAGTGTTTTCAAAGCTGATGCATGTTGCTGCCTCCGTTTCATGGTTTGGCAATTGTTGACTATATTTTCGTTGTAAATATTGGGGTTTCACTGTGGTTCACTTGATTTTGACGAAGTAATTTCGTTTGCCTTTGGTAAATTCTTTGCTATTAAATTGATGACTTCGGCCTGATTTCCATTTGACTTTGATCTGCAGTGTTTTCGACATCGAACTTGATTTTGTGATGTTGATCCTGTTCGACTTTTGCCATACTATTCTCTATCTTTGGTAGTACGTTCAACCTTATTCATTTAATTATATACTTATGTAACGTTAGCTGGGCATGTTGCATACAAATTTGATTGCATTATGTGGTCTGATTCATATGTAGTCTGCTGCCCCCTATGCAGTTTGTACTTGGGTATACAGGCGCATGTTTATGTTAGTGTTGATTCGCCTCACTGCTCGTTCCTATATCACCTTATGGTTTGAGGTTACACATGTTTATAGGGTCATTTTGACTATGTATGTTTCACTGTGTTCATTTGTCCGCACTTGCAGTGTTCACATATGGCTTTGACTTTACCATTACCTGACTTCAGCACGACCTTCATGTAAATGCATCAAAGTCTGGGGTAGATAGATTGGCCACTATGTACATTGTTGGTTTATATTCCTATAAGTTAATTTCATACATGTTTGATTATACCTTCATGCTACCCTGACCTGTAGTATGCATTGTCACTCTGGGTTTCCACTTGTCTTGATGGAGCTCGTACTGTTGTCACACTATTCTGGTCTGGTCATTGTGTAGTTGCATTGCATTGAGTTCCTGTTGTACCATACACTTGAACTCAGTTGCCTTTGTCTGGTTAAGTCTTGTACCACTTGCTGATATTTTCTCTGTTCATTGATGCAGTGGCCATTTCCACTTGTTCAATACAGGATCTAGTTTCATTTAAGTTATGTGTGTTGATCTCCTGTGTAGTTTAGTTTGACATTGAATTAGGGTTCATGTCTGAACCTACCAGTCAGGTCTGGTTACCTCATATGTATGCTCTGTCCACTGCCTTTGTTCTCGAATCTGATACATTGCATTGATGCCTTGTATCATTTGCATTTTGTCATTTTGCTTCACTGATGACCTTAATTTCTAATGAGGCTGATCTGCGTCTTTTCTGTTGAGTGTTGTAGTGCCATATCTTTGGTGCTCTCGCCTTCAGTTTGCTATTTCCCTGTGCCTTGCTTTGCGACATGTTGAACTTGTTTCACTTGTTGCCTCTGATCTTGTTTAGTATTGCTTTGAGTTGTTTTGTAGTGGCGAGGCAGTACACGCGTGCGTGTACTGCAGCCCTAGCAGGATTGACAGATTTGGTTGATATTTCGATTGTTAAATGGTTTCGTTGGTTAAATCTAATATTTTGAAGGGTATTTTGAGATGGTTCATTCTGATTTGAGTTGAATTCGTTTGCTTTTTGGATTCATTGATCTTATGAGCATTTCGTGGACTGTATTGGCGAGGCAGTACACGTTAGCATGTACTGCAGCCAATCAGCATTGTTGTTTTTAAATTGGCATTTCAATTGTTTAAATTGACTTGGATTGTTGATTTGTTGTTTAACACTGTATAGTGTTATATCTGCCGTTATCCGATTCTTTTATCGAGGAGTCGGGTATACGAGATTTCTGTGACTGTCGTCTATTTGACTATTTGATTATTATTGCTTCTGTGCATTAATAACTGAGTTTGAATTAGACTGACCCGTGTATTATTTTCTTTTGAATGTAATACTCAAGTCAGACCCGAGTTATTTCAGGTTGTAGATTTCCTTCTTTGAGTTGCTGTTCGGGATTTGAAGACTTTTCACATCTTCTGAAGTTGTCTTTGTCATTTTGTAGAAGTCGTGTCATTGTATAGGATGATATGTATTCATGTATATTAGTCGATAATGTACTTGTATATATAACTTCCAGAGTCGACAGTTGTAGTTGTATCATATGTATTGTGTCAACTATATTGTAACTGACATCAGTTATATATATATACATGAGATTTTGTTATTTGTGTTCCGCATTCTCTGTGTATCTGTGTTGTTATTATATTCATTGTCCTAAACTATTATGAACCGTCGTAGTTCGTTTTATACTAGAATTGGGTGTGTCGATGGAAGTAAATAAATAATAAATGAAAAATAAAAAGTATATACCACTCCTATCGAGATAACCAATATTAGTGTAAGGCCAACTACGGATGGTCGCTCCTATCCAGCCTTATTCTTCGTAATAATAGACATTATTTCTTTTAATACTCTTTGTTATTATGAGCATAGAGGTTGGGCGTCACACTATTGTTGTGTAGCAATTTTCTAATATCAGTTACAAATTTATAAAATAAAAAATTAACATGTATCTCACCAAGACTGAAAATATTTATTTGGAATAGCTTTACGTGTTACACTTTTTAGGCCGTAAGTATTTAACAAATTTATCATTATTTATTTGAATTCACAATATGTTTGTTGTTATTTCATACATCTTTACATCAGAGACAAATATTAAAAAAAATTACTGTTATATCTAAATTCCATGCTTTTTACATCAGAATCACCTTGCATATAATACGATATTAATATAATAGATGGCTTATATTAATACGTATATGATAGCTTATATATATATATATATATACGTATATGAGTTAAGAAATACAATAAAAGACAATTTAGATTATTCAACACAAAATGGAATTAAAATGAGATAAATTCTCGAATCAACCTTTTAACCTTACACATGATTAGATTGAAGTTTCAATGAAATCATTTTATAAAGTAACCAAGTGATAAATTTATTCCAAATCTGAGTGATAGTACAGCTTTAGGATTTAGGCATTTCTAGTGTAGGAACAGTTTTTAACTAATGTTTTATTTTATATCTCCAATTTTAAATACATGTAGTTTGAGCCGATGAGTTATGAACTCTTTGGGGAAAATGTAAACTTTAGTAAGTGGAAAATGACAAACTAAACTGGAAATAGTCCACTTGAGAACGAAGGTTAACCTTAACTTAGAAATCATTTGGTCTAAATAAAAGTAATATAGTATAATAGATAGATTTAAAGAATATTTTAGATAAAATAACAAAATAAAGAGAAAATTTGATGAACGAAAATTCCATAAAGAGAAGACTCCTAGACCATTTTGTCCAAAGATAAGAGAGTGCCAGTTAGGCATGGTTTCTAGCTTTAATATTCTAGGTGCAGTTCCTTAAACTGGGGCAGTAAATGTTCCTATATGCCGTGCTATAAGAATTTTATACATTGTAACAAAGTCAAACGAAAGGCAATTCAAATCGACTGCATATGGGTGTAACCAATTGACAATTCTAAAAAAACCTAGTTATATTTGATATTTAGCATGATGAGAAGGAAGAACTTGAGAGGCAATGTATAAAAAGAAATGTTGACATCATCAGATTCAAAAAGATAGGGTCTTAAAAGGAGAAATAATAAATGCAACACCTTATGGGTAACATACGATGGAAAAAAGGGGCAGGGAAAAAGTTTCCCGTTTTACAACTTGTATATTGCATATAAACATGTTGATCTAATTTGTGGTTTTATGGTATGACAGAATATCCCTGAATTAACATGTTATTTTAGTTGAATACTTTCAAAATTCATCAAGTAGATAAACAAACAATTATTAATAAAATCCATATGCTGCAGCTGTATTCGAGCTTTTACAAAAAATAATTGATTAAACTATTTTTTTAATGAAAGATTTTATAAAATAATGCAATTTAAATAAATTTTGGTTAGAATAATTAACCGAAGCAATCAAAGACCTCACAACCGGACTAAAAAAAAATTTAGGTGGGTATTTCGTAAATTAAATAATTACTGTTAGTTAGAAAAAACTTACATGTTGAATCTTTCTACGCACTAATATCAATTACCGTGGTCATTGTTCAGTATTGAATGTATGGATTAACTTGAAAATGAACCTAAAAGTATAAAGAGAACAAACAAAGGTTTTAGAACAAAATGAAGAACAATTATTAATTCATTTGAATACATAAATTCATCATTCGTCGAGAAATCTAAAGATGCACCATTATTAATTCATTTGCATTTTCAAATACTAAAGATGCATCTTTCAGCAAAAATCAAGTATAACGCAAAGTTACAAACAATGGATAACTTAGATCACAACACCAAATATCACAAATAAAATAGACATGCCTACTTTTATACATTAAGATTAAATTATCAGTATGAGGAACACAACAATACACACAAGCTTGGGAGTATCAGTAATGTAGCAGAAAGGTGAAGAAATGTATGCAACTATTAAAAGTAATTAGATAAAATAAAGACAAAAAACTGTTGAACATATATATTAAATCTAAAGTGTTGAATATGAGCGAAAGCGGATTAAATTATGCATAACTATGTAAATTATAGAAGTTTAAAGAAAAATGAAGGTTGACAATTTAAATTACATAAATAGAAATGAAAAGCTTGGCTCTTGTATGATTTTACATAACATATAATTATAAATGCCATTGTTTTTCCTGATCTAGTAAAGCATTAATAACTCTTCTAATGACATCTCAACCTCCTAATACTGGTAATAAAACAACTCTATCAATTACTATGAATATTATTGGTTAAGGAGGCATGGTTAATGCACTCTTCTTACACAGCTAATCCAAAATGATGTATGTAAAGTCTTTAAGGAAAACCGATATAACATCACATATAAAATTCAAAACACGACCTGTTTTAACAAATTAATCATTAAACATTGCTAAGGCAATATATGTCACAACTTACAAAGTGACTTTAGTGTAAGATAGTTATGATAGACAATATGCTAGTTAGAATTTTTACTTTATGATTACTAGACTATCCAAAGACAGAAATAATTGTTACGAACATACAATAATACTTATTTTTATAGGTGTACATCGCTAGAAAACAATTGACTGGACTTTCTTATTAAGTCTGCACCAATGCAATTATCAACAATAATCTACTGCAATTTCAACAATTGGACATACCGATTATTTGCTGCAAACCAAAGGCTGAAAACATTAATTGGAAAGCTTGAAATTGTAAGTCTCTTCTTCTACTCCTACTCCTTGAGAATTTTTCTTCGTTCGCTTCTCTTTTATATCTCCTCATAACAGTGTCGACATAGTGATCATTAGGGCTTCGAAAGGATGGTGAATATTCAAAGAGAAGATCTTGAGTTCCCTTAATGGATCTGAGATTTATCGAAGATGGATATAGCTAAATTTAGATGGGAACGGGGAAAAAACAACAAATTATACTGATACTGCAAATCTATGGAAAAAAAAGGAGAAGTGAGTATAAAGAAACGGAAAAGATGTCAAGGGAAGAGAAGATGAAATGAGAATTTATAGATTAAATGCAGGTTAGGGTTCGAGCAAGTAGAGTTACGACAGGAAAAGGGAAACGAAGAATCGTGCGGTGAACAAATGAGATAAGTGATGTTTGGACTTTAAAATACACGTGGCAGTATCTCATTGGATAAATGGAAGGACGCTTGAGAGCTCACTATTCTCTACTCAGTATTAATATAATACTACAGATATTCGTTCGACCTCTGTTAAGATTAAGGATTTGGTCTTATTTCTTTTTAGTCTCATATATAAATAACTGAAACAAATCCATTTAAACTATTTTCTTCATCTAAATAATTTGAAATGAACAGCCGATTATTTTTAAACCAATCAATTGTTATGTAGAGACTAAAATGTTAATTTATGAGTCTATATTTTTAGTTAGATAGCAAAGTTAATATCTAAAACTTTAGGCCATTATCTAGTCAAATGAAAATTGATTTTCCAATGACTTGAAAAGCCCACATACATGTTGGTAAATATTCTTCACCATTTATTAGTACATGTGTGATATGCATGATGTATCTATATGTATGATGTATTATAAGCTAATATTAATTTAACCGTACTCTTTTATTCACTTCCCAATTTCCCAAATTGCTATGAAACTATTATGTACTAATATTATGAAACAGTTTAGCCATTACATCTTTGTCATTCTTTGTTTATTTGCTTGTCGCATTTCTTTAAATTTTTACTATGTCTTATCTAACTTCAATAACGATCCTAGTAGATGGCCTCCGATAATGTTACCCAACGTACTGATCCTTCATATAAGCCGGCACCCCTAGTCTCGGCTAATTGGGACAAAACAAAAGAAGGTGTCTTTATAAATTTGATGGTGGAAAAAGTAAATGCATGTGGAAAACATAAAGTGATTGGAACCTTTTTCAAAAACGAATGGATAGACATTCGAAGGAAATACTATAAAATATGTGCACAAAAATATCTTTCAAAAACATACAAAACTAAGATGCAATCTTCGAAGGAGAAGTACAAAGAGCACAAAAAGCTGATTATTGAAAATAATGGCTTAGGATGGAACTCAGTGTTGGGTATGGTGGATGCGGACAGTGCTCGGTGGAATGACTACATTAAGGTGATAATTATTATTTAATCAAAAAGAAAATATCTGGATATCATTGTAACTAATATTTATTTATCGATCAGAGGTATCCAAAGTCAAAGTGGATAAAGAAATTTCGAACCGAAGGATGCCCAGAAACAAGCTGGCTATTATTTTTACAGTAAATAGAAGAATATCCAAAGCGTAGGAAAAAGATGTAAATAACGCTATTAGTTTTAGCATTTTACAATTGCATCAATACTTGTTGATGCTTTATATGTGTCTTATGGTTGTTCACTTTGATCAGTTTCAACATGAGAAGAATTGCTACTTGTAGGTGCTTCAGATTTGTCTTATGCAAGAACATTTTGAGCATCGTATTTGGGTACTGTGTTTTCAGCATTTTCTATCAGAGTTGAACCACAATTTGTTATTACATGTGTTTCTTGTATAGGTTAATTTTTCTGTACTCCTTTCTTTTCACCATTGTATAATTTAACTATTACAAATGGTAGTAGTATAGATTGTACATTACTCCGAACTAAAACTTAGAAATTCTTTAATTTTGACATGGTTTATTATACTCTTTTGCATGTCATCAGATATTATCATATTTTATTTGGACTTTGAGTTCAGTGATATGAATAATGTTGAATGTCATTAGATGTTATCTTTGTTTTACTATATTCTTCTCCTAAATAGTTGATGGAATACTGATCTTTGCTTTGTATTTACAACAACCTATAGAATGATTCTTCAAGTTTAGGACAACCATTGTCACCAAGCAAACTTCTACAGTGAATTATAACTTTTGTAGCTACTAGATGGTTCCTGGTAAGTATCATCCTTTTCGAATGCAAACCGAGAGAATAAAACGATAATTTTATAAACTGAGAGAATGCCCTTTAAATATTAATTTAAAACTCTTTTGAATCTTCAATACATAGTTTAATTTATTTTGGATGCAAGTTGATCTTTAATTTATTCAGATTGTAAAACTTGAGTCTATAAGATTCCTTTTTGAGTGCAAACTATTGGCACCTTCCAGAAATAATTTCACATCATTTTGAAAGTGTATTGAAGGCTTTATGCAAATTTGCTAAAGAAGTCATTGTACCTCCAGATTTCACGATAGCTCATCCATACTTGAAAAGCAAAGGTGATAAATATTGGCCTTGGTTTAAGGTATGTTTTTATAGTAACTTTATTACATGCTTAGCCAATTGCTCTCAAGAGTTGTCGCTCCTATCAATGTCTCTTATACATAAGTGCAAATTGATCAAAAATTTCATGTTACATTTCCCAAAAAATCTTATTCTTATTTTTGTACATGTGAGAGCCATATTTGTAATTGTTTTTTTCTTTTAGAATTGTATTGGAGCGATTGATGGCACACATATTAGTGCATCTATGGCGGGAAAGGCACAGATTCCATATCTAGGGAGGAAAAGTTTACCTACCCAAAACGTAAAGTGCGCATGCAATTTTGATATGTGTTTCGCATATGTTTTAGCTCGATGGGAAGGCAGTGGAAATTATTTAAGAGTATTGATGGATACAATTAATAATCTAAATAAAAAGTTTCCAATTCCTACAAAAGGTATTATTTACTTTTGTTTTTCACAGTAATGTTTGGATGAATTTCAAAATCATGAAATTAAACTGCTCTTATAATTCTTTATGCCACAATAAACTTAAACAATAAACTCAAAGTTAAATTTAGCTATGAGTTTATAATTGTGCATCTTTTGTTCGATAGGGATATTTTATTTGGTTGATTCAGGATATGCTAATATGCCTGGGTTTTTAGGCCCATACAGAGGAGAAAGATATCATCCTAATGACTTTATAGGAGTAAACAAGACACCACAATCCACGAGGGAGCAATATAATTACAAAAACTCATCTTTACGAAATATAATCGAACGTGTTTTGGCGTTCTTACAGCACGTTTTCCTATTTTGAAAATGATGCCACCGTATAGTCTTCGCAAACAATGTAATATTGTTATAGTTACATGTGTAATTCACAACTATATTAGGAAGCACGCTTTGGATGATGAGATTTTTGAAGAATTTCAAAACATTGATTTGATCTTTTCTAAATAAAATAATCTTGAATCTAGTCAAAGTTTGGTTGGGGCGGATTCAACTCAAGGAGGAAGTCAAGATTTCAACAACAAAAGGGAAAAACCCATTGAAACATGGTGGCATTTTATCATTTGCCAGGTTCAATATGCATTTAGAAGTTTTCAATATTTCTATTATAATGCTTGAAATTTGTGTAAAAGATCAACATGCATACATTGTATGGTTTGTTGTTTGATTTGGTAACTTAAAATGGACTATAGTTGCTTTGTTTATGTGCGAACCAAATGTAAGTATTTGTGTTGTATTGTGATTCATTTTTCATATATTTTGTGATTTATATTCTGGGATATCAATTGTTTTGCGATTTTCAATTAACTATTGTAATATATACTTCTAAACATTTGAATTGTCTTACACTTTGTTTGAAGATTCTAATGCAAAAGCCAAAAAGCTATTATGAAAATATACTTCTATTCAAATTGACTTTTTATATTTTTGACCTATAAGTTGTTATTGTACCAAACGTACTTTTTGACTTTTTGAAAGTAGAGGTACTTATCATATTAGCATAAGCACTTCTACTTTGAGTTACCAAAAGGGCCTTAATAGTTACAGTTTCGCATTTAGGATGCGTTTGCGGACAAATTGAATTTGGAATTAAAGGTTAAATATTAGAGGTAAGAAGTTAAAGCATTCGCAGGCAAATTTTTAATTAGAGGTTGGTTAGATGTTGGATAAATGTAAAAAATACCGTGTAAAGTAATGTAAAATTTGTTGAATAAAAGTCATTGCATAATTTTTTTTAATAATAATTATGTTTAATAATTATATTTAATATTTAATATTTATAATACCATAAATTCAAATTCAAATTCAAAAATCTACTATAAATTCAAACTCCTAATAAAAAAATCATGGACCTTGCATATTTTTTGCGATAATGATGCGTAAACGGGAAATAAATGGCCATGGTCAGCCCTTCAACTTTGGTTGACCTAGGCAAATATGAGATGGAAGTATAGTAAAAACATCCGAGGGTAAAATAAATATGGAAGCTAGGGTCGAACTTAGGATCTTCAATAAAAAAGGCAACCAATAAGCCACTACACCAAACAATTATTCCAATGTATTGTCCTTTTACTGAAATTAAAGAAATAATCTGTAAGAAATTTAAAATTTTATTACCCTCCTCTGACACGTTGCTCCAGGTGGCCGCCTTGCCCTGGTGCCGGACCCGCAAACGGCTCAATATTGAATTCTAGCATCGACATAGCCAACTTCAGATTGTCTGAAATGCTCAAAAATAAGCCTTAGAACCTAGTCCTTCTATCAATAACAGCTGAGAATCGTTCAGTGCTCTCATAATTTCTTGCCATCGTGGCATATGAAGTGGAGCAGGAGGGAACCGAGGATGAAGCAGGAGCAGAAGGTCCATCAACAAGGGGATGCTTGGACTTTCGGTTGGGACGGTGGTGGAGAAGAGAATGTTGATGCTTGAGTTGTAATTCTGTATCCGAAGTGAATGATACTCTAGGAAAATCAGATACGTCAGCACCATCAAAATCAGTAATAATATTCTTCGTACTCTCTTCGCTCATCAGATCAACCTAGCACAGACGACTTTGTAACTGAGATATGGAAGAAGTGTGAACTCAACTTCACTACCAAATGGACAAAAATCCCTAGAGTAGTGTCCATTAACTAAAATGTTAATCATCTTCCAACCGTAAGGTGATGATTCTCTAAAATATTTCAAAAATGTAATACCTTGTTCTCTCGCTCTTTTCCAGAATCCTCATTACTTTTGATTATTCGACTCTGTGAATCTCATTCCAACTCCTCCATTATCATCAATTTCGTAAAATTTCTGCACAAACGAAAATGGTTGTCCCATTTATCACTCTGATTGGAATGCTCAAAATTCGCTCCATAATTATCTTGCATGTAGATCGAACAACTTTTATGAAAAAGCCTATTTTATTTTTTCTACTTTATCTGATGCAATAAGAAACACGCATTGGTAAATCTAGTGGTTTCTTTGTCCATCTATTATTGGATTGGTTTTTTTGAGATAGAGAATAATGATGAAGAAACCATTAGAATTTTTGAGAGAGAGGAGGAGGATAGTTGTTTTGGTTTTGAATGATGGAGGAGAAGCTTTTAGCCTGCTGTTATAATGGTTTTTACGATATGTTAGACGTAAAAATTACCAATTCAATTTCTTGTCAAGATTATCATTTGTATTGTGTGTATTTTAGTAGAACAAAAGACATCTATTTATTAAATGTGAAAATTAGGGATACATCCCTATTTTTAACTTCTTAATAAGTTACATCCCTCCCACTTTTTCTCTTTTCTACATCATTTTATACATTTTAAAATTTTAGTTTTCAAATCTACCCTTCTTTAACGTCTTTAGATTTACGTCGCTCTTCATCTCATGCATTGGTCTTCTTCTCTTTCACTGTAGCAACCCATTTTTTGTGCTCAATTTGCAAGCTCGTGCTCTGGTGATCTTTGTTTCGTGCTTAATTCCATCGTATTATAGTTTTATTTAAATTTTGGTTTATTAATTCAAGTTTTTAGGTCATTAGTGAATTGAAATTAATTTTTGTTGAATAACGCGTTCAAGGTTAGTTGTTTTTATTTCTATTTTTGTTCTTGACTAACTTTATATCATCATGTTGAATAGAATCATATTATATTTGTCATTGTTGTAATCTGTATAGCTTTATCATGTTGTGTAGCGATTATTTTATTATGTTAATTGGTTGATATTGCTTTATATGAAAAGACTAGGATGATATATATTTGTCAGTAAAGTATTATGCATGTCATTATTTGGAGTGCAAACATTTGCACAACAAATGTTTATCATCCAAATATTTGTCAGGCAACGTTACCTTCTGTTTTTATTGTTGTTCTTTTATTTTAACATTATATTTGTATTATGCAGGCTTACTTCTATTGAAGCTTCTTATTGCTTTTACATTGGGTAACGATACTTATAGTAGGTGGCTCGATTTGAGTGGTTATGTGTTGAGATTAAGAAATGATATATGTGGCCGTTCGCCTAATTAACACATAATTCTACTGAATTGGTTTATGAAAGAGATGACAGAAAAAAAATAATTTAAACTAATTCTGATTTGCATAGTATCTTTTTTTTTTGCTCATAGTTGTGACAATTATCTACTTGTTTTTATATCAAAACATTCTAAAAGTACTACGGTTGATGTCGGTTGTTATAGTTCATCATTTGCTGATTCTTTTACTGAAGGTGGTTCAAGTGCTTCTTCCATGGTTGTTTCTTCATTTGATTAGTATTACCACCAATTTTCACTTCAAACTTGTTCAAACCAAGAAGAGTAGAAGAGAAGGATTTATAAGAGATAATAGCATCAAGAAAGCCTTTCGAAGGAGTCGAAGGGATGCTACAACAAAAATTGGATGTGCTATAAGCTTTGAAAGGGGTTAAAGGGGACAAAAGCACCTTTTTGCTTCAATTGTTCCCTTTCGAAATAGATGCTTCCGCATGCATGAAGATGCTTCGAATAAGTTGAGGAACACCTTTCGAAGGCAACAAATTACAGCCACTCACATGCGCGCCAAACCTTTAACCTTTCGAGACTAAATGTTTCACCCTCATTCACATTCCACAGAAGGATGTTTTACTAGAGCAACCCCTTCGAAAGCCTAAATAAACCTTTCAAACCTGTCGTGACTATTCACAATTAAGAAATAAGAGCTTGCTAAGGTTCAATATTGAAATCTCCTACACTAGAGGATGGGGTTCTGCATCAATCAGCAAGTGTGCCATTGAAAGCTACCTTCCGCTTTAAAACCTTCAATGTCTCGACTCCTTCGAAGCTCCAACGATCCACTTATCGACAAAGTCGAAAGCTCGTACCTTTTCTTACTTGCAACAATGCAACAACACAAAGTAGAGTAGCGCACCTACCCCTTTCGATGAAGTCGAAAGTGCTCAAGTCCATTCAAAAGCAATGTAGAAGGATGCCCAAATGTGAACGGCAACGAAAGGTCTCCAAGGCCGCCTTTTGACCAAGTCGAAAGGACTGATTCGAAAGGCGACAACCCACACCTGTAAATAAGACCCTAGGGGTCTGGTTTAAGGGATCCGAATTCACTCACTTCATTCTTGTACTTTCTTAAATTTGTAAACCCTAATTCTAAAATTAGATCAGGGATTCAACTACTTTGTATACATAAGTTTCAAATTGAAAAGGAATATGTTGAAAGCAAGTTTATGGTATTTTGAGTATGTTATCCGATTTTATGTTTCTACGAGATTCTGTTACAACCAGCTATGTCAACCTGATCGAAAGGTTGCCCTTCGTGGAAGTTGAACCCTTTTCCGCCCAATTAATGCCTCTAAATCCATAAGTCCTTACGTTGCGTTATTGTAAGGTTAGCTTCCGAAGAAGTCGTAACCTTTTTAATTCAACTCATACCCTTAAATCATTAGGACCAATCCTTGAGTCACCATAACTACTTTGAAAGGGTGATTCCGAGAGGATCATGAAACTAACTGAACTAGATCAAAAGGTGTTTCTGAAGAGGAGTTCAGGTGTTTCGACCGAGTCGAAAGGTATAAAAAGGGGAATTATAACTATCTATAACTAATCCTAAGGTATAAACTACCTTCATCTGATCGAAAAGAGGTTTTGAAGGAATCACTTATTCTCTAAACTCTACTTTGGGATGTTGACAAGTTTTCTTGTTAATATTTTTGGCGCTAGAAGGAGGGCTTAAACCTCCGCCCTTTTTGAACTTCCAACTTCACTTTCCTCTAACCTAATTCTATTCCAAGCTTACCTACTTTAGACTATACATCATCATGTTTAGCAAAATCAAAAGGTCCGAACAAGGATCCTCAAAGCCATGTCCAACTGGATTCTCCCATAGAACATTTAATGATTCTAAACTACATGAAGAACAAATGTTGAGATTGGAAGTTTTAAGAATTATGAAGAAAAAGAAGGATGAATCTTATGATATAGATAAATGGAGTTAAACCCTTTTCACATTGGCCCCACACTTATCTTTGCCTTAGGAGGATCAAAAAATGAAAGCGATAACTTGTTTGACCAAATGAGGAAAACAATTCAACTCTACACCAAAGGCACAATCTTTAAAGAGGGAATGATGGATGATTACAATGCCTTTGCACATAAATGCCTTAAAACAACAAGTGGGACATTGCCTACATATGAACTTCAAAGGGTTTTAAAAAGAAAACTGGTCGTTGAGGGTAAAGCTCCAGAACCCAATAATAAAAAATCTAGAAACCACCCTCAAAAGACAAGCTTCAAGTCGAGACTCCCTAAGGAATGCAATTTGACAACATCGATCGAGAATGTTTATTTGCTCACCAAGGAAAAACTCAACTATTGGCCATCACAGAAGAAAAAACCTAAATATGAAAGGAATCGAGGAGGATCCTATCGCCACTACCACATGATGAATGGACATGAGACAAATCAATTTAGGGCACTGGAAGGAACGATGATAAGTTTCTTCAAACAATGCAAAATCAATGAATTTATAAAAAGATCCTAGTTGAATTCAATAAAGAACTACTTTACTAAGAAAAATCTACATGGTCGGGAGTAGAATTCTCCTTGCACTTGGACATTACCTTAAACGGTCAAAGCCTTTTGTTTGCGCCGAGTTGGCCAGGTTAAAGCGCCTCCTGGAGGGAGGTTAGAGCAAGCATTTATCCACGCCATGCTACGGCCAGGTTAAAGCATTGACAAGCCCTTGGCCGCGCCATGCTATGGCTAGGTCAAGGCACCTTTTGGAGGGAGGTTAGAGTAAGCCTTTATCTGCGCCATGCTATGGCCATGTTAAAGCATCGACAAGCCCTTGGCCACACTATGCTATGGCTAGGTCAAGGCACCTCCTGAAGGGAGGTTAGAGTAAGCCTTTATCCATGCCACACTATGGTCAGGTTAAAGCATTGAAAAGACCTTGATCGCGCCAAGCTATGGCCAGGTCAAGGCATCTTCTAGAGGGAGGACAGAGTAAGCCCTTGGTCCCACTACGCTATGCCTGTCCAAGGCACCGAACAAGCCTTCAGTCTCGCTTATAAGGCTTGGCTGGAGCGCCTCCTGGAGGGAGGTTGGGTGAGTCCTACTTGTGGATAAGCTAACCAAGCGCGCCAGACAATAACGGACTAAGACGTCCGAGCACAAGAAACGACATACCAAACAATGGACTAAGATGTCCAAGCCCTAGAAGCGGCAAATCAAACGATGACAATATACATGGCCTAAAGGGTGACACATGTCAAAGAGCCAAAACCCAAGGAAGCGGTACATAACAGAAGGCTTAAATAAGAATCTACAACATCCGACTAATTATTAGAAAAGAAGTTCTGAACCTCGTTTATTAATACCCGAAGCAGGGTTTCGGGTCTTTACTAATAATTTATGGTCTTCATCATACCCGAATCTGGGTTTCAGGGCTATTACTATTAATTCCTGGGCTTCACTTATTAATGCTCGAATCTGGGCTCTAGATTTCTATTGTGGAGATTATTATTATGGATTTCTAGTTATCATCCACTAATACCCGAATCTGGGTTTCAGATCTTTTAACTTTTAAATTTCATTCGTCAATGCCCGAATCTGGTTCCAGAGCAAATGATATTAAGATTTCTATGAATTCATAATCTACAATTAAGCTTGAGATCTATTTTACTAATGCCTAAATCAGGGTCACTAGACTTTTACTACAAACTTTCAGACAATGATTTCTGGACTTCTATTACACGATTATTGTTGACTTTCTATTAGTTATCTCCAGAAGATGAATTCCTAAACTTTTATAATTGAATTTGGAATTGAATATATGGTTCTCTATCATCAGATTTTTGGTATTTTATCAATATAGTTGAAGTTGAATTCCTGGCTCTCTTTCATTATTACTGAAGATGAGTTTCAAGAAATTTAATCGTATCCAATTATGGAATTACTTCTCACTTATTATCATATGGTTACATAATGATTTGTTAGCCTCCAATAATAAAATGGATAAACTTCTATATATATTTCAAGTTAACGATAAAGAATATTGTTTACTTCATACTTTTTAGGGAAATAAGGTCAGTAAGGAAGACTGAATGGGCTAGCAAATACAAAAACCATAGTCCAAGTTATCAGAAAGCAGATTCAGAAACAACATTAAAAGAAAGGACTACAAACCGGATGATATTTACATAATTTACATAATTTACAAAATTATTTACAACTATACAACACAAGTGTATGTTTTACAAATCCTGAATAGTCTTATTTGGATTTTCAGCAATCAAATGATCAATATGCTTACAAAGTATCTTTTTAAGCTTCTTTTCCTTTTTCCTTATTTCGTCAGCATCATCGATGGAATAAATATGAGACTTTAAAGCATGGTTGAAAGCTTTATTAGCACCGTTGAGGGTTTTTTTTTGCCTTTCTAAATCTGCAATGTGCTTTTGAAGAAGATATTTATCATGTTCAATATTTTGAATTTTGGCTGGGTACTCATTTATGCGCTGAGAATACCTCACTTTCTGTTGGTCATCAAAATATTTCATCATTTTGAATTTGACCTTCCCGCACCATTTTCCCACTACTCTCTCATCTAAGAAGGTAGAGGGTTAGTCGTAGCTGGAAATTTTTGAACAGCTAAAGATGAGGACCTTGTCGATTTCACAACAGCCGAAGCCATCAAAGAAGTTGGTAAATTGATATTTTGAATGTAATCCCCCATGATAAATTCTAGGGATTTGCACTGGGCTTGAATGTCTTTTAATTTTATCTTTAAATCACTTATCTGTTAAAGAAGCATTGACATATCTTGATTGAAGTCAATCGAAGAGTTCGATTTAACTTGATGCTTTAATTGAGAAATTGTTGTCTTTGTTCTTGACGTTCGCTTCGAGACTTGTAATCCAATCATTAAGATCCCTAACAATTGTCATTTGAAGCAAAAAATTTCTATGCCATTCTAGCACTTCGCTGTTGCCCTGTAGACGAGCGGACAGAGGGTCTTTAAGGAGGTTTCTCTTTTCAACATCTACAATCAGCCTATCTTTGATGCTGGTAAAACAGGATAGAGAATCCGTTGAGAGTGATATGATGACTAACTGTGAGCCCTATTTAAACAAAAACTAAGTCAAAACTCAAATAATCAATCTCTTTTATTACAACAATAAAGATTACAATTCAAGAAGAAATAAAACAAAAAGTACAATCTCATTGTTTCAATTAAACACTTGTTTTATTACACTTAAAGTTGAGAAATAGCATTTTTGACATTGTTCAAGGAATTAGCTGAAAGAGTAACTATTGAATCAAAAGGAGCATTAAATCCTTCCAAGGTTATGATTGGAGGATATTTGCTATAGTCCCAATCCCCGGCAGGAGGACTATCACAACCACATATTAATCTGGTATGATATGTTCAAATTTCCTTGAGAAGTTTTTCTTTTTCTTCGCCAAGAAATCGAAACGAAGGCGAGGGTGTTCCATGTAAATCCTCTGCAAGTATCTAAGAAAGCAGTATCTGGCTAATTTTTAAGATTTCAAAAGCGAAGCCTTTTCTAGATAATCTCTTCTTAGTTTAACATATTTGCTTAAATAATCTCTAGAAACAAGGCTGCTTGGGAGACATTTATTTTATGATAACGTAATAAAATACAACTAAGTATAAAAGAAAGCTAGAATATAAATCTTACAAATCAATGTTATTACATAATTATAAATGTTCATCTGGTTCATACAAAATTGACTTTTTGAATAACTCAGAAACAAATTTGTCCTTATAATATTTAAGTTTTTCAGGAGGCAACTCATGAGGATTTGATTTGACCCGCGGTAAATTCCAGTAGGCCCTCGGATGTGGATCAGAAATTCATCCAAATATCTTCTATGTAAACGCCTAAGTAGACCCCCACTAAAATCACCTAAGTATGAAAAATCTACAGTTGGATGTCTGTAATAGGATTTGTATTGGAAGTCTACAAGGATGTCCCTCTCTTCAACCAACATCCAAAAGAGAGCAATTAATTCCCGAATCTCTTCCAAAAGTTTATCATATCGAAGGCGTGCCCTCTTCAATCGGGGGCAGCTTCTTGATCTTTGAAAGATGCTAACACTTCCGCACTTTTGTTAAGCCTATGATACTTGCCAGAGAGGGTATTGTGTTCTTTTAACTTCTTATCTAACTCTCTATACAAGCTATTTATTTCTGCTTGTTTTCTTTCAAGCTTTGTTTTATAAAGTTGGATGGATTTTCTCCTTATCTAAAATAAAAGATGTCAACTATTATTATCTTGGAAGTGAAAGCCATTTAGATAAGGAATCCCATACCTGAGAAACGGGAACTGAAGTTTGAGGGACCTGCTTTTTCTCTCTTTGTTCTTCAACATTGATGTTAGCAGTCCCTTCTTGAAGGGCAGAAGGCTCGGGAAGTTTAGGAGGGCTTGCTTCACGGACATCCAGATCGGGGTTGACTTTTTCTGAAGCCTCGGTGATGTCATCACCATCTTTTTCATGAACATTGGCGTGACCACCTCTGTTGCCACCTGAACCCTGGCCTCTGTCTTCGTTATCATCATTATCATCATCGTGATTATGATCATTTTCATCATCACCATTGCCGCCTTCTTCAACGGCGGCTTCATCTTCATCACCTTCTTCATCAGAATCAGAGTCTACTTCGATAGAAAGGACTTCAACAGATAAGATTTTGGAAGCATCAATCTCTTCTCTCTCAGGGACTTCGAATCCCTGCTCCATTTCTTTGACCTTATTCATGAATCTACTGACACTACAAGAAAATATGATATAAATAGCTTTGTGTCATAGCATTATATTAAAGTGCTATAATAAAATAATTAAAGAAAATAAAATGATGTATAAATTGTGCTATGTAAATGAAGTAAAATCAATAACACAAACATTTTGTTATATATCACCGCATTACGCTATATTACCCGACCCAGTAAAGACGCGCGCGAATGAAAAGGAACGCGGAATAAAATAAAAACAAAGGCCGCCAAAACTAAAATTTCCCTCGTCTTTCCTAATCTCGACTAAAATCTCCCCCAAATCGCCGAATTTCGATTCACTCCACAAACTCTATAAATTCCCAAAACTTGACCTCTCTGATTCACACCAGCATCTTCGACGGTCTCTGCAATCTCCGAATCATCATACGTAGTGAGTATTTTCTTCCTTGTTGATTATGGATGTTTTATTTTAAATTTTGGTATTTTGATTATTATTTAATTGTTCTTGGAATGATTTTGTCAATCTTTTTGCATTTACAGTTATTAAGACTTTGAATCGATGAATATCTTCTATGCATTTTGGTTTTCAGTCCATTTTCAATAAATTAACAAAGTATAAATTATAAAGATATATGATAGGATTGATTTTTAGACGTGTTTTGATGTGCATACATGAACTGCTTGAATATTCTATACTTTATGAATGTTTATTGAATGCAATTAACCAATAAATTGCAATTTGACAAATTTTGAAGCTTGAACATATAAATGACTCAATCTACTGACCAAGACGGTAATTACTGCATTGAAAGAATCATGGAAATATCTGTAATAAATTTATGCAACCAGACAATGCTTAAGGTTAATGGAGTGGTTAGGGAGAATGATCACAGGAACATCAATATCCTTTGTGAGAACAATATTGGAAAACTAGAAGGTAGGAATGGGGACAGTAAATAGAATTTGATTTCGTCGGTAAGATGACTTCAGCCTGAGAATAAGTGGTTGGCTAGAAAAAGGTTTAAATAAAAGGATCGTGTTCCGTAATTTGGTTAGTTTTGATTCTATTGAATGTCATTTATTAATAGTATACACATTAGTTCACTTCAAGAATGCCTTTTTTCTTCTTCTTCTTCATATATCAGTTTGAAATGTACCATTAGTGGAACGATGCTCTGTACGCCCGATGGTAATTCAGTATACTGATGCAAGAATTTGTTGTTGATATGATGCATTACTATGAACTTCAACTTATTTCCATCTGACTGATATCTATTTCTCATGTCCGCAAAGCTGTGTCTAACTATCATGAAGCCTTTGTATTTTTTTTCCTCTTCCCTATTAATATAAAGTTCATATTATTAGTGAAGAAGGTAACCCTGATTTTTCTTCCTCACAGTTTAATATGTCGTTAGACAAAAATTAAATATCGTGCAAGAAAATAGTATTGTTCCTACTTATTGTTATCTGTATTTATGTTTTTTACCTTCCATATGCACATTACGTACTTTCTTTGTGTTTATTAGCTAAAATATTATCTTTCACAGTCTTACATCCATATAGTTGGTAAAAAATGGTATTACTTGCCACCTCGTGTGCATAAACTGTTAGCGTTCTGGAAGCTCTATTTCATGCATCATTCATATCCCCCTTACTTTTTTTCTTTCTATGCAAAAGGTGATGCTTTTGTTAGATTTATTATTTTGGCCAAATTCAACATTCTACTTCACCAACAATGCCAGTTCATTTTTATTACACATACTTCTGCCAAAAGAGCTGAATAGTAAAATACCTTTCACTTTGTTACCATTGCCTGTAGTATAGAAGCATTAACATTAACATAGGGCTATATCATTGAATCATCTTTCTAGTATGATTGTATCCATCAAAATACAACTAACTAAATATTGTTTTAAGTTTTAGAAATTTGCTTGCTTAAGTAGTATCGCATCTCAAGATGGATAAGGATTGGGTGCATCTACACAGGTAAACTACCAGTGACTGCGAGCAAAGATATGTTTTGATTTTGAAATTATATATTTATTTTTTGTTAATTTTGCAATTGCAGAACAAGTAGTGAGTACGAACAAGGGGCTTGGAATTTTGTGAATTTTGCAAAGAAAAGTTTAGGAAATATGGAAAAAATGTTATGCCCTTGCTTGGATTGTCGAAACCTCACTCACCAATTTGGAGTCACCATTGTCGAGCATTTGATTATAAAGGGAATGGATCCTAAATATAAAAGTGGTAGATGGTACAATCACGGTGAGCAAATAGACACAGGGAAAAAAATTAAGTTGGATGGTGCATATGACTTATTCAAAGGCATTCACTACGAAGATGAAGATTTCATCAATCATTCTTTTTTTACTAATGATAACGATGATGATAATGTGCATAGACGAGAAGATGATTTATTAAAAAATTTAGAAGATGTGGAAACCCCATTATATCCTGATTGTCCAGATCAAACAAAGTTATCTACCATTATTGCCTTATATAACTTTTAATGTGAGACTGGGTTATCTGATAATGGTTTTGATAAGCTTCTAATCGTGCAACAGTCGTTGTTACCAAAGGATAATGTACTTCCTAAAACCATATATGAAGTGAAGAAATTTCTTAAAATTTTTGATATAGGTTTTGAGAAAATTCATGCTTGTGAGAATGACTGTTGTCTTTTTAGAAAAGGGTACAAAGATTTGGATAGTTGTCCAAAATGTGGATTTTCGAGATGGAAGACTAATCAACGTACAGGAGAGGTTATGCAAGGGATCCCGGTAAAAGTATTGCGATATTTTCCAATAGTTCCAAGATTTAGAAGAATGTTTAGATCGTAAACAATGGCAGAAGATTTAAGATGGCATTTTAATAACAAAAGTAACGATGGAAAAATGCGCCATCCAGTGTGTTTGCGCCAAAAATGGTCACAAACCCCAAATGTCGTGAAAGCACCAATGTATGAACACAAATCAGCAATATATAATCACAGATCTCAGATCTAAGTATTGTAGAGGATAAAAATGAAGAATAATAAACTTAAAATAGAAAGAAGTAGACGGAGACACAAGATTTATAGTGGTTCGGCAATCTTGCCTACGTCCACTCTGAAGTAGTTTACTTTATTGATCTTTTTTTGATGTTTACAAGTGAATTCAACGAATTACAGCAGATAATTATGATTTGCAGCAGTGGAATTCGTTGGTAGCAGCAGCAATGGAGTTTGGATATGGATCTGGCAGAGTTTGGACGTTGAAGATATCAAAGAAGAAGAAGAACCCCTTTTCTGTTGGCTTTGGGGGTCTATTTATAGGTGTAGGAGGCTGATATTTCGCTCAGATCTTGGGAGACCCTCTCTGGAATGTGACCGGGCCCGTACGCCTAAGCCCGTGAAGTTTTGGTCCAATCCGTGATCGACACGAACAGATTTCGACTCGATCAAGATTTCATCCAATGGAGTTGAAATTTGGCGTGGACATTCTTTAGTATGCACGTAGTCTTCTGTGAAAATTTCATAGCATTTGGACTTGTAGATTGGGAGATATGATCGATATGAAATGGGGTTTTCGGTAGGCTGTTGCGTTCGACTCGCTCCCCTTTCGACTCGCTTTTGTTCGACTCGATAGCTGGGCGCGATTGTCAGATGACGTGGCGAGCATTCCTCATGTTGATCCACTTCCTTGGCCGAGTCATTCTTGAATCTCACTTTGTTTGTATCGATGGCGATAGGCTTTGGTTCGCTTCGATGTATACGAAGTAGAAGTCTTCAGATGGATGCAAGGCTGATCAAGTCGAAGTGTTGTTTTCTGAAGGAAGAAGAGCGAGTCGAAGTGTGATTCTGTGTTGGAGTTGAAGCGGAGAAGGCTGAGCGAGTCGAAGTAAGTAGACGGAGCGAGTCGAAGTAAGCAGACGGAGCGAGTCGAAGTAAGCAGACGGAGCGAGTCGAAGTTGTCATCTCTGTCTGTTGCGAAGCGAGTCGAAGCTGTTGCTCCTGATGGATTGTGAAGCGAGTCGAAATGTGCGCCGCTCCCCATGGATTCGAACTGGAGCGAGTCGAAGGAGGCTGTTCTTGACCAATTTTGTATCGTTCACAACTTGAGCATACGAACTCGGATTGACTTGAGATTTGGAACGTTGACTCTCATAGCTTAGCTTGTCGTGTCATATCAATTCTGGCTCGATCCAAACTCGGACAAAATTCATCGATATCCATAGCGAGCCTGCGTATAACCGATTTTATAGACGAACTGCCTTTAATCTCTAGTCAAGTTCTTGGTGTCACGGCCTTGCCAAAAGGCGGGATAACATGGTGGATTTTATAACGTGGAATGTAATGGATGAGAAATGGGAATCATTTTCAATGGATCCACGTAATCTCAGACTTGGTCTTGCTACTGATGGTTTTAATCCATTTTCTATGTTAAATTCTAAATATAGTTGTTGGCCAATAATGCTTGTAACATATAATCTCTCGCCTTTGTTGTGTATGAAGAAGGAGAATATTATGTTAACATTGCTAATTCCTGGTCCGAAGCAACCAGGGAACGATATTGATGTTTATTTGGCGCCATTGGTAGAAGATTTGCATCATTTGTGGAATAATGGAGTTGAAGTTTTTGATGCATTTACTAAAATAGTTTTTAATCTGAAAGCAGTTTTGTTATGGACGATAAATGATTTTCCAGCTTATGGAAATCTCGCCGGATGTTGCGTAAAGGGTAAAAATGCATGTCCATCATGCGGCGTGAATACTCACTATCGGTGGTTGAATCATAGCCGGAAGACTGTTTATATGGGTCATAGAAGATTCTTACATCCTTCTAATCAAATGAGAAAACAAAAGGTTTGGTTCGATAATACTGTAGAGAATGGAAGCAGGCCTAGAATTTTAACTGGAAGGAACATCTCTAATATTTTAAAAGACTTTCCAAATAATTTTGGAAAAGAAATTAAAGATGAAAAAAACAATAAAAAAGGGAAGAAAAGCAAGCAAAATAAAAAGAGACAAATGAAGAAAAGGAAGAGTTGCCATAATAGAGAAACTGAAGCTAATGATCCTATGAAAATGGAGCTATCAAGATGGAAAAAAGATCAATATTCTTCGATTTGCCATATTGGGAGGTTAGTGTGAAGTTTTATTATTTTACACTTGATTAACAATAAAATATTATATCGTTGAAGTATTACACTCTTGGTTTTTCAGGAGCTTCCCTTACGTCATAACTTAGACGTGATGCATGTAGAGAAAAATGTCAGTGAAAGCATTTTGGGCACGATACTACATGATAAATAGTCAAAAGATGGAATTAACTCGAGAAAAGATCTAGAGAATTTGGGAATTCGACATGGACTTTATGCACAACCTCGCGGAAAAAAAACATATCTTCCGCCGGCTCCATATACATTATCAAATTATGAGAAAAAAACCTTCTGCAATAGGTTGTATGATTTCAAGGGACCTGATGGTTATTGTTCAAATTTGAAAAATTGTGTTTCATTGGAGGATTACAATGTTAGTGGTTTAAAATCTCACGATTACCACGTTCTAATGCAACAGTTGTTGCCAGCTGCAATAAGAGGACTATTGCCAAGGAAACCAAGGGAAGTAATAGTTCGTTTATGTTCATTCTTTAATAAAATATGTCAGTGCGTGCTTGATAGAGAAAATCTACAGCAACTTGACGATGAGATTATTATAATATTATGTGAACTTGAAAGATATTTTCCTCCCTCTTTTTTTGATATAATGATACATTTGACAATTCATCTTGGAAGAGAAGCATGGTTGGGTGGGCCGGTTCATTTCTGTTGGATGTATCCTTTTGAAAGATATATGAAAACACTTAAAGATTGTGTAAGAAATCCCGCACGACCTGAGGGGTGTATTGCTGAATCCTATCTTGTTGAAGAATGTATGAGATATTTTGGTGATTTTTTGAAAAAACAGGACACATAGGAGAGAAAGGTGTTCGAAATGAGGACTATGAAAATTCTGTAATACTTGAAGAACGTCCAATTTCTGCGTCTAAGACAGTTACATTATCTTCTAATGAGAAAAAAATTCTCATTTGGCCGTGTTAATTAATATGGCAATGGTTGAACCGTTTTTAGAGTAAGTGAATTTTATAGTATGTCTATATTGTTTTGATGTACTTAATTGCAAGTATAAGTCGACATAATTTTTTCTTTATCAGTTTCATTTGAAGGAGTTGCAAGATTCAGACAAACGTATAGGAAGAAGCGCAACCTTACTTTGGAAAAAACATACAGATAACTTTACCGATTGGATTAAAAAGAAGGTTAGTTAAATTTTATAATAAACTAACATTGGTTTCATAACATTGTGACATATATATTAAATATTTTTTACAGATACCTATTAGCTCAGAAGATCATGATAAAATGTTAAAATGGATTGCATACGGTCCAAAGAATGACGTCTTGTCCTATAAAGGATATATCATCAATGGACAACATTTTCACACAAAAGACATTGACAGAGAAACTCAAAATAGTGGGGTTACTTATGATGCCACTACCATGTGTAGAGCTAGTGCAAAAGATATATCTCAAGTGGTTGACGTAGTTACTTACTATGGGATATTGACCGATATATTTTTGTTAGATTATCATGTGTTTTATGTTCCCATTTTTAAATGTCATTGGGAAAATGTTGGAAACGGTGTAAAGGTTGAAGATGGATTCACTCTTGTAAATTTACATCAAAATCAAGCTTCATTTTCAAAAGATCCATATATTCTTGCATCTCAAGCAAAATAAGTTGTTTATTTAAAAGACAATGATGACTCTAATTGGTATGTGGTAATGAAGACACCACCAAGAGGCTTTCATGAGTTAGAGACAAATGAATCAGTTGACGAAGTTAACTATGTTGGGGAAGATTACAGAGAAATCGATATGGATGTTGATGATTCTAATGATGATGTTAGCTATGTTAGAGAGGATTGCGAAGGCATATTTGAGTAGTTAAAACAAGGTATGTTAATTCATTTATAGGATCAGTAATAATTAGCTGTTGGTTCAAACTGTAAAAGTCTCATTGCTGTTGGTTCAAGATAATGAGTATATATTCTATTATTTCGTAAGTAGTGTGCATATGATTCTTTTCTTACCCAAACCGGAAAATGAGTGACACTTTGTTGTGCATTGTGATGAGTCTGAATGTCTCCAAACCCAAAAAACCAGCACACACAGCAATGAGATTAGTGATGGGTTTCCCATCCTTTTTGAGTTCTTTTTCTACTGTTATATTAGTATGTGCTTGTTTTTTTTGGGTTTTGTATGTCTACTATTTGATGATATGGTGTTATGTGTTCTGTATTATTGATAAATCACACATAAGTAGACAGAACAGTTCTCACTAGGTCTATAGTTCTTTTGTTATGTTCTGAATAATTTTGCTGGATTGAAATAAATCGATTGAGTTCAATCTGATAGAGATTGCCATATTTATTTTGCACTATTTTCAAACATAGACAATGTTTTACATGTCAAGAACATATCTGCATTATAAGAAGGCTAAGCAGCCTCTGATCTGCATTGCATTTAAGGGTCAAAACATAGACTTGTGTATAACATTCCACACTTGTTTGTTTTGGGCATGTGCGACCCTCGTCCTTTGAATCCATATGAAATTGTCTGTCAACAGCCTCTCCAAATCAATTTCAGTCCACCAGATTCAGGTCAGTAATTTTGGCTCAGACAACCTCCTTCATCTTTTAGTGCACACTGCACTGCATGTTTACCATTTCTTAATTAATTTGGACAAATTTAGTTTATTCTATGTACAATTTAAACTGGAAGCTTAAAGCACTATGACTAAAACAACACTATAGATGGGATAAACTGTAGACTTTATAAATTCTAGTTTTTATGCAAGGCTCAATGGCTTAGAAAGTTTTTCAACAAGGCATAATAGCAAGTGTTTGTGTTATTCACGTCCACAGAGTTAGCAGCTGCTTCAAATTACCTACTACATCATCCGACTGAAATTGCTTATCTGTCAAAATATCATTAACTCTATTGTCAAAATATCACCAGAAAGCTTGACATATTACTCTCTGTAAATATTATGTATACATTATGTTGCTTCTAATACTATTACATCAACTTAACTCTTTATTTATTTTTATATGCAGAATAATGGCAAAGAGGAAGAGAGGAAACGTCAAACAAAAAGAAACTGAGGTACCAAAAGCTGCGTTAAATCAGTCTATATTCAGGGAAGAGCTTATCGACCGTAGCCATTCGAATGTGATGGAAGATGAAACAGTAGCTGAAGCACTTGAGGACAACGTGCAAGCACCTGAAGACAATGCAATGCAAACTGGCGAAAATTATGAAGTTTCATTGGAAGATGATGGACCGGTTCATGAAAATGCAAATCCAAGAGGGAAAAAAACTACTAGAGGTCCAACAAAAATGAAAAGGCTTCCTTCAGATGCTATGAGTAGAGTTGAAGTAGAATTTAATTCGACGGCAGAGCCAATAGGACCTGGATCAGTTAGTTTATCTTCTTATTTAGGACCGCTAGTCCGAGGGGTTGTTCTGTTTACACTTGATGATTGGAGGCTACTCGATGATGATAGAAAAATTGTTTTGTGGGAATCCATTAAGGTATGAGACAATGATTTTTTAAATTTTATTTTACACTTGACTGTTTTTTTGACTGATCTTTTGTACACTTGACTGTTTTATGGGAATCCATTAAGGTATGATACCAATACCAGTCTGACTGATCTGATCCTATTAATTTTTGATGGCTTTGAGCATATATACAATTAATTAAGTCAGGAGATGATTCACGACTGTGCCACTCTTTCATGTTGTAGATTGAGTACTTGATTAGTATGTTGTAGATTGAGTACTCTGTGTATTCAATAGATTCGTGCTGCCATAGTTTAGAGTTTTGTGCAAACATGTGGGTAGAAACATCTAAAGTTACAGTCCTTTTATAGTTTTACTAAAATTCATTTGGTCATCATTCATGAATACTGAAACAAAATTGATTTTATGTCACCGTTCTTGTACATTTTCCATTCATCTGTGTTCTGTTGCTCAGTAAACAGAATCAATAGTATTATAATTCATTTGTTAATTCACGGGATTATTGTTGTTCTGAAGTGGTATTAGCTGGTTGTTTGATGATTGAAGGGCTAGAAAATAAGGGAGATTGAATTTGTGTTATAGTCTATAGAAACAAAATTGTTTATGTTCCAAACGAAGTTTACACAAATATATCTCCTTTTGGTAGTTGCAACTTCAACCGTCAATTCTCTTGCACTTATTTGAGCTTTCAAGACCATAGCATACTCTTGCAGTTGAGTTCAGTAGTGTATCTTCAAAACCATAATATACTCTTGCTTTCAAGTTCAATACTGTCATCAGAGTCAAAATAATAAGTTAACTGTATAAGTCATAAATATTTGTTACATTTTGCATCAATTTCCTGCGTTAGGAAAAGGTGGAGCCTATGAGGTCAAATGGGGGGTATTGGAGATATATTCTCATTGAAGAAGGAATACTTTTAATTTGCAAATATAACTTAGGCTCAGAAATTATTATTTTAAACCAACACAACATGCAAATATATGATTAGCAGATAATTACGGACCATTGGATTTTTAACGTAAGACCAACACCTTACTAGTAGTCAGGCATATTATGCTTCCGTGCAGTCATGTATTAGATCTGCTAAGCACCAAGCTACATATATGGTACAACTGGCTGACAGAAGTGCAACAAATACAAATTGTAGTAATATGACCAGAATGTGTATCTTCTTATGTACTGGACTTGTTAGTGTTACTGTACTGTTAATAATATCTGAGTAATACCATATGACTTCTAATACTGTCAATAGTAACAAGTTCTACTATATTTCTTGGACTATAAACTCAGTTGGAAAATTAAATCGAAACAGTTTGAATTCATGAATCATAATTCATGAATACTGAATATTTGTACTTTGAACAATTAAAATAGACAAAGAAGAAATTATTTTGCTGAATATTTTTAATGTTTCGATGTATTGTCTTGCTGATGTCCATGTGTTTGTGTGTTACCTGAATTATTTTGCTGTGACCAAAAATTTGCAATTTGTACGTACATAATTATCTTGCTTTCATTTTTCATAAATCATAGCAGTAGGCACTTTATAATCAGTTTAAGCAATTTATTATATTTATAATCTTGCTTTCATTTTTCATACTAATATTAGGCTAGATTTAAATTAGACGAAGACTGGCAAAAAGTGTCTATATTTCATCAAATGGGAACTATTTGGAGGGCCTCGAAAAGTAGATTCGTTAGGGAGTCAGGAAAAGCAAAAACCAAAGAAGAAATACTTTAGTTAAAACCAGACAACATCGACAATATGAAGGAGTGGAGAGATTTTGTTAAGTTGAAAACAAGTCCAGCCTTTAAGGTAAAAAAATATATTTAATCATTAATCAGATCCTTATTATTGATTAACAATAATCACATTTTATTATAGACACAAAGTGAGAAATACAAAGCCATAAGACGGAAGCAATTCCCACACACATGCAGCCGCAAAGGAATGGCTCGATTAACTGAAGAAATGGTGAGAAATTATTTTGGATTCAAAATTATACGACTTAGAATTCTTCGTTCTTTCATTTTTTATCAATGTTAAAGATATCTCACTAATAAATTAGTCTTCGTTTTAATGTAGAAAGAGCAGAGTGAAGATCCATCTTCCATCTCTAGAGCTCGAGTTTGCATTAAATCTCGCACTCGAAAAAATGGTGAACTGGTGAATACGGCTGTTGCAGATGTTATTGTAAGGCCTTTTGATACTTTTTTTTTGAGATCATGGGGAACCTTAAGATCATGGTATTCATTGATACTCACTTAAGTAAACCCCACGCCGTGTGTCTACCCCGCTTTTATTTGGTCGTCGCACACGGATGCGTAACGTTGAAACTCCCACTGATGGTTTGGCGTTGGGATTCGAACCTGCCCGGACACAGTCCTTTGGTTCCCATCTCCCAGCTCCCAAACCAACCGAGCTACGAACGGCGGGTTATTGATATATTTTGGAACCTACATGAATATTTTGGAACCTACACGAATATTTTAAAACCTACACGAAATATGTACACAAAATGTACTATTAAGGGGTTCGTAGGAAGTTAAATTGTTATACTGTATGTTGGTTAGTTTTGAAAAATCACCTAGCTGGTTCTCTTTTCATGCAAACCGACCAAACTAATACTTGGAGAACATCTAAACAAATATGTAGCCCAAATGCAAATATACATATACCATGTTTTTGAGCATTATGATATTTTAGTGAAATCATATTAAAAACTTATATTCATAACATCACAAGACCTGACAAACACACAGAATAACAACTAAATAAGTTGTTTTTGTAAATTACTGGAGGCTTACAATCTAATTACTAACTCTTGCAAGGTATCAACATATCATATGCCTAGGAAGACATAACAGAAAATAAACAAAGCCTACAAATAACTTATTTCTTATTAAAACCATATAGAATTGCATATGTCAGGAATGAACTTTGTAGTTATTTCACATGTATTTCCCACCAAACTTTTTTGGACTAAAACAGAAGTTAATTGTTTTCATGTTCGTCTAGAAAAACTAAGCAGAACAGAAAAAAAATTACTAGTGATTACCATTTCTGAGAATATAGATGGTTAGATAGTTGATGCCAGGTTAGCCTTAGCCCCTTTTGAGTAGACTGATATTGACAAATCATGACACAGTTTACCAGATGTTGAAAATAGTAATTGATACACTATGACTGGTTTGTCTTGGCAACATCAATTTTTGCTTAAGAGTACATAAACTGGTATGAAATTCCTCACATATAATTAGTATAGTAATACCAAGTAATAGTTGACTGAGAATATAGGCTATTAGCATTTTAAAAAGCATTATCGAACCTCAAAAAACTTTTTACAAAGGAAGTCATTATATATGTCAGTAAGGCTATTAGTATAAATTGACACTCGTATTACAGGAGAAGATAAAAAGTTGTGAAAGTGAATCACAATCTAGCTCACCAAGTAATGATGCTCTTGCACAAGTGCTAGGACAAGACAAACCTGGGCTACTAAGAGCAATGGGAAGAGGAATACTCTCACCAAGTTTATTTTATTAAGGGATGATGATAAGAAACTAACTGAATGCCAGAATACAATTATGGAATTAAAGCAGACGATTCACATGCTAGTGAAGAATCAGGTATATTCTTTTTATTTGTTTTAACTTGGTGAGAGTTATCTTTTCAGTAAGTCATGTTATCTTTTCAACTAAGAAATATACACTTGAATCTATACTTATATATATACCGCTAACAACAATGAGAACAATTTAGAATATGGAGATTTCAAAGTACATGTCAGTTTTGTCAAGTAACAAAAAAACAATGATATGTGTTTAACTCCAAGCAGCATGCTTGCCCCCGAATTATGGTTTTTATTATAATTTAGTGATAAAATGCTAACTTATTTATTGGTTTACCAGGGTAAAGAAAATCGAATTGATGCAGGCACATCTAAAATGGTAACAATTACATTGCAACATTTTGTTTTTTATATATAATTCAATAATTACTTGGTTTTTAATTAATCGTAGGGTATTTCGGAGAAAATACATGAAAAATGTGATTTATTGGATTGTAATGGGTGTGATGAAATAGTTGCTGAAGGAAGAGTCTTATCAAGTGATTTGAATGAGCTTGTACATCAAATTCCTTTAGGACCAAATGCGATGAAAATTTTGATAGAATTTCCAAGGATAACGGATGCTTATTTGTGGAGGACTGTAGCTACTATGACACGTGTTGGAGAAGCTAAGGACATGATAGTAGCATGGCCAGCTGATAGAGTAGTTGTACGCACGATTGAACAAGAGAAAGAAGACAATGTGGTAACATTTTAATTTAATTTCTTCTTATTTTTCGCTAGTTTTAGTGGTAGCTGCACCTTAGCAAATGAGACTGGAAATATAGAGTAGAGCTTGATATGGCATATATGAGTATGAATATGTTTTTTTTGTAGAGTGGAAGTGAAGATAACAAACGCAAGCTTTTTGATTGGTTGGGAAGTGAAGAATTAGTTGCGGAAGGACGAATATGTCATAGTGATCCAAAACAACTTGTTAATGGCATTCCTCTTGGACCATCCGCCAAGCTAGTGTTGATAGATAATCCCAAAAAAGTGAAGGCATTTTTATGGAAGCCAACTGCTAATATGAGATATGTCGAAGAAGCGGTTGGTAGCAAAGTAGCTTGGCCAGAATCTAAAGTAGTCATTGATAAAGCAAACACCGAAGCATCTTTCAGTCCTCTGACAAACCGTGTATCAACTCCTATGGTAATATATTATTTATTGTTCAAATAAATAGTTCAAGTTTGTTCGTGAGGTAATATGATTCAAATACTTCATATAATTTATAGTTGAAAACAATTATTTATGTTACTTGGTAGGTTGCAAATTTTGCATCGAATAAATGTAAGTTGATTGATGTTTTTGGAACGGGAAATATTGTTGCCGAGGGACGCGTAGCTTCAACTAATCCAAACATTACGGTCCATTTTGTTCCATTGGGAGAGGGTGTAGCTAGAGTTTGGATTGATGTTGCAAAAGTTCCAACCGCACGTTTGTGGAGATCTACTACCGAGTTTGAATGCATTGAAGATGCCGTTGGCTCTACAATATCATGGCCTACGACGAATCTTGTAACGAAATCAACTTATAGTAAGCATATTTTATTACTGTTAAATAAAATTGTTCAAATATAAAATTTTGAATTTATGAATCGACCGTCCTACTTATATGTAGGTAGTTGATCAGTTGAAGGCGAATCAACTGTAATAAGGTACTTTAGTTGATGTTTAACCAGTTCAATACCATTTTTGACAAGTTCTAATAACCAATGTTTGTGACCACCCAAATCTCTAGAAGCCTTCATATTGTCCTTTTCTAAATCATTCTATTAGGAAATATGTTGTTTATTTACCAAAAGATATCGCACTCTGTACTGTAAGAAATGAAGACATGAGTCTGTTCATAATATATTAAACTAGTCTGATCCCGATAGTTGAATCTGAACTGATTAAGTGCCTATAATATGGAGGTTAGCTGATACGTAGGGTGTTTAATTAGGTTGAAAATGAATGCATACTTGGTTATCAAATTCATGGTTCGTATGAAATTTTAGTATACAAACAACAATACCGACATATGTTAAAATTTAGAAATCATCCTCACTTGATGGCATTGCTATCAAGCGTCTATTCTTACTGGATACCAATCAAGATAGCGAATAAAACTATGTTTTATTTTTTCACATTGCAAAATTCATATTTACTTCATTGGATACTGATTCTTACTTGTATGATTGCAAATAATATGGTAACACTGTCTACAATCCATAAATTTTATCTAATTGTTAATTCTATTAGTATTGTAACATAAACTATACTACATAACATATTTTATTTTGGTAAGCTAGAAATTAACTATGTTACTACATATTGTGTTTGAGTTTTATGGGCTTGCCTAATTAGCCAAAAATAGGTGCCTGTTACTAAACAAACACCTAATACGATAAATTAAACTTATGTTGAAACATTTTTATAATTCCATGGCAACGCTAGTAAATATTATCAAAGTTGAAGCAAGTTTTTGCCTCGAATTCTGGACAGTCTAAATGGTGGCATTTTTCATTTCCTATTCCCACTCTCGCTTTATCTTTCAGCTTTTAAGTTGTGTTCATAGTGTATGGATTTTTCGTGTACTTTCAGATAATGATTCAAGCCAGTGTAACCAGACTAATTTGATAATGAAGGGACCTAATTTCTACAAGCAAAATATTGTGATTTCATGATTAAATGATGAATATGTTTTAGTATTGTTACTGACCTGATTACAAATTATCACAAGTTACGGTGAAAATAAAATTCAGCTGTGAAAAAAATCTTATATCTACAGACCGCCCATGGTGAAATGACAGTTGTAATTGCAGATATAGCACCAATCAGGAGAAAAATCCGAAAACATATAGACACTAAAATAAGTTTGGACTTTGGTATCAATGTTATTGTTTGCTAGATTTTTATTCCCTCCATATAAGTTTTTGAAGCATGATAGTAGAATACTAGTATATATGAACAAAACATCAAATGTTTATTTTATTTTTTCTTCATTTCATTGCAGGAAGTTGTTTGATGCAGGGAACGCTAGCTGCTTCAAATTTTTTGCGTTGGTGCTTCAAATTACTAGTGATTACTCTTTGCAAGTTTGATGTGCATGATCTGACAAGCGGAAGACTAAGGAATCTTGTTTTTTCATGTAATGTTTTGTTTTGAAATTATGTACTCTAAACTTATGTACCTATTATCAACTATGTAAGACCATATATATTTTGTCATTTGCAATCAAATATGCTTTGGTAGTATATTATGCTTTTGCTATTACATTTTTTGCTTTTGATTTTTGCTTTTAGAAATGTAGTTTTGTATTTTGATTACTAATGAAATGAGCAATTCAGATAAGATGAAAGATAGTGTTTATAGGATACTATAGAAAGTACATCATAATATTAAAATTAATAGCGCAAAAAAGGTGCTATGGAAACAGAAAGTAAAACGCTATAGAAACTAATTATATCAAAGGATAAGCGCTATAGGAAATAATATAATAGCGCAGGAAAAGAGCTATAATAATGGTAAACGCTATGGAAAAGAATTTTTATAGCGTTGATTCCAAGCTATGACAAATTTATTAATGCTATAAATTAAAAATTGAGTTTTTAGTAGTTAAATAAAATTGCATGAATAAAACGCTATGAAAGTCGATATAGATAAAACACTCTCAAAAGGATTCAATAGTGCTGAATAAGTGCTATAAAATGTTCTATTCAATAGCGTTTAATATAGTGCTATCAGATGTGTCAGGGCTATTATAACATGTCGTTATATAGCGTCGTCACTAACGCTATGAAAATCTATTATAGCGTTTTTTGTGCGCTATTAAAAGGTAAATCTGTTGTAGTGTGACTAGAGCAAGATCGAGTGAAGGAAAGCTCAAGTTGGGGCACTTTTCAATGTTGTCAACGTAAGCAAGCATAAGGGTGTCCTCATAAGAGTTTAAAATAATGTCGTTGGGGGAAGTACTCAGAAATTGTGACACCTTTTCTTGGCAACGTTAAGGAATTTTTCTTTTTCTCCAGCTTCTTCCTAAGAGAGGATTGTTTGACCATCATTTGAACCTTCTCATCTTCAAATTCTTTCAAAGCCATTTTCAAAGCCAAATTTTTATCGGCTAAAAGTTGTTTAGTTTTCCTCTCTTCATAAATAATAGACTCTGCTTGAGCAAGAGAGGTTCCCAATCTTTCCAGTTCCTTGACAACATTATTTTTGTCAATAGTCAAGGAGATGATCTGGCTGTTCAAGGTTGAGATTTCCTCTTGAAGCCTGGATATCTTAGTAGAAGATTTTGACGCACTTTCTAGAAGAGAGAGCTAGCTTTTAAAAATCTGAAAGAAAAAGTATGACATAAGTCAACATTCAGAGAGAAATAATAATAAGAAGGTTAAATGATATAAGACGTACGAAAAGTTGTTGCTCTATTAGAGATTGATAGTGACCTATTGGATCAGGAATAGAAGAAGGTGGGTGAATAGAAGTAAAGAATGAAGAGTTCATGATAGATTGAACCGTTTTTCCAAAATCACTTGAAGGCACTGGTGACGTGGGTCTAGAAGGATTCAACTCCCGAGAGGGAGTTGAAGTTCCTAAATCTTTTTGCATCTGCTCAATGACATGAGGAGAGCAGGAAACGACGATGCAAGATAGGGGGTCGTCCTTTGAGGGATTTGTTTTGGATCGATCAAGAGGAGCTTCAAGAATAGGACTCTCTAAAGTTTTGCCCACGTCGATAGTCTCACCCTCTTCTGGTGGCGGAGAAGATGGAACTTCAAAAATCTTAGCTTTCTTAAGATATGGGCTGCTGCTGCCATCTCACCCAATTTTCTTTTGTTGATCATCTTCGATCTAGTGATGGCTTGGGTCAGGGACAATGCAATAGACATGGAAGTTGGGAGAACTGGATCGCTTGCGATTAATTCAACCTGAGGAGCAGTTGCTGAAAATTCAAAAAATTATGAGTTAGTAAAGTAATTTAAGAAGTAACACAATAATAAACTACAAGTACTATGCTTAAGCTTACCAGGGTGATCTGGGCAAATTGGAGACATAGGAGAGAAGTTCTTAGGATTACCCAAAGACACGAAGTGTTTGCTCCGAGAAGTATGTTGAACAATGAGGGGTTGATCAAGGACTCTTTGACCAACAGGGAGAAGAGAATGTTTTCGAAGGTTTGATGGAGTCAACAATGTAAGCCTATTTCCGATGCTACTTGAAGCAGCAATCAACAGCTTTATAGTTCTCTTATCCTCATCATTAAGAACTTTAGCAGTAGGACCCGATAAAGAAGCATAGATTAGCAAAAGAAAGTAGTTGAATAAGGATAAAGATTATGATAAACTTACGAGGAGAGAAAAGACTCCATTGATGTTTGGAAAGCATTTGACGAAGAAGAACTATGTCTCCTAGTCTCTAAATTTATTTACCCCCTCTGAGATTAGTTTTGGGGAGGGGGGTTAGCTCTTAAAATCTAGTTTTTCAAATTGCTGAGTTTGACTAGGTAAACCAACTAGTTGAGAACTTCAGCATTTAATGAAGGAATGGCTGATTCCAGAACCATAAGTTCCAAAGAGAGAAGGTATGTATGGACATTAGGTGATAACTGGATATGAGCAATGCCCAGGTGGGTAAAAACTTAGATAAGAAATCTGGGAAGGGAAGGAAGCCTCCATGCCAAATATAAATGGAAGTATAAGCGAAGTTTCCTTCGGGAGGATTTTGGATGATATTGCTATCGCTAGGGGGAATGGCTTCTACCCCAGTGATGCCAAAGTCGTTCAAAATGGCATCAACCTCATCCTAAGAAGATATTAAAGAATTCTTGGAAATGGCTTCAACCTTCTTTGGAGAAGATTCCATCTCTGGAGCTATGTCTTTTTCAAGTTTCTTGGAGACCTTTTTCACACCCATGATTCTGTCAAGTGAAATTGTTTCGGTAACAAGTTATAATTTGTTCTATTATTAACACCTTTAAAGGATGTCGAAAACCTATTGCAATAATTCAAATATCAACCAAAATATGTAATTACATATCCTTGAAAGAGTGTTAAAGTCAATTTAGGACATGAAATTCGTTGAGCTTCCAGTAGTGTCGAAGGGGTAAATGGAATGGGAATACTTACAAAACCTTTCGGCAATGTTGAAAGCCCAACAAAAAATTTACTATTAAAAGGAATAGTTAAACCTACACAACTAGTTTGAATATATACACACACACACACACACACACGCTAACAACATTCGACAAGCAGGAGAAATAAACATTTCGATAATGTCGGAACCCATGAATTTTGTTTTACTCAAAGAATATGAATAATGTTGAAACTCTATATACTGATTAAGTCGAAAGGCTTGGGTTCAAGTAATATCAATACAAATGAAAAGGCTTTGGAACGTTTCGATAGTATTTGTATAGAATGATGGTCAAATCCTAGTTAACTACAATGGGATTCGAGTAAGTCGAAAGAGGTGTAAGGTTTTGAAAGTGTAAAAACAACCAAACTTGATTCAATATAGTAGGTTTTCGTCAAGTTGAACAGTTTGATTCGGCTTTCAACTTAAACAAAATATGTTTTCCTCAATCTAATTTACGAAAAGAAGAGTAAATTTCTAACTCTCAACATCTCCTAAGGTAAATTAAAATTAGGCATGAATCCAACGGCAGGTTAAATTCACTTTATATACATTAGGTTTCGAATCCTTTAAAATAAAAGTTGGGCTTTCGAAAGTATGTACTATGTGACACATTAAGGAATTCTTTGAAAGGAATCAGAAGAGTGTCAAAACATACTCCTACTTTCGAAGAACTACATTTCTTATCAATTACATCAACTCCTTCAAAGTGGTTCACTTAAAGGTAAACACATGACCTCCTTTCGACCCTTTCGACCCTTTCGAAAGAGGTTGAAATTGTAAAGTAAAATTGACCGCCCCAACCTCTTTCGAAAAGGTTGAAAAAAAGGGTTGAAAAGTCAAAATTAAATTTAGCCTTCTCTTTGAAGCCACTGGAAAAGTGTCTTCTCCCCAATTCAATTTTAACCCAATACTTCAAAACGTTAATAACTAAATTGATTCGAGCGTGAATTTACAATCAACAACAGCAAAAATCCCCAAAATATAAATTCAAACCACAATAAAAAAGAGCTTGAGTTCATACGTAGTAATGGCAAATAGCCCCTAAACCTGACGAATTTGAATTCTAACTCAAAATTAACATAATAAATCGAATAAAATAAACATATAAATGAATCCAAGAATAATTTCATACGAATGAAAACTCGAATCGTCTTATTGGACTTAGAACAGAAAAACAGATTCAAACCTAAAGAATTTGAAATCAAAATCAAGCACGGTAAATTAGTTTTAAGGATAAAACAACAAGAACGTACCTTGAATTCGAACTTGTGTTGAATGAAAATAAGAATTTAAAAAGAAGTTGTAATTTTTTATTTTTGCTGTGAGCTTTCAATGGCAGGTAAACGAAAGAGAGTAGAAGAAACCACAATTTATAAAAGCGGCAGATGCCAAGAAAGCCGTCCAATTAAATTAAAGGAACAACCAAGATCTATCTGGGAATATCAAAAGGCGCGAAATTTTGTGGGTTTCGAAATGGTTGACTTGGAAATTTAAGAGCATCCCTTCGCAAAGGGGGGCAAGTGTTACCACCAATTCTCACTTCAACCTTTTCGAAAGCAAGAAGAGTAGAAGAGAATGATTTATAAGAGATGATAGCATCATCAAAGCCTTTCGAAGGAGTCGAAGGGATGCTACAGCAAAAATTGGATGTGCTATGAGCTTTTGAAGGGATCAAAAGAAGACAAAAGCACCCTTTCGCTTCAAACGCTCCCTTTCGAAACAGATGCTTCCGCATGCATGAAGACGCTTCGAATAAGTTGAGGAACACCTTTTGAAGGCAACAAATTACAGCCACTCACATGTGCGCCAAACCTTTTGAAACTAAAGGTTTTACCTTCATTCACATTTCACAGAAGGATGTTTTGCTAGAGCAACCCCTTCGAAAGCATAAATAAGCCTTTCGAACCGGTTGAGATCATTCACAATTAAGAAAGAAGAGCTTGCTAAGGTTCAATATTGCGATCTCCTACACTAGGGGATGGGGTTCTGCATCAATCAACAAGTGTGCCATCGAAAGCTACCTCCCACATTAAAACCTTCAACGTCTCGACTCCTTCGAAGCTCCAAAGATCCACCTATTGACAGAGTCGAAAGCTCGTACCTTTTCTTACTTGCAAGAACACAACAACACAAAGTAGAGAAGCGCACCTCCCCCTTTCGATGAAGTCAAAAGTGCTCAAGTCCATTCCAAAGCAATGCAAAAGGATGCCCAAATGTGAACGGCAACGAAATGTCTCCAAGGCCACATTTCGACCAAGTCAAAAGGACTGATTCGAAAGGTGCCAACCCGCACCTATAAATAAGACCCTAGAGGTCTGGTTTAAGGGATTCGAATTCACTCACTTCATTCTTGTACTTTCTTAAATTTGTAAACGCTAATTCTAAATTTAGATTGGGGATTCGACTACTTTCTATACATAAGTTACAAATTGAAAAGGAATCTGTTGAAAGCAAGTTTTTTGTATTTTGAGTATGTTATCTGATTTTATGTTTCTATGAGATTCTGTTTACAACCAGCCATGTCAACCTAATCGAAAGGTCGCCCTTCGTGGAAGTCGAAACCTTTTCCGCCCAATTAATGCCTCTAAATCCATAAGTCCTTACCTTGCGTTATTGTAAGGTCAGCTTTCGAAGAAGTCGTAATCTTTTTAATTCAACTCATACCCTTAAATCATTAAGGTTTAGTCCTTGAGTCGCCATAACTACTTCAAAATGGTGGTTTCGAGAGTCACGAAACCAACTGAAATAGATCGAAAGGTGTTTTTGAAGAGGAGTTCAGGTGTTTTGACCAAGTCAAAAGGTATAAAAAGGGGAATTATAACTATCTATACCTGATCGAAAAAAGGTTTTGAATGAATCACTTATTCGCTAAACTCTACTTTGGGGTGTTGACAAGTTTTCTTGTTAACAATTAGAGTTCCAATTTGAAACAATTGTCAAAAAATAGTTCTAGTAACCCAGTGTTTACTAGAGTAGGCCAAAGATTTTCTGATGGTATTGAAGAGTGTTGATTGTGTCATATGGTATATTATATTGAGAATGGATATAAAGTTAATATTATTAAGAATGTTTAGGAGCATGTTGGAAGGCTGCACATTTCATGTTCATGGTTCTCGTCAGTTCAAGCTTCCAAGTTATTTTGTTATTAAAACTATGCAACCTTATAATTTTATGGTGTAGGTACTATAGTTATTAATCATCCACATGTTTCAAACAATTTAGATAAGAAATTGGTTATTGATTTTATTCGATCGAATCCGTTATTGAAAATCAAAGATATTGTTCATTTATTTCAGACTGAGTGCAATATAATATTAATAACTCCTTGTATATACGGGAAATAGATTAGCTCTTAAAGAAATACATGGGAGCGATTTGCTTTTGTATCATCATTTGAAATCTTTTTGTGATGTTGTGCCTGTTTATAATCCAAGTAGTACTGTTAATCTGCAAGGTGATCCTGTTAGTCATAAATTTGAGAGGGTTTTAATTGGATATTGAAGCATGCAAGTATGAATTTGGTTCCTTTCGTCCTTTAATTTTTCTTGATGGGACTTTTATATGAGGCAGAAGACAAGTTTATATTATGTCTCTTGCTGCTAAGAATGATAATCAAGGTATGATAAAGTTTTTAAATTAATAATATAATTGTTCAGTATTTCGTTTTGTTAGATATTTACAATTCAAATATTTGCCCTATTTAGCTGAAAAATATTTAAGAGTTATGTTATAGCAGTTTATTAATTCTGCCTATTTATTTTGTTATTTTATTTTAGTGTATTATTTATTTGTTAAATTAGTATTATAACTATTATTTTATTTAGCCGTCAAACATTTTTTGACATGATTTAGGTTATTTGTTAAACTTGAAAATTTCAACTTGTCAAATATTTCCATGTCAAATATTTCCCTTATTTTTATGGCAAATATTTGACATAGCTATGCTGTCGCAATTTATGTATATTGTCCAGCAATTTTTATTTTATGAATGTGACATATGTATTTTGTTTATTTTATGTTTTTTCCATCAACTGTTTGTATTATATCTGATGAAGATGATCCTAATTGTTATTGGTTTTTAAAAAAGCTTAGGGAAACATTTTGTGATGATGATCTTGATTCCACCTTTGTATCTAATCGGCATCTTGGTCTTTTTCTTGCAGTTGCTCAAGTTTTTTCATGTTCAGCTCATGGTTCTTATTATTATCATTTAAAGAATTATTTAAAGAGTATTTTTTAAAAAAATGTGTCATCGAGGAAAAAAGAAATGGATTATTTCTTTGTTTTTTGAGTTGCTAATGCCGCTAAAATAGATGTATTTAATCAAGCTTTGTCCGCGTTTAGGATTGTTGGTGAGGCCAAAGTAGAAAGTTTTTCCCATGGTTTGCCTTTTGAAAAGTTTGCTAATGGTTTTTTGTTAGAAATCAATATACAAAAATGAATTCTAATTGTGCAGAAAGTTTTAATCGTTGAATTTGTAGAGAAAAATATTATTTACATATCACTGCATATTTAGATAAAATTAAAGCTCATGAAACTTATGTCAGATCGATGTGAACTAAGTAAACGATGAAATATTTGATTGTGCCTTGCTATATCACTATAAGAAAACCTACCTTTGGTTGCACTTATTGGTAGCATTTGTAGTGTGAATGCCACCAATATTATTTTGACCATTTCTTTTTACTTGTTTTTGTTTTAACCCATGATTCCAAATTTTGGCGCCTTCCCCGCCCAATAATAAAAATTCATCATGTTTTTCCCATCTTCTTCCCTCCATTGCTATGTTTCTACCCTCTTTTTATTGTATTTTACCGCATTCAATCAATTCTTTCTCCCATGCCGACTGACTGGTCAATACGAAGCTGCAGCTTTAGCTCATTTGCACTTTCAACAAAATTCCTTTTGCTTTAACATTCACGCTACTTATCTCCGTCAATCTGCTCCCTTCCACTTTGTCGATCCACTCTTCCTTCAATCTGCTCCCAGTTGCTTCCTTGAGATTTGTTCACAAGCTCTGAATCGATAGATCGAGGTAATCGCAAAACCTTACTTTGGTTGAGGTATTTTAATTTCTATACTATGTTTACTGTTACTACAAGAACCATTGTTGGAATTTGTTATAAAAATGAATTATTAAAAATATCGAGAAGAGTGTTTGAATTCCTTTCTTAGTGAGTAGTAATTATGGGAAACTATAGAGAAATCCTATTTAAATATAGGATTCTTAAGAGAAAGGATGGACCCTTTGGGCACCCAATGTTTCTCTTATGTTGAGGAGCGAGATCATACAGACCACCGCACATGCACGCGCTGACCGATCGACTCGACTCAACCTGACCCAGGCCGGGCTTGGCCTGGTTAATGTGGTGTATAACTCTTTAGTTTTGGCAGTATATTTTTAAACCGAATTTGACTTAGTAACAAGACCCAGTAAACTCAGATATGATATTTTCTCATGACTCGGCAAGGAAAAAACCAATATTTACCCTCAGATTTTTCCCTATATAAACCAATCTATTTGATAGAATAACTACCAGTTTTAAAATCGAGCTCTTCTTCTTTTTCCTCTGCTTTTTTAAGATCGGAGCAATATTAAATTTGGGTGCTACTGACTCAACGCTCCTTATGCAAGAGGCTGTTGATATTGACATATAGGAGGCTGTTTTATCCTGGAGACGGCGCTGCACTATTGATGGCCTTGCACGATTTCGGTAATAGCGGCGAAATGTCTTAAAGGGAGTGACCTAGTTTGTGACTCAGCCATAAAGACACTGCAATTTCAGATCGAGGTACAATAATTTTAAGACGTTATGACTTCGATTACTGACGACTCTACTGGGGATGACGCGAATAAACCATGCAAATTTGAGGGGCTTCAATTCAAATGTTGACGACTTTAATTGTATATCAATTTGAGGATAAATGTTTTAAATGATTTTGTAAGTTGTCCAATTATTTTGATAAAGGTATTTATAAAGATATTTTGTAAATAGTATTTTATATAGGATTTATTTAAAGAAGATTTACAAACGATATTTTTAAATGATATTTTCCAAAGGAAATTATAAATGAAGATTTATAAAAGAGTTCTATAAATGTTTATAAAGATATATAAAAGAGGTTTTATAAATGATTTAGGGGATCTATAAAAGAAGTTTTATAAACAACTTGGATATTTATAAAAGAGTTTTACAAATGATATTTGGATATTTATAAAAAAGTTTTATAAAAGGATTTAGAATTTAAGCAAAATGAGATTTCATAAATGGAAATGATTTATAAAGAGGATTTATTGAAGAATTTTATAAATAAAAAGAATTTGAGATTGGGATTTCCCTTAACCGATCTTCTTAATTATGGTGGTGTGGACAATCATTCCATTCTTAAGATCGAGGAACAATGTTTAGGGTTATCATTATTTCTAATTTAAATAATTTTTATTTGATCCTTTTCATATGATTTTGAAATAAGAAAGCTTTCACAAATGTTTTATGAATATACTTTTGTCAGTGAGATAAGTATATGAATGTTTTGATAAACGTTTTGAAATGAGATTTAATAAATAAAGATTTATTTTCGAGGCTTGGTGGTTGCTATGAGCAGTTAAATCTCTAAATTTTTGTTGTTAGTTTATTTGATAGTTAAATAATCGACTATCAAATCTTAGCCAATTTTGACTTAGGAAGTATATAAAACCTTCGCGTGTTCATATGGATAGGGTTCCCTTGAGAGAACTCATCCGGGTGAAAGGTCTCTAACTTTAAGGCATATATATTAGAGATCCTTTGGGACTCTAGTATAGTCCGCTTACTTCTAAAAAAAGTAGGAATGAGTTAACCAGAAATTATCGGTTGTTGGTTCGGAGAGACCAGGACCGGATATGTTATCCAAAAATCACTTCGAACCAACATATGTGTTCGAATGGAAAGCATCATGAAGATGATTGAAGATGGTGCACTTTGAAGTGCAAGGGCTACTTGCTACTAATCCTGAGGGTGATTCCAATATGGATGTAGTAAAGGTAGTGCCTTCGGTTTCTTTCAGATCCAGAACAAACTTGTATGGATGAATGTTGGCATTGCATTTCTGCTTGAAGGGCAGTATTAGCATTCCAAGATGGTTTGCTATGAGGAAAAGGTAATCGTGGCCTTTCAAACCTTACACCTCGAGAATGAGAAAAACATGGTAGATGCAGTAGGGCTATGTGGGTCGCACCCATTAGGGTATGGTCATCCCAAGATCTAGTGTCGATATCTCTATGTATGCTTCGGGGCCCATTTTTGGTTGATGATCACAACCAAGGGGTGATCATAATCGGTACTATCTAGTAAGGGGTAGGTCGGTTCTGTATTGGTAGAGGTCAAACGGTTTTCGATCACACTGTACATTTTATCTAGAGGTGTACATATTTTCGAAAGGTAGTTCCTTACATTACCATTTGATGGATGTCCATTCTTCAATAAGCACCTTCGGTTTTTGATTGTATACTTATTATTCATGTACACACATTTTCTTTAAACCCTTAGACGTTATTGTAATATCACTGGATTATATAATAAAAATGTTTTGGTTATCGTAAGGTAAAAACCGTCCATGTTTATGTTCAACGATGTCTTATGAGATTCCTTTGTTTTCAAAGGATTTTATAAGTTACAATAATTTTTTTTGTGAATTGAGTTTCTCACTCTGGTTTTACCGGACTGACCTGGGCATTGTTTTCTTATAATGCTCGGGTTAGACTAAGCATGTTTTTAGATTAGCTTTAGATGCTTTGGAGTTCAGGAGACGAGCTAGATGTCCAAGACATACTTCCGTATTTTCTTTTATTTTTCACTATCTTTATTGTTGTAGATATCAACAATTGTAAGGGCAGGTTGTTATAACTGTCCAAGCCGATAATATCTTAGTGTACTCTAATGGATGTATGTATATAAAAGTTTTCTTTTGTAAAGTTCATTTTTATATTATAGGTTATTCATTGAGATGTGAGATTCTGTGTTGTTTAGTTTCTTCTTGTCTTCTTTCTTTTTCTTTCCACTAACTATCTGTCTTTCCAGCATTTGGTTGTTTGGTAAATGAATACTGTGGATGTATTAGTGTCGACTTCCATGGATCGAAAAGGCGGATCGTTGCACATGGGATCAGAGCGCAAGGTTAAGCGAGAACCTTGGCTTTGGTGGGGTAAACTCATTAGTGATATGGTTAGTAACACCCTATAATGAGTTTAAGTGTGTGTATATATATATATTAGAGCGCGTATTTATTAGTGATATAAAAGTGTTTTATATTTTTTGATTGATCTGTTGAGTGGCATATGGATTCCGGTCAATACGACTAGCTAACGTTATTTATAGGGATCCCTAAAAACTTGAACTAGGCCAATTGAAAAGGTAATGTTTAAAATGGGTAAATGAAATAATTTTACATAGGATTATATTTTATGTATAAAATAATGATTTTCAAGAAAATAGTATATTAATTTTTGATGAATTGTTTGTTAAGGAATAATTATATACTATTATTATCATTTAGGGTTTTATTAGTTATGCTCGTCCAGTTGAGCATTGGCTAGGGTTGAGTGTTTATATATGTAGTTTTCCTTTTGAAAATACGGGTTGGGAAATAGGAAATTAGGGCAACATTGAAACAAATACCTTGTGAATTAAGTTTCATAATTTGACTATAGGGCATTCGATGTTAATGTTGGACAAAAGATTTGGTTTAATAAAAGATGTTTAGCAAAGTTAGAATATTTAGGAATGATTTTATAGGAGAAAATGGTTTAATAAGGATTTAGTTATAAGATGGGTCATTAAAATAAAAAGATTTAAGTAGGAAACTTAAGAACTTAATATCAGTATTTTGAAAAATGGTTTTCAAAGTTTTGGAAAGTAATAATAGTACTATTTGAAAGTATTTTGGTTTAAGTATAAAAATTTTGGGAATGGAAATTTTAAGTAAGAAGTATTTTCTTTGGATTGGTTCGGGTAACGAGTCTCGATTTATTTTCGGATAATCAGAATAATTTTCTAAGTGACGATCGGATGTTTGCCTAGGCGAATGTTATAGTTGTAAGGAAATTAGTAAATTATTCTCTTTATCATTGTACGATCGAAATGAGTTCAAATCCGAATGAACCCAAAGCAAGTTGGTAATAAATATTTTGTTGAAAATATGTAAAGTATTGTTTCAAAAAGGAGGATTTTTTAATAAAGAAGTATTTTGAAGTTACCTAGTTCGGTTCGAGTGGCCCGAAAATAACTTAAAATGAGGAAGAGATGTGTTCGGATGGTAAACACTTCTCTTGAGTATTACCCTTCTTGGTAAGGGGATGTATGATATTGTTTGGTAGTACCTGGTTCCTTAGTATCATTTTCGGGTTACTCGAGTTATATGTATATTTTATATGAATAAAATATATAGTACTATTTTAAAATATTGTTGAAAATAAAACCCGGGTATTTGCGTCCTAAGTTTTCAGGATGTATAGGTATCTTGATTTAAAATGGTTAATAAATGAAGTTTTAAAATTGAATTAATTTAATAAGAAGGTTTTAAAAACTTAGTTTTATTAAATAGTATCCTTTTGATTTTAAACTCAGGAGGCTAAATATTATTTGATGTTATTGGACTGGCTAATAAACACCTTTACCTTAGAGGTGACCAAGAAAAAGTAAACTCTAGGACTGAGTTTGGATACCAGCATCCTACGTTTCTTAGCTACTTACCATAACAAATGGGTAAAGTGGTTGTATTGGTTGACTTAGTTTTAAGATCCAAAATTATTTTGTGCACACATCTGAATAGTTAAAAGTGAAGAGAATTCAAAATCAAATGTTTGTATATATACACACTCTTAGGATATATGAGGGTATTAACCAAGTCAATAAATTTAGATATTTTTATGAAAGGCTTCATAAATAAGCTGTGTCATTTTAAAAAGTTGGACCTAAATTAGGATTTGGTGAAATGTTTCCATAAATATATTTGGAGGTTAAAAGTAATCTGGGTACATAAAAACCTTTGGAAGAGTACGTAGGTTGTACATAGATCATTTTCCTTTCTCATATAGTTCTCGATCCAAGATTCGAGTACATGACTTGTGGTGTTTTACACCATTTATGATAAGGATTTATCACTGGATTCTTGACGGCGAGCACTTGATGAGGGTTCTTGATAGGGAACCAAAATTTTCTATCACAATACATGGCTATGCAAGGAGAACGGAGGTTTCTAGTCAAGAAGCCTGATCGGAGTCTGCACTAGTGAATCGGGTGAGCGATACTAGCTTGGAAGTGAAGTTATGAATTCGAGTGGGGATCGAATCTGATTTTTATATATGAATGATCTATGAACATCATGCGGACTTATGAATAGTATGAGTCATTCATGTGGTGAAATTTCAGGGACGAAATTCTTTTAAGAGGGAAGATTATAACATCCCGAAATTTTATCGCTTTGATTTGTGAATATTTAATTAATGGTTTTAATAACTAAATAACCCTCTTTAATGACTAATGATAGAAAATTCTTTTTTGAATTTGGTTTACAAAAACAAATAGTTTAAAGAAAATTAGAAAATGTAACCGAAAAGCTTTTTCAAAATTTTCAATTTTTCACCATTTAAAAGTTGTTTAAAATGTTGAAAACACTTCAGTTAATGTATTTACACAACCATTTTCAAATTAAAAATCAAATTTAAATTAAAGGAAAATATGAAACATCACTTCATTTCATATCTAAGTACATAATTGGGTATTACATGATGGTTAAAAGGGGGTAATCTTTGTTTAGGCATGTGTAACTAGGTGGAGTGGATAAGGTGGTGAGGTGGCATCTTTTGAGTGGAGGGTAAGTGTACTTGGGGGTAGAAAGGTAAGTTTACTTCATTCCTTTTTATAAAAACAAATCTCTCTTTCTCTCTCTCTCCCCTTCGATTCTCACTTTTCAAAATTTTATTTTATTTTAAAAAAAACTTGAAAAATATTTTAATGCGCTTCCATTTTTCATTCTCAAATTAAAAATCAATCTTTTTAGTTTAAACCCTTTTAAATCTTATTTCAATTACTTATTTCCTCTTACTTCATTTGCCTTTTCAATTTCAAGTCCACATCCACCTTTTTCCTTGTTGGCCAAACCCATCACCATGATGGTCGAGCCCAAAAAAGCCTAGGCCGAGCCCTTTGGCTTGCTTAAGGTGGAAAAAATATCATTTTTTGCTAAGGAATTTTCAAGAGCTAGGTTATTTTCAAAGTTTAGAAAGGATTGGAAAGATTTTGGTGAGCAAACTATTTTATATTTTGAAAAGTTCTTACCTTTATGTCTTGAAATGTTTATATGTGAAATATGTTGCTAGTTTGGTTGTATGTGTGTAATATTAGTTGTAGTTTGAATTTGACTTGTTAATGTAGTCTAAAATTCGTTTTACTGTTAAAGTTGTTATCTTGCTTATATATATAATTCTATATGTAAATTTGGATATGTAAACTTGATTGTGTGGATATGAGTTGGGAAAGTTAGTATATTTATGTTCTAAATGAGATTGGAGATCACTTGGAAAAGATCAAAAGTTATTTATTTGTTTTCAAGTTACTAAAAGATTAAAACTTTAACTAGTTCCAAAATAAAAACTTTTGTATATGTTTTCAAGAGATGTAAAGTTAGGAGTGAAGTTAGAAGTGAAGTTTGGAGTTAGATCTAAACTAAATCTAACTTTAATGAGTTGCATTCATAGCGATAGTCGCTATGAATGTAGTTCGAAAAAATTTAGACTTTAGATTTTAAAAACGATTCTTTTTGAAATAGTTTTGAAAATTCTTTTTCAACATGTTAATTAATTCAAAAGTTAATTACTTTGGTAATTAAATAAGAGTTTAGTAATTAATTAATTAAGATAATTATTAATTAAGTGTAATTAAGTTAAGTAATTAGGGATTAAAGTTAATTAATCAATGAAGTTTAATTAATGACTAATTAAGTTAAAATTTAATTAAGAAATAATTTCGATAATTAAGTTATTTAATTAATTATTTAATTAGGGTTAATTAATAATTAATTACTAATCAGGCAGGATTAAATTAATTAATCTAATTGGATTTAATTAAGATTTTAATTAGGGATTAATTAAATTTAATTAAGTTTTAACTTAGAGTTAATTAAGATTTAATTATAAATTAAATAATGATTTAATTAGTAATTAATAAAGAATTAAATATTATTTAATAAAGGTATAATCTATAACTTTATCAATTATTTTAAAGTTAGTTCTTTTTACAAGTAAACAGATTTTAAACCAAGGGATCTCTTGTCTGTACCATTAAGTTGATAACGACCATGGATAAGTTATACTAAAGTTGGACATCTGTTAGCAGAATAAAACACCGTTTTGCTTTAGCTTTAATTGAATTGATTATTTGGACATCCTTTTAGCTGAATAAATCCCCATTCTCCTATAACTGAACTTAATAGATTGCTTGGATATCTATTTAGCAGGACAAATCACCATTCTGCTATTATGTAAATTAGACATATGTTTGCCAGTTGGTTTGTATCGACATGTTATTCCCTGATTTGGTTATAACTATCATTTACATATATTTGTTGGTTTATATAAATAACTATTATGTGACTTGGAAGACAAATTTAAATAAATGGTAACTTGATTTAGTACCATTGTGGTCGCTAAGCCTCCTTTCAAATTTGTAAAAGTTATGGTTTTTAAATTGACTTTAATTCTATATCAATTTGAGGATAAATGTTTTAAATGATTTTGTCAGTTGTTCAATTATTTTAATAAAGGTATTTACAGATGATATTTTGTAAATAGTATTTTATAAAGGATTTATTTAAAGAAGATTTACAAACGATATTTGTAAATGATATTTTGTAAAGGAAATTATAAATGAAGATTTATAAAAGTGTTTTATAAATGATTTTAAAGATATATAAAAGAGGTTTTATAAACGATTTTGGGATCTATAAAAGAGGTTTGATCAATGACTTGGATATTTATAAAAGAGTTTTATAACTGATTTTTGGATATTTATAAAAGAGTTTTATAAATGGATTTTGAATTTAAGCAAAAGGAGATTTCATAAATGGAAATGATTTATAAAAAGGATTTTATTGAAGAATTTTATAAATAAAAAGAATTTGAGATTGGGATTTCCCTTAACTGACCTTCTTAGTTATGGTGGTGTGGACATTCGTTCCATTCTTAAGACTGAGGGAATAGTGGTTAGGGTTATCCTTATCTCTAATTTAAATAACGTTTGTTTGATCCTTTTCATATGATTTTGAAATTAGAAAGCTTTCACAAATTTTTTGTGAATATACTTATGTCAGTGAGATAAGCATACAAATGTTTTTAAAAGAGATTTAATAAATAAAGTTTTGTTTTTGAGGCTTAGTGGTTGTTATGGGTAGTTAAATATCTAAATTTTTGTTGTTTGTTTATTTGATAGTTAAATAACCGACTATCAAATCTTGGCCAGTTTTGACTTAGGAAGTAAATAAAACCTTCGCGTGTTCATACGGGTTGAGTTCCCTCGGGAGAACTCATCTTGGTTAAATGTCTCTAACTTTAAGGGATATATTAGAGATCCTTTAGGACTTCGGTATAGTCTGCTTACTTTTGAAAGGACCGGAAATGAGTCAACCAGAAATTATCGGTGGTTGGTTCGGATAGACCGAGATTGGATATGTTATCTAAAAACCACTTCGAACCAATATATGCGTTCGCATGGAAGGCAACTTGAAGTTGATTAAAGACGGTGCTCTTTGAAGTGCAAGGGCTACTTGCTACAAACCTTGAGGGTGATTCCAAAATGGATGTAGTAGAGGTAGTGCCTTCAGCTTCTTTCAGACCCAGAATGAACTTGTATAGATGAATGTTAGCATTGCATTTTTGCTTGGAGGGAAGTGTTAGCATTCCAAGATGGTCTGCTATGAGGAAAAGGTAATCGTGGCCTTTCAAACCTTACATCCCAAAAATGAAAAAACAGGGTAGATGCAGCAGGGCTATGTGGGTCGCACCCATTAAGGTATGGTCATTCCAAGATCTAGTGTTGATATTTCCATGTATGCTCCGGGGCCTATTTTTGGTTGATGATCATAGCCAACGGGTGATCATATTCGGTACTATCCAGTAAGGGGTAGGCCGGTTCTGTGTTGGCAGAGTTCGAAAGGTTTTCGATCTCACTGTACATTTTATCTAGAGGTGTACAGATTTTCGAAAGGTACTCCCTTACCTTGCCATTTGATGGAAATCCATTCTCCAATAAGTGCCTTCAGTTTTTGATTGTATACTTATTATTGTTGTCATGTACACACATCACAGCTACATGATATATTTACTTTAAACACTTAGACATTATTGTAATATCACTGGATTTTATAATAAATATGTTTTGTTACCGTAAGGTAAAAACCCGTCCACGTTTATATACGGCAAGGTCTTACGAGATTTGAGCTTCTCATGCTGGTTTTACTAGACTGACCCAGACGTTGTTTTCTTATAATGCTTGGTTCAGACCGAACATGTTTTCAAATTATCTTTGGATGGTTTGGAGTTCATGAGACGAGCTAGATTCCTAAGACATACTTCCGTATTTTATTTTATTTTCTGGTGTTGTTATTGTTGTAGATATCAATAATTGTAAGGGCAGATTGTTATAACTGTCCAAGCTGAAATAGCTTAATATACTTTGATGGATGTATGTATATAAAAAAATTCTTTTGTAAAGATCATTTTTATATTATAAATTATTCGTTGCGATGTGAGATTCTGTGTTGTTTAGTTTCGACTTGTCTTCTTTCTTCTTCTTTCCCTTAACTATCTGTCTTTTTAGCACTTGGTTGTTCGGCACGTAAATACTATGGATATGTTAGTGTCAACTTCTGAGAATCAAGAAGGCGGATCGTTACAGTACTCCTCACCATGTCTGCTATGATGATGAAATGTTTAAAACATATAATGTTGTTAATGATATGAAAGTGATGCTGAGAGATTTTCACATCACTACTGTTGTTGGAATTGGGATTATGTAGTTGAAGTTTACCTCTGGAAAGAACTTATTGCTCAAAGACGTGATGCAAACTTCAAAGATAGGGAAAAACTTAGTATCTAATTTCTTGTTAAATAAAGCTAATTTTACTCAAACTATTAAATCTGACTTGTACACCATTACTAAAAATGGTGTTTTTGTTGGTAAAGGATATGCTGTAGATGGCCGGATGTTTAGGTTAAATGTGGATTTTAATAAAGTTAGTAGTTCTGTGTATATGATGTGTGATTTTAATATTTGACATGCTAGACTTTATCTTGTTGATAAGCGACTTATAACATGAGTAGCTTAGGATTAATACCAAAAATATCCATAAATGATTCAGAAAAATGTGAATATTGTAACCACTAAGACCCCATATAATTCTGTGTTTAGAGAGTCAGAACCTTTAGATTTAATACACTTTGGTATATGTGAACATGATGGCACTCTAAGTAGGGATGGAAATGCTACTTTATTACTTTTATTGATGATTACTCTGATTTCACTTATGTTTATCTCATGAAAAATAAATGTGATGCGCTAGATATGTTTAAGTTATTTGTCACTGAAATTGAAAACCAATTTAATAAGAAAATTAAGTGATTTTGAAGTGATAGAGAAATAAAAATACGAATCTAGCTTATTTATTGAATTTTATAATCAACATAACATAACTCATGAGAGAGCTGCACCCTATTCGCCTGAAATGAACGGTAAAGCTAAAAGAAAAAAAATAAGACTCTTACCAAATTAGTTGTAGCCGTTTTATTAAATTCGGGTGTAGCATCACATTGGTGGGGAGAAATTTTGTTAACTGTTTATTATGTATTAAACAAAATTCCTAAATCTAAGAGAAAAATTTCACCTTTTGAGATTTTTAAAAATCATAAACCCAACTTTTCCTATTTTAAAACTTGGGGTTGCTTAGCATATGTTCGTACTCCAGACCTTAAAAGAATTAAATTAGCAAGTCGAGCATATGAATATGTTTTCATTAGCTATTCTATTAACAACAAAGCATATAGATTTTTTGATTTGAATGCTTGAATTATTATTTAGTCAAATGATGCTGATTTCTTTGAAAATAAATTTCCATTTAAACCTAGAAATAGCGGGGGCACATCTACTAATAATATTCCAATAATAAAAAATAATGTATACAACGCGGAAATTGAATTTGAACCTAGAAGAAGCAAAAGAGCTAGGATAGCTAAAGTTTTGATCCAGAATATTATGCTTATGCACTAGAAGAGAACCCTGCTAATCTTAAAGAAGCCCTATCTTCTTTAGATTTAGACCTCTAGCAAGAAGCTAAATGATGAAATGGAATCTCCTGAATCTAATAAAACAAGGCATCTAGTTGACTTACCTCCAGGTTGTAAAACTATAGGCCGTAAGTGGGTACTTAAAAAGAAGTTGAAACCTGATGGTACAATTGATAAATATAAGATTCGTCTTATAGCTAAAGGATTTAGACAAAAAGAAAACATTCACTTTTTGCACCTTTTCACCTGTTACAAGAATAACATCGATTTGAGTATTAATTTCTCTTGCTTCACTTTATGATCTACTAATGCAGCAAATGAATGTAAAAATCGCTTTTTTAAATGGTGAATTAGAAGAAGAGATTTATATGGACCAACTTGAAGGTATTGTTATACCTGGTCTAGAGTATAAAGTTTTTAAATTAGATAAATCTCTATGTGGTCTTAAACAAGCATCTAAACAATGGCATGAACAATTTGATAATCTAGTTATTTCATATGGTTTTATAGTAAATGAAAGTGAGTGTATTTATTAAAAATTTGAGAATAACATTTGTACTATCATATGTTTATATATAGATGTTTACTTATATTTGGTTCAAATATTCATGATGTGAATCATTTTAAGGCCATATTATGTGTCAATTTTGATATGAAAGATCTTTGGATCAATCTCATTATATTGAGAAGATATAAAAGAAATATAATTACTATGAATGTAAACCTGCTAGTACACCGTATGGTCCTAGCGTAAAACTATTTAAGAACACTGGTGAAGGTGTAAGATAGTTTGAATATGTGAGCAACATTGGTAGCCTTCGGTATGCCACCAATTGTATTAGACCCAAATAGCCTATGTCGTGGGATTACTGCACAGGGTTACTAGCAGACCTAGTATAGAGTATTAGCATGCTATTGAAAGAGTCATGAGATATCTTAAAAGGACAATGAACCTTGGATTACACTATTAGAAGTTTTCCACTGTCCTTGAAGGATATAGTGATGTAGATTGTAATACTTTATCAGACGATTCCAAAGCAACCAGTAGATATATTTTTAGTATTGCATGAGGAGTTGTTTCTTGAAAATCAAAGAAACATACTATTTTGGCTCAATCCACTATGAAGTCGGAAATAATAGCACTAGCTACCGCTAGTGAAGAAGTAGATTATTTAAGAAATCTACTAGTTGAGATCCTTTTATGAGAAAAACCGATACCGGCTATGTTAATCGATTGCGATAGTACCGTGGCTACTGCAAAAGTTGAGAACCATTATTACAATGGTAAGAGACGACAAATTCGTTGTAAGCACAATACTGTAAGAGAGTATATCTCTTCAGGTCCTGTTAGAGTGGATCATGTATGCACTAATAAGAATATTCTGGCGGATCTTTTGACGAAAGGATTGACCAAAGAGAAAGTTCTTTCTACATCTAAATGAATGCGACTGTTGCCCTTAGAATGAGAATTCAGAAAATGAGAAGTTACTCATAATATTAACCCAAACTAATGACCGGAGATCTCAAGAACTAGGTTCAATGGGTAATAACAAGTTATGAAGTGACATTGACTGAACATGCTAGTTTCATTAGATAGAAGCATGTAGTCCTGAAGCAATAAGAGGATGAGTTTAACGCTTAATGAAACCTATACTCTATGTGGAGTGGAGTACCTAGCTACATGAGTACTCTTGACAGATTCACCTATGTGAATGTGGAAATGTGGCCGTTTCCTCTGGAATTCTAGGTAAAATTCCTAGAGCATTCACTACACTCGGATAGACATGCATGACCTTTAAAGCACGGGGTATAAACTGCACCCTAGAAAGATTGTGTGTGGTTTGATGTCAGAGATAGAGTTCAAAACTACGAGTCACTCTAGTATAATCAGGATCTTATTCAATACGCAAAGGTTCAAATTGAAAGATACCTTTGTTTATGTGCAATCTTACAAAATCATAAATTGCTCGAGAAAAATATTTTTTAAAATTCAAGTGGGAGATTGTTGGAATTTGTTTTTAAAATGAATTATTAAAAATATTGGAAAGAGTGTTTGAATGCTTCTCTTAGTGAATAGTCCCATATTATGGAAAACTATAGAGAAATCCTATTTAGATATAGGATTCTCAAGAGAAAGGATAGATCTTTCGAGCACCTAATGTTTCCTTTTGTGTTAAGGAGGGAGACCATACTGAGCACTACACATGCGCGCGCCGACAGACCGACTCGACTTGACCCGACCTAGGCCGGACTTGGCTTTGTTTGGCTAATGTGGCGTATAACACTTAATTTTTTGGCAGTATATTTTTAAACTGATTTTGACTTGGTAATAAGACCCAGTAAACTTAGATCCGATATTTTCTCATGACTCAGCAAGGAAAAAATACGTTTTTACCGTTAGATTTTTTTTCCTATATAAACCAAGCTATTTGATAGAATAACTATTTGTTTTAAAACCGAGCTCTTCTTCTTCTTTTTCCTCTGCTTTCTTAAGATCCGAGCGATATTAAATTTGGGTGCTACTGACTCGACGGTCTTTGTGCAAGAAGCTATTGATATTGACATATATGTGCTGTTTTATCCTGGAGGCGACGCTGCACTATTGATTGTCTTGTACGATTTCGGCATAGCGGCGAAAAGTATTAAAAAGAGCGATCTAATCCACGACTCAGCCACAAAGACACTACAATTTCAGATCGAAGTACAACAACCCTAATCACTACAAGTTTGCTGTTATCACTCAAGTTGATGATAGAATGAGGAAATGTCTTTTGAAATCAATCACGAATTTTGCATTTTTTTCTATTAGAAATTGAGAAAGAGAGCAAACGGTAAACACATATAAAACTACATTTTATTTCTTAATTGATCAAATGAACTACACACAAAGATTTAAATGAAAAAACAAATACCCACTACTTCCTAAATTGAAGGCACTAACTTATTCTTGACCAAAAAACTAGGAAAGACTTATTCCTAACACAAAAAAACATGTGCTAATTCTAACATTTTCCTCAAGAGTCGGTGAGTTTCCCTTCGATCATTGTGTTAGCAGTGAACTAGCAGTCCCCAAGTTTTGTTAACGTCTTCTTTGTCTTCTTTGTTGAGTTCTTCTACTAGTATAATGCCTTTGGGTTAAACTGTTGATGCCTTTGTTAATGTCTTCTAATATTATTTAGCAAAATATTTGTAATAAGTTCATATACGTTTAAACAGTATTTTTACAGAAATTGAATAATAAGTCATCTAATTATTAATTCAAACGTATTTTAATAGTTACCATGGGAACACAATTGAAGTTCTGTAATAAATGATAATATCTAAATACTTACAAATTAATTAGCAACTTAAAATACTTTTAGTCCAGCTGCATTCACATTTAGAATCATGCAACTTCATTTCTGGACTTGAAAAGAACATGCCACTAATTTGAGAAGCTAACTTGCATATGCTGGAAACATTACATGAGTTGTGTCCAAACTTTCATTTTCTATAGCGTTTAAATAGGAAAATAGAAAATATGAAGATATCTTAAACAACTGTATTTAAACAATAGTGCACTTTTATCGCTTGCTTTTTAAATATTAGAATATTACAAGATAAATATTCGCTTGCTTTTTTGCATCGATTTGATATGAGATAAAGGACCACACAACCAAAACTCAACCGTACCAGATTAAGGGCAAATTTTATTCAAATAGTATTCTGCTAAGACAGACATATGTTATTTAACAAAATATATATGCATGAATAACACAGCTAAATGGATATAAAGGTCTTTATGTAAGGCAGACGTATATCATTCTACGGAACTTTATGTAAGGAGTGGAACTTTATGTAAAGTGTATTCTGCTAAGACAGACATATATCATTCTGTGGAACTTTATGTAAGGTGTGACTATAGAACTTAGAGATTTTTATTAATTGCTTTTATTACTAATGAACATAAAGGTCTCTTTTTTTGTGAAAAAATAGTTAATAATTCAGTACTTGATATATTTGATATATAGTGTATTGTATATTAACAAACTTTCATTATCTTTTCAAATAATTTCTTGGCACCGTAGTTTGATCTAAACTAAAATTTTATTGATCTTCAAGATTTAATTAAAGCTTCATGTTATCATGTATTCAGAACTTCATTTTATTGTTTATTTACCTAAAAGCAAGGTTACAGATTTCAGGTTCATATCGTAACAATAAAAATAACCAAAAGGAAAAAAATATTCCTAATAAACATAAGAATGAAGATATATATTAACTCTTAGTTGGTCAGCTTTACTGGTTTGATAATTGGATACGTTATTTCATGTGAACACCATAAAATGACCTGTAAGTATTGGCAGTGTAAAATAAATGCTGAATATGGCATTTTATAAATCACAATATTTGGTTTATTAATCAAAAGACCGTTATCGCTATGAATAAAACTGCATCTACACTACAATATAAATGTTAGCATACATCCATTAACAATTTATTGTCATCCATACAAATATATGGTATAGGTACAAAATGATATTTAATAAGAACACAAATGTTAAAAATGTATACACGTATACATAATTGTGCCGAATAAAGAATATAGGTACAAAACTAAAGGGATACAAATATGAATTGCTTGCTTATGTTTCTCCTTAAAAGTAAATCTTATTTGTAGTTAAAAGCAAGTTAATCCCAGTTGTCAATCAATTGCCACCACCGCAAACTCACGGCTCGTGATACTGTTAGGTTATTGATTATTCTCTTCTTTGCCACCGCCCAAAGTCTCTGATTTACATCTCCTGAAGCTTTTCAATATTTGCCCTTCGCTCCAGCTTCTGTTTTTGTTTATCTACTACTACTGTTACTAACAAAAGTGAAGCACCTTCTTTAAAGAAAGCACCTACTCACTGAGATCTTATACCCAGGCTATCTAAGTTTACAAGTTTTTATATTTGGTGATGTACTAAAAAGCTAGTGACGACCTACATGATTTCAGGGAAGCTAATAAGATTAATGCCAAAAAGATTAAAAGGGTGTTCCATCGGACTCAAAGACCTATGTTGCCAGCTGGAATTCAAAGCCTTTCCTTCACTTCCATTAACATGTGGCACCCCATACTGCAAGTAAAAATAACTTTTTATATTCAAATTTGCTTGCTCTTGCATTTCATTTTCATCCCACTCATTTTGATGTATTCTACTCGACAGATCCATATTGGAACTCAACGTATGACGTAATTCAAATGAGAGTATTACTGTTAAAGCTGGATATCCTAGTCATTCAAGCCAAAGAATAGTTGCAGCTTTATGTTTTAGATGTGCAAATGATATTTCTAAAGTATAGCCACTGGTCACTAGTATAAGCAATTGGTATTCCCATGCAAAAAAAGATGAACCTTTCCGTAGATACTTTCGAAAGAATTCCACAAAAATATCATCATTTCGATGAATTGACTAACATGTAAAGAATATTCCTTTTGTATTAAGCAGCCTAAGGCAAATTATTATGACAAAAACTTTCAAGATATGATATGTTGAACCATGACGAATGAACACAACATCTAAAGACAGTAATAGTCAATATACAAATATAATGCACAATTATGTTGCTGCACGCATTAGCTCATGTTTGCAGATCATCTCAAACTCCCTAGGCAGAATTATGTTAGACTTCAAGGCTTGCTTCTTAATGATATAATATTTAATTCGTGCCCCTGATACTACTACTAAAAACTTGTGCAAAGCCAAGATTGTGTAATTGTGTATGAAATGTGACGCAGCACGGAAGTAGATCTGAACCAACGGTCAGATCTATCCAGGATACAATCACGAATTGCGGAAATATAATCGATGAAACAAGATAAATTGATGAATTGAAGATACCCAAGTGTCCAAATCCGTTGATCTCTCGAGATACCAGATTCTAGCTATCTTTAACACGTTGATCGCGCACGATACCGCGTTAGAAGATCTACGATTCTTCGACGTTGATCTCGCGCACGAGATTCCGTGAATCGGCTTCAAGTTCGTTGATTCGAGCGCACTCGAATATCCGAAGATGGAGAAATGAGATAACACTCAACTTTCAATTTTAATGTTGGCACAAAGCACAAACCAAATTTTATTCAAAAATCAACTTCTTTTTTACAATGACAACACATCCCTATTTATAGGGGAAGTACAACTCAACACACATTACAACACTTCACACGACTTAAGTAAATACATCACAAACGACTTACAAAACAACACAAACAGTACAATGACTTAAAACACACAGTCGCACGCGACCTAAACAATACATCGACTTAACGACATAAGAAAGAACGACACAATATTTACAAACGACACACGACTTAACAAAGCCAGGCAGCGACCTAAGAAAACTGAGCGACTTAAGCTTCTTCGGCATCAGGAGCGACTTAAAAAAACAAGGTAGCGACATAGCAATTCGTGACTTAAGAAACTCAGCGACTTAACTGGTAGGTCGTTCGCGATTCAACAGCGACATAAGAAATCCGAACGACATAACAAGCTTCGCGACCTAAGGAATCTTCAGCGACCAAAGGAAGCTCTGAAAGCGACATACGAATTTCTCGTTCGCGACTTAGGGTTTCTCGTTCGCGACTTAAGAATTGGCAGCGACATAACTTCGTTCGCGACCTAAGGAGCACGGCCGCGACCTAGGGTGGCTTCGACCTACTGGAGCGCGACATACGGAAGATCGCGAATTAAACTTGAACGACTTAGTGGAAATCGCGACTTAGAAGCTTGAGCGATCTAGGGCTTCGGCGATTTGGGCTTTTTTCGCCTTCGCGACCTAGGGCAGCGTGATTAAGGAACGCGACTTAAGGTAAGTCGTTCATCATCTTCATCTCGCGCTGCATCATCCTCCCCTGGTTGAAAAGAATTCGTCCCGAATTCACACTTTCTTCTTCTTCGAGACACTGTCTTCCATTCATTATCTGGTCTGATGCGGTTCTGGTGATAACCACTCTTGAGATTGATCTTGTCTTGACCCTTTGAAGATGCGGCTCGCCATAAGGAACGCATGGCATAAAGCAGACGTGGCATTAGGCAGGCGGCATAAGGAAGTGATCTGAGGGAGATGACATCATGACGCTTGTGCCAATAGGAAGGTGTGATATAGAACCAAATCGTGACGAAAATGCGAGACGATATAAGGAATTTTAAAATCGCAGAGCGATTTAGGAAGTTACGACTGAAGAAGTGTGATGACTCATGCCCAGATTCTTGTCTTTCCTTATCTCGTTCAGATGTATCATCATTTAGAATCTTCCCCTGATGTATTGCATCAACTTCCCCTGATTGAAATGAATTCCCACTCGCTTCTTCTTTGACATGTTTATTTTCATGAAACGGTTCGACGCAGTTGATGTGGACAACGTCAGCAGTGCGGACATGATCAGGCAACTCCAACTGACAATCATTCTCTTCCTCCTGTCTTTTCAACTCTTCATGTTTTTGCAGATTCACAAGATCATACGATCTCCGCAGTAAAATAGCATCTGGTACTGGTTCAGTTTGATGTTGAATGTCCTGTAGTGATGGTAACTCTTCGGGTAATTCCTCAGGATATTCGACTTCAGACTCATCGAATTCTGATCCAACTTCCTCAAAAACCTCAAGATCTTTACTCGTTCCTTGCCCGGTCAACACAAACAATTTATTACTATTTTTCACCTTTTCAACGGACTCTTCCAAAAATACAAGACTAGTTTCTTCAAGCAGTTCTTCAGAAATCTCATCTTCAAATTCTTCAAATACTTCAACCTCTTCAGGATTCTCAAAATCAGAACTTTCTCCAGATTCAATCAACATTGATAATTCATCACTATCTTTCATTTTATTGACAAACTCTTTCAAAGATAATAAACTATCTGATTCTGCCTTCTCTTCTGCTTCACTTTCACTTTGTTCGGGCTTCTGGGAAACTAAGGAATTTACACTTGGCTGGCTCTCATCCATAAGCTCAGGTGTTAAGCAAGAATCCTCCATCATCAAGTTATTTCCCTCAACTCCGAACACAATTTCTTCTTCCATACTATCGACATCAATCTTTGGTGGTGAAGAGTAATCAACTTCTACATCCACATACTTTGATGTTGAATAAAATCCCATCAACAAATTACATTCATCGTTCTCTAACTCGACCTCTTCATCTTCATTGTCAAACTTTGGTGGTAATTCTTCGAACGATTTCGTAGGACTGACCTCTTCAAACTCTTCTAACATTGGTTTAACCTCCTCAGGAGTTTTAAGCTCTTCACTTGCCTCATACCTAACCAACGATTCAGTACTACCTTCCGCTTCTTCAACACTTTCGCTGAAAGATAATGGACTAGTCGGTTCCTCTTCCTCTTCTGGTTCGCTTTCAGTAGAATCATCCACATCCTCGTTTTCACATTCTTCTACAACTAAGGCTTTCTTCTTGGGTACAATACTCCTATGGTCATACTCCTGATAATGATATCGCTAAATTCAGTCATCAACATTTGTCTTAGTGATTTCATATACAACTGGTTTGTTGACTCTCTTAGAAACATTTATACTGCAATTAGCACCTTTATTCTGATTGCTGGGGCTTGTAACCACAACCTTTCCTTGACTCTCTTGACTCAACTTCTGCAACTGTTGGTTCATACGAGCTTGATAATTGTAGGGTAAGAAATTTGCTTTCATCATCCTTTTCATCTTATCCCACGTACCAACTTTGGATTTTCCCATTCTCTCTCTGGTTGATTTAGTTTGTTGCCACCAATTCATAGCTTTTCCTCTCAATCTTGTAGCAACTAACTTAACTTGACGATCTTCAGGCACGTTGTTGAGTTCAAAAAACTTTTCAACTTTTGATAATCAATCAAAGAATTCCTCTGCTTGTAGACCACCTCGGAATTCTGGAATTTCTGTGTCCATCCTTGACTCCCGTGTATGACCATTCTCTTCAACATTCCTATATCGATTTTGCCCTTGACCTGGATACCGAAAGTGAACACTATTACCATAACTATCTTCTTCAAAATTAGATGAGCTTCAATGTCGATTCTGAACATTGCCTCTTCTATGACCATGCACGTCCTCTCTACTTCTTTTTTCATAATCGCAATATGGCTCATGCTCGTAACTACGATAAGCTCTTCTTTCTTCATCCCGATAATCATGATTGTCTCGAAATCCACAATCTTGATTTATCGACCAGGATGGTTCTCTCCTTTCTCTACCATAATGTGGCGACACTCTCCTTTGATTTTGATTTATGTCAGACATCATTCTCTCTACTCTCTCGAAACCTTTATTGAACCTTTCATCGATACGTTGTCCCATCTGCTCAGTATCTTCTCTCCCATACAAATCTTCAACATTATGATGACGGTTAACACGTCTCGGAGGCATGATCAAATCTTCAACAAATCCGAACACAAACTTCACTTCGATCCAAAAAAATCAAACTCCCCAACTTGTTTGAAATCTCACGAACACCCGAATAAACAAACAACTCAATTCGAACTCCAAAATGATGCTTCCAACTCTGAATTCTAGCTTCGATATGAAAAGATGCAAACTTCTAGCTCCAAACAAGCTCTTCAAGCTCTATACAACTTTCCCACTTTGATCCAAAACTTTCAGAATCAAAACTTCCAACTTGTTTGAATCTTCACGAACACAAAAGGACAAGCAAACTCACATTCGAATTCCACAAACTTCAAATCACGTAAACTTGAAATCCAACGAACTTGGAAAAGTTCGTAACCTGGCTCTGATACCAAATGACGCAGCACGGAAGTAGATCTGAACCAGTGGTCAGATCTATCCAGGATACAATCGCGAATTGTGGAAATATAATCGATGAAACAAGATAAATTGATGAATTGAAGATACCCAAGTGCCCAAATCCGTTGATCTCTCGAGATACCGGATTCTAGCTATCTTCAACACGTTGATCGCGCATGATACCGTGTTAGAAGATCTACGATTCTTCGACATTGATCTCACGCGCGAGATTCCGTGAATCAGCTTCAAGTTCGTTGATTCGAGCGCACTCGAATATCCAAAGATGGAGAAAGGAGATAACACTCAACTTTCAATTTTAATGGTGGCACAAAGCACAAACCAAATTTTATTCAAAAATCAACTTCTTTTTTACAATGACAACACATCCCTATTTATAGGGGAAGTACAACTCAACACACATTACAACACTTCACACAACTTAAGTAAATACATCACAAACGACTTACAAAACAACACAAACAGTACAATGACTTAAAACACACAGTCGCACGCGACCTAAATAATACAGCGACTTAACGACATAAGAAAGAACGCCATAATATTTATAAACGACACACGACTTAACAAAGCCAAGCAGCGACCTAAGAAAACTGAGCGACTTAAGCTTCTTCGGCATCAGGAGCGACTTAAAAAAACAAGGCAATGACATAGCAATTCGCGACTTAAGAAACTCAGCGACTTAACTGGTAGGTCGTTCGCGATTCAGCAGCGACATAAGAAATCTGAACGACATAACAAGCTTCGCGACCTAAGGAAGCTCTGGAAGCGACATACGAATTTCTCGTTCGCGACTTAGGGTTTCTCGTTCGCGACTTAGGAATTGGCAGCGACATAACTTCGTTCGCGACCTAAGGAGCACGGCCACGACCTAGGGTGGCTTCGACCTACTGGAGCGCGACATATGGAAGATCGCGAATTAAACTTGAACGACTTAGTGGAAATCGCGACTTAAAAGCTTGAGCGATCTAGGTCTTCGGCGATTTGGGCTTTTTTCGCCTTCGCGACCTAAGGCAGCGTGATTAAGGAACGCGACTTAAGGTAAGTCGTTCATCATCTTCATCTCACGCTGCATCAAAATGGTAGTAAGTAGTGTTTCATTCCACACATTTGAGTTTAGTTTCTCTAAATTTTTATTTATTTATTATAAAGAAAAAATCCAATAGTAACATGTTTTTATCGATCATATGTTCAAAAAAAAGCTAATCTGGCTAGAAATATTGTGATATCAATACACAGGTATCAGTACACAGCCCGAAAAATTAAGTAGGGAAAACTGCGGATAGAAAATGATTATAAGTATGGAAATTAAGGGGTCTCTAGTTATTCTATGTATTTCGTTCATTTTGACAAAATTATCATTTAGAAAAAGTTCTACTGAAAAGAAATTCCTTTTGTTAATACTTGTTTTCGCAGAAAAAGAATGTGCATATAAGCTCTGTACATACTCCCGAACAATTGAAGAACCAGAAATCCAGAAAATATAAGCCAAAGGTCAAATATATTAAGCCAACCGTCAATGCTTGCAATGTAGACAAGGAATAAGAATTAGGACATGATATAGTATGAATGCCATGTGAAGAAAATGAAATTCCTTGTGAAGAAAATTAGATGTGTGAAGAAAATGAAATGCCTTGTGAAGAAAATGAAATGCACGAAGAAGATGAAATGGTTTGTGAAGAAAATGTTAATACCGAGATGGAAATGGAGAGGCCAAGTGAAGCTGAAATAGCAAATACAAACGTAAAAACACGTGCTAGAGGTCTAACAAAAGTAAAAGGACTCCTGTTAAATCTTGAGAATCGAATTGAAGTTATCAATAAGGCAGCCATACCAATTGGAGAAGGCTCGACACGATTATCTTCTTATCTTGGGCCGCTCGTATGGGAACATGTACCAGTCACACTTGACGATTGTAGGTATCTAACAGACGAATTAAAAGTTGTCTTGCGGGAATCCACTCAAGTATGGAATATTACTATTTTTTAATGCAAGCGTGGAATTTGATTATTTTATTTTTCGTATTTGTGGGAATCCATCGAGAAACCATGATGTATTTGCTATCTTCAATGCCAAATGAACATTCTTTTTTTTGAATAAGATAAAAATAAGTCCATGGCCCAATATGAACTGGGTATAAGCTAACCCGTATAATACACCCTTTACACAAAAACATATATGAGCTGACACTCTCTTTACACTTACTCGTATTCAAATGTAACCCTAAAATGAAAGCTAGGGTTCGAGAAAATTAGGAGATTTGCTAACGATTCGTTCTAATTTCCAAAAGATAGTTTGTGATTGCTTTCAAGGGATGTTCCAGATCCTTTCCTTGTTGTTTTCCTCCATTCGAGACTTCAAATTTGAGCTAGAATCTTTTACGAAGTCTGTATCTTCATGTAATCTTGAGATATTCTTCCCTTGGTCTTGAAGATAGCTGCTTTCACCCTTATTCTTTTCATAAAGTTGTTGAGCTTCAGATTTGAGATAAAATTGGGAGCTGCTTTGTCTTTGCTTGCGAGTAACTCCTTTTGGCCTTGAAGGTTGCTGTTTTTTCCCTTATTCCTTACAGAAAGTGGTTGATCTTCTTTGTTGAGCTTCAAAATAATAGTATTGGTTGGATTTGCTTCATATTTGCTTACGAATTGCTCCTCTTGTCCTTAGGATTTACTACTTTCTCCCATGTTCCATACAGATAAGTGATATAGTTTGTTATTGAGCTTTCTTCTGTAATAATTTTCACTAGTCCTCTAATTATTGAAATCAAGATGCATAATTCTATATTGTTGTAGGAACATCTCATCTGGCATGATCTTGGGTGTGAGGTAGTTTCTGCTTAAATAGGTAAACTGTGGTTAAGTTTGATACTTTTATTATTATTAAAATAATTATTATAAGTACCGATTCTGTTTTGACTTCCCTTGCAGGAGTTTCTTCTGGTTTGAGCATTGAATCGGCTTCCTCCATTGAGATTGACATCGAGATTGGTTCTATTCCTATCTCCTGCCTCTGGTGTTGAGTATCTGGCTTTGTATTGAAATACTTTGCCTTGGAAAATGTCTAGATTGACTTTCCTACTTTGTAAGTATGACTCAACCCTTTCATCATATTTGTCTAGATCATGAATAGTTGAGTTTTAGTTATTTGGATTTGATGACTTTTTTTTTCTGGTTTTATGACTTAGAATTTGGTATTCTGTTTTAATGATTTTCCATAACTGTATGCTTGATGTTTCTTTTTGTTTGTACAATCTGGCATTTCTCTCTTTCCAAATGTAATAAATGACGGTTATTAAAAGTATACCTGCTTTGTCAGAATCCTTGGAATTGCTTTTGAACTTTAGCTGAATATATTGAATGCTCAATCTTATGTTGTGAATTGGCTCAAATTGACTAATTTGAAGTTTTCCTTTTGCAATATACCATATATGTTTGGAGTAAATGCAATCAAAAAATATGTGATCCATACTTTCAGTCTCACTTTTGCATAAAAGGTACTTGGTTTCCCCTTTTTTGTGCCACTTTTTAAATCTGTCTCCTGTAGGCAGCCTATTTAGTATTACAAAGTAGGTGTAGTGAGTCATTTTTAGGCAATTTGCCATATTCCAAATTGTTTTGTACCAATCCACCTTAAATTCTGCACCTTTAATACTCCCATGTTTTTTTAAAAGAGAATTTTCCCTTGGTTGATAATTTCCAACTCCAGCCGTCTTTGTCCAGGCTTAAGTTTATTTTAGTACTTTCTATTACTAATTTGAATATTGATGCATGTGGATGTAGATTTGTTTTCCATTTATGATTTTGAATTATGCTTTCCACTTTTGCATTTGTTTCTCCAAATTGCAACAAATTATACCAGCCAAGTAGGTTGACCAGAGATTTACCTTTTATCTATAGGTCAAACCAAAGGCGGGTATCTTTGCCATCCTTGAATTCCTGTCTATCAATTTGATACATATCTCTCTACACTTAACAATACTTTTCCAAGTGTGTGCTCTTGTTCTTTTGTCACATAATATTCGATTTATTTACAAAAATAATCTATTTAGCACAATGTTGAAAATCTTCGTAAAAAGTACACATCTGGCCCCTTTTTGCTGCTAAGATACGACGTTCTACAGTTTTTGTTATTAATTACTAGTATGACAACTGTAAATGTATAATCTCGTGACCATGTTTCTTCTAGATTATACCTCACTACTCATCATATGATGATCCAATCACTAACTTTGTATAGATGCAACAATTATCATGATTTTGAATGTTTATGATAGTAATTTAACTCTCAAATTTTCTTATAGGCTACTTTACACTGTTTATGATGAAATTTAATAATGGATACTTCCTTTGTAAATATATGTTGTTTAAGATGTAATATATTTATTAGTTGGGCAACGATATATATTTTATATTACAGTGGTATTTTTTTGTTATCTGGTCGGAAAAGTTCACAAATTCTTTGCTAAAAATAAGCAAGACAGTATGATCTAGCAGTACCAATCTTTCTTTTGTGAATATAAATGGTGGTGTTTGTTTATTTATCATTTTCTAAAGGATATTGTTCTTTTTCATTGATGTACATGATTTCTGTGAGAACTATGCATTATTATTGTTATTGGAAAATATCCACTCATATTATTCATTATTATTTGTCAAAAGGATGTTATTATTTTCTAAAAAATAACTTACCACCTCTATCTCTATCATGTACATGTTGTTGTTATGCGATTGAAATATGAACTTATGAGTGCTTCAGATTGAAGATATGGTGTAGGGCTTCGTATTAGAAGAGATGGGAAGTCGATTGGAGGAAGAGATCAGAAGATAAAAGGAGAGAAGACGAGAAGTGCCAGAAACAGGCATTTGGACGTTTGGATTTCCATGCCAGACGTTTGAATGCTTGTGGAGTTAAAGGAAGATTTGCCTTAAGGTGATCATACGTCTGACCCTTTCGATTAGACGTCTGAGTTGCTGCATTTGTCAAAGCAGATGGTGGGCCAAACGTCTCTATTTATGGAAGTTTTTATCCCGAGAGTTTGGACAGACGTTTGACCCCCTAGGTCAGACGTTTGAGTCGCTGCTACGAGATTTTCTTAGGGTTTTGGCTAATTCGAATTTTTAAGGGAATTTTAGTTAATTCGGTGCTTGTTTCTTATCTATTGATAATGCGGATTCTTTTGATGTAATCCGATGGTCTAGAGTAATTAGAGCATCTATATATTGGCCTCTTGATCATCTTCCTAATTATGCAATCATATGAAATCGGATTTCAATAATTGTAATTAATAGAAACCCTAGCTAAATCAATTTGGGGGTTTTCTATTTTGAGTGCTCTAATTTATAATTCTTCAATTGAGTGTTTGATTAGAGAGGGTTTTTGCATCTTGTAACTCTCTAATCATTGATTAGGCTTGTAATCCCTTTGAATTTGGTGACAGAAATAAAAAATTTGTTGGATCTCCGTGGACGTAAGATACAAATCCAAACCACGTTAAATCTTCTGTGTCTTTTTTCTTTATGTTGTTTGATTTTGCGTGATATCATAGTTGATTTTGAGCTTGCATTGGTATTCAAATAGGCAATACTAGATTCTGATTAAATCGCTTCTGCTCATAAATTTTTCACAACAGTTTGGTATCAGAGCTAGTGTTATTGGTCTGTTTGGGTATTAATGGCTACTTTTGAATAGTCTATTGGTAGATCTGTTGTCAATTATGTTGTTACATGTTTTGATGGAAATGGAGATTTTGGAACTTGGACGATGAAGATGGAGGCAGTGTTGAAGAAGTAGAAGACTTTTAAAACTGTTTCTACGCCTGATAAATTGAAGGACATTGATGAAACTATTTTGGAAGAGAGGAAGATGAAGCTCTTAAAACAATCCAGTTGAGTCTTTCAAATGAAGTTCTTAGAGAATTCTCATAGGAGAAGACATCAAATGAATTATAGGATGCATTATCTAATGCATATCAAGACAAGTCTCTCACGAATTGGATAATTCTTTAGCAACAACTTTATTCATTTAAGATGAAGCTTGGAGTTGATCTTATGGAGCATGTTGATGCTTTGACTAGTTTGATTATGAACCTAAGGCAGCAGATGTTGATATTACTAAATAAGGCTTAGGCATCGAACCTTTTATGTTCATTGCCTATGGAGTATCCTCCTTTTGTTAACTCCATGAAATATAATTGCAGTAAGATTAGTATATCAAATGTAAAGGCTGGTCTTCATAATGAAGTGTTGAGAGGAAGATTGGCAATCACTAGTTTATATAGTGGTACAGAAGGATTATCTATTTAGAGAGGTAGAAACAACCGCAAGTCAAAGAATGGTGGAGGTCAAAGTAATTCAAGGTCTCAGTCTAGAGGGCTTAAGCGATTGACTTGCCATTATTGTAAGAAACCGAGGCAGTGTATAGCTCAATGTCCCAAGTTCAAAGGACAAAGAAAAGACCCAAAGCAAGCTTTAGCGTCTATAGCAAAGAAATCAGATACATAGAGTGATACCGATGTGTTTATAGCTTTTGGCTCTTCTGGAAAGAGCAACTTATGGCTTAATTATTCTGGCGCATCCTGTCATATGTCACCTGATAGGAATTGTTTCTTTACGTACCATGAGATTGATGGAGGAGAAGTTCTAATAGGCAATGATGCTTCTTGCCGTATGGTTAGTGTTGGTAGTGTGAAGGTCATAATGTTTGATGCTGTTATTCGTACTATTACTAATGTTAGGCATGCACCTGATTTGAGAAGGAGCTTTATTTTTATTCGGGCTTTGAGTAGGCTTAGGTTGAAGATTGTAGTTGAGGAAGGGAAAATGAAGATATCGAAGGGTTCTATGATTTTTATGAAAGGCGCGAGGGCAGGAAATCTTTATTTATTGAAAGGCACTACTATAGTTGGTGAATCAACTTTTGCTAGTTCTGCTGATTCAGATTCTTCAAGATTGTGGCACTTGAGGATGTGACATATTAGTGAACGTAGTTTGGATGAGTTGAGAAAGTGGGGTTTAATCGATGGTGTTCAGCATTCAAAGCTTGGCTTTTGTGAAGAGTGTGTTCTTAGTAAGCAGACAAAGATTTCTTTTGTCCTAGTGAGATAAAACTAAAGCTATTCTAGAGTATGTTCATATAGATGTTTGTAGGCCCTCCTCTTGTCCATCCTTGGGTGGAGCCAGATTCTTCGTTTTATTTATAGACGATTTCTCTTGTAAAGTTTGGGTATACTTCCTACAGTCTAAGAGTGAAACCTTTGCCATGTTTCAAAAGTGGAAATCAATGGTTGAGAAGCGGTCAGGGAAGAAGTTAAAAGTTCTCTATTCAGATAATGGCAGTGAATTTGTATCAAAGAAATTCATCAATTTTTGTGAGTCCAAAGGCATTAAGAGGCATTACACCACACATGGCGACCCTTGGTCTAATGGAGTTGCTGAAAGGATGAATTAGACATTATTATAGAGAACTCGTTGCCTCAAATTGATTGCTAAGTTGATGAAGGGATTTTAGGCAGAAGCTTTATCTATGGTGGCTTTCCTCATCAACCACATACCTTTTACTGCCATAGATACAAAGATCCCTGAGAAAGTGTGGAAATGAGAGCCTGTTAGCTATTCATTTCTTAAAGTGTTTAGATATCCAGCTTATGTACATGAGAGCAAAGGAAAGCTGGAACCTAGAGCTCGCAAGTGTATCTTTCTAGATTATAGAAGAGGAGTGAAGGGATATAGGTTGTGGTGTCCTATCAGCAAGAAGATTATTATCAGCATGCATGTGACTTTTGATGGGAAAGCTATGTTGAAGGTGGATCCTTCCTCATCCGATGATAGTGTGAGGATAGATTCAGAATACCAAACACAAGGAAAGTCATCTTTGAATTCTTTCCATAGAGGTTCAGATAGTGTTCCCGATGGCACTGTAGTTGATGAGGATAGTACATATGTTGGTACAGAAGATAAGACTCAAGGTGGATCTCATTCAGAGACTAGGTCTGTTAGACGGAGGAAGAAGCCTAACTGGCTTGAGGACTTTGTTGGATTGAGCATCGATGACATTGTCTTCGATGATATGTTAACATATGCATTAAATGTTGCCCATAATAAGTCTAGAGAAGCGGAGCTCAGCAAGGAGTTTGATATGAAAGATATGGGAAAAGCACAAAGAATTTTGGAAATGGAGATATTCAAAGAAATAAAATGGTGAGAGTTGGGACTCACTCAAGTGTAGTATATCGAGAAGGTCCTTGCTCGATTTGGTATGGAGAAAGCTAAACTGGTAGGCACTCCATTAGGCTCTCACTTTAAATTGTCGAAAGACTTATCTCCTTCATCGGATGAAGACAAGAGGTATATGGCTGATATACCTTATTCTAGTGCTATTTGTAGTCTCATGTATGCTATGGTATTCATGAGACTGAATTTAGCCCATGCAATGGGTGTTGTGAGTCAATATATGTCTAACCTGGGCAACGAGCATTGGCAAGCAACGAAGTGGATACTCAAATATCTTCATGTCACTTCTTCAGTTGGCTTGTTTTATGGTGGAGTAGATGGCGACATCTCTCTTAGAGGTTACCCTGATTTAGATTATACTGGGGATAGAGATAGACGAAAGTCGGTATTGGGCTATGATTTTACACTTGGCATAGGCTTGATTTCGTGGAGATTAAGCTACAGTCTATAATAGCTTTGTCGACTACCGATGCCGAGTTGTTATCGATTGTGGAAGCAACTAAGGAGGGATTGTATTTACTTTAGCTATTGGATGATCTTTCTATGGTGCAGTGGATAGTAGAGCTATTTTCAGGCAGTCAGAGCACGATTTCTCTTGTAGAGAATCAAGCATATAGTACTCGAACGAAGCACATTAATGTCAGAGGATTCTTCCTTATGCCTGAGGAAGAACGAAGCAAGATCAAGTTAGTGAAGGTAAGTACTGTGGATATTTCTTTAGATATAATGACAAAGTCACTTCCTAAGGATAGGTTTAAGCGTTGCTCAAACTTGATCAGTTTGATTTCACTTGCTTGAGCGCCATGGGGTGCTAGACCCAACAACCCCTTTGTAAATTATTGATAAGACCTACTTATTTGAATTGAGGTAGAGTATTGTTGTTATACGATTCAAATATGTGCCTATGAGTGCTTCAGATTAAAGATATGGTGTAGTGCTTCGTATCGGAAGAGAAGGGAAGTAGATTGGAGGAAGAGATCAGAAGATATAAAGGAGAGAAGTTGAGTAGTGCCAGAAATAGGCACTCAGACGTTTGGATTTCCGCCAAACGTCTGAATGTTTGTGGACTTAAAGGAAGATTTGCCTTCAGGTAATCACACGTTTGACCCCTCTGGTCAGGCGTTTGAGTTTCGACATTTGTCAAACTAGATGGTTGGCCAGACGTCTCTATTGATGGAAGTTTTTATACCGAGAGTTTGGATAGACGTCTGACCCTCTAGGTCAGACGTCTGAGTCACTATTGCGAGATTTTCTCAAGGTTTTGGCTGATTCGAATTTTGAAAGGCATTTTCGTTAATTCGGTGCTTGTTTCTTGTCTATTGATAATGCAGATTCTTTTGATGTGGTCCGATTGTTTAGAGTAATTAGGGAATTTATATATTTTCCTCCTAATCATCTTCCTAATTATGCAATCATATGAAATAAGATATCTAATAATTTTAATTAATAGAAATCCTAGCTAAATCAGTTTGGGGTTTTCTATTTTGAGTGCTCTAATTTGTAAATCTTCATTTGAGTGTTTGATTAGAGAGAGTTTCCGCATCTGGTAACTCTCTAATCATTGATTAGGCTTGTAATCCCTCCGAATTTGGTGATAGTAATAAAAGTTGTTGGGTTTTCGTGGATGTAGGATACAAATCCAAACCACGTTAAATATTCTGTGGCTCTTTTCTTTCTTTTGTTTGATTTTGTGTGATATCATAGTTGATTTTGAGCTTGCATTGGTATTCAAATAGGCAATACTAGATTCTGATTAAATCGCTTCTGCTCATTAATTTTTCACAACCGTACATATATAGTCAAGCCTAATACAACTATTTCAGAAGATATAAGATATGATATCATATTTTCAAGAGTTTCAATAAATGCTTTCCATTCTATTTCAGCAATTTCTACCTGGACCGTATTCTCTATAATCGATGGAAAATATAGTGATGATGTGTGATACAAATTAAAAAAATACTTATATATATATATTCATTTTTGTAAGAACTTCTTTCAGTTTTTTTGTTAAAATCTACTTGCATTTAGATCTCTATTAAAATGATTATTAAATTGTACACTGATAAGCAAAATTTCCAGGATAACCTTAACCTGATTATAAATCTGATGATTGTTTCAGGCTAGATCTAAATTGGATGGTGAATGGCAAAAAACCTCCATATTTCAACAAATGGGAACTATTTGGAGATCTTGAAAAACCAGATTGGTTTGAAAAATAATTAATGCAATGACCAAAGAGGAAAGGCTTGGTTTGAAACCTTACAACAACCAAAGTGTGCAGGATTAGAGAAAGTTTGTAAAGTTGAAAACAAGTTTGGGTTTAAGGTAACATTTTGTAGATATAGTTTCTTTTATTTATCCCCTAAAAATTTCTTATTTACATTTTTGTTTTAAAAATAATTTTTTTTGTAGATTATGAAATAGGATAATTTTATTAGTAAATGAGCAACAATGCATATAATTTTTGTTTTAAACGAAACCACCCATCATAATTTTACAATTGAGCATGAATTTTTTTCACATTCTTATTAATTTTTACATTGGCATGAGTATAACAAATTTGAAGATATACCACTATTTATTTGCTTAATTCAAGCATGAATCAAATGAGATGCAATTAAATTTATTCACCATTAAACAATTTTTTTAATTAAAAAAATCAAAATAAAGTAGAACATTGATGATGTGTTTATCGCTTGCATCACTGAGTGACTTAAATGCATTTTAATAACTTTATCATGGATGGTAACTCAAAATAATTTTTATCAAGGAATACCATCCACATCCGAATAAAGTTTCAGAGTAACCCTTGTAACGACCCGAAATTTTTAACGTTTTGAATTGAGATATTTAATTTATTTAAATATTCAAATTTGATTTGAATGTGATAAATAAGAAAAAAATTAATTGTTAATAAAATGACCTGATTTTTAATGACGTATTTTTAATGAATTTATAGGAATTTTCCTATAATATTTAATTTGAAAAATATTTAAATTATCGTTTGACGTATTTTTTTGGTAAACGATGATATTTTTGAAATTTTATAGAATAAGATAACTGGTGTATTTCATTATTGTTTTGGGATCGTGTCGCATTATTTTTCGCGATCATATTTTTATTGCCGTCGTTTGTGATTCGTATGTGAACAAAATACTGTGTAGCGAAGTGTCGAAAATTATAGAATAAACAAAACACTACACACACAAGACTATTCTCTATTTCATTTTCCAGTTTCCCTCTTTAATTTTCATTCTCTCTCCATTTACAGTAAAAGAAAATCAAACCCTCCACTTATAAAAATCAAAATCGCAAGTTACAAACCACTAAAATTTACAATATTGGATACGTTGAGCTTAGGGAAGGGTAAGCTTCACATCCATGGTCTCAATAGTAGGTGCAACTGTGCTTGGGGATGATCGACTTTGTCATGGTCGAACTAGGGCTTGTGATTGTTAGAGATGTTGGCGATGGTGTTGGTGGCATGGGGTTTCTCGTGCGAAGGAGCTTCAGTGGTTGCATTTTAGTGAGGTCCGGTCGATGATAGGTGGTCACAACGTTAGGGTTTTGGGGGGGTTCGACCATCAAGTCGCGATGGTAATGAGGCATTCGAGCTTTGGCTCGTGTGGTTCATTGTGTCGAGCATGCGAAGTCGGTTCATCGAACGGTAGTCCGGATCTCCGTGTCATGGTGATGGGGTGCACGTTGGGGATGGGTGTACACGATCGTGTATAGGCGGCCTTGATTTTTGCATTGGGAAAGAAGATTTTATTGGTAATTAAGTTGTTAAATGATAATTAATTTGTTAATTAATTAAAGTTTTTCAATCCAAAAATCTTATAAAATCAATATCTTCTCCATATGAGGTCCAATCGAGACGCAGGCTTTTAACTTGTACTCGTAGGAGTGTTATCTACGCCCTGTAATTGATTTTGTCGAGTTCGGAGCAAGTGAAATTTTAAGCAGGAACACCTAAGCCTGGGTTGGGATTTTTGGTGAGTCAACTCACCTTTGGATGAATACTATATGATATATGGTAGAAATAAATTATTGTTTGGTGCTTGAATGATTTATTGGTTTGGTTAGGTTGAATTTTCATTTTGAAAAGCTAATGACATAAAAAACAAAATACAGGGAATTTTGTAGAGGAATCCAGATTTCTCACCATTGTTGATTTTCATTTGAGTTATATACTTATTAGAAATTGTTGAATATCACAGTTTGGTAGTTTGTCCAGATTGGATGTGACTTTGATATGTTGAAAAGTTGAACATTTTTAGTGATAAAGGTAGTAGTATTATTTGATAAGTGCTACGGTAGCTATTGGCCTCATTGTAGTATTTTGGAAATACTATTAATCGTTGTTTTTGATTTGAAATTGGTTTTGACTCGGAGAATGATTTTAAAGGTGATTTTTCGAATTTTCTATGACATTTTATCTGGAATTGATTTTTGAACTTCTATATTTTACTTCAACCTTTTATTATTCTTTTCTAACATATATGGAAATGTTTTGAAAGTTTTTTAAGGAGTCGTTGTTATTTAGAAAAGTTAATATAATGTTTATTTTGAAAACAAAAGGTAATTTATCTTTTATGATAAAGTGCTTCTGTTTGAAAAGAAGATAGAAATATATTGGAACATATATTTGTTAAACGCTTTATACAAAACATTTATAGAAATATAGATTTATAAATAGTATTTTATAAATAAAAAGAATAGATTATAAATGAGATTTTATAAAACGGAAAATGATATCATGTTGATGAATTGGAATAATAAATCACTTTTGTGAAATTTTAGTGATATATGGAATGATCGTTTTATGAAAAGTATTTAGTCCAATTTGAAAACCGAAGATTTGTAATAATTATATGAGATTTAATGAAAAGTGGTTATAAAATGAAGAGATTTATAAATGGAAATGATATTATAAAAGGAGTTTAATAGATAAAAAGGAGTTATATAAAGTAGAATTATAAAAAGAAGTTTTATAAATAGGAAATAGATTTATAAAAGAAGTTTTATAAATAGAAAAGAGATTTATAAAAGAAGTTTAATAAATAGGAAAGAAGATTTATAAAAGGAGTTTTGTAAATATAAAAGAGATTTATAAAAAGGAATTTTATAAAAGAAAATGATGTTTGATTTTTATAAATGATCATTTTAAATTATGGTGGTATGGAAAGTATTCTTTTCTTATTTAAAACCAAATTCTGAGGCAGAGAAACTCATCTCTATTTGTGAGAATTAAGAATGTATGTCAAGGCAAGGATAGTTTTCTAACTTGTTCGCTTTCATTTTTGATCGATGGATAGTACAAGTTTCAAATCAAAATGTGATAGTAGGTATTTGGTCTAATTTTCCTACGATTCATTTACTAACACCAAAAAGGAAAGTGTATTGGGTTTATTGTTATCAATGTTCTAAGTGACATTTGTTTTCGACCCATTTAAGTATGCATTTGAGATATGAAATCTTTCTTAAGGTTTATGAATATACTTATATCGTTGAGATAGGTATATGGTTAAATTTTCTAAGTATTGAACGTGTAGACTTTCGTGAATATACTTATACCGTTGAGATAAATATATGGTTACATTTTCTAAGTAATGAAAAGTGTATTGTTTTGTGAATATACTTATACCGTTGAGGTAAGTATATAAATACTTTTCTAAGTATTGAAAAAGTAGAGAGGGTTTTTGGATACATCTTTTGAAAAGGATATTTTACATATATATATTTGAAAAGAGATTTTTATTAATGAAAGGATTAATTAAAGATGTTTAGTGGTTGCTTATGTGCTTAACCATGCTCGGTTTCCATATGAAAAAAAATCTCCGATTGTATTGTTTGTTTATTTGATAGTTAAGTAACCGACTATCAAAATCTTGGCAGTTTTGAAAACCGTCGTTCATTGGTTCGATGAGACTGAGATCAAATAATTATGAATTATCTGAAAACCATTTCGAACCGACATGAGTGTCTGAATTGGGACATCCTAAAGATGATGGAAATATAAGATAGAGTTCTTTGTGATGCAAGGGCTACTTATCACTAATTTTGAGAGTGATTCCAAAAAGGATGTATGAGAAGTAGTACCTTCGGTTAGTTCATATCCTGAAAAACTTGTATGGATGAATGCTGACATAACATTGTTGCTTAGAGAACAGTGTTAGCATTCTATGTGAGATTTGCTAAGATGGTAAAACGTGGTTTAAAACTTGACACCCAGTAATGACTAAAACAAGGGATATGCTTCAGGACTATGTAGTTCGCTACCATTAGGGTATGGTCATCACCTGCATCTAGATCGATATTCTGAGATTATGTATGCTTGTGGCCATGGAAACATTTTATCAAAGACAACCAGGGTAATGACATGTCCAGTACTATCTACGAAGGGGTAGGTCGACCCATGATTCGCAGGGAGTCAGCTAAGGCTCTCAGTATATTTTTCTAGAGATGTACTGTGATAGGCAGTACCCTAGTAGCTTTGTTATTGTATGGAATCCATTTTCCAATACGTGCCTTTATAGGCTTAGTTGTAAACTGAATATGCTGTAGAATCTAATTAATGTAACTATTCCAGCTATGATTCTTTATTTATTTTAAACCCTAGACATTACTATAATATCACAAGACTTTCTATTAAATGGTTTGGTTATCATAAGGTAAAAATCCGTCCGTGTTTATGTGCGACATGGTCTTACGAGATATCTTTATCTTTGAAAGGTTTTATAACAATAAAAATCTATTTAATTTGTGTTTCTGCACTGGTCTACCAGACTGATTCGTGCATTTTTTTCTTATAATGCTTGGTTTAGATTTAGTTTTGGATGCTTTGAAGCTTTAGGTGACGAGTTGGATGCATCCAAGACATATTCACGTATCTTTTATTTCCGCTGCTTTTCTTATTTTGTATTCATCGGCATTTGTAAGGGCTGGCCGCTATAACCGTCCAGGCTGATGATAAGTTAGTTTACTCTGATTGATGTATGTATATTATAGTTTTTCTTCTATAAAGATCTATTGTATATTATATATATTACTTATCACGATGTGAGATTTGTTCTGTCTTTTCTTTCTTTTACCCCAACAATCTGTCTTTCCTGCACTTGGATACTCGGCATGTTTATACCGTGGATGTATTATTGTCAACTTTTGAGGTTTGAAAAGGCGGGTCGTTACAAGTGGTATCAGAGCTTAGGTTGAGCGAACACCTAGGCTTTGGTGGGGTAGACTCATTAGAGATAGGGTTAGTAACACATTAGAATGAGTTTGAGTGTGTGCGTGCGTGTGCGTGTTTATGAGTGTGTATGAGAGCGCGTATTTGTTAGTGCTACAAAATTATTTTATATTGTGTTGATTGGTTTTAAGTGGTTTATAAATTCTGGTCGATACAGAAGGAACAACTTATCAGTAGGGGTTTCTAAACTCTTGGACAAGGCAAATCGACACAATATTGTTTTGAAATCGGTAAATGAAATAATTTTACCTAGGATTATATTTTACATAAAAAGAATAATTTTTAGAAATTGATATAATTATATAAGATGTGTTTGTTTGTTAGGAGATGATAGTATCCAATTATTATCATTTATTGTCTTATTAGTGGTGCTTGGCCAGTTTATGAGCATTGACTATTTTTTGTTGATTAGTGAATAAAATGCCAGAATAGAGACTCTCTGAGTAGATGTAGGACGGTGATCCGAACCAGTATAAAAATCATGGTGTGCATGTTTCTACTTTTCAATTTTTATCTGTAGTTAGCTTAGAATTTTAATTATACACTTATATATGTAGCTTAGCCATATAGACACGATCCACTACACTTCCATGTTGTGTGATTTTATTGCCACTACTGTTATATTTATGTTGTTGCTGCTGTGATTACCATGCTTCAATTCTATATTTATATATTTGGCCATCACCAATCATTTACATAGTGACTTACAAGTAATATTGATCGATGCTACGCGATTAACAAGTGGTATAAGAGCACAATGATACATAAACCCTGACACAGTTTATTGAATATTTTATTAATATGTCATATATATGCACTTTCGTAGAAGGTCAGCTACTGTACGACCCTTACTATTTACTGGCAGTGATTACAATTTTTAGTCAACTCGGATGAAAATATATATGGAAGCAAATGGTCTTGAAATTTAGGATGCCACACAAACTCGATATGACGCTTAGACTACACAATTAAATAGGTGGACTCCCGAATAAAAGACTATTGCGACCAATAATTCAAAAGCTATGAATATTCTTTTTTGTGCTTTAGACAAAAATGAATTTACCAGATTTATGATATGTAGAACTGCTTATGATATTTAACACACTTTACATGTCACACACCAAGGAGCTAACGAGGTTAAACAGTCTAGAATTGCTATGCTAAAACAACAATTTCATACTTTTAGGATGAAGGATAATGAAAATATATCTGGTATATACTCCCGTATGCAAGGTATTACATATGCACAAGTTGTTCTAGGTGAAACTATATCTTAATTTGATATAGTCACAAAAATTTTAAACTCCTTGACAAATTATTTGGAAAGAAAAGTTTTAGCCATCGATGAAGCTAACAATCTTTCACAACTCAAGGTTAAGGAGTTAATTAGTATTCTAATGGCATATGAAGTAAATTTGTAGGCTAGGAAAATATTGAACCGAAAGAGAATGACCATCGAATTCCAGGTTGAGGATAACTCTGAACTAGACGTGGATGAAATGGCCTTCATTGCAAAAAATGACAGTAAGTTCAAAAAGCAAGTGAAGGGAGGCAATAATAATAACAATAGCTCGGGACTAAAATGCTTTAGCAACAATAAGTTCGGTCAAATCATAAAGGATTATCCACTTCAAAATAATGGAAAGAAAGAATCCAAGAAGAAAAATAAAATTGAGAAATTCAAAAAAAAGAAAAGGTCTGCATTTCATGCCACTTGGGATTACACAGACTCCTCATCATCTTCGAAGAGCGATAGCGATAGTGAAAAAGATAATGTCTATTTCATGGTCACAAAAGGTGAGGTACAATGTAATTTAACTTATAATGAATAATTTGAATTCTGCATAGAATTAAACAATAAATTTCAAAATTTACGAAAAACTCATCAAGAAATTAAGGCTAACTTAAATAGGGCAGAGTTAGAAATAACCTTGTTGAAAGATGAGAAAACTATTTTGGAAGAAGTAATTGAAAATAAAAAATAATCTTCAGAAAAATCTTCTTCTGAAAATGGAACAGAAATTTTATTTCAAAAAATGGATTTATCTAAAGAATGTGATTTTTTATAGGATTTAAATAACGATTCAACATTTTCAAATGACATTTAATCTCTAAAATCGATTATTTAGAAAATAAAAATATTGGCTTTATTAAAGGATAAAAGAATGAGAAAATTCACAAAGCTCTTCTAAAAATTTAACATTTAAAATTTCTTTAGTAGAAAATGAGCTTGACTCTTACAGAAATGAAAACGTCAAATTATTAAAACAAAATTGTGAATTAACTTTAAAAATAAAAATTCTTGATTTTGAAAATTTAGATTTTAAATAAAAAATAGAAAAGATTTCTACAAATACTTCAAAATTTATAAAGGTTAAGAAAATTTATCAAATTTGATAAAAATTTCTAGACCATCACATAATAAAAATGGATTGGGTTTCAAGAAAAATAAAAGCAAGAAAACTCCAAAGAAAGATAGGTTTCTATATACAAAAATTTGAAAAATCTAGTAACTCTAAAAGAAAAAAAGGAATATCTAAAAATAAGGTAATAAAAGTATGGATTCCTAAAACCAATGATAATCTTATTAGAAAAAATATTTATGGATAAGTTTTTCTCTGATGTTTTAATATTAATTACCCTTTTAAAGGTTTTACCAAACCCACCTAGGTATGGTTAACTAAAACTATGGGTGAGCGTTCAATTGGTTCGGTCGGTTTTGAGGTAAAAAATGTCAACCCGAATTGAAACTGAAAAAAATTAAAACCGAACCGAATTAATTTCAGTTAATTCGATCGGTAACCGATTTAACCGAACTAAAAAAGAAAGTAAGAGAATTTACCATATGTTATTATTCAAATGATTGATTTAGTCAATCGAAAATATATATTCATGTTTATATAAACTATATTGAGTATTTATTTTAAGTTTATAAGAAAAATTAACATATTTTTAATAGATAAGGTTTGTATTTTATTACTAAACCGATTGTTAAGAGTATTACAATGCCATGAATTTGGATAATATAATAAAAGTTTGGTTAATCCGGTTAAATCGATAACCAAAATAAAATGATTTTACAAACCGAATTCAAAACGATATAATTTCATAACCGTACCGAACTGACCGAAATGAAACGGTTTGGTCAATTAATTCGGTTCTAACCGAATACTACTCACCTCTACCTAACCCAACCCCAGGACCTAACGTAGGAAGTGAGTACCAATAAATTTATTTATTTTTATAGGTATCCACACAGATTAGTAAAAAGAGAAGATGAATTCTAGATAGTAGATGTTCTAACCACACGATGGAAAACTCCAATATGCTTGCCAATATTAGACCAATGAATGGAGGTACCAAATCCTTCAGTGACAATTCCAAAGGATGTATCATCGGAATAGGGGACGTCGGCAATGATAGTAATCCAAACTCACCCTTAATTACTACTGTTTACTTGGTTAAAAATTTAAAACACAATCTTTTAACTATTATCAACTATGCAATATAGTTTTAAAATTAATTTTGAAAAAGATGGCTGTAATAATTTTTACCAAAAAAGAAGATTAATTTTTGAATGTATAAGAAAATGAAATATTTATATCTTAAATATGAAAGTTAATAACGATAGTAACATGTGCCGTGTAGCAAATTCGAAAGATCCATGGGTTTGGCACAAAGGTTTCTGTCGTATAACTTTAAACTATTGAATAAATTATCAAAACATGAATTGTAGGAGGTCTACCTAAAATGAGTTTTAAAGAAAATAACTTATGTGATGCTTGTCCAAAAGGTAAACTAAGAAAATCATCTTTTAAATCTATAAATGAAATTTCTACTAATCAACATTTGGAATTACTTCACTTAGATTTATTTGGTCCGACTCAAGTTAAATCAATAAATCATAATAAATAGGTTTTTGTAATTATTGATGAATTTTCAAGATATACTTGGACTTTGTTTTTAAAGCATAAAAGTGATACTTTCAAAATGTTTAGAAATTTTGAAAAAAGAATTCAAAACTTAAAAGTTAAAAATATTAGAAGCGATCACAGAGGAGAGTTCTAAATTACGATTTTACAAACTTTTGTAATAAAAAGGGAATTAATCATAACTTTTATTTTCCCAGAACACCTCCACAAAATGGTGTTGTGGAAAGAAAAAATAAAACTTTACAAGAGTGTTCTAGAAATTACTATAGCACTAATTTACCTTAGAATTTCTGGATTGAAATAGTTACTACTTCCTATTATGCTCTAAACTGCATTTCAATAAGACTGAAAACTAAAAGGACCATATATGAACCTTTTTATCAAAGAAAACCAAAGATATCTTATTTTAGAGTTTTTGGAGCAAAATGTTATATTTTAAATACTATAATCTAGGTAAATTAGACTCTAAAGCCGATGAATGAATCTTTATTTGTTATTTAGAAAGAAGTAAAGCATACCTAATTTTTAATAAAAGAACAAATACAATTGAAGAAACCATACACTTTTCCTTCGATGAAAACCTTAACAGAACTAAAGATGATATTGAAATAACCAATATTAATCAATCTACAAATACTACTCAAAATATTGAACAAGATAATTAAATGGAAATACTCAAGAAATAAATGAATCTCCATAACAAAATATAAACATAGAACCCCCTAGAATTTTAAGAGACCAACATATAAAAATGTTTTAGGAGACGTTAGTACTAAAGATTTATCTAAGAGACAACTATGAGTGGGGAGATGATTCAGAGGTGAGAGGATAATTTGAGTTGCTTTCAATCAAAGTTAATGTTCTAATGGGTCATCAATCACTATGCACCACCTCGCCAGACAATATCCAGTTTGTTGTACTTAGGAAAACCTACTATACGAGCATTGGAAGGATGCATTTGAAGTCACTAACAAATCATCACTGAACAACTCAGTTCTTAATAATGAACATACTTCCTCTTTACCCAATAACATCATAAAGTTTGAAACTTGACTTTTGTAGGTTAATGTGGTAGAGAATGATGTTTGCTTGCTATCAACTTAATGTACATTAAATAAACAACAAATCATTCCCCCACACCCACCACCCTTGCTACAAACAATCCATAATGGGACGATGCAAGAGAAATCATCAATAAACATAAAAAACAGTACTAAGAAAAATCAAATGGAGGTTTCTTTTCACTTGTGAATACCTTAAAATGAGTTATAACTATGAAATGATTATCACTTGGAATGTAAGGGGCTTAAATAACCCAGAGAGACACTTGGATTTTAGGAAATTGATCTATAAACGAAGTGTTGAAATCCAGTCTGCATATCCCTACATGGGGGCAACATATGAGTTGGGCCAATACCTTTTAACAAAAGGAATCCCTTGTTGTTACCTGCGACCAAACTCATTTATATACCACTCCACTTCCATTATTTTTCACGATGTGGGATTATTCTTTTCTAATAGCCACCAAAGCCAAAAAATCCTCTCAATCACCAATCAAACATCTCCCCTCCCACATACCTTATCTTCCAAACAACAAATTTCCCATGAAAATCAACATATGACCCTCACATTAGCGTTGAACCATGAAGCAGATATAGGTTCCCAAATGGGGCATTTCACCAGAAGGACAAACTATGCAGTCCAATTAGTTTATAGGACACACATTCAAAGAAATTACTTTCAAGGCCAAAGTCAGCATAATAATTACTTTCAAGGACAAAGTCAGCAGTCTAATTACTTTCAAGGACATAATTTCATAGGTTTTTAGGCCCTAGAAACTAATTATTTTACGTTTTGTCCTTGAAAGTAATTATTTCAATTGTGTGTCCTCGAAAGTAATTCCATTTGCTAAAGAGGCCCTTGTGGCTAATTTCCACTTCCCAAATCCAGTTGTCCTTTCAACACACTAAACTCCTTATCACCAAAGTTCCAAGACTGGAACGCTCTTCACTCTCAACATGATCTCCTCCATCTTTATTGTCCATATTGCACAAAATCTCCCTTTCCATCCAAATAAGTAATAGCAAAATTACCACCAGATCTATCGCTCTTTCTAGAAACCATTGATGCACAGATTTAAACAAATAACCTTGCTCTGATACAATGTTGAAATCCAATCCACACATCCCTACGTGGGGGCAACATATGAGTTTGGCCAACACCTTTTAACAAAAGGAATCTCTTGTAGTTACATGCGACCAAAATCATTTATATACCACTCCACTTCCATTATTTTTCACAGTGTGGGACTATTCTTTTCTATTATGCACCCATTATCCATATACAATGCGAGACAACCCAACACAAAGTCCATTACTAGTTGCTTTGCTAGAAAATAAAATAAAAGAAGCTAATTTGCCAAAATTGAAGAGGAAGTTCAACAATAACTGGAAATGATATGACAAGCTAACTTCTCGCAATAAATATAGAGTTAAGTCATGATCGATACCAACTTCTGGAGTAGTTACCTTATTTTCCATCGCCGAGAACACTTAATTGCCATATTAAATAATAAAGGGGAGAAAATTTCATTGCATTTTTCATATATTCCTTCGATTTAGAATCTGATATAAAATCACTTTGGGAACATTTGAAAAAGTAAGCAAACACTTTTGGTATTCCATGGTGCATGATAGGTGATTACAATTGTGTAAGTCACATTAGTCAAAAGTTAGTGGGAAATGCGTTAAGCTCATATAAATTTATATAAAGGGTTTGAAACACTCATGTAGATCTTGCCTATTTAAAAACACTGCAACAAAATCTAACATGGTCTTTATCAACACACGTTGATTCGAAATATTTATAAATTCATCAGCTTGGTATACCCTTAGAAACAAGTGACCATGACCCTATTATTACACTTGAATGACTTAATACTAAAATTCTTCCTCTAACCATTCGAGTCTAGGGATTATTGTATTTCAAATCAAAAGTATAAAATTTTAGATCAAGAGTATAAAATCATAGTTGAATCCTTGCTAAATTTGCCATAAAACCAATATAGTATGTATGATTTATTGAACATGAAAAAAACTAAAAAAACATACTAAGAAACTAGAGTGAAAGTCAACAAAACTTTGGCACTAAGCTAGAGGAATACAGAGAAAAATGCTAATTTTTTACAAATAGAATTGGTACAGACTATAGTTAAATAAATGCACTGGATTTTTTCAAAGCCCAGAAAAAACTAGAAAACAATTTGAGGAAACAAGCATGGGATGCAGAGCAAAAATCCAAATGCAATTGGTTACAGTATGAGGATGAAAGCAAAATAAATTTTCCATCAAAAAATGAATACAGGGAAGTTCTCTAATAGTATGCATAACCTGATTTATGAAAATGAAACAATTGCGTAACTCAAGAAGAAGTAGCCGAGGAAGAATTCGAATGCCACAATGGATTATTCAATAAAGAAAATCAACTATAACATTTTTCTCACATCATAGTCAAAAGAAAGCAATAGGATGTGGCAAAAATTATCTCAATGAACAAGTAAGTGAAACTGAAATCAAAAATACCATTTTTAGCATTGCAAATGAAGCTACCTTGGTCCGGATGAATTGAACTCATGCTTTTACAAATAATACCAGGGAAAACTCAAAAGCCATATAGTAGATGTAGTACATAGTGTGTTTCAGACAGAGAATAAATAAGAGAGTGCAATCATGCATATCTTACTATGATTCCCAAACGCAAAAACCTAGTATCAATTTCTCATTATAGACTAATAGCATGTTCTATACTCTACAGGGCAATTGCTAAAGTGCTTGCTTACAGAATCAAGAATTCTTTTAAAAGAACAAATTTGGCAAACCAAACAACATTCACTCCAAAAAGAAAGATATAACGAAATGCATCATGTTGATCCATGAGAATATTAGAAAATTTAATCCCAAAAGCAACAACAAGATGTGCCTAAAATTGATATGAAAAAAAAGCTTATGATAGTGTAAACAAAAACTTCATAATACACATGTTGAGTGTAACGACCCACTTTTCCATACAGTTTAAACTGAAAATAAACCACATATGTCCAACCCAAATTAAACAGAAAAGCAGATAGTTAGGGGAAAAAAAGAAGAAAGAAGACAAGTAGAAACTAAACAACACAGAATCTCACAGCGGAAGGAATAATCTATAATAGATAACAAATCTTTACACAAAGACGAAACTGTAATATATGTATATTCAAACATCAATCAGAGTATACTAACCTATTTCAGCCCGGATAGTTATAACAACTTGTCCTTACAATTGCTGATAAATACAATCATGAATGCAACGAAAAAAATAACCATGTACGTGAATACGTCTCTGGGCCTCCAGCTCGTCCCCTGAAGCTCCATAAATATCCAACTAAACCTGGAAATATGCTCGGTCTGATCCGAGCATTATAGGAAATAGAGCCCGGGTCAGTCTGGTAAAACCAACGCGAGAAACACAATCAAATGGATTTTAAAGTTTAAATAACTTTTCAAAACAAGGGTAACTCCTAAGACCACGCTGTATATAAACACGGACATGTTTTAACCTTACGATAACTAAATCCTTTATATTAGAAAATACAGTGATATTATAATAATGTCTAAGGGCGAAAATAATAATAATCACATAGCTGTGATGCTCGTGAGTGTACATCACAACAATACTAATATAAATTTGAAAACCGATAAGGCACGTTCGTTAATTGTGTAGGATTTCCATGGAGGTGCCCTCAATACTTCGAGGAACAGTCCCTCTACACAAGGATCAGAGATATTCTTCCTAAGCAGCATACATCCCTAGTGATGTACCATAGGAAAAACATAGCTGGTCTCGCTAAAACCAAGTGCATCGCCCCATGCATGCATAACAACTATAAGTGACATCTAGGAGGAGCCGACTACACCCTATAGGTTTACCAACTCTACTGGCCATGCCTCCTATCTCTGGTTTTAGTTATTCCCTCCGATGAGGCTACGTTTGGCATTCCAGCTTACGCACCGCTACCAAATAGACCACAGAATCCCATATGAATTCCAATACCCCAACGAGTCTCAGAATCGCACATAGGTTCCCACATCTCAATTAGATCTTGGAATCATACTCAGATTCCCATACCCCAACGGGTCTTGGAATCACACATGGATCCCAACATCTTAACATATCACGAATCTCCTCTATAGAACCGTATATGGTTTTCGGAGTGGTCATGGGTTTCGAGTCATCTCTTACGAGTACACTCTTCCGCTTCCCGGGTCCTCCACAAAACCAAACACCGATTCCCGGAATGCTCAATACCGATTCTTTAGGAAATAATCAGACAATACATAAGAGCGGGGATCACCCCTAACCATATAAGTAGACGAATCTCCTTATCATTTGTCCTAGAATAACGAAACTAGTTTATACGTACAGTATAGCACCACCAACGGTAACTGTACCATATAATCCCCGTGTTTCCACTAGATATTTCCAGAGTTAAAATCCTTCGGTGTTAAGTAGGGAATATTTTCCTACTACCAAAATTAAGAAGGTTTACATATTGAGGCCAAGATTTGATAGTCGGTTATTTAACAATCAAATAAACAAACATTCAAAACAAAGATTTCATTTCCCATGAAATCACCAAGCCTCTTAAATTAATCTTTCATTAATATAAAATCACATTTCAAATACTTGGAAATCACTTCCAAAACTTAGAAAATATAACCATATACTTATCTCAATAGTATAAGTGTAATCACAAACCATTTTGCTTCCAAAACTTAAAAACTTGAAAACTCTAAGAAATAGATTTTTTTTGAAAGTATCGTTCAATAACAATCATGGATCGCAATTTACTCAATGGCTGCGTCATGATCCTAGCGAATCCACAGTAAACTGTTGGCAATCCCTGCCCCTCGAATTACGCCATGAATATCCACCACCCTTTTTCTGCATTTCTTTATCTTATAAATATTTCCAAATTTATTTATAAAGCTTCTTTATAAATCTTCAATCTAATTATAAACATTCTTTATAAATCTCAAAACCCAATTTATAAAACTTCTCCTCTCGGATTTTAAAACTCATTTATAAGTCCATTTATAAATATCCAAAGCCATTTATATAATCCTTCCCATATTTAATTCAACTCATTAATAGAATCTTTAAATCAATAAGGTCCTCTTGATAATCCATAAGTTATTTAAAATAGCTTTATATAACAAATTACTATTTAAACATCCTTCTATTTCATTTGAATCAAATCTTAATTAAAATAATACTTTTAGAATCTATTTAATAATGTATTAAATTAATTTCAAACACTATTATTCTATTAATAAGTTAACATCAAAACAATATTAATATAATATTAATTAACTTTACAATGTTATTAGAATAGTAATTAATTAACCTGAACTAATATTGATATAAAAATTAATTATCCTTTAAATATAATTAAATAACTTAAATCAATATAATTAATTAACTTTAATTAAAAATTAAAGTATTGTTAAATCATTTTAAATAGGTAATTAAATTAAAATAAAACATTTTAAAACTAATAACTAAATAACTTTAAAATAATAATTAAACATTCATTAAGGAATAACCTTTAAGAATCATATTAATAAAATAATTAACTTAAAACATTATTAAACCAATTGTAAATTATCTTTAAAATATTATTATTATTATTAACAAGTCATTATCTTTTATAATCTTACTACTAAATAATAATTATCTTTAAACCTTATAATAAAAATAATTATTTTTAAATAATTTCCAAATCAATAATTAGCTTTTCAAATTTTGAAGGAGGCTTAACGATTACCATGGTACTTAAATAAGCTACCATGTTGTTCAATTTAACCTTTCAAGTTAATAACAGATATTTACATAATCCACGACTATGTAAATAAATCCAACACTTAACTACCATTGGTTAATATATCACTAATTCAACTGCCGTATTATTTACGATATATAATCAAACGTCCTAAACTATAAAATAGCAGAATGGGGATTTATTCCGCTAATTAATTGGCAAATTAATTTAATTAGTGAAACGGTGTTTTATTTGCTAAACAGATGTCCAATTACCATATTCAATCCAGTTTAACTCAATAGTAATTTATTTGGCCAAATAAACATAAATATTTAAGGTATATAAATTTTAATCAACATTATTATTAAAATAACGTGATTTAAATCCTATCCGTTTTCTTATGTCATAAATTTTTACATGTCTGAAACTACTGACTAATTATATTGTATCATTATACTTGCTAATACGATTCCAACGCAAAAACCCGCGTATAAAACATACTAAATATGGGCAAGTTACCACTATTTCAAGTTAACCCGTTAATTTATATATAAAATAATAAAACATAGAATAAACATTGCTCACCACAACACCTTTGGCCCAAAGCCTAACCAAGACCCAACCGCCTTGCACGGTGCCATCTTCTTCTTCCAAAAATGATTTCCTGGAACCAAGCTTTTCGTGCACATGGTACACGTACGCGCCTGCTCCATTACCTAAATCCACGAACGAGCTCTACCCACATGACCGCCATCGCCCCCTCACCATAACGCAACCATCATCACCCCCTCCGACCTCCTTCCCAAAGATCCGACCGCGAGCCCCCAATCCAAGAAGTCGCGTACAAGTGAAATACGTGCGATGTTTTCCGACGTCGAAACCAACCAATACTTCACCTCTCGAAGCCCTCTCCTCCATGATCACAACGCCAATATCCATTTCTCCTATCGACCCTCCAAGCTCCGACGATCATAAACCCTAGTTTTCGATGATCGTCGGTCATCAACATGAAACATTGCCGAATCCATACCAAAAATTCTCCTCCTCCATACGAACTCAATGGTGTAGACGATATTGAGTAATTCCTTACGGATTGAGAGATTGTAATTTTCAAAGTTTTGAACATACTTTTCCCGCTAACTGAAATATGAGGATTACTCGATGGATACTCGAGGAAATTGGATGTCGTCAGTTTCTAAAAATAGTTCGGATCAATACGAACAACTTTCATGTTGATCGCTATGGTTAAATCTCAACGGATTGGGAGGTATAGGTTTTTCAAGGAGATGAACAAAAATGTTTACTCTATTTGTGAACATACTGTAAGCTAAAAAATGGGGAGATGGATTGAAGAGATCGAAATGCAGTGAGGTTGAGATGCTGCCTTCTTATACCCAAAACTAACATGTCCCTTAATCCATTTCCATGTCAAAAATCAAGGGGACAAGGAAACATCGGCGGCTGGTAGGGTAGAAGATGGACAAAGAGTTGGCTGTGTTGAAGTAAAGACTGCTCTGTACTTGGGTTTGATTTTGTAAAGATTTTGGTACCCCTCTGCCCCTTATTGCGTCCGATTACAAGCCGTGATCGACAGAATATAAAATGCGATCACGCACAACAACGCAATGTGATCCCAAAATGACAGTAAAACACATCGGTTAACAAGTTATGTAAATTTCCAAAAATGCCAACATTTGACGTAAAATACGTCAAACGAGAATTTACTTATTTTCCCAAATTAAAATTATGGAAAAATCCTATAAATTAAATTAAAAATACGTCATTAAAAATCAAGTCCAAATTTGAAACAAAGATTTTATTACAATTTAATTCAAATCCGAATATTTAAACAAATTAAATATTCAAATTCGAAGACCCAAAAATACGGGTCGTTACACTCTCCTCCCTTAAAAGAATTTCGTCTCCGAAATTTCAGCACAAGACCACTCAATACTATTGATAAGCCCGATCATTTATATACAGAATCTAATTCGATCACTACTCGAATACATGACCTCACTTCCAAACCGGTATCGTTCACCCGATTTAGTAGTGCGGACCCTGATCACTCTCCTTGATTAGGAACCTCTGCTATCTACATAGCGTAGCTATGATAGAAAAACTTAGTTACATATCAAGAACCCTCATCAAGTGTTCGCCGTCAAAAATTGAGTAATAGATCCTTATTTGGAACGGTGTGAAACACGTCAAAGTCTTGTACTCGAATGTTTGATCAAAACTATATGAAGAGAGAAATAATCTATGTCCACCTTCGCACTTATTCAATTGGTTATTCCTAATACCAATTTTACTCTCATTAAAATATTTATGAAAAACATTTCATATTACTCCCTTTAATTTGTAAAACTTATAAAATTCCCTATCATTCCTTAAGGGTATACAAAACTGTAATTCAAACTTTTATTTTTGAATTCACTTAAGAATTAAAAACACCCGGTTTCAAATCAAAATACTTATTTTTGAAATGATACAATATATTCTAAAAATTTAAGGGTCAAATACTTGGATAAAACTTTTGAAATGATATTATATATATAGCCTAAGGAACACCAAAATTATTCCAAGGAACCGGACATTACCAAACAGTATCATACATTCTTTACAAGAAGGATAATACTCAAGAGAAACGTTTACCATCCGAACGTAGCTCTTGCCCATTTTTTGTTATTTTCGAGCCACTCGAACTAGTTAACTTAAAACTACTTCTTTCTTCGAACCCATTTTGAAACAATATCATAAATATATTTCCAGCAAAATATTTCAACAAAATATCCAATTCCAGTTTGCTTTGGATTCGCTCGGATTCGAACTCGTTCTGATCGTACAATGGAAAAGAAAATAATTTACTAAGTGCACAATACCGTTCGCCTAAGCAAACATCTGATCGTCACATAGAAAATTATTTTATTCATCACAAAACAAATCGGGACTCGTTTCCCAAATCAAATCCAAAGGAATACCTATTTCTTTTGAATTCTCTTTTTTAAAAGAATTTGTACTTAAAATATATTTTCAAAGCAACTATTTCAAAAATATTGATTCGCCGAAAACCCCTTTAAGAAAACTATTATTACCATTTCCAAAATCATTCATACTTCAAAACTATCTCAGTTAAAATTATTATTTCTTTTTCCCACAAATCATTTAAAATAATTATATACATATTTACTCTATGGTAAATCAAATCATACTTTTGAAATCAAATCAAAATTTATTTTATCTAAACAATTATATAGTGAGATCCTAATGGTAGCAGCCCCTTACTTAGAAATGTTTTTATCCCAAGAACATTTTCAATTACTATTATTAACCTGTAAACAATGAAAATCATTTACCCAAAATCACCGGGATTTGAACTCTCGAATTCCTTTTATTTATACACATTTTAATAAATCAAATTTATAAAATTTATCTCTTAAAAAGAATCGTTCCTCAAAAATTTATTTCGAAAATATTCTAGCTTTATTATATAAATCATTCTTCAAGTATTATTTCAGAAATATTTAAGTTTCTCTTTAATATCTTCTTTTATAAAATTCCAATTTAATACAACCACTTTTTTACTCAATCATTTTAAAAATATTCCAAATTTTTTTAATAAAACAACACTTATTAAAACTTAATCAAATCAACCTTTATATAAAATTGTTTCTAAATATTCTTTTCAAAATATTCAAATTTTCTTTTGAATAAACAACCCTTATAAATCAAATTTTAACTCAACATTATCAACAAACGCCTTATATATATATTCAAATTGTGAAACTTAATTCATAAGGTATTCATTTTATTGTTCCCAAATTCCTATCTACCGAATCCAGATTTCAAAAATGAAGATTCAAGATAGATTAGCCAATAACGGTCAATGCTCATAAACGGCAAGCATGACCAATCAAATCCTAAATGATAATGATGGAATACTATTATTCCTAACAACCGAGCACAATCAATAATAACTATATTAAATTTTTGAAAAATTATTTTTTTATATATATACTGTATATTATAGGTAAAATTATTTCATTTACCTAGTTTAAAACAATACCGTGTCAATTGGTCTTGTTCGAGTGTTTAGGAAATCCCTATCGATAACGTTAACCAAACGCATCGACCAGAATTCTTAAGCCACTCAACAGATCAAACAACACAATATAAAATACTTTTTATATCACTAACAAATACGCGCTCTTATATATATACTCTCAAACTCATCCTAGGGTCTCACTTACCCTATCTCAAATGAGTCAACCCCACCAAGCCTAGGTGTTCGCTCAACCTAAGCTCTGATACCACGTGTAACGACTCACTTTTCTGTATAGTTTAAGCTGACAATAAACCACACATATCCAACCCAAATTGAACCGTAAAACAGATAGTTAGGGAAAAAAAGAAAAAAGAAGACAAGAAGAAACTAAATAACACATAATCTCACGGCGGAACGAATAATCTATAATAGATAACAGATCTTTACACAAAGACGAAACTGTAATATATGTATATTCAAACATTAATCAGAGTATACTAACCTATTTTAGCTTGGATAGTTATAACAACCCGTCCTTACAATTTTTGATAAATACAATCATGAATGCAACGAAAAAAGAACCATGTATGTGAATACGTGTCTGGGCCTCCACACGTCCCCTGAAGCTCCAAAAATATCCAACTAAACCTGAAAATATGCTCGGTCTGACCCGAGCATTATAGGAAACAACACCTAGGCCAGTCTGGTAAAACCAGCGTGAGAAACACAATCAAATGGATTTTAAAGTTTAAATAACTTTTCAAAACAAGGGTATCTCGTAAGACCACGCCATACATAAACATGGACGGGTTTTTACCTTACGATAACTAAATCCTTTATATTAGAAAATACAGTGATATTATAATAATGTCTAAGGTGATAATAATAATAATCACATAGCTGTGATGTTCGTGACTGTACATCACAACAATACTAATATAAAATCGAAAACCGATAAGGCACGTTCGTTAATTGTGTAGGATTTCCATAGAGGTGCCCTCAATACTTCGAGGAACACTCCCCCGCACAAGGATTAGTGATATCCTTATGAAGCAGCATACATCCCTAGTGATGTACCATAGGAAAAACATAGCTGGTCTCCCTACGACCGAGTGCATCACCCCATGCATGCATAACAACTATAAGTGACATTTAGGAGGAGCCGACTACACCCTATGGGTTTGCCAACCCTACTGGCCATGCCTCCTATCTGTGGTTTTAGTCATTCCCGCCGATGAGGCTTCGTCTGGCATTCCAGCTTACGCACCGCCACCAACTAGATCATAGAATCCCACATAGATTCCAATACCCCAACGGGTCTCGGAATCGCACATAGATTCTCACATCTCAATTAGATCTTGGAATCACACCCGAATTCCCATACCCCAACAGGTCTCGGAATCACACATGGATCCCAACATCTCAATATATCATGAATCTCCTCCACAGAAACGTATATGGTTTTCGGAGTGGTCACGGGTTTCGAGTCTCTTACGAGTACACTCTTTCGCTTCCTGGGTCCTTCACAAAACCAAATGCCGATTTTCGGAATGCTCAATACTTGTTTTTTGGAAATAATCAGACAATACATAAGAGTGGGGATAACCCCCTAACCGTTTAAGTGGACGGATCTCCTTATCATTTGTCATAGAAGAACGAAATGAGTTTATACGTACACTATAGCACCACCGACGGTAACTGTACCATATAAACCCCGTGTTTCCTCTAGATATTTCCAGAGTTAAAATCCTTCGGTGTTAAGTAGGGAATATTTTCCTACCACCAAAATTAAGAAGGATTACAAATTTAGGCCAAGATTTGGTAATCGGTTATTTAACTATCAAATAAACAAACATTCAAAATAAAGATTTCATTTCCCACGAAAATCACCAAGCCTCTTAAATTAATCTTTCATTAATATAAAATCACATTTCAAATACTTGGAAATCACCTCCATATACTTATCTCAACAGGATACGTATATTCACAAACCACTATATTTTCGATAATTAGAAAATATAACCATATACTTATCTCAATAGTATAAGTGTATTCACAAACCATTTTGCTTCCAAAACTTGAAAACTCTAAGAAATAGATTTTTTTTGAAAGTATCGTTCAATAACAATCATGGATCGTAATTTACTTAATGGTTGCATCGTGATCCCAGTGAATCCACAGTAAACTGTAGGCAATCCCTGCCCCTCGAATTACGCCATGAATATTCACCACCCTTATTCTACATTTCTTTATCTTATAAATATTTCCAAATTTATTTATAAAGCTTCTTTATAGATCTTCAATCTAATTATAAACATTCTTTATAAATCTTAAGACCCAATTTATAAAAGGGGCATTTCACCAGAAGGACAAACTTTGCAGTCCAATTAGTTTCTAGGACACACATTCAAAGAAATTACTTTTAAGGCTAAAGTCAGCAGAATAATTACTTTCAAGGACAAAGTCAGCAGTCCAATTACTTTCAAAGGTATAATTCCATAGGTTTTTAGGCCCTAGAAACTAATTATTTTACGTTTTGTCCTTGAAAGTAATTATTTCAGTTGTGTGTCCTAGAAACTAATTCCACTTACTAAAGAAGCTCTTGTGGCTAATTACCACTTTATAAAACTTCTCCTCTCAGATTTTAAAACTCATTTATAAGTCCTTTTATAAATATCCAAAGCCATTTATATAATTCTTCCCATATTTAATTCAACTCATTAGTCGACTCTTTAAATCAGTAAGGTCCTCTTGATAAACCATAAGTTATTTAAAATAGCTTAAATAACAAATTACTATTTAAACATCCTTCTATTTCATTAGAATCAAATCTTATTTAAAATAATACTTTTAGAATCTATTTAATAATGTATTAAAATAATTTCAAACACTATTATTGTATTAATAAGTTAACTGAAAAACAGTATTAATATAATAATTAATTAACTTTACAGTGTTATTAAAATAGTAATTAATTAACCTTAAACTAATATTGATATAAAAATTAATTATCCTTTAAATATAATTAAATAACTTAAATCAATATAATTAATTCACTTTAATTAAAAATTAAAGTATTGCTAAATCATTTAAATAGGTAATTAAATTAAATTAAAATAAAAAGAAATATTTTAAAAATAATAACTAAATAACTTTAAAATAATAATTAAACATTCATTAAGGAATAACCTTTAAGAATCATATTTTTTTTAGCAAAGCCAGCGGGGTTAAATGGCCCCTACCATTTATTTATATCAATAAGCAAGACTTACAATAAAAATGCAGAAAAGCATACAAGGAGGTTACAGAAGAAGAGAGAAAAACATATAGGAAGAGAGAAAAACATATAGGAAGAGAAAATAAACCAACATCTATGACCACTAACTATGACCACATAACCTGAGTAGCAGCATCAAATGAGTAAGGGGACAGAGTGATCATAGTGTGAATTTTCTGGCAAATCTCATAATAAATCTGCATTCTATTCTCGCTTATACGATTGAAGTTTCTGCAGTTCCTTTCCTCCCAAATTACAGTAACCATAACTTTGATCATGATTAGCAGTTTATATGTCGATTGTTATTTCCACCTAGTTGCTTGATATATACTAGTGTGTAAATGAGTAGCTGAATTATAAGTGATGCACATCTTCTACCGCTGAAGAGCAAAAAATGCAGGAGGTAGAGACATTTATTCCTCTCAATGCTAGATTTCCTAAAGTGTGCAGAGCATTTCTAAACACCTTCCAAAGCATAAAATTATACCTTCCATCTGCATACTTATTCCATATTCGTTTATACCATGGGAAGATGTTCTAATTCTTCTCTCCAGCAAGCGTTTTGTAGACTGTCTGTGTGGAATGGTCTCTGAGGTCCTCTGACCATTTGTAATCTTCTGTCTGGTTGTAGCTGTATGTTTCATCATTATGTTTATCCCATAGGGCTTCTATGGAATTGCTTGTTTGATGCAAGGAGATTTTTCCATTGATTATATAGCTCGTGGCTTTTGCATTTAAGGAGATACCAGTCTGAGTTAAATTTTCATATGAGAGCATCTTCTGTAGTATCAAGCCTTTTTTGATCCAAGGGGTAGACTAGAATTTAGATGAACTGTCGAAGGCAAGAAGGAGTTTTGTATGAGGTAGCAATATATCACGTACTTTTAACATTGTTTTCCAGACCCAGCTCTGAGAGTGTTTACTTTCTGCTAGCCATATTTCTTCACCTTTCAAGTTGTATCTGATGGTCCATTGAACCCAAAGCGAATCTGATTTTGTAATAAGGTTTTGGAAGTGTTTTGATAAGGTAGCCACATTCCAAATTTTCATATTCTTAATCCCCAAACCCCCTTGTCTCTTAGGTAATTCCAGTTTCGTATATGCAATGGGAGACAATTTTCTAGAGTGTATTGTACCAGACCATAAAATTTTTATTTTGGCAGATCTGATCATGACTATTAATTTTGTTGGCAGCAGAAATGTTCTACTCCATTAAACTATCATGGAGAGATCCAATAAACTATCATAGAGAGAATGATAGCATTTATTATAACGAGTCTCCTTGGTTGTGAAATGTATCTATTTTCCCATCTGTTCATAACTACAGTTATTTTTTCATAGAGTGGAACACATTGAGCTTGAAAGGTTAAGAATCATATTAATAAAATAATTAACTTAAAACATTATCAAACCAATTATAAATTATCTTTAAAATATTATTATTATTAATAAGTTATTATATTTTAAAATCTTACTACTAAATAATAATTACCTTTAAACCTTATAATAAAAATAATTATTTTTTAATAATTTCTATATCAATAATTTGCTTTTCAAATTTCGAAGGAGGCTTAACGATCACTATGGTACTTAAATAAGCTACCATGTTATTCAATTTAATTTTTCAAGTGAATAACGAATATTCACATAATCCACGACTATGTAAATAAATCCAACACTTAACTGCCATTGGTTAGTATATCACTAATTCATTTGCCATATTATTTACGATATATAATCAGACGTCCAAAACTATGAAATAGCAGAACGGGAATTTATTCTGCTAATTAATTGCCAAACTAAATTTAATTAGTGGAACGGTGTTTTATTCCGCTAAACAGAGGTCCAATTACCATATTCAATCTAGTTTAACTCAACAGTAATTTATTTGGCCAAATAAACATCAATATTTAAGATATATAAATTTTAATCAATGTTATTATTAAAATAACGTGATTTAAATCATGTCCATTTTCTTTTGTCATAAAGTTTTACATGTCCAAAGCTACCGACTAATTATATTTCATCGTTATACTTGCTGATATGATTCCAACACAAAAACTCGCATATAAACAGACTAAATATGAGCAAGTTATCACTATTTCAAGTTAACCCATTAATTTATATATAAAATAATAAAACATAGAATAAACATTGCTCACCACAATGCCTTCGGCCCAAAGCCCAACCAAGACCTGACCGCCTAACACGGTGCCATCTTCCTCTTCCAAAAATGATTTCCTAGAAGCAAGCTTTTCGTGCACATGGTGCACGCACCCGCCTGCTCCATTACCCAAATCCACGAACGAGCTCTACCCACATAATCGCCATCGCCCCCTCACCATGACGCAACCATCATCACACCCTCCGGCCTCCTCCCCTAAGATCCAACGCGAGTCCCCAACCCAAGAAGTCGCATACAGGTGAAATACGCGAGACATTTTCCGACGTCGAAACCATCCAAAACTTCACAACTCAAAGACCTCTCCTCCATGATCACAATGCCAATATCCATTTCTCCTATCGACCCTCCAAAATTCGACGATAATCAACCCTAGTTTTCGATGATCGTCGGTCATCGACACGAAACGTTGCCGAATCCATACCAAAAATTCTCCTCCTCCATACGAACTCAATGGCGTAGACGACATCGAGTAATTCCTTACGGATTGAGAGATTTTAATTTTTGAAGTTTTGAACATACTTTTCCCGCTAACTGAAATATGAGGATTACTCGATGGATACTTGACGAAATTGGATGCTGTCAATTTCTAAAAATAGTTCGGATCAATACGAACAACTTTTGTGTTGATCACTATGGTTAAATCTTAATGGATTGGGAGGTGTAGATTTTTCAAGGAGATGAACGAAAACGTTTACTCTATTTTTGAATATACCGTAAGCTGAAAATTGGGGAGATGGATTGAAGAGATCGAAATGCAGTGAGGTTGAGATGCTGCCTTCTTATACCCAAAACTAACATGTCCCTTAATACATTTCCATGTCAAAAATCAAGGGGACATGGAAACATCGGGGGCTGGTTGTGTAGAAGATGGACAAAAAGTTGGCTGTGTTGCTATACTTGGGTTTGATTTTGTAAAGATTTTGGTACCCCTCTGCCCCTTATTGCGTCCGATTACGAGCCACGATCGACAGAATAGAAAATGCGATCACTCACAACAACGTAATGCGACCCCAAAATGACTGTAAAACACACTGGTTAATAAGTTATGTAAATTTCCAAAAATGCCAACGTTTGACGTAAAATACGTCAAACCAAAATTTACTTATTTTTCCAAATTAAAAATTATGGAAAAATTCTATAAACTAAATTAAAAATATGACATTAAAAATCAAGTCCAAATTTGAAACATAGATTTTATTACAATTTAATTCAAATCTGAATATTTAAACAAAATAAATATTCAAATGAGAAGGCCCAAAAATACGGATCGTTGCATTGAGGGAAATGGAATTCCCCTAAAATTAATTGAACTCACAAAGCATTGATAGATTCCTCCTCTTTTTTGGTGATTATTCAAGTAGCCTTTTTTTATTTTTTAAACTAAATAGAGGTAAGATATAGGGGGATTCACTATCCCCATATCTATTTACCATTCTCATGGAATACTTGTAACACCCCCTATCTAGTAGCCCAAAGCTAAGTGCTACAGATGCTACAGTCATCCATAGTATTAACTTCCGATGACTTAATATGGCAATGTTAATGGTATCTATAATATCAGAAGCACTTGAATATGAAACAAATCACAAATTTCCAAAAATAGACTTTTCCATTACATTTCAAAACACATGTTCCATATTCATAATACATAATCCCAAAACGTTTCCCAAGCAATGATAAAATATACTTATTACAAAATACGCCAAGAGCGACATATAAAGATGTCCCCTTGGATGATCAGAGTCATGTAGTCATAATTGACTTAATACATACACATCGGAAATAAACACAAACAAAGGACTACAACTCCTAAATAGCTATATGTTAGCCTCCTACTCGCCTCCAGTAGCTTTATTCATCATCCTACTAAAACCTGAAAGAACCTCAACCCTCAGCCTACTCAAATCAATTTTGAGCACCCGAGAGTTTAAGGGGAAAACATAAACTTCGAGTCTGACATAAAGCCTGGTGTGAATAATACTATACATCCCGGTTATTAATGTTAAGTGAGACCACGCCGCTTAGCGGAATGGATTTCCCCTCACTAACATCCTTTTAAAACATATCTTTTGCAAGTCTTTTCCTGCAACCAAAACTGGTTACAACTGTAAAGCATTATTATGTAAACATACATATCAGGTAACAAATGGACTATCTTTCCGAATACTATAGTTTTATTTAACCTACTATTAACATTTGGCCGACTCGAGCCTACCAGACAAAATAACAAAATTTATCTAACATCTGTTAGACACACCTCTTCTGGACCATCTGTTAAACACTTCTCTTCTGGACGGTCTATCCCTAACTTAACATCTCCTAGGATCACCTGATCCTAATGGTTTTGCGGGCTCACCAATAACCTATCTATATACATACATATATTCCCTTCTGTGTGTAATCATAATTTTAGTCTTACCTGTGACAAAGCCCTACACACTGGAATTTGAGACTAAATTAGCTGGGGCCAAAAGCTTATGTATAGGGCGCGACCCTATACCAGTCCCGTCTGGTATTCTAATATCTGAGTCATTTTACTTAGGGATATCTTCCCATAATTTTCCTTGAAAACTTTTTCACCTAAAATTGATTTAAAACCTTTTAAACCAAACTTAAACAAGGAAAACTTCAATACTATATGCTCTACTCAAAATCATCTTGCCATGCTATACACTTTACTCAAATCTTTGTTGATGAAAACCTTTAAACATTTGAAAGTACCCCTTTCGATCTTATTGAAAGTACCCTAAAACCCTTTCTTTTATCTAGGCCGAAAGACCCATCCTTCCTTTCGAAACCATTCATATAACCTTTCGAACCCATTGAAACTCCTTTTTCCTTCGAAAGCCAAAAACCTTAGACAACTTTGTTTAATACCATTCAATATTGCCTTTCGAAACCATAGGAAAACCATTCCTTTTGAACTTATTCAAAACCATTGGAAAACCTTTCCCTTTAGACCTTTCGAAAACATAAGGGAACCACCCCCTCGAAACCTCTTTTCAAGCCTTTCGAAGACATTAAAACCTTAAAATCTTCGAAAGCATTTGGGTTCAATTTAAAACATGTGGAAAACACCTTTCAAAACCATATAAATCAACTCTTTCGAAACCTTTAGGTTATACTTCAATCAGAATAAAAAGGGTCAATTAAAACATCTTAGTCGAAACCTTCCTTTCAAACCTGAAGCAAAGAAGCAATGGTGTCGAAACCATCACTTTGGAAACATGAAGAAGTGGCTAATTTTTAAAAGTTAAGTATACCTTTCGAAACTATTGACTTCGAAAGGTAGAAAGGCGGCAGCTAGGGGGTTCGACTCCTTCAAAAGTTTTACTTAGAACAAAAGATTGCAACCAAGTCAAAACCATTCCTTTGAAAATATTTGATACAGTCGAAAGCAACTGAGTCGAAACCTATCTCTTTCGAAAGCAAAGTAGGCGCTACCTCAGTTTTAAAACAAACATACTCCAACCCCTTCGGAACCTAAGGTTTCGACTAAGTACCCCTTCACCTTTTCCCAAAACGCTACATACAAAGTAGCTTGATACCATGCGCTTTGGTTTCGAAACCATTGGTGGCCAAAGGTCTGGGTCGGAACCCCCTGTGCCGAAAGTAGCGGAACATGCTGAAATCATGTTATTTTTGCTTTTGACTTAAAAGAGAAAACTTTTCAACTAACTTGCCTTTATTTGTCAAATTTTCATTGGTTGCTAAATACTTTTCAGAAAAGTGTTACCAATAATTTCAGAAATAAGAATGATTCTATTTTTCCAAAATGCCCCTTCTCCTTAATTAAATATATAAAATATTTAAGTCCCATACCTTAAATAATTTTATATATTCATCAAAATACTTAGAAAAAATATAGAAAAATCCTAGAGAATCTATTTTAATATGTTTTCTAATATATAAAAATTTCGGACCTAAATAATTATTTATTTTGCCGTAAATAATTTATAACCCAATAAATCACTTTCCTCACTAGAAAATTAATATAAAATCCACCATAATTTAGAAAATTATGAAAATTGAAACCCATCCCTAAAATTTCATTTCTGATTTACATTTAAATTTTCAAGGCATTTGGATGTATTTAATAGGGTTTTCATATCAAACATATCATAAAAACTTATATGAACATGCATAAATCATCAACAAGTGTAACGACCCGTAAATTTTAGTGGTTTTATTAATTGAATTTTTGTGAAATTTTAAATAATTGAAATTTGAAATAAAAATTTAATATTTGGAATACGTCTATTTAAACATAGTAAATGGTAATTTTTCATCTAAAAATATTGAAGTTTATTTTCTTGTGTAATTTTATTTAAATTTAGATCAGTTAATATTAGATGATAATAAAATGTTTTCCAAACCTGAATATTTTTACACAATAAATTTGTAAACCATCTTATGAGTGAGACGTCATATTTCGTTTCTCCAAATTTTAACTGCTATTGCTCCGTTTATCTTAATTCTGGCGTTTTAGCAGCATTTTCGGTACCGATTATCGACTTTTGATCGGATGATCGTGCCACTGATATCTGTATACCATTTTGATCGTCTCATCGTGTTGATCTCTACGGTATACTCGTTTGTGTGTTTTGGAAATCCGAGAAACAGCGAAATCTGTGAACCGATTTCCATATCGGTTCGTATTTGGGCTTTTGGGTCTGTGCCTTTTCATTGTCCTCTGTGAAAGTTAATAGCCACTAGCCATTAATGATTCGTGAATGTGACTATTGCCTTTTGCTTTTCTGATTTCAATTAGTATTATTCATCCCTACTTTCCTTTGTCATTTCATTCTCCTGCTATTGTTCTTCTTCCACATTTTTTCTCTCTCTGCTCTTTTAAACTAAGAAAATAATATGTAGTTATGAAGTCTGCTGTCATCTCAAACTTGCTCACCCATTTGCGTTCCTCCTCACCTCTCTCTTTTCTTCTTTCTTGCATCTTGTTCCTCAACCTCTCGGCCACCAAACCCCTGTCCATCTCAACGAGCAACCTACAGCCACTCCCACGTTAGCAGCCTCTGACCGATGCAGCACCTCCCCGCGCCCACAATTCGGCCAACAAACCCAAACGCCATTCCCATCGGCCAACCATGCCTCCGCTCGACCACATCCCGCACCTTGCAGCCAGCACCCGTAGCCATTTTCCACCTCTCACTCGCATAGCCTACCACCGCTCCAACCCTCCACCTTCGGCCGATCCACCCAGAGCGCTTAAACCCGAAGAAACCACTGCTCACTACCATCGACCTCATCAAAACCCATCATCTTCTCGCCTTCCACCTTTCCCTCTATTCCGCCACCAACCAACGCCATGCCACTCTCCGCGCCTCAACCCCGCAGCCCGAGCCATCAACTTTGCAGCAGTCTTGTCATTTTTAGGTATATACATTATTTTATATATTGGGTATATATATTATAAGTCTGTTCATATGATTGTATTGTTTTGCTAATATATAGTTACAATAGATTTTATTATAAAAGAAATATGGTATATTGTTTACTTTTTATATTCATACAGTAATATGTTTATATATCGCATATATGTTAATATATATTTGTTAGTTTTGAATATTTAGTTATATGTTATAAAGTATATTATATTATGTTTTACGTGATTTGGGAAATTTTGAAAGGAATGTGAAGTAAATGTCAGTAATACTTATGTTAGTCCATACACTTGTAAATATATCTGAGTTTATCTAGCAATTGCTTGTAAATTTTGATTTGAAATAAAGGTGTTTTAGAAATTAATGTGTGTAAAGTTTTGTTTTATGCGATTGGTTTTCAAAGAATATGGAAATTATATAATATGAAGATATTCCCATTTTAAGTATATGTTTTAAGAATGGTGATTTTGAAATACAATATATGAAAGTTTATTTATACATGAGTTTAAGTTTTGTATTGATATATGTTTAAATTGAGTTTTGAAAATATAAAGATATTTTCAATTGAACATACATAAAATATGAAAGTATTTTGCATTTTTGATAAGTATATATGTGTTTGTTTCAAAATATACCATGTAGATATGTTTGTTTTAATGTGTGTGTTTTAATTTAAAACAATGATTTTGAAATATATAAATACATATATATTTTATTTAATAAATGTTTGAATTTAGCATATGATTATATATGTAGTTATATATAGTTATGTATATATATATGTTCACTTATACCAATTATTTTACTCAGTCCGGTTCTGATTCATTCTCATCAATTCCTGGTTATCAGCTTGTCCGTCGAATTCGTGCAAATCTGGCTTGTTTTGGGATTCGTGCCTAGATTCGTAGCTCATTTCTTTGTGAAATCTATCTAGCCTCGAAAGGTGAGCAATCACTCACGATTAACGTTCTTTTATTTATTAAATTTGATTTCAGTTGAAATGACAATTGAAATATGCTGTTGTTAGTTACTTACATTGCTATATATGCTGTTATCTGTATCTGTTCACCTGTGACATCTGACACCATTATTTGTTATTTATATTGATGATATATATCTGTTATATTATTATCATATCTGTTAACACACTGCCAGTTCCCTGTTAGTATAGAATTCACTATGGGTTGAAATGATACATACCCGAACGATCTGTAGAATAGGAGAAAATCGTTATGGGTTGAAATGATAAACCCAAGCGATTTTCATTTGAATTGAATTTGGGATTGTTGGTTGAAAAGATATATACCCGTATATATATTTAAATTGTGGATTGAAATGATAAATATCCGTATCACTTGACCATATGATAGAAAATTATATACTGACACCATTGGTCTATATATAAATATTTTGAAAATGATTGCTATGGTTTTGAAAAGAAATATATGGGTTTAATAAATATTGATTTTAAAGATTTATTAAAGTTGATTTAATAAAGTTGATTTAAATAAAGTTGATTTAATCAATATGAGATATGTTTAAGTATTTATGTAAATTTATATTTCCAAATATAGATTTTATAATGTTTCAGGTTGAAAGATAAATTTGAAATTGATTTGGAATTTTTAATTATTTAAGAATTATACTTAAATATACTTGATTTGAAATTTATTAAATTTGAAAATTTAAGATATGTTTTATAACTTGAATTTGATTAAAAGTGACTTAAATGAATATTTCAAACTTATATAAATTTAAATGGGATATTTTGTTTATTTAAGTTTGTAAATTGAAGTTGTATTTAGATGTTATTGAAATGATTAAATAAATATTTCAGAAACTAAATGTAATGAAATTAAATTGAAATAAAAATGGAATTATCAAATTTAGTTTTGGAAATGTGGAATATTTAAAGCTTTGAAATATATTGAAATTTAATGGTTTATTTTGTGTTTCAAATCTGTATTTGAAATCGATATAATTTGAAATGATTTATTAAGAAATTTAATTGAGTTGAAATTTATGAATTGAGATTGAATTAAGTTGAATTTAGAAGTTGAGTTAATTTGAATCAATTTGTGAATTTGTGGAAATTTTCTTTATTATATAAAGTATTTTAAATTATATTTAAAACTATTTTATATTATTTTATAACTATTTTTAATACAAACTATTTTAATATAAACTATTTTAATTATACTAATTATTTTAATATATATTGTTTAACTTATAACTTTTTATATAAATTATTTTATTTTATAAACTATTTTATTATATATATTATTATTGATATCTAAACGGTTTAAGGGAAATGCTATAATTTCAAAGTGTTATGATTTCCTAAATGCTATAATTTCAAGGTGTTATGATTTCCGAAGTGCTGCGATTTCAAAATGTTGTGATTTCCAAAGTATTATAATTTTAAGCGTTTTGATTTCGAAAGTGTTATAACTTTGAAAGTACTATGATTTTGGAAGTGAATATATTTGAAACGGAAATGATATCGTATTGATATGGTTTGAAATGGAAATGATATTTTGGTTTTGAAGTATAAACTATTTTGAAATGGCCGCGGTGTTATAATAATGATTGGTTGTTAAAGAGACCGGGATCAGATATGTACGTACTCTCTCTTGATACCAAAAACCACTTTAACAACTATGTACGCGATGGAGATTCAAGAATGAAGTAGGATGGTGGCGACGATTCTATTTTGAGGTATAAACATGGACCTAACTCCCATGAGTTAGCATAAGGTGGCTAAAACAGGAGCAATCGACGGGCTAATGTGGTAGCTCCTCTGATCAGACACATTCCATCGTATACCATTCTATTACTTTGTGATTGATTGGGTGCACCCCTCGATTCGGGAGTGTGGCTCGAGGTGGGCGATTGCTGCGGCTCTGCGTTACCACCGGCTCGGAAGTGTAATTGGTATATCTACCCTGGCATTGCCTAGTTGTGCCGTGTCACCTACCCTAGCGTGCTTTACTATGAGTTTGATTTGTGTCGTACCTATGGAGTATCCTCTGGTAGCCCCAGTTTACGGGGTATTACGATACTGTATAGACTATTGGTACTATAAAATGTGTTAAGGGGGATATGGGTAACGCCTTAACGCTATTTTAATAGTTTACTTTACTTTAGACATATTATAATAGCATATATTACTACATAGTAGATAGTTTAACGGATCCTTAAAGGATGGTTATCCTAAACATCCTTTGAGTTACTTGTATTTCAGTTGATATTTCACTTGAGTTGGATTTATTGATATAAGAATGTTAATCCTGACTCGAGTGTTTTGTGTTTTGCTTTACGCTCGGGTCAGACTGAGTGGTTCAGTGTTCAAGACTCACCTTTGGAGTTGGAGCTTCACTTGAAGATCCAGCTATCTATCCAGCTTTCAGTTATTCAGTTGATACCAGTGATGTATTCAGATTTTGTATTTTGACTATTGTATTGAGACATCTATGTATTCGTGACTCCTGTTGTATCTTGTTTAACTTTGTTATATATATATATAGTAGCTTCATGAACTACTATTCTTTTGTTTCCGCTGCATTATTTTATATTACTCTGTGTTTGTGATTCTATGATTATTTATTTACTATATATGCTGAGTTTTGCCAAATTTAATTAACAATCTGATATTTTGAGCAATTCAAATCCGACATGTATGGATGCAAATGGTTGAAAATTTCAGGTCGTTACAGTTGGTATTAAAGCTTTGGTTTTAGGCAAAACTCAACATATAGAGTAAAATTCAATTACAGAATCACTTTCGTTCGAGCTTGAATTCCTTCTTCTTCGACTCGGTTTTCTTTGAATTTTGGAACGTTCCCTTCGGTTCCAAAGTCCATTCTTGTCTCCCCTATTCGTGTCTCTTTGATTCTGGAGTATCCCATAACTCCACTTCGAATGATCTCTATAATAAATCGGCGGTCTCGCCAATCTTAGAATGATTTATAAAGGGGCGAAACTCCTTTACAACAACATTAATTCACCAGAGATTTTGCATCCTCGGTTTACGATGCTGCTATCCTTTGCTATGCCCCAATTCTATCTCGGGCGATCGAATGTCGATTTACTCCAGAATTCTACCTTGATCTTATTCTTGAAGTCACGGTTGACCTAGTTAAGATTGCCCACGATTTATATAAGTCTATCCATTTTTCTCTCTCATTGAAATCTATTTATCTCCTTATCGAGCCTATCTTCTAGTCGAATTCTTTTGGGTAGGATCCCTCTATATTTGGATCTCTATCCTTGTTTTGAAACCCATTCTGAAATCATCGAGTGAGGGAGTGTATTTGTATTAATGTTTAAAATGTTTTATAGTGTGTTGTTTGAGTTGTTGATGTTGATTTGGATTTTCGATCGATTCGTCTGATAAGCGATATCGATAGGATTTCCAAAACACTTGAACAGAGCAAACTGACATAATATTATTTTCAAATTTGGTAAATGAAATGAATTTGTATGATTATATTATAAATATATAAGTAAAATTTTCTAAAATTTAAATAGGTAATTAAATTGGTTGTTTGAAATGATAATATTTGATTATCATTTATTGTTCTATAAATGAATTTACAAACATGGTTTATAAATTGATTTGGAATTTAAATGAATCTAAATCAGGAATTTGAGAATTTAATTTCCGGTGATTTCAAACCTTGGTTTTAAAGTTTTAACTTGTATATCATTTAAAGTATTTTTAAAATAGAAATTTGTTTCCAAAGAATTTTAAAGGTCAAATCAGTACTCTCCTCTTTTGTCGCTGGAAAATAATTTCAGTGATGACTGCAGTACCATCGACATTCATTATTGAGTTTCGAAGTGGAGAGTCCATTCTGTAGCTTTGCTACAGTTTTGTTTTGGAAAATAATTTTATTTGAATTTCTTAAGTATGATTTGATTTATATATATAGGTATATTATTTTAAATTTAAATTGATTTGATATATATAGTATATACATAATTATCTCTAAATGGTTTGAAGTGAATCGGAAAATTTAATTCTGAAATTCTCTTAAGGGATGGTTTCAATTATAAACTGAAGTCAAAATTCTTGGATAAATATTTAACTTGAAATAACTGAATTGTAAAATTTTATTTGTATAATACTCAATTGCATTCCATTTATAACTTACCTAAATTATTCAGAGGTTAACTATGTAATTGGATAATATACAATGTAAAATGATGTTAAAGGAATTTATAAATAAATTTGAGTGGTTATAATAAGAGTAAATATACTTAATATAGGTGATAAGATATATTATGTGGAATAAATTTAATAATAATTTGGAATAAAGAAGAATTAAATTTGTTGAATAAAATATGATTATAATTAATGACTACTCAAATTTATGATTTTAGAAATTGTAAAATGATGATAATTGAATAATAAGTTAATTGAATAATAAATGAGATGCATAAAAAACATTATGGGCCCCTGTTAAACTACTCGGTAACTCTACTATATACGCGAGTTTCTCGATTCTTTCTAAAATAGGAAATGGTCCAATGAACCTCGGTGCTAACTTCCCCATCTTCCCGAACCTGATAACACCTTTCATTAGCGATACTTTGATGAAAACATGATCTCCAACAGAGGATTCTAAAGATTTTCGTCTTTTATGTGCATAGCTTTTCTTCCTAGACTAAGCTTCCTTCGTTCTCACCCTTATCAGCTCAATCTTTTCTACTGCCTCTTTTACCAAATAAGGCCCAAGAACCAATCTGTCTCCAGTCTCTAACCAACATGCATGGTACTTGGATGGTTTTCCATAAAAAGCTTCAAACGGTGCCATCCATATACTAGTCTGATAACTATTGTTATACGAAAATTCAACTAGGTGTAGGTGGTCGTCCAATGATCCCCCAAAGTCTAATACACAAGCTCGTAACAAGTCCTCCAAGTTCTTGTTAACTCTTTCTGTCTGCCCACCAGTCTGTAGATGGTAAGCGGTACTCATCTTGAGCTTGGTTCCCAAGGCCTCCCTCTTCTATAATTTACTAGTAAACAAAGAATCCCTATCACTAATAATACTACTAGGAATTCCGTGTAGTCTAACCGCATTCTTCATAAATAACTTAGCCAATACAGGTGCCATCCTATTTGCCTTAACCAGAATAAAATGGGCGCTCTTGGTCAATCTGTCTACTACGACCCATATACTTTCATTTTCTCTATCAGATCTCGGCAACCCATCAATAAAATCCATAGAAATGGAATCCCACTTCCGTAATGGAATGTCCAATGGCTGAAGCAATCCACTCGGCTTTTGACGTTTGGCTTTTACCTGCTGACAGTTTAAACACTGTTTCACGCATAAGCCAACATCCCACTTCATGCCCTCCCAGAAGAAACTTCTCTTCATATATCTTGATACATCTTCTTTCCTCCTAGATGGATAGTGAACTTTGAACGATGGCATTCCTCCAAACTTTCCTTCCTTATGTCTCCCATACTTGGAACACATAATCTGCCCTTCTTTTTCAACCACCCGTTTTGGTCAAGATGGAAATCCTTTAAGTCATCGCTCTCCATTCCTTCCCTTAACTCTCTGATCCATTCAACCAAAATTGGATCCTCCTCCTGTTTAGAAGCTATCTTCTCAATCATTACTGGTCAGACTTCTAAACAAGACAACCTAGCAGACTCTCCACCAGACTCAGCCTCGGATCTCTACAATATTCTACAAGCTGACAATACTTCTAAGTCTTTCCATTCTACTATCATAGCTAATACTGCATTCTAATGCCTTCTACTAAGTGCATCTGCCACCTTGTTTCCTTTTCCGGGTGTGTACTCTATTCCAAAATTATAAGCGGCTAGAAACTCCAACCATCTTTTTTGCCTCATGTTCAGCTCCATTTGAGAGAACAAGTACTTCAACGACTTATGTTCTGTATAAAGCTCAAACCTTTCTCCCAAAAGGCAATGCCTCTACACCTTCAACGCAAATATAACTGCAGCTAACTCCAAGTCATGCGTTGAATACCAAACCTCATGCGGTCTAAGCTGTCTAGAAGAGTAGGCAATCGCTTTACCCCTCTGCATTAATACAACTCCCAATACCACACGCATCAGTATAAAGAACTAAATCTTGATTCCCCTCTGGAACCACTAACACAGGTGCATGGGTCAACAAGTGCTTCAAGCTCTAAAATCCTTCCTCACACTTATCGGTTCATACAAACTTTACATCCTTTCGTGTTAGCTTAGTCATCGGTGCTGCAATCCATGAGAAATCCTTTATAAACCTTCGATAATATCCTGCTAATCCAAGGAAACTTCTTATCTCAGTTACTGTTTCTGGTCTTTTCCAATTGTTAACGGCTTCGATCTTTTCTGGATCAACTGACAATTCTTTCTCCAAAACCACGTGACCAAGAAATTTCACTTCCTTCTTCCAAAGATGGCACTTTGAAAACTTTGCCTTTAGCTAATGCTGCCTCAGCGTCTCCAGCACAACTCTAAGATGAACTTCATGCTCCTTCTCATCATTAGAGTATATCAGAATATCATCTATAAAAATCAACACTAATCTATCCAAGTGCTCCCGGAAGATTCAATTCATCAAATCTATAAAGATTGCCGGCACATTAGTGAGTCTGAACGGCATAACTAACCATTCGTATGACCCATATCTCGTCCTGAACGCCGTTGAAGGTATACTATCTTCCGCTACTCTAAGCTGATGAAATCCTATTGCCAAATCTAACTGAGAGAATATCTTAGCCCCGCTCAACTGGTTGAACAAATCGTCAATCCTTGGCAGTGGATATCGATTCTTTATCGTTTTCTTATTCAGCTTACGATAATCGATACATAGCCTTAACGATCCGTCCGGCTTGTTAGCAAATACAACGGCTGCTCCCCAAGGCGAACTGCTCGGTCTGATAAAACTCTTGCTTTCTAAGTCTACCAACTGAGCCTTCAACTCCCTCATCTCTATTGGTGCCATCCTGCTTGGCGGCCTACTCACTGGTTCTGCACCGGGCACTAAATCAATCTAAAACTCAATGGCTCATTTCGACGGCAATCCAACTACAGGCTCAAACATATTTGCAAATTCTCTGACTACGAAAATGCGATTCAATTCATCTTCCAACTCCATAACACCCAACTAGGCATTCACCTCACAACTGGGGTTTTCTACGGTATAAACTATCCGATCACTACAATCCGGGTGTCTAAGTGATATTTTCCTATCTAGGCAAAATATCCTAGCATCACAATTACTTAACCAATCTACACCCAATATAATTCCAAACCCAACAAAATCAATTACTTGCAAACTGCAAGCAAAGGTGTAACTTAGCAAGTCAAACTATAAGTGGTCACACTTCATCCCAAGCGTCGCACACCCTCCTATCGGATATGCAACTCTTAAGGAAGTAACTAAATATGTGGGTTCTAGGTTAATTTTATCTACAAAACATCGAGATATAAAAGAATGAGATGCACCGGTATCAAATAAAAAGCTAATAGATGTATCATGGATCTGATGCATACCTCCTAACACAGCCTTTCCCTTCTCCTATGCCATCGGCTTTGAAGTAGTAGGCTCCAATGCAAACACTTGGCCTTTATCACCTTTTGCTGGCTCTTTGCACTGATTCTTGTAGTGCCCAATTTGATCACAGTTAAAACTTCTAATCCCTTTCTTCTCAGCAGCCTTCTTTCCTTTGCCTGTCTGACACTCATGGGCATAATGGCCTTTCTTGTCGCACTTATAGCAGACCACCTCAGACTTTCCTTTCTTTGCCGCACCTCCTTTCCGAGCATTCTTTTTGTGGAAAAACTTTCTCTTTTGGCCCTGTCCGACCTGGACCTCTTTCTCCTTTTTCTTCTCCAAGCAAGCTAACATCTCTTCATGTCTCAATGCCATTTCCACTACCACATCACACGGATCTCTGATGTGCGGTAAAGTAGCCCTAGCCAACTCCGGCTTTAGACCTCTAATAAACTTTTCGTTTCTTTTCAACACCGTGTCAATGGTGGCATACCCATACCGGGCTTACTTTTCGAATCTACTAGCATGCTCTAGAACTGTCATCTCCCGTTGTTCCAGCTTAGCAAACTTCCAAACCAACACAGACTGCGCCATAACTAACATGAACCTTTCTTGAAACCTCCTCCTGAACTCCACACACGTCATAGTCTCTTCATCCACACCAGCAGTTACAGTGTTCCACCAAAACGAAGCAGCTCCTTGAAGCTGCCTTGAAGCAAGTCTGCTTTTATGCTCGTCATTGAGCCCTAGGTCAGCAAAAATCCTCTCGCAATGTAGCAGCCAGTTTTCTACTTTGATAGCATCCTCCGTTTCGATAAACGGTTTTCCTCAAAGCCAAGTATAGTCTCTGCTCAAGTTAGCATACTGATTGACTACTAAAGCTTCTTGAACTCCTCCTCCAGCAGCATTTCCTCCAACAACTCCAGCAGCGATTCCAACTTGCATAATGTTTATGAAAAACTGATACATGGCTCCCATGTCCACTTAGGGAACCCCAACACCAACATTCTCAACCTGAGCCTGACCTCTTCTACAATTTGGTTGGGCATTTCCATTTTTGGTAGTGCTGTCTCCTCCTAGATTGACTCTGCCTCTTCTTCCGTCTATATCTGTATTCAAGCCTCGTGAGATATAGAAGAATTGCCTAACAAAGATAGGAGTCTAGAGATAAAGCGCATACTTATATATAACAAATACAAGTACGTTACTATAGCATTATCCCATACCCCAATCCTATCTCTAATTCCTAAAGATTATGTTTTCAAAAATCATTTTTAGTTAAAGTTTTTCATAAACCTATGCTCTGATACCAAGTTGTAACACCCTCTATCTAGAGGCCCAAAGCTAAGCGCTACAGATGCTGCAGTCATCTATAGTATTAACTTCTAGCGACTAAATACGGCTATGTTAATGGTATCTATAATATCAGAAGCACTTGAATATGAAACAAATCACAGATTTCCAAAAACAGACTTTTCCATTACATTTCAAAACACATGTTCCATATTCATAATACATAATCCCAAAACTTTTCCCAGGCAATGATAAAATATACTTATTACAAAATACGCTAAGAGCGACATATGAAGATGTCCCCTTGGATGATCGGAGTCATGTAGTCATAATTGACTTAATACATAAACAACGGAAATAAACAAAAACAAAGGACTGCAACTCCTAAATAGCTATCTGTTAGCCTCCTGCTCGCCTCCGGTAGCTTTATTCATCATCCTACTAAAACCTGAAAGAACCTCAACCCTCAGCCTACTCAAATCAATTTTGAGCACCCGAGAGTTTAAGGGGAAAACATAAACTTCGAGTCACACATAAAGCCTGGTGTGAATAATACTATACATCCCAGTTATTAATGTTAAGTGAGACCACACCGCTTAGCGGAACGGGTTTCCCCTTACTAACATCCTTTTAAAACATATCTTTTGCAAGTCTTTTCCTACAACCAAAACTGGTTAAAACTGTAAAGCATTATTATGTAAACATACATATTAGGTAACAAATGGACTATCTGTCCGAATACTATAGTTTTATTTGGCTTACTATTAACCTTTGGCTGACTCGGACCTACCAGACAAAATAACAAAATTCATCTAACATCTGTTAGACACACCTCTCCTGGACCGTCTGCCTTAACTATCTATTAAACACTTCTCTTCTGGATGGTATGTCCCTAACTTAACATCTCCTAGGGTCACCTGATCCTAATGGTTTTGCGGGCTCACCAATAACCCATATGTATACTGTTATATTTCTAGTATACCAAAACAGAGAATAATCAAATATAAACTCGTCGCACAAGTTTATAACTTAGATTTCCACTACACTGGAATTCTGTATTAATTATAATAACAATATGAATGTTGTAAATAAATTACAACAACAGCGTTATACTATTTTGAATAAATAGTATAACAAAATTAAAGGGTAGAATGTAGAATAACAGTTCTAACCCGATTTTGTCTGAGGCTCGTCGTAATGATTTCCTTAAGAATTTTATTTCAAAATTCTCCCAAGATACAACAGACGTAATCTGCACGAGATTGTGATGTGTATGATCTTCTGTGTGATAGGACTGAATATGATTTAAGAGATGAAGAGATAATTCGGTTTGAAAAATGAGTGAGGAAAGTGATCAGGTTTCCTCCTTATTTATAGCCGAATTCCCAATGGCTGCATCCGTTGAGAAAAGTCGCACCTCTTCATTTGCAACGTGAAAAAAGCGTTACTGTTCGCAACAGTCACTTCCTTTCATTTGCAACGCTTCAGAACTGTTGCTGTTTGCAATAGTTGCGTTCGTTCAGTTGCAACACTCCAGAACCGTTGCTGTTTGCAACAGTCGCCTCCGTTCAGTTGCAACGCTTCAGAACCGTTGCTGTTTAAAACGTCGCATCTCTTCTTCGTTCAAATTTGAAAATACGCATGAAGAGATATCTCATTCACCATCTAAAAAGGAATTCCAACAATCCCCCACATGAATGATGATATATCTCTCCCCCACACAAAGTGTAATATCACACAGTTCATATGAAAATAATGCTATATCGAGGATAAGTAGATATTTCACTTTGAACTTTCCCTAGTTAAAACTTATCGGATATACTTGGCTAATCGGTGAATTATTTCATCTTGAACCGTCGGCCGTTATTGTATAACCAGACAATAAGCTTTACAAAGCATTATTTCCCTTCACATCCAATCTCTTGGTTGTGTTCATTTTGGTCCTGAACTAATTTGTTTGGTTTTGCGAGTGTTTATAGAAAATATAAGCCTTTAATATTTTCATAGAGCCGACCCAGCTCACACTAACATAGGTGATCGCAACCATTAAGAGTATCCTACATATACTCCACTTGTTATATTCAAGATATGGTCATCATTAAAAAACATAGTTTTAACCTTTAAATACTTCTGTAGGCATGCATTTATATTGTGCACCATAGGAATGGAGTTGGACTATGTCCAAACAAATGCATTACGTCTTGAGTTACTCAGAACTGGTTTGCCTATTGATCCTAGTCCGTGGGGTCTCCAGTCGCTAGGATAGGTTTCCGTATAAGATAACTCTTTTTGGTTTAGGCTTTTAAACCCATTCCCCTCGATGCGCAGTCAATTTTCTCTCTTGATAAACCTTTAGTAAATGGATTCGCTAGGTTATCATTTGTTCTCACATAATCTATGGAAATAGTTCCATTTGAGAGTAACTGCCTAACTGTGTTATGGCGTCGACGAATATGTCGTGACTTTCCATTATACACAAAGTTGTGCGCTCTGCTTAGCGCTGCTTGGTTATCGCAGTGTATGCATATGGCCGGTACAGGTTTAGGCCAGAACGGAATATCTTCTAAAAAGTGACGAAGCCATTTTGCTTCTTCGCCTGCTTTATCTAATGCAATGAACTCTGATTCCATAGTGGATCGAGCTATGCATGCTTGTTTAGTAGATTTCCATGATACTGCTGCCCCTGCTAGGGTAAAGACATAACCACTTGTCGATTTTGATTCCTCTGAATCTGCAATCCAGTTTGCATCACTATATCCTTCTAAGACGGCAGGATATTTTCCATAATGTAAGGAATAGTTAGCGGTATTTTTTAAATATCCAAGCACTCTCATTAGTGCTTTCCAGTGTTCCTTTCCTGGATTGCTTGTATACCTGCTCAGCCGACTTACTGCATAAGCTATATCTGGTCTTGTGCAATTCATGAGATACATGAGACATCCTATTACACGAGAGTATTCCAGTTGCATTACACTCTCATTAGTGTTTTTATGCAGTACTTCTGATGGATTAAAAGGTGTTTTCACTCCTTTAATTCCATAGTCTTGGAATTTTTTAATCACTTTGTCTACATAGTGTGACTGAGACAATTCAATTCCATTAGGAGTTCTTATTATTTTGATTCCCAAAATAACGTCTGCAACTCCTAAATCTTTCATATCGAAATTGCTAGTTAACATCTTCTTTATGGTCTCTATTACCTAAGTATTTGGACCAAATATTAACATATCGTCTACATATAAACAAATCATCACATATGATTGTCCAATTTGTTTATAATAAACACACTTATCGCATTCATTTATACGAAAACCATTTCTCATCATGACACTATCAAATTTTGCGTGCCATTGTTTTGGAGCTTGTTTTAGTCCGTATAATGATTTTACTAATCTACAGACTTTGTTTTCATTTCCTTTGGAAATAAAACCTTCAGGTTGCTCCATGTAGATTTCCTCATCGAGATCTCCATTTAAGAATGCTGTCTTTACATCCATTTGATGAATTTCTAGACCATAAATTGATGCAATTGCTATTAGCATTCTTATAGAGGTTATTCGTGTTATTGGCGAATATGTATCAAAGAAGTCTACTCCTTCTTTTTGACGATATCCTTTGGCTACTAATCTGGCTTTATACTTGTCGATAGAGCCATCTGCTTTGATTTTCTTCTTGAAAATCCATTTGCAGCCAATAGGTTTTATTCCTGGTGGAATATCAACAATTTCCCAAGTTTTATTACTTAGAATTGAATCAATCTCACTTTGGATTGCTTCTTTCCAACATGAAGATTCAGAAGATGACATTGCTTCCTTGTACGTTTGAGGTTCATGTTCTAACACATATGTGAAAAAATCCGAACCAAATGTCTTGGAAGTCCTAGCCCTTACGCTTCTTCTTGGTTCAACTTCCTCAATCTCATGATGAGTTTCATCTTCATGTGAATTGCTCGATTCTTCTCTTGTCCTTTTAGGGACATTATTCCCTTCATTCCTTTTGTGCGGAAACACGTCTTCAAAGAATGAGGCATCTCTTGATTCCATGATTGTATTTACATGAATATCAGCTATATCAGACTTGAATACCAAAAATCTGTAGGCACTACTATTTTGGGCTGGCCCTAAATAGTAACAATCTACTGTTTTTGGTTCAAGTTTGACTTTCTTGGGAGGCGGAACTGGAACTTTTGCCAAGCACCCCCACACTTTGAGGTATTTAAAACTTGGTTTGTGTCCTTTCCATATCTCATATGGAATTGTTCCTGTTTTATTATGAGGGACTTTGTTTAATATGTGATTAGACATATTTAAGGCTTCCCCCCACAAGTTCGTCGGTAGACCAGAAGTTAAAAGCATGGCGGTAATCATGTCTTTTAACTTTCTGTTCTTCCTCTCGGCTACATCATTTTGTTGTGGTGAATATGGAGCTGTTGTTTGATGAATTATACCATTTTCGGCACAGAACTGTTCAAATGGTGATTCATATTCTCCACCTCGATCAGATCTTAATATCTTGATCTTTTTATTTAACTGATTTTCTACCTCAGCTTTGTACTTTATAAATGATGTAATTGCTTCATCTTTACTATTCAAAAGATATACATAGCAATATCGCGTATAATCATCAATAAACGTGATAAAGTACTTTTTCCCACCTTTTGTAGGTAATGATTTAAAATCACATAAATCTGTATGAACCAAACCTAGTGGTTCGGTGCTTCTATCAACAGATTGAAATGGTTTTTTAAACATTTTTGCTTCTACACATGTCTCACATTTGTAGTTCTTATCTACTTGGAATTTTGGAATTAATCCCAAGTTTGATAATATTTTCATTTTTCGGAAATTTATGTGTCCTAATCTATCATGCCATAGTAAAATTTCGTGCTCAAGCAAGTAAGAAACTTCAATTTTATTAATAGCACAATCAGAATACATAGTTTTATTGCCGATAATGGCTACATTTGCCTTAAATAGGCCATCACATAAATATCCCCTTTCGATATACATTCCAGCTTTGGACAGAACCATCTTGTCTGACTCGAACACCATTCTGAATCCTTTCTTTGATAATACTGCACCAGAGATGAGATTCTTGCGTATGTCTGGAAAGTAGAGCACATCATTCAACTTGACAGTTTTTCCTGAAGTAAACTTGAGGATTACTGTGCCACTGCCTTCGATCATAGATACTGCAGAATTACCCATATAGAGTTTCTCCTCATGATTGAATTTCTTGTATGTAGAGAACATGGATTTGTCAGAGCAGACATGACGAGTAGCGCCTGTGTCCACCCACCATTGGTTAGGATTCTGAACCATATTGCATTCAGATACAACTGCCGAGAAGTTGGACTCATCCACTTCCATGTTGTCTACTAAATTTGCCTCTTTGTTGCGGTCCTTCTTGAGTCTGCAATCTCTAGCGGCATGTCCAACCTTTCCACAAACCCAACATTCACCATTAAACTTTTTGGTTCGTTTGTTGTCTTTTGGTTTGTTGTCTGGAGCTTTCCTTTTCTTCTGAAAATTCTTCTTTTTGTTTTTGGTCTTTGAACCTTCAGTCACAAATGCCTCCTCGCTTTGTTTTGTAATTCCACGGTTATCTGCCTCAATTTTTAGTCGGACTATGAGATCCTGTAAGGAGATTTCCTTCTTCTTATGCTTTAGATAATTGCGGTAATCTCTCCATGACGGCGGTAGTTTTCCCGTGATGGCTTCAACCAAAAACGATTCTCCAACCTTATGACCTTCCGCTTCAAGTTCATGAATAATGATTTGTAGTTCATGAAGTTGAGCAGTCACCGGTTTGGAGTCGACCATCTTGTAGTCCATGAATTTGTCTACAATGAATTTCTTAAGACTGATATTCTGCGTCTTATACTTCGTGGCAAGTGCATTCCAGAGTGCTTTTGCTGTCTTTAGAGGTTGATATACTTTGTATAGCACCTTGTCGAGACAATTCAGAATATAGTTTCTGCATAGGAAATCGGAATGTTTCCATGTAGCAACATCTGCTTCCTTGCCTGGTGCAGAAATCGGTTCCTCCTCCTCGAGATACCGTTGCAGACCGAGTGTGGTGAGGTAAAATAACATCTGATTCTGCCATGTTAAAAAATCGTCACCATCTCCTTTAAAAGGATCGGGTCTGTTGTGTGTAGTAGCCTTTGTTGAGAGCTCTACTGTTGCCATCTCTGTTTTAGTGAAAACAGTAAAATTCTTAAGATGTTATATTTCTAGTATACCAAAACAGAGAATAATCAAATATAAACTCGTCGCACAAGTTTATAACTCAGATTTCCACTACACTGGAATTCTGTATTAATTATAATAACAATATGAATGTTGTAAATAAATTACAACAACAGCGTTATACTATTTTGAATAAATAGTATAACAAAATTAAAGGGTAGAATGTAGAATAACAGTTATAACCCGATTTTGTCTGAGGCTCGTCGTAACGATTTCCTTAAGAATTTTATTTCAAAATTCTCCCAAGATACAACAGACGTAATCTGCACGAGATTGTGATGTGTATGATCTTCTGTGTGATAGGACTGAATATGATTTAAGAGATGAAGAGATAGAAGAGATAATTCGGTTTGAAAAATGAGTGAGGAAAGTGATCAGGTTTCCTCCTTATTTATAGCCGAATTCCCAATGGCTGCATCCGTTGAGAAAAGTCGCACCTCTTCATTTGCAACATTAAAAAAGCGTTACTGTTCGCAACAGTCACTTCCTTTCATTTGCAACGCTTCAGAACTGTTGTTGTTTGCAACAGTTGCGTTTGTTCAGTTGCAACACTCCAGAACCGTTGCTGTTTGCAACAGTCGCGTCCGTTCAGTTGCAACGCTTCAGAACCGTTGCTGTTTAAAACGTCGCGTCTCTTCATCATTCAAATTTGAAAATCCGCATGAAGAGATATCTCATTCACCATCTAAAAAGGAATTCCAACATATACAAACATATATTCCCTTCTGTGTAATCATAATTTTAGTCTTACCTATGACAAAACCCTACACACTGCAATTTTGGACTAAATTAGCTGGGGCCAAAAGTAATGTATAGAGCGCGACTTTATATCAGTCTCATCTGGTATTCTAATATCCGAGTCATTTTACTTAGGGATATCTTTCCATAATTTTCCTTCAAAACTTTTTCATCTGAAATTGATTTAAAACCTTTTAAACCAAACTTAAACAAGGAAAACTTCAATACTATATGCTTTACTCAAAATCATCTTGCCATGCTATATACTATACTCAAATCTTTGTTGATGAAAACCTTCAAACATTTGAAAGTAACCTTTTCAATCTTATTGAAAGTACCCCTTTCAAAACCATGTAAAACCCTTTCTTTTATCTAGGCCGAAAGACCCATTCTTCCTTTTGAAACTATTCATATAACCTTTAGAAACCATTGAAACTCCTTTTTCCTTCGAAAGCCAAAAACCTTGGACATCCTTCTTTAAAACCATTCAATATTGCCTTTCGAAACTGTAGGTAAACCATTCCTTTTAAACTTATTCAAAACCGTTAGAAAACCCTTCCCTTTAGACCTTTCGAAAACATAAGGGAACCACCCCCTCGAAACCTACTTTAAAGCCTTTCGTAGGCTTCAAAACCTTAAACTCTTCGAAATCATTTGGGTTCAATTTAAAACATATGGAAAACACCTTTCGAAACCATGTAAATCAACTCTTTCGAAACCTTTGGGTTATACTTCAATCAGAATAAAAAGGCTTAATTAAAACATCTTAGTCGAAACCTTCCTTTCAAACCCATTCCTAAGCAAAGAAGCAATGGTGTCGAAACCATCTCTTCGAAAACTTGGGGAATTGGCTAATTTTTAAAAGTTAAGTATACCTTTCGAAACCATTGACTTCGAAAGGTAGAAAGGCGGCAACTAGGGGTTTCGATCCTTCGAAAGTTTTACTTAGAACAAAAGACTGCAACCAAGTCAAAACCATTCCTTTGAAAATATTTGACCCAGTCGAAGGCAACTGAGTCGAAACCTATCTCCTTCGAAAGCAAAGCAAGCGCTACCTTAGTTTTAAAACAAACATACTCCAACTCCTTCGGAACCTAAGGTTTCGACTAAGTACCCCTTCACCTTTGTCCAAAATGCTACATACCAAGTAGCTTGATACTATGCACTTTGGTTTTGAAACCATGGGTGGCCAAAGGTCTGGGTCGGAACCCCTGTGTCGAAAGTGGCGGAACATGCTAAAATCATGTTATTTTTGTTTTTAACTTAAAAGAGAAAACTTTTCAACTAACCTGCCTTTATTTGTCAAATTTTCATTATTTGCTAAATACTTTTTAGAAAAATGCTGCAATAATTTCAGAAATAAGAATGAGTTTATTTTTTCGAAATGCCCCTTCTCCTTAATTAAATATATAAAACATTTAAGTCCCATACCTTAAATAATTTTATATATTCATCAAAACGCTTAGAAAAAATCTGGAAAAATCCTAGAGAATCTATTTTAATATGTTTTCTAATATATAAAAATTTTGGACCTAAATAATTATTTATTTTACCGTAAATAATTTATAACCCAATAAATTATTTTCCTCACTAGAAAATTAATATAAAATCAACCATAATTTAGAAAATTATGAAAATTGAACCCCATCTCTAAAATACCATTTTCGATCTATATATAAATTTTCAAGGCATTTGGATGTCATTTAATATGGTTTTCATATCAAACATATCATAAAAACTTATATGAACATGCATAAATCATCAACAAGCATATATAAACTTTCAATCATTCAAAACATGGCATAATCATACAAAATCATTTCAGATTCACTTTAAAACTGAAAATTTATAGGAAAATGGAATGTAGTAATCATTCACCTTAGCTTTGTGATTAAAGATGTGAGATTTGATGTTGAACAAGTTAATTTACTTCTTCCTCTTGAAATCCTAACTTTATCTTCCCTTGAGATTAAAAATGGTGGTTGGCCTCTCTTTTAAATTTTAATATTTGCTAATGAATTCAAGTGAGGACTCACGGCTAGGGTTTTGGGTATTAGAATGTTCATTTTACTATTTTACCCTTACTTATTTCCTAACACTTTTATTCATATTATCTCTTCTTGATTTACATATTAACATGCACGACTACCCTTGATTATAATAAAATCTCAATCTATTAATCATCATATTATTTTATTTAATTTAGCTAATTATATATCCTAAATAATATTATAGAAATATGGGGTGTTACAATACTTCACAATTATGATGGACTAAAAGGAGCAATCAAACAAAATACAGACTATAGTGAAAACTTTCCCATCAATTACTCATTTGATTTATGTAAATGATATACTAATATTCATGCAAGCCACCAAAAAAGAGGATATATGCAATAAAGAATTTTTTTGGTAAGCTTGATTAATGGACATGTCTACAACTGAATAATGAGAAATCCTAGGTATTCTTTAACAGATTCTACAACAACAACAAAGAAAATTTATATATTCTCAATATTAAAGAGGTGAATCTATCAATAAAATACCCGGGTATTCCACTGTCATCCACACACATAAGGAAATTAATTTCAACAAATTGGTGGACAAATCCTTAAAAACATCGAGGGTGGGAAAGTAAATAGCTTGGTATATCTAGAAAATTAGTTTTGATCAGATCGATAATATAACCATTGGTCAGTCATTAGATGCAAAGATTTAAAGTACCAATAAGCATATTATATACTATCAATCAAATATGTTGCAAATTCTTATGGGGTGATAAAAGAAATAAAATTCCTTGGAAGCTGGTAATAACCCCTAAAGAAGAAGGGGTCTTTGGTTGAAAAAAACTGAAAAATCAAATGAAGTTTTCTATTTAATAAGACCGTAGAAATTGCTTAATGGCGATTCATTATGCGCAAGGTGGTTATCAATCAAATATATAAACTCAAACAACATTTGAGAAAAGTAAATCACTCTCAATCGTTTTGGAACAATGAAAAACATGTTAAGTATTAGGCGTAACGCCTTGGTCATTATTGACAAGAAAATAGAGAATGGCGAAAGCACCAGTTTATGCTTAACTCCATGGTTGAGTGGATCTAGGTTAATAAACAAATTAGGTCGACACTACAAGAAAAAAATGCTATTTACAACATAGAGTTTGCAACAATTCAAGGAACCATCGTAGAAGAATGAACTTTTTACAACATTTGTTTATTGAATGTTGCAAAAATAGTTTGATGACAACATTAATTGGATATATGTTGTAAAGATAGTATTTTCCACGACGTTAATTCAAATTGTTGTAAAAATCATTTTTATACAATGTTCTTGTTCCATTACAAAAGTTCCTTCTTCAACAATGTTAATTCGTTCTTGTATAAATTACGCAAATATGACGATGTGTTTTGTTTGTTGTAAAATAAATTTTATTACAACACACACAATATTATAAACTGTAATATTCATAAAATGTTTTTGCATGTTGTAAAATAATTCTATATTACACTATGTTCGAGTAATACTGTTAAAGGTCACAATTTGATGATATATTCATACCATTGTAAAGTCCTATGTTTTGTTGTATCAAATGTTGTAAATTATTTTATACAACTTTTATGTAAAAATTTATGACATCGAAAATTTCAACATGGTATCAGAGCCGATGGTTCGATGGGACCAATATGATGCAGCGTTGACCTAAGTATGCTCCAATGTGTAGTTTGAGCTCGCGATTCTCATTAAGGTGGAGTTATAAGTTAGAACGCGACCTGCTCCAACCGTGGAAAAGAGAACTCTTTGTGAAACAGCTTGGCCCAACTGCTGGAGGTGGTAGCGACCTAACCTAAACTACTAGAGGTGTTAGCGACCTTATCCAAGTATTTGAGGACTCTGTTTAACTTCAAGTTGAATTGAGAAAAATACTTGCTAAGGTGAAGATCTGTTAGGTGTGGCTCGCATTGTACTAGAGTGGGTGCGTAGATTGGATTATGATTAGTCCCACATCGTAAGATATTCTATAAGAGATGAGCATATATATGAGGTTGGTAGCATGTAACAACAAGGGATTCCTTTTGTTACAAATAAATGTTGCCATGAAAATATATGTTCTCTAGGAGACGTAGGGATATCCAATCATGATGAAAATTTCAACAGACGACAACTGTACATGCCCTTTTGGTGATGCTATTACTAACGGTCGTGATAAGAAAAAGATCATCATTACTTCTGATCCTTTTCTCTAAGAGGTATGAATTTCAAGTAGTTATATATTTATTTGCTTGTTGTTCAATATTTTAATTAGTTATTTATTTTTGTTTTGTTCAGCATGTATTCTACATTGTATACCTTAGTTTGGTAATTGTTTTCATGAATGCCAAGAGTGACTTTTATCAATAATGCATGTATCCGAACCTTTTGAATGGGTAAATAGAATTCACTTCGTAACAGCTTGATAGTAAATATATGTGTTATTTGAATAGATTCTAAATTAATTATGGGAAATAAATCTTTTAGGTGAAAAATAAATCTGTTTCATTGTTTAGATCGCAATTTTCATCTAATTTAGTTGCCAAAGTTGCAAAAATAGTATGTATTCTTTTTGCATCATATATGTCAGTAAATTTTACTGTTACAAATATGTAACGGGTTGGATCCACTCAAGTTGCGGACTCCACCTATCATCTTCAGTCAGTAAATTTTACTTACTAAATTTTTGTAAGTGTAGCACTGTCCAAAATTTTATGTTACCAAACACACCAAGTTTTCTAAGTAATTTATAGAACACCAAACCAAGTGGAAACTAAAAATTTAGAGACTCTCTTGTCATTAGGTCAACAGTATCCTGTAAGAGGAATTTAACCCACTGAATCTATCATTTTGTGATGCAGCGCGATACCTTGAATCGAGAAACCCTAGGTCGAACGGCATTCCTCAAAATCAGAGAAGCCTTAAGTCACGAACGACGTACAGTAAATCGCGAGCAAATCCAACACTCGCGAAGCCTAGGTCATAAGTCGCTCCTCCTCCTCCTTAGGTCGCGAATCTTTATGTTGCGAGCAGACAGTTAAGTCGCGAACGGAAGTAGATCGCGAGCTCCAGAAGCCTTATGTCGCAAATTCCTCAGCCTTATGTCGCGTATCCTTATGTCGCTCCAGATCCTTAAGTCGCAAAGGCCATATCAAGAAGCTTATGTCGCCAGCTTTCTTGAATCGCTTCCAGTTAGGTCGCGAAGCAAAAGTTGCGAGCTTCCACTAGGTCACTGAAGGAATTTATGCCGCATTACTCTTGAGACATTAAGTCGCTAAGCCGCTTCTTTAAGTCGCTTATTGGATGCCGAATTCCTTAAGTCACGAATGAGAATCCAGTTAGGTCGTGAAGCTCCTTATGTCGCTCCAAGTTATGTCGCTGCTGCTATGTCACTGCCAGTTGCTATGTCGCCAGGATCTTAGGTCGTATGTCGTTGTGTTGTTAAGTTGTGAACAATTGTAACTTGTATATTTTAGGTCGTAGGTCATCTGTTCTGTATGTTAGGTCGTGAAGGACCTTTATTGTGTTTTGAGATGTAAGTCGTTTGTGTGTGTTGTAAATCTCTATAAATAAGGATGTGATGTCATTGTAAAAGGTGGTTGAATTTTAAATAAAATTTGGTTTGTGCTTCTTGCCTCTATTAAAATTGGTAGTTGAGTGTTATCTCCTATCTCCACCTTCGGCATTCGAGTGCGCTCGAATCAACGATTGTTGAAGCCAATTCACGGAATCAAGTGCGCTTGATCAACGTTCGAAGAATTGTAGATCTTCTCTCACGGCATTGTGTGCGATCAACGTGTCGAATATTGCTAGAATCTGGTATCTTCGTGATCAATGGATTTGGGCTTTTGGGTATCCTTAAATTCACCGATTTATCATCGATTCACCGATTATTTCTGCTAATCGTGTGAGTTCTTGGACGGATTCGATTTACATCGTTGAATTCGCTTCCTTGGCTGCATCATTTGGTATCAGAGCTAGATCGCAAGAAGTTTGCATCAGTTGGAGAATTGGGTTTCGAGAATTTGAAGTTTGGAGATCGGATTTGCATTGTTGAGAAGTTTGGTGTTCATCGTGTATCATTTTTCGTGAAGTGTTCCTGTTAGCAGTGTGAAGTTTGAATTTTTGAAGATTTGTTTGAAGTTCAATCATGCCACCGAGACGAGCTCAACGTCATCGCAATGTTGATGCTTTGTATGGAAGAGAAGATGCTGAAAAAATGGAGCAACGAATTAGTGATAAATTCAATGAGAAGTTTGATGAGGGAATTGGTCGATTAGAGAGAATGATGCTTGAAATGAATCAAAGTAGAAGAAGGGTTTCACCTGAATCGAGCCATGGGGGAAATAGAGTTTCACCACATTCAGATCTGGAGAGAAGAGAAGATCATGATCGTAGAAATGTTGACGATCGTGATAGGAATGTTGATGATCGAAATCAGAGAGATGTGGATGATTGTGATCGGAGGAATGTAGATCGAAGGGATGTTGGTGGTAGAAATGGTGGTGGTAGAGATGTTGGTGGTCATGATCGACATCGATATGCATCAGATTTTGATGAGGAGTTTGATGGTGGTAGTGTTCATGGTCGAAATCAAAGCCAAGGAAGAAATCATTCAGAGTATGATCACAAATGGGAGTCCGGAATGAAAATTGAAATTCCAGAGTTTAAGGGTAGTATGCAGGCTAAAGAATTTCTAGATTGGTTATCTAATGTTGAAGAGATCTTTGATTTCAAGGAGGTTCCGGAAGATCGTCGAGTGAAGTTGGTTGCTACTAGGTTGAGAGGGAGAGCTATGGCTTGGTGGCAGCAAACCAAACTTACACGAGAACGGATGGGGAAGTCGAAGATTGTTGCTTGGGAGAAAATGAAGAAGATGATGAAGGCTACATTCTTGCCTTACAATTATCAATCACTCACGTATCAGAGGTTGTAGAATCTGAGGCAAGGGACGAAGACTGTTAATGATTATGCTGATGAGTTTTATCAACTGATTGCTAGAAATGACATTATGGAGACGGAGGAACAATTGACTGCTAGGTTTGTTGGGGGGTTGAGGATCCAGATCCAGGATATGGTAAATTTGTTTGACCCTAGATCTGTGGCTGAAGCGCACCAGAAGGCATTGTCTTGGGAGAAGCAGGGAAGACGAGGAGGTGGTGTGTTTCCAAGTTCCAATACTCAAAGTAAGGGTGCTAGTGGAGTTCCAATGTTTCTAAAGCTGTCAGTAAACCAGTTGTGAATGAAGTTGTGAAGGCGAAGGTCAACAACAGTTTCAAGTGTTATAATTGCCAGGAAGTGGGTCACAAGAGTAATGAATACCCGAAACCGAAGAGGCGAGCTATGATTGCTGAAGTGGAAGGTGAGGATGTTGATGAAGGTTATTCTAGTCCAGTTGAGGAGGATGAACATGATATCGCGTCGGGAGATGAAGGATGTAATCTAATGTTGAGGAGATCATGTTTGACACCGAAGCAGGAAGAGGAGGCTAGTTAGTTGAGGAGTAATATCTTTCAGTCGACATGCACTATACTGGGGAAGGTGTGTAAATTTGTGATTGACGTGGGAAGTTGTGACAATATCATTTCTACCGAAGCTGTGAGAAAGTTGAAGTTGAAGACGGAGAAGCATCCAAATCCTTACAAGTTAGCGTGGTTAAGGAAAGGAGGAGAGGTGAAGGTGGATAGGCAAGTTCATGTTCCATTTTCTATTGGGAAGAAGTATAAAGATGAGATCTGGTGTGATGTGGTGGAGATGGATGTTTGTCACTTGCTTTTGGGAAGACCATGGTAGTATGACCGAGCAGTGCAGCATGATGGTCGAACCAATAGCTACAGCTTTATGTTTGAGGGTACTAAGATCATTTTAGTTCCAAAGAAGTGACAGCAAGGAGAGAGCAAGTTAGAAGAGATTGAGGAGCTGAAGATTTTGTTGACTTTGAAGGAGTTTGTTCAAGAAGTAGAGGAGAGTCCAAAGGTGTTCTTGTTGATTGGACATGAAGCTACTGAATCTGTTGAAGTTCCAGAGGAAGTAAAGCCAGTGTTGGAAGAATTCAGAGATGTGTTTCCTGAAGAGTTGCCAAAAGAATTACCACCAAAGTTTGACAAAGAAGATGAAGAGGTCGAGTTAGAGAATGATGAATGTAATCTATTAATGGGATTTTATTCAACGTCAAAGTATGTGGATGTAGAAGTTGATTACTCTTCACCGCCAAAGATTGATGTCGATAGTATGGAAGAAGAAATTGTGTTCGGAGTTGAGGGAAATAACTTGATGATGGAGGATTCTTGCTTAACACCTGAACTTATGGATGAGAGCCAGCTAAGTGTAAATTTCTTAGTTTCCGAAAAAGCCAAACAAAGTGAAATTGAAATAGAAGAGAAGACAGAGTCAGATCGTTTATTATCTTTGAAAGAGTTCGTCAATAAAATGAAAGATGGTGATGAATTATCAATGTTGATTGAATCTGGAGAATGTTCTGATTTTGAGAATCCTGAAGAGGTTAAAGTATTTGAAGAGTTTGAAGATGAGATTTCTGAGGAACTGCCTGACGAAACTAGTCTTCTGTTTTTGGAAGAGTCTGTTGAAAAGGTGAAAAATAATAATGAATTGTTTGTGTTGACCGAGGAAGGAACGAGTAAAGATCTTGATGTTTTTGAGGAAGTTGGATCAGAATTCGACGAGTTTGAAGTCGAATATCCTGAAGAATTACCCGAAGAGTTACCACCACTACAGGACATCCAGTATCAAACTGAACTAGTACCAGATGCTATTTTACTATGGGGATCGTATGATCTTGTGAATCTGAAAGAACAGAAAGAGTTGGAAAGACAAGAATCTGGGCATGAGTCATCACACTCCTTCAGTCGTGACTTCCTAAGTCGCTCCACGATTTTAAAATTCCTTATATCGTCTCGCATTTTCGTCACGTTTTGGTTCTATATCACACCTTCCTATTGGCACGAGCATCATGATGTCATCTCCCTCAAATCACTTCCTTATGCCGCCTGCCTAATGCCACGTCTGCTTTATGCCATGCGTTCCTTATGTCGAACCACATCTTCAAAGGGTCAAGACAAGATCAATCTCAAGAGTGGTTATCACCAGAGCCGCATCAGACCAACTAATGAATGGAAGACAGCGTCTCGAAGAAGGCAAAAAATGTGAATTCAGGACGAATTATTTTCAACCAGGGGAGGATGATGCAGTGCGATACCTTGAATCGAGAAACCCTAGGTCGAACGACATTCCTCAAAATCAGAGAAGCCCTAAGTCACGAACGACGTACAGTAAATTGCGAGCAAATCCAGCACTCGCGAAGCCTAGGTCGTAAGTCGCTCCTCCTCCTCCTTAGGTCGCGAATCTTTATGTCGCGAGCAGACAGTTAAGTCGCGAACGGAAGTAGATCGCGAGCTCCAGAAGCCTTATGTCGCAAATTCCTCTGCCTTATGTCGCGTATCCTTATGTCGCTCCAGATCCTTAAGTCGCAAAGGCCATATCGAGAAGCTTATGTCGCCAGCTTTCCTGAATCGCTTCCAGTTAGGTCACAAAGCAAAAGTCGCGAGCTTCCACTAGGTCACTGAAGGAATTTATGCCGCATTACTCTTGAGACATTAAGTCGCTAAGCCGCTTCTTTAAGTCGCTGATTGGATGCCGAATTCCTTAAGTCGCGAATGAGAATCCAGTTAGGTAGTGAAGCTCCTTATGTCGCTCCAAGTTATGTCGCTGCTGCTATGTCGCTGCCAGTTGCAATGTCGCCAGGATCTTAGGTCGTATGTCGTTGTGTTGTTAAGTTGTGAACAATTGTAACTTGTATATTTTAGGTCGTAGGTCGTAGGTCGTCTGTTCTGTATGTTAGGTCGTGAAGGACCTTTATTGTGTTTTGAGATGTAAGTCGTTTGTGTGTGTTGTAAATCTCTATAAATAGGGATGTGATGTCATTGTAAAAGGTGGTTAAATTTTAAATAAAATTTGGTTTGTGCTTCTTGCCTCTATTAAAATTGGTAGTTAAGTGTTATCTCCTATCTCCACCTTCGGCATTCGAGTGCGCTCGAATCAACGATTGTTGAAGCCAATTCACAGAATCAAGTGCGCTTGATCAACGTTCGAAGAATTGTAGATCTTCTCTCACGGCATTGTGCGCGATCAACGTGTCTAGACATTCTCTTCTTTAAAAAAGAGAGAAGAAGAAAAGTTATTCTCCAAATAAATATCAAGCAAATCTTGATAGATAAAACAAGGATACATAAAAGGAAATAGGATGAATCGGTACGAAGACTCGAATTAAATCCTAAGGCACGACTCCTAAGTTGGACTTAGGACGACGATCCTTGTTAAGTTATTCTACATTGTTCCGAAGTTTGGCTTTGATATCAAGCTGTGACGCCCCACCTCTATACCCACGCTAGCCAAGAACACTACGGTGTAGTGCTGTCAACTAGCACGGAGAATAAGGCTGTTGAGGAGCGACCATCCGTGTAACTTCTTTGTGCGAGCATCGACATGTTAGATAGTAAAGCATGCATATCATTTAAGGAAGGAATCCGACAAACCCACACAAACTCAAAGCTATCACACGGTGGCTGTATATAATCTTCGAAAACAAACATAGGAATAAACATAACATCAATCAGTCACAGACATCCATATCACAAAGGCGGAAAAAGATATGAATAAATAAATATATAACACATGAAAGTGTTCAATCAGAGTAGTGGTCAGAAAGACCCACGATAATACAAAAGAATAGCTACAAGCTACACAAAAGAATAAGTATACATTACGGAGTCTATATCTCAAATGTATACAACCAAAAACTACTAATCTAAGTAGTTAGCCAAAAGACAGAGTAATCCCAGAAGAGAAGTCAAGCAGAAGCACCTGTAACATCTCGGTCTGACCCGAGTATTATTTATAAGAAAATAATAAACGGATCAGTCTAGCTATAAATATCAGAGGATATGGTATAAAGTAAAAGACATTGCATGAACAGGTAATCACCATAACAGCATACTACTATAAGTATGTAATTGAAAATCAACAAGAGATTAATCAATATCACAAGAATCTTCTCAAAGATAAAATAGGGTATCATACCCTAAACTTGTATTCATAACAAGTCAATGACACACAAATTCACCAATGCACAAAAATTGATAAACATATCAATGAAAATCACTAAAATTGGTGAAGCACAAAATCCCAGAAATCATCACAAGAAATCCATAAATCACAAGAAAGGGGAGGCCTATCACAAAACGGGAGTATGAAAACTCACCAACACGTGTAACACAAGACAAGACGCTATCTCATGGTAGCTAACCATTAATTTTGAGCCGAAGCTCCACAAGAATGGTCCGAAGACCATGGGGCGCTACCCCACCTATGTGATGGTGAAACATCACATAAACGGGGTTTAGTCTCCCTCGGAGACAAAGAGACATCGCACAATTGCTAGTCTAAATCACAAAAATGATCGTCATGATCATCAGGAAGTGTCAACCACACCAAGCTAGTAAATATATGAGTTTAGCTTCATGTCCCATAACCACTTGCTTAACTTAAATATTTACGAACAAACTGTAGATCTTCACTAGAAAATTGTCACAAAAGGTTCAATCGAACAAGTCCAAGAGCTAACCGATGAAGTAAATGCGAGCGTTTCATACCACTCGTTTTAATAAGTCGTTTAATTCGATTTCTCATCCGAGTGAAGTAAAGGCTTGTATATACTAGTAGATTGGAAAACGGTTTTAGGAAAAAGAGCTTTATAATAAAAATAAAGTTGAAATCGTCTTGATGAAAGAGTTTTGATATTTACTACTAGTATTGAAACCTTCGTATTTGTAAAGTGACGAATCACAAAACGATTGCAGAAACAACCATCGACAAAGCTTCACATTCGAAGACGTGAATGAAATCCAAGGAAATCAGCTCAAAATGCATCAAAGTATGAATAGGAGGTGCGGCCTAACATGCCGAGCGACCTAAGGAAATATAGGTCGAACGACCTATAAGTGATGCGACCTAAGATGCTCCGCGACTTAACAGTGTCGAGCTAAGGAGTCCAAGCAGGTCAAGCGACCTAGAGTGATTGCTGAGCATGCGACCTAACGGGGCCGATCTACATCACAAGCGACCTAAGGTGGAACACGCGACCTAAAAGGTGGCGCGACCTATGGTGCAGGCGACCTAAGGTGGTGAGGTTGAGCGACCTAAAGGGAATAAGGTCTAACGACCTAAAAGGGGGAAGGCTGAGCGACCTACATCCCAAGCAAGGCCGAGTGACCTAATCAACGCGACCTAGAATAGCGAACGACCTAACGAGCAGGCAAGGCCGGGCGAGTTAATTCCCAACGACCTAGCGACTTAAAGCCATGCGACCTAAAGGTAAGCGACCTAGGGCCAACGACCTAGTGCAGAACGAGCTAACGAGGTAAATGAAGCAGAGCGACCTACGACCTAAGTGCCGAGCGACCTAACACGTGGCGAACGACCTAAGCCCAGAACGAGCCATTTGCAGGCCTGTCTTCTCCAAACCCGAATGACCTAAGCCCATAATATTGCCAAAACACTAAAAAATCGGGTTTTTCACCAATTCAATCCAAACCAAATGCAAATGCATGTGCACAAGTGATAGGGAATCATTCCCAACAATCCAATGACAGTTATAGGCAAGAATGTGAAGTAAAAAATCTCACCTTTTCACGAAATTTGATGAAGATGAAGCTTGAGAGAAAAGCAAGAATCAACCACAAGCTTGAATCAATGTCTTCACTTGAATTTGGAGTAGATGTTGGATTAGCAATGAAGATTATGACTTTGGAGTTTTAATTTCCCATTCCCTCCACCATTTTTGAAGAAGCTTTAATGTATATGCAAATAGAAATGAAGTTATGAAGAGAAGGAAGGGATTGGGCTGAGTTAGTAAGTTCAGCCCAAACCAAAGCCAAAGTGAAAAAGTGGCGAAAATTCCACTATCTCCAAACATATCGAAGTTTACACTTAAAAAGATCGCAAATGTCATTTTGAACTCAACGGAGGTGGTCTCGAGTCCTAATTTGACCGTATGCAAAAAGTAGCTTTTCAGACTAAAATCCGACTAACGATGAAATATTTAAATATAAAATCGACAAATATGCGGGTTGTTACAGACTCCCCTCCTTAAATAAATTGCGTCCTCGCAATATATAAGATGGAAATAAAAAGTAACAACCATAAAAGCATATTAACACAAAAGAAATTTGAAATAAGATGTTTACCTTAAAGAGCATGAGAAAGTAAGTCCGGATGTGTACGCTTGATGAATTCTCTAGATTCCCAAGAGCAATCCTTAGGATTAGAGGACCATTGAACTTTAACAAGCGGAACATTTTTATTTCGAAGTCATTTGATCTCCGAAGCAATAATTCGAATAGGATGCTGCTCATAAGTTAAATTAGGAGAGACTTCAATTTCTTCCACAACACCGGGCTCCAGAATAGAATCGGAATGCCAAAGGCACTTCTGTAATTGAGAAACGTGAAACACGTCATGCATGGCAGAAAACTGAGCCGGTAATGAAAGGCGATAAGCCATGGAACCAATACGTTCGGTGATAGGAAATGGCCCAATATAACGAGGCGCTAACTTTCCCGATCGACTGAAACGTACAACACCCTTCATAGGGGAAACACGAATAAATACAAGATCGCCAACAGAAAATTCTAATTTCCTTCTTCGATTATCGACATAGGATTTTTGTCTACTCTGGGCTTCTTTCATCCTATGACGAATAAGTTCAATCTTTTCTGTGGAATCACGAATAAAATCGGGACCCAAAACCAGCTTCTCACCGGCCTCAAGCCAACAAGAAGGAGATCGGCATGGCCTTCCATAGAGTGCCTCGAAAGGTGCCATACCAATACTAGATTGGAAGCTGTTATTGTAGGAAAATTCAACAAGCGAAATATAATCTTCCCAACTTCCACCGAAATCAAGCACACAAGCACGAAGAAGATCTTCAAGTGTTTGATTCACACGCTCAGTTTGTCCGTCGGACTGGGGGTGGTAAGTGGTGCTAAAATTAAGCTTTGTTCCCAAAGCCTTTTGAAGACTCTTCCAAAATCCACTAGTAAACAATGGATCACGATCGCTAACAATGGAAGTAGGGACTCCATGCAGTTTAACAATTTCTTTAATAAAGTGTTTGGCCAGAAGAGGAACGGTTCGGTTCGACCGAACGGGAATAAAATGGGCGGATTTAGTAAGTCTATCAACGATCACCCATAAGCTATAATGACCCGAATGAGAACGGGGAAGGCCATCAATAAAATTCATGGAAATTTGATCCCACTTCCAAATTGGAATTTCCAATGGTTGCAATAACCCACCAGGCCTTTGATGTTCGGCCTTGACAAGTTGGCAAGTCATGCAACACTTAACAAAGTTAGCGATATCAGATTTCATTCCCTCCCAATAATAAAATCGCTTCATATCCGCGTATATTTTACTGCTATGGGATGAATGGAATATTTGGAACGAAGAGAATCTTCTAGAATATTTTTACGAAGATCACTAATATTTGGCACAATAAGTCTACTGAATTTTCAAAAGCCGCCACGAGAATCAATATCAAAGTCTTTCAAACCTTCAATATCAACTTTATCCTTAATATTTCGGCCAAGAAGAGCTAATTTGGGATCTAGCCTTTGAGCTTCAAGAATGCAGTCTAAAAGAGAAGGATGAGCCTCAAGGCTACAAAGAACAAGAGATGAACATAAATCGGAAACACGATCTCGAATTTCACAAGTGGATAAAACTTCAAGATCGTTCCACTCGGATATCATCATAGAAACAACCGCTTGTTGCCTACGACTAAGAGCATCAGCAACTCGATTTCCCTTACCAGGGGTATAAAGAATATCAAGATCATAAGAGGCAAGAAATTCGAGCCAACGCTGTTGACGCAAATTAAGTTCCTTTTGAGAGAATAAATATTTCAAAGACTTATGATCCGTATAAAGTATAAATTTCTCTCCCTAAAGATAATGTCACCAAATTCGAAGGGCGAAAACGACAGCCGCGAGTTCTAAATCATGTGTGGCATATCTAGTCTCAGCCGGCTTCAATTGCCTAGAAGCATAAGCAATAACACGTTCTTTTTGCATAAGAACGGCACCCAAACCAACACGACTAGCATCGGTATAAACAACAAAATCTTGATTCCCTTTGGGAATAACAAGAATAGGAGCATCAAAAAGGAGTTCTTTTAATTTCTGAAAAGAATTTTCACATTTGTCCGACCAAATGTATTTAACACCTTTCTTTGTTAAGCCAGTAAGAGGGATGGCAATTTTAGAAAAGTCTTTTATGAAACGGCGGTAATAACCTGCCAATCCGAGAAAGCTACGGATTTCAGTCACGCTCTCCGGTCTCTTCCAATTTTGGATCGCTTCAATCTTCGAAGGATCCGCTGATATTCCAGATTCGGAAATAATATGACCGAGAAACTTCACACTAGATTGCCAAAAGTGGCATTTAAATTTTTTTGCTTTTAATTGATTGCTCCTAAGAGTTTCCAAAACGATCCGAAGATGCTTTTCATGTTCCTCCTCGGTTTTAGAATACACAAGAATATCATCAATAAAGATGAGAACAAACCGATCGATGAAATCTTTGAAAACTCGATTCATAAGGTCAACGAAATAAGCCGGAGCATTCGTTAAACCAAATGGCATAACTAGCCATTCATAAGATCCATAACGAGTACGGAACGAAGTCAAAGGAATACTATCCTCTGCAATACGAAGCTGATGAAAACCGGTAGCCAAGTCCAATTGTGAAAAGACTCTAGCACCACTAAGTTGATCGAATAGATCATCAATCCGAGGTAAAGGATATTTATTCTTAATGGTAAGATCATTAAGCTTGCGGTAGTCGACGCAAAGCCTAAGTGTACCATCGGACTTCTTCACGAAAATTGCTGAAGCTCCCCAAGGCGAGGAACTAGAGCGAATAAATTGCTTCGTCTCCAATTCGGATAGTTGTTTGCGCATCTCTTCATTTTCCTTATTAGACATGCGATAAGGAGGACGGGTAATAGGTTGAGCTCCAGGTATAAGATTAATTTTGAACTCAATTGCTCGCTTAGGTGGTAATCCTAAAACGGGCTCAAATATGTCGAAAAATTCACGAACGACGTGAATACTAGAAATGACATCTTCCTCATCATCATTATCATCATCACGAGGATTTAAAGAGTATAAAGATGCAACCAAAGTGGAATCCGAATCTTTAAGAATAATAGGAATCTGCTTTACAGATTGCGGATGTCGGAGATAAATAGTCCGCTCAGGACATAGGATATGAGCTTCATAACGGTTAAGCCAATCCATACCCAAAATCATTCCAAAGCCTAAGTAACGCATAACATGCAAATCGGCTGGGAAAGAAAAATCACACAAAATAATCTCCACATCTTTACAAAGCAAACTAAGAGTTGCGGATGCACCAACAGGATTCGCAATTCTTAAAGAAGTCATTAAAGCAACAACACTTAAGAAAAAAGTATCGACAAGTTCCTTTGATATAAAAGAATGGGATGCACCCGTGTCAAAGAGAACTCTAATAGGTTGATCATGAAATAAAATAATGCCATCAAGGACGGAATGAGACGTACGTTGACCGCGAGATGTGTTGCCAGGGGCTTGAGCCACGTTTAACTTTCCCTCCTTCTTGCCTTGAAGTCTAGGGCATAAATGTATATAATGATCCGAGCTTTTACAATAGCGACAAGAACGGGGCTTCGAACACTTGTTCGCAAAATGGTCCTTAGAACCACAGTTATAGCACTGCCCGCTACTAGGGGTAGAAGTAGAAGTCTTTGCTGCCGGAGGTGCAGGTTTCCCCTTTTTGTTAGGATAAGGACCTTTGAATTTGTTTAGCCTCTTCTTGTTGTTGAAGTTTGGTTTAGAACTCACCACTTCAACATCACTTTCCCTATCCGCCTCTTCAAGATGAAGAGCGATATCGATGAGTTGGTCAAAAGAAACTTCTAATTTTAGAAGTAATGGCTTCTTGATATTTTTGTTCAAGCCATAGACAAATCTTTGGTTCTTCTTCAATGGGGTGTTGATGTATTCAATCCCATATTTAGACAGTGACTCGAAGGATGCAACATAATCTGTCATGGAGGATTCACCTTGAAAAAGGTCTATGAAACGACGAGCCAATGTCATCTTCTCTGCTTCTGGCACGAATTTCAATTCAAAGCGTTCCCGGAATTGCTCCCAGGTGAGATCCGCCTCATTAATTTCGGAAATAAGAAGTTCGTACCAGTCCAATGCTCTTTCTTGGAGCATACTGGAGGCCACCTGAACACGGTGAAGATCGATAAGATTCATGCGAGAAAAGATTCGATCGCATGTTCTTAACCAAGCCTGGACTTCAATAATATTTTCAGAACCTTTGAATGGTTCCCCACCCAAGTTGGTATAATCGTTGCACAAACGTGCAAATCCAGACTTAGGGTGAGTAGGTTCCTGATTAGGACCAGCTGCCTGAGCATTCTTTACTAAATCAAGAAGCTGTTGAGCAGTCATAAAAACTCCATCCTGGGGAGTAACAATAGATGGTCCGGCTCTGGGACGGCCTAGTCTAGACATTCTCTTCTTTAAAAAAGAGAGAAGAAGAAAAGTTATTCTCCAAATAAATATCAAGCAAATCTTGATAGATAAAACAAGGATACATAAAAGGAAATAGGATGAATCGGTACGAAGACTCGAATTAAATCCTAAGGCACGACTCCTAAGTTGGACTTAGGACGATGATCCTTGTTAAGTTATTCTACATTGTTCCGAAGTTTGGCTTTGATACCAAGCTATGACGCCCCACCTCTATACCCACGCTAGCCAAGAACACTACGGTGTAGTGCTGTCAACTAGCACAGAGAATAAGGCTGTTGAGGAGCGACCATCCGTGTAACTTCTTTGTGCGAGCATCGACATGTCAGATAGTAAAGCATGCATATCATTTAAGGAAGGAATCCGACAAACCCACACAAACTCAAAGCTATCACACGGTGGCTGTATATAATCTTCGAAAACAAACATAGGAATAAACATAACATCAATCAGTCACAGACATCCATATCACAAAGGCAGAAAAAGATATGAATAAATAAATATATAACACATGAAAGTGTTCAATCAGAGTAGTGGTCAGAAAGACCCACGATAATACAAAAGAATAGATACAAGCTACACAAAAGAATAAGTATACATTACAGAGTCTATATCTCAAATGTATACAACCAAAAACTACTAATCTAAGTAGTTAGCCAAAAGACAGAGTAATCCCAGAAGAGAAGTCAAGCAGAAGCACCTGTAACATCTCGGTCTGACCCGAGTATTATTTATAAGAAAATAATAAACGGATCAGTCTAGCTATAAATATCAGAGGATATGGTATAAAGTAAAAGACATTGCATGAACAGGTAATCACCATAACAGCATACTACTATAAGTATGTAATTGAAAATCAACAAGAGATTAATCAATATCACAAGAATCTTCTCAAAGATAAAATAGGGTATCATACCCTAAACTTGTATTCATAACAAGTCAATGACACACAAATTCACCAATGCACAAAAATTGATAAACATATCAATGAAAATCACTAAAATTGGTGAAGCACAAAATCCCAGAAATCATCACAAGAAATCCATAAATCACAAGAAGGGGGAGGCCTATCACAAAACGGGAGTATGAAAACTCACCAACACGTGTAACACAAGACGAGACACTATCTCATGGTAGCTAACCATTAATTTTGAGCCGAAGCTCCACAAGAATGGTCCGAAGACCATGGGGCGCTACCCCACATATGTGATGGTGAAACATCACACAACCGGGGTTTAGTCTCCCTCGTAGACAAAGATACATCGCATAATTGCTAGTCTAAATCACAAAAATGATCGTCCTGATCATCAGGAAGTGTCAACCACACCAAGCTAGTAAATATATGAGTTTAGCTTCATGTCTCATAACCACTTGCTTAACTTAAATATTTAAGAACAAACTGTAGATCTTCACTAGAAAATTGTCACAAAAGGTTCAATCGAACAAGTCTAAGAGCTAACCAATGAAGTAAACGCGAGCGTTTCATACCACTTGTTTTACTAAGTCGTTTAATTCGATTTCTCATCCGAGTGAAGTAAAGGCTTGTATATACTAGTAGATTGGAAAACGGTTTTAGGAAAAAGTGCTTTATAATAAAAATAAAGTTGAAATCGTCTTTATGAAAGAGTTTTGATATTTACTACTAGTATTGAAACCTTCGTATTTGTAAAGTGACGAATCACAAAATGATTGCAGAAACAACCAGCCACAAAGCTTCACATTCGAAGACGTGAATGAAATCCAAGGAAATCAGCTCAAAATGCATCAAAGTATGAATAGGAGGTGCGGCCTGACATGCCGAGCGACCTAAGGAAATATAGGTCGAACGACCTATAAGTGATGCGACCTAAGATGCTGCGCGACTTAACAGTGTCGAGCTAAGGAGTCCAAGCAGGTCAAGCGACCTAGAGTGATATCTAAGCATGCGACCTAACGGGGCCGATCTAAGTCACAAGCCACCTAAGGAGGAACACGCGACCTAAAAGGTGGCGCGACCTATGGTGCAGGCGACCTAAGGTGGTGAGGTTGAGCGACCTAAAGGGAATAAGGTCTAACGACCTAAAAGGGGGAAGGCTGAGCGACCTACATCCCAAGCAAGGTCGAGAGACCTAATCAACTCGCGACCTAATGTGTGCGCGACCTAACTGGGTACGCGATCTAAACTAGCGAACGACCTAACGAGCAGGCAAGGCCAGGCGAGTTAATTCCCAATGACCTAGCGACTTAAATCCACGCGACCTAAAGGTAAGCGACCTAGGGCCAACGACCTAGTGCAGAACGTGCTAACGAGGTAAATGAAGTAGAGCGACCTACGACCTAAGTGCCTAGCGACCTAACACGTGGCGAACGACCTAAGCCCAGAACGAGCCATTTGCAGGCCTGTCTTCTCCAAACCCGAACGACCTAAGCCTAGAATTTTGCCAAAACACTAAAAAATCGGGGTTTTTCACCAATTCAATCCAAACCAAATGCAAATGCATGTGCACAAGTGATAGGGAATCATTCCCAACAATCCAATGACAGTTATAGGCAAGAATGTGAGATAAAAATCTCACCTTTTCATGATATTTGATGAAGATGAAGCTTGAGAGCAAAGCAAGAATCAACCACAAGCTTGAATCAATGTCTTCACTTGAATTTGGAGTAGATGTTGGATTAGCAATGAAGATTATGACTTTGGAGTTTTAATTTCCCATTCCCTCCACCATTTTTGAAGAAGCTTTAATGTATATGCACATAGAAATGAAGTTATGAAGAGAAGGAAGGGATTGGGCTGAGTTAGTAAGTTCAGCCCAAACCAAAGCCAAGGTGAAAAAGTGGCGAAAATTCCACTATCTCCAAACATATCGAAGTTTACACTTAAAAAGATCGCAAACGTCATTTTGAACTCAACGGAGGTGGTCTCGAGTCCTAATTTGACCGTATGCAAAAAGTAGCTTTTCGGACTAAAATCTGACTAACGATGAAATATTTAAATAAAATATTTAAATATAAAATTGACAAATATGCGGGTTGTTACAGTCGAATTCGCTTCCTTGGCTGCATCATTTTGGTTCTCGCACTTGTTGTGACAAGTCATTGAAAGTGAGTTAATACCATTTTAATTCAATATTGAATTTTACCACACATCCATTTATATTTTGTTTTCTTCAGTGTAAATGCAAATGAGCATTATGTATTTTCTACCACATTTGTACTCTAAAAATATATTATTATTACTTTTGTTATTTTTGTTGTTTTTGTTTTCCTTTTTATATTTAAATATGTCAATGAATTTTCCGTGATAGGTTGAAAGTGATTTATTTAGGCTGCTTTTTTAAAGAAAAAATTATTTAGGTTGTTGTGTGATGATAATCAAATAGTGACAATATATGTGTAAAAAGTATACCCACCCATCTCATTTTAGTATAAGTTTTAAGTCTACATGTTTCCTTATATAGTGATATCAATCATGGGAGGTTGTTCTGATGATTTTAATTTCCAAAACAATTTTATGTAATTCCTTTGCTCAAGTGCATTAGCACTTAAAATTTTCAAAATTATTAGGGAATTTCCAACAAATACAGTCCTGAAAATTCAGGATATTGAATTTTCAGCGTTGAATGCCCAATTATCACCCAACAAATATGCGCCTATTTTTTGGGTGTCCCGACATTGGGCGTCCATTTTGGGCTACCAACAATGGGAACCTATTTTTTAGTTTTCCAGCATTAAGACCTCACTTTCTGGTTCTCGGCGCTCGACCTTCATTTTTGGACGTTCAACGCCGGATGCCCTTTTAAGATGCCCAAAGCCGGGCACCTAAAAAATGAGCGCCTAACGTTGGATGCCCTACCCCGCTTTAGCCTTTTGAAGCAGGATAACCCAATTCAGTTAAATATTCAACTTCATTGGGTTTGTTGGCCGCGATGAGTTCGGTGTTATCATAGCATGCATTATAACGCGTTATAGCTCAAAATTGTCCATAGCTTAGGGTATGTACTATTTAACCTATAATAGTACACATGTAATCTATAGTGCAAAATAACGTGCTGTTTTGTTAAAGCACAAAATAACGAATAATGCAAAATAACGTGCTATTGAGTAAGCCCTAAATAAAATTGAATGACACAAATTAGGACATGGATACACTAACAAATCATATATATTCAATAATACATCAACGTCGTTTATCAAAGAATAACGATTCCTTCCAATAAAATTGAATGTATGCATATCATATTTAAAATGTCTACATGGAAAAAGTTAATACTATTGTTTTTCTCTAGGTATACTAATATGTAGAAACTAATTAACTTCAGGAATTTATTTTAAATTTGCTAGTAATGTTAATTATCCCATTTAATGCTTATTTTTTCTTTTTACTTATAGAAATAATAGTTTTCCTTATTGGTATGTGTTATATACTTTGTTTTTAATATTGAAAAAGCAAAAATATGAAGCTTGAATATCCTTTTTTTTTATAAATAAACTCGCGAAAGAAAAGTTCTTTCATTTGATAATACATTATAAAATTACATCTCTTAAACATCAAAAGTGCTACTTGGAAAATACTTTGAACATGACCTTATGGACTAAATTATTTTTGGTGTACAAGAAAGCAAATTATTTGGTATAAGATACCAAATTTTGGTGCATAATCAATGAAGCTATTTTTTAATTTTTTTTCATTAAAAATTAACCGTTCAATCGAGTAATAACTATTTTAATTTAAGATCTACTACTACCAAATATAGTGTTAAGAATTATAAAGCGTAGTTCTTGAGTTTTAAATTTGAATAAGATACACCAACCAACAATTTACGGTGTAAATTACACTGTAAATTTCAATCCACAATTAAATTACAGTGTAAAATTTAATAAAATAATGGGGATAATCATTAATGAGTGATTTGACATTTATGTAAACATGGACCACAACTAATTTAGCCCTATTTAGTATTTATAAAAAAAACACAAAATTTACAAACATGAACAAAATAACATGCACTATAGGGGATAGCACAAGCCTTGCACTATTTTGTGCTATTTGCTATTGTCTACCTTGGCTGAGCTGAATATTCAGCTGAATTCCTCCTTTGTTGGAGATGGCCTTATAGATATGTAATATTGTTGTACGCCTAAAAGATATGTAGAGTAGCAACAAAAAGTCATGTACAAACATATGGAGTGTAAACAACACCCGTATTTTGAGTGTGTTTTCATTCATAAGTTGTAGGCAGCCGTTCTTGCTCGGTTTGGATATCAATTGCCTAATACTCATTCTGGTTTTGAATAGAATCCTTCTAATTATTTTAAAGAAATTTGCCGTAGAAGTTTGGCATGAACGTAATAGGAGAATCTTCACCATGAAGTTTAGTACTGAACTTCAATTATTTAATGTGATTGTTTCACAAATCATTGCTGCTACTAGTCACATAAGATGGAATAAGGTTTCAAACACTCAAGCTCCTTTCGTATTTAAAACTGTATTGTTTTTTCTTATGTTTTTTCTTAATTCTCTTTTTCCCTTGTTTTGGTTTTTTTTATTTTGTTCTAAGTATTTTCTTCTATGTTTCTCTTTTCATTTTATAAAATTGGTAAGGGACCAATCAACTCGCTTGCTTTTCAAAAAAAATAAGTCATGCACAAACACTATTAATATTGGTTTTTTTACTTCATATTAAATTCTACATTGCAAATTTAAGTTTATATTAATAGTAGAAAAGACCATCTTTCGGTTTAATTAAACCAAATTTAAGTAACCAAATAATTTAAAACTAGTGTTTCTTACTTGACTGAAAAATGACAAGGAGATTAAGAATTATAAAAATAAAAAAACTTACAATGTCAAGTTCCTTAAGAAACCTTGTTTTCTTTGTAAACAAAATTATGAGCAATCGTTTTTATCAAGCAAGAATTTCTTTTTGTGTTATTATGTTTGAATGTCTAATCCTTCACTACTTATTACATTTTTGCAATTGGGTTGTCTATATTATATTATAAAATAAGATATTTTGAGGTGATGAAATTGTCAAATGATAACTAATTGGGTTACTTTAGATTTAAGTTTTTGGGTCACATTATATTGACTTATATTTATGGTATCATATTCTATGTGAAGCAATAATTTCCTAATAATTTCGATTCACTTTTAATTGAATTTATAGAATTGATGATAGCTTCGTACATGTTATAGTTGGATTTGAACGATATTATATATGCCAGACATTATTGTAGTTGTCTTGCATATACATGTAGGCTAGTCTGTTGTCCTTATCAAAGGGTTCTTCCTTATCAGTGGTAAACGAGTAAAAAAAAGTGTATTGTGAATATTTTCACTCTTTGAAATAACTCTAGCATCCTCTTTAAAAGACTAGTATTCATCTAGTAATTGTTTAAATAGAAATCGAACTGTTATCTTTGATTAAGAAAACAGAGAGAAAGAAATGCAGAGTTATTTTATTATGAATAGATGATTCTCTGTTTTACAAGCAGTGTTATTTATAATACAAGTTAGAGATGTAAAAGTACAGGACTACCCCTGTAACCCTAAGCCTAACCATATAAAGGCATCTTGTAAACCAGACCGCTATTCTTATTTCATTTAATTCCCCTCGACAATGTCGACTAGGGTTTCCATTACTTTCCTCTTCTACCAAACCGATTCCAAAATTACTCTGTCAGATCTGATCTTCTTTAATGCAAACTTCGACCGATGGTTAGCTTGAGAAAATGAAAGAAGATCTCCAAAGTGAAAGTAGAAGTTGAGCTTGAGAGGGAGGAGAGACAGATCTCGGACAAAATCATGTGCCTCATGTGGTTTTGTTATGAGTGAGTCTCTGATGGCTGAAGATCTACGTTCTTATCTCTCAGAAATTCTGCAGCTTCCTCAACTCTTAATGCTGACCTCAGTCTTGCAAAATTGCTCTTGGAGAGTGGTTTTGTAAGTATGTCGGCCTTCTGGTGAGAGGCAGGAAGATGGTTTATGTTGAGCCTTCCGTTAATCACTTGCTCACAAACGAAATAGAGATCGATTTCCATGTGCTTAGTTCGTGAGTGAAGAATTGGATTGGCTGAAAGCATTACAGTACTCAGATTGTCACACCATATCGTGGGTTTAGTGGAGCTGGTGATTCCGATTTCTTGGATGAGAGATTCCAGCCACATTATTTCAGCTGTGGCACTAGCGACGCTGCGGTATTCTGCTTCAGTGCTTGAGCGAGAGACTGTTGGCTGCTTTTTGGAGCACCAGGATATGGGGTTACCACCCAGATAAATGCAGTGTCCAGTTGTAGATCTTCGATCATCTGAGTCTGATGCCCAATCTGCATCTGCGTATCCTTGAATATCCAATGAATTGTTTGCTTTAATGTTTATTCCATAGTTTATTGTGCCTTGCAAGTATCTCAGGATCCTCTTCACTGCTTTCCAGTGTTGATCTAGAGGTTCCTGCATAAATTGGCAGACTTTATTTACACTAAAAGATATGTCTGGTCTAGTGATAGTAACATATTGTAAGGCTCCTACTATACTTCTGTACTATTTGATATTCTCTATGTGTTCACCTGTATGCTTAGATAAGTGCAAATTACTAATCATGGGAGTTGGCATAGGCTTAGCATCACTCATCTTAGCTCTAGCAAGAATCTCAGAAATGTATTTACGTTGAGACAATATTAATTCATTTTGAGATTTTCTGTGAACTTCTATTCCTAGAAAATAGGACAAGTTGCCTAAGTCCTTTATAGAGAAAGTTTCATGTAGATAATTTGTAACATTTTTAATCTCTTTATTGCTATTACCTGTTATTATAAGATCATCAACATATACAAGTATATAGGTAGTGCTAGTGTTACTAATTTTGATGTAAAGAGAATTATCAGACCTGGTTGGCTTGTATTCAAGACTGATCAAGGTAGTTTTAAGTTTTTCATACCACACTCTTGGAGCTTGTTTCAGTCCATAGATAGCTTTGTGGAGTTTGCATACCATTTTCTTGTCACTGTTTTTAACATATCCTGGTGGTTGTTGCATGTAGACTTCTTGTTGTAGTTCACCATGTAGAAAAGCATTGTTAACATCTAATTGTCTGATGTCCCATTTGTTGTACACAGCAATAGTAAGAACAACTCTGATTGTAGTTGGTTTAACTACTGGTGAGAAGGTTTCAGTAAAGTCAAAACCACACTGCTGAGAACATCCCTTAGCTACAAGCCTTGCTTTATATTTGGCCGTTTTTCCATTTGCTAATTTCTTGAGTTTGTAAGTCCATCGGCATCCAATGATGTTTTTGTCTTTTGGTGTTTAGAGTTTATCAGATGATCAGTCTGAGCCTTCTTTACCTGCTCAGTTGAGTAAGTTGGAATAGACTGCATTGATATTTTAGCATCATAAACTTTTTGAGTAGTTTTCAAATTACTCATAGAGAAGGGAAAGACATGTTCATTAAAGGCAACATGTCTAGAGATCACAATCTTGCCATTACTGGTAAGACATTTGTATCCCTTCTGGTTGGTGGGATATCCAATAAAAGTGCATGGTAAAGATCTAAAACTTAACTTGTGAGAATTATAGGGTCTTAAATATGGATAACACATGCAACCAAATGTCTTAAGTAAGGTATAGTCTGGTGATATGTTAAGTAATCTTTCAAGTGGTGTTTTATTTTCCAGAACCTTCGTTGGCATCCTGTTTATAAGAAAAACAGCAGAGTTAAATGACTCTGGCCAGAATTTTAGAGGCATTGAAGCATGTGCTAGAAGAGTAAGACCAGTATCAACTATGTGCCTGTGCTTTCTCTCAGCCAGACCATTCTGTTCTGATGTATATGGACAGGTAATTTTATGTATTATTCCTCTTTTGATGAAATAATCCTTTAAAGGTTTAAACTCTGCTCCTCCATCTGTCTGAATCACCTTTAGATCATTGCCAGTCTGTTTTTCAGCTTGAGTGATGAATTGAATCATTGTATCTTTAGTTTCTGCCTTGGATTTTAGAAAATATATCCAAGTATATCTAGAAAATGAATCTATAAAAGAAATATAATACTTGAATCCATAATCAGAGTCAATTGGGGCTGGACCCCATAAGTCAACTGCTACCATTTCTAATGGTTTTGTGTGTTTAGTTACTGAATTAGAGAATGGTAACTTATGACTCTTTCCCATTTGACAAGAAGTACACATGTATGGTCTAGATATAATTCCAAGTTTTATATTTCTATTATGTAAAATATGTTTTACAACATCAACACTGGGATGACCCAATCTATTATGCCACAAGTCAAACACTTCTTTAGTATTTACATTGGAATCACACCTAGTATAATTGCACCAATTTGTCTTTTGAGCAGACTTAGGTTTCTTCAACAGATTGAAAATGTAAAGGCCATTGTGCACATTACCCTGTAACAAAATTTCTTTGTTTAGTAGATCCCTAATTAGACAGAATTTCGGGTAAAACTCAAAATATACTTGGTTGTCATTGGCAAACTGAGAAACACTCAATAGGTTTTTCTTAATTTGAGGAACTCTAAGAAGATTATTGAGTTGTAATTCTCTTTTGCCTCTGATTTTGGCATTTCCAGTATGAGTTATTTCAATTGATTTACCATTACCCATAAAAATAGATTGCGTACCTTTGTATTCTCTATTCCCAAGATTGAGATTGTCAAGATTATTGGTAATGTGATTTGTTGCTCCTGAATCTGGATACCATTCTTCATACTGCAAGTTATCTGTTGTTGTTTGTTGTTCTGTATCAGATTGACCTCTTGAACTGCTACCCTGCTGTTTGGTTTCTGAACTTGTATGAGCAATGTTTACGTTTGGGTTGTTATTTCTTTGAGTATTGTTGTTTTGCTGATTTGTAGTGAAGTTTTGATCAAATCTGAAGTAACACTTGGCTGCGGTGTGCCCAAACCTTTCACAAATCTGACATCTGAGTCTGTTGGAGTTATTTGATCTTCCACGACCTCTGCCTCTGTAGTTCTGTCCACTTCTTTGAGTATTCTGTTGAATTCTGTTATTGGATGTCCTTTCTTGATTTTTGTTTCTGTTGTTTGAAGCATAGTTTATGGACAAGTCTGAATTCTGTGGTTTTCTCTGATCTATTCTTCCTTCTTGTGCAAGAAGAGTGGACTGGACATACTGAATTGATGGCAGAGTTTCTCTTGAAGAAATTATTGCAACCACAGACTCATATTCGTCATCTAGACCGCTGAGAATGGTCAAGATCTGCTCAGTGTCAGACACTTTATGGCCAGCAGTCTCCAGTAAGTCACAATATGTTTTGACTTTAGTCAGGTACTCCTGCATTGACATGCTTTCTTTCTTTGTACTCTGAAGTTGCCTTTTGTAGTGTAGTATTCTTGCTGCAGTTTGTGAATTGAAAATCTGATTGATCTTTGTCTAGATTTCTTGTGATGTTTTACATCCAACAATTTGAGATAAGAATTTGACACTGATTGATGACATTAACCAGGAGGCAAGCAAGCTGTCCTGTCTTTGATAATTGACGAAATCTTGATTTGTAGTTAACTTTCCACTGTTGTCAGTCGTCAATTTTGGTGGAACTGCTATAGTATCATTGACATACTCTTCTAACCCATAACCTCTTATTGCTGTTTCAGCCTGAAATTTCCATAGTAAGTAATTGTGCTCATCAAGTTGAACAGAAAGTTGACTCTTTGGTTTTATTATACACAGATTTGCTGTTCCTTGGAAATTTGAGGAACTCCTTTCTTTTGGAGAAGTTGCCACTGAGTTGCTCTCGTTGTTATCAGACATTGAGACGATCTTGATAGTTCACTGTGGATGAAAAACCTGGCAAGGCAGTCTTGAAGAATGCAGCCAGAAGAGAGAATTTTTAAATCAAGAATCTGATTCTTGATTTAAAAGTTGAAACATGATTCTTCTCTAATGAGGAAAGAGTCTGAAGGGAAGAGCTGCAGCCTGTCTTGTTAATGTCAAGATTCAGGCGAGGCAGTAACCAAATTAACAGATGTTAATTTGCAGACCACTGATTTAGTGCAGTGATCTTGATCAGAAGGGTAATGCTCTCCAGTGATGAAAATAGAATCTGAGGAGACAATCTCACAATCTTCCAGATGATGATCGTTTGATCTGATGGAAGATGATCAGGATTTTTTTTTAAATTTGCTGTTTAGCAATATATTTGCTCTGATACCAAAATAGAAATCGAACTGTTATCTTTGATTAAGAAAACAGAGAGAAAGAAATGCAGAGTTATTTTATTATGAATAGATGATTCTCTGTTTTACAAGCAGTGTTATTTATAATACAAGTTAGAGATGTAAAAGTACAGGACTACCCCTGTAACCCTAAGCCTAACCATATAAAGGCATCTTGTAAACCAGACCGCTATTCTTATTTCATTTAATTTGTTTCCTTTTATTAAATGATACTGAAGTCATTGCATGCTTGAGTTTGTTTAAAAATTGTTACTAGCGTTGCATCCTTTTGCCTTGACTTTACAGTAGTAGTTATTTTCATCTCTCTTTTACAAGAGTTGTAAATGCTAATATCCATATAGAAATTTCTTAACTGAGTTTTTTACTCTTGCAATAACAGAAGCATCCTCCTTGAAAGGTGCGAGTTCCTCTAGCAATGATTTTGCTTTTATTAAAGGATATTGAAGCCTTTGCATGCATGAATTATTTTAGAAGAATTTCTAATGATGCTTCCTTTTATTTATTGACTTTGGAATAATTGTTCTTTTCATATAGCTTTAACTAAGTTGTATGTGCCACCAGTATCCATGTAAAAATATTCATGCTTTTACCAATCTACTAAATACACTAGCTATTATCAGGCAACATTCTTTGTTATACACACACGCATTTCAATATTAAACTTTCACTATCAAAAAAATCGCTGCTAAATCTAAACCGTAAGTATTTGTTTCTAAAGCTCTTATTTTATGAACATCAATACATCTTTTTTTATGTTGAAGCCTTTAAGTTGTTTTATGCTTATCATTTGCTTCTTGTTTGTTGAGTTTAATTTAGAAGATTTCCATGATGATTTATAATCACTACCTTCTAATTGTCTCATTGATTTTTCTTTCCTCACAACTATCTTCTTGTGTGCTCTCACTTTTTTATACCAGTTTTGATGTTGTAATTTTTTTGTCGATTGTGTATTTGACTACTTTTTGTGCTATAAAGTTGTGGTATCTGTAGTTTAAAGCATATTCATTTCTGTTTGCGCATACGCATGCCGAAGTTATATATTTTGACAAAATTACCTTTATCTGTTAAGTATATTATTGATGCAAGCTTTAAGAGTTACATTTACTTCTATATTATTTCTCATTTCCTTTCTTTTTGGGAACTAGATGAACAAAATTGCTAGTTCCTTCTCCAAAATTTAGCTTTGGAATATTTTTAGTTGAAGTAACATTGGTACAATTTTATTTTAGCTGAAATTGCATTACATCTACTCGGTTACCACCTAAAAATGTAAATGGTACATTAGGGAAAAATACTGCTTGTCATGTTAATTTGGAGTATGAGTATATATCATTTTTTAACCTTTTATAATATCATCATCTCTGGAAGAAAGGTCACCATGTTTCACTTATTGTTATCTAATAGCTATCTAAAGGTGGAACCCAATGCACAAGGCTTCCGCACGATAGCGGGCTCTGGGAAGGTCGATAATGTACGCAGCCTTTCCTTTGCATTGTGAAGAGGCCGTTTCTATCTAATAGCTACCTAATGAAAACAAATAAGTTGGTTTTTTTATTTCATGGGATTAGTTACCGTTGGTAATAGCATAACATTAATTTATGTCAGTTTTTTATTTGCAACTGTAGTAATTATTTTTATTTGGGCAGGTTAAAATATTTAAATATTTCATCATAAAGCTTGGAAGAAGTAGCTTTTCTATAAAGCCCCCCTTGTGAAGAGTGCATTAGAAGACTACAAGGTGGATGGTCAAGGCATAACATATTTAAAGTGATTCTGGAATGAAGTTTATTGGAAGGTTTTTCATCTAGTTTAGGATTATTTATGTGTTTTATTAAAGCAAATTACTTAATGTTATACTGGCAAAAAACAGATTAGATCAAATGTGTATGTTTTATGTGTTTATATAGTTTTCGACAGATAAAATATGTGTGCTACTTTTAATGTTATTATTATTATTATTTTAACAAAAATCGGAAAAGTATGTTAATATTACATAGTTAAAATGAGAAACACTACTTTTGGAAAACATTATGTTAAGCTAGTTTACAATTTTTTAAATCTGTTGTATAAAATACAAACACAACTTGTTGTAAACATAGTATATGTTATTTATTGCAATGTTTAGCCATTGTTTTAGATTTATATTTACAACCTATATAAAACATTGGAAAAACAAAATACAATGTTTTTTAATCACCGTTGAAAATTTCATCGCCGTTTGAAATGCATTACAGAAACTATATTTGCAATATTTTGAAACCATCTTGCAAAATCCTTTTTTATGTGATTTGGAACAAAATAAGAGTTCACATCGACAAAGTGAATTATTATAAAATTGCATGGAAAAACAAAGCAAACCTGAAAATGAAATTCTTCCATTTTAGAGCAATCACAAATCAGCTTCCTTGCAAAACCAAACTCATAAACTAGGCCATACAATCAATAGTGAATGTGTATTGTGCAACAAAGATATAGAAAAAAATTTAATAATTTATTCTTTGCATGTGAACATCAACTATGTTCTGAAATGGGTGAGATTGAAACTCAAAAGTCCATTAATCCCAGTAATAGCATAGCAAATATTGCAATCATAATTGAGTATATTAGCAATAAATTCCAAAATAAAATCAGGAGTATATGAGATAGCTAAAATCAGTTTAACTTGTGTAGTTTGGTTTATATGGAGTGAAAGGAACAACAGATTATTTAATCAAAGTTTCATAGATAAAAGAAGTACATGCGAATCAATCAAACAACATGCAAAATTCTCATGTAGAAAGTAAAATAGAAAGTCATAGAAAATGATTTTGAGAAATCGATTTTACATATATGGGATATACTTAGCCCAACACCATACTTCATCCATTAACCTCCTGTGGTCATATTCAGTGTATTTTCTTCAGGCCGCAATAAAAAGGAAGTATCTTTAGAGCGAATTTTTGTGGCAACGAATAAAAAGGAAGTATGTTGGAACCCTAAGTGTTTCCTTAGTTAAGTTATGAAATCGACAATGTACATTTGTAAAGTATGTAGCTCTTTTGTTTTTTGTTTTACATAGTAGGCTCAGATTTTGGGTTAGGTCAAAACAATTCGTGGAATGTGAACTACGAGTACGAGATTACGAAATAGATCAATAAGGCATGGTCAACTATGCTGTTTATTCCAGTTATTGTCAGCATGGCCACCATGAGTTTTTTTAGAAGTGTTGGCCTCGGTGTTAATTCAAACATAGTAGCTCAAAATGGTCAGGCTTTAGCGCTTGCAAACATGTCTTTGAAGTTCTATCGACCTTTAAGAGTATGTATTGATGAATCGGTAATTTTTCTTATGCCCATATTGTTCATAGAGTGTCGTAAATAGTAAACATTCTTTCTTTCTTGTTTACCTGTTATTAGTAAATATTATTTTTCGGAATTGCGGACTGGGTACAAATTTCTAGTGAAAGTGAAGCTATCAAGCATCTCGGATACAAGAATATTTCTGGAAGATTTCACATACAGATCACCAGCAATCAGCTTGTTGAAGTGGCAAAATTTGTATGGCTCGATATGAACAACTGTCCAATGTATATCCCTTGTGAGCCTAAGGAGAGAAATATCTCCCGGCATATGTCATCGAGAATTTCCAATCAATTTTCGATGTATAGTGCAATCATAACTTGTTATACAGCAATTGATATATTTGAATATTGCAACTTTTAAGTGTTCTTGTATAAATATGTTAGTGTGCAAACTTGAAAATGTTGTTCCATGCACAAGAAAAATCCTTCTCTTTTTTAAACCCTAGCAGATCTGAATTTCCGCTAAAATATGGAAAATCAATGGTTTTAAACGAAAAAAACTAAAGAAAACACACGACAGTATAAAAAGGAGAGGCAGACAAATTGATGAGTATAATTTGTTGGTTAAATTCACACAAATGATTGTAAACCAACTCAAACGCACACAAAAGCAATAAGATCGTGTTTTAGTGCGATAAAACAAACAATAACAAATATCCAAAAAAAGGCAATAACAGATCACAAATGCATAAATAGAAAATAAGATCATACACATGATTTATAGTGGTTCCACTATCGCGAGATAGTGTATCTTCACTTTAGGAAGAGAAGATTTTATTACTTTCCAAGAAATAAAATTATAAAATTGATGATGGAGGTTAAAAGGAAGATATGAAGAAAATACAAATTGACATGATTCTACTAACCTCTAAAGAATGACTATCTTTACATAGAGATTATTAATTGGGATTGAAGTAATTGATTTATGGTTATAAATTAGTGCCTCGTCAATTCTCCTATTCATGTAGGAAACAATTATCAATTTGACTTTTTCAGTTTCTTTCAAAATGCATGTGCCTGATAAAATGCCTTCTTTAATCAGCTGATTGAGGAATTAACTGATTACTTAATTCTTTCCAAAATAATGTTCTTTCTCATGTAGATAATTTAATATCTTCTTTAATGCAATAAAAGAGGCAATATATTTGAGTTATTATTTCACATTAACTCAAATATCTTTTAAATCTTCTATAATTAGAAATATTAAATCACCGAATAATAAATATCTTCCAAATCTTCTTAAATATGGAAATATCGTATCATCGAAATCTAACAATATCCACCTTAATCCTATATTTCCATGCAAGCATACCAACTCCACCTACATCCACTTAGTGTAAGCAACTCTACAACATGAATACTTCCTCAATGAGCTTCGACATAGCCATCTCCCATTGCATTCGTTAGCGAACTCCGACAAGGCCACCACCCGCCAACAAAGTGTTGAAAGTACTCAAACCAAAGAAGGTAGAATTACTCAATCTCCAAGCTAGCAATCATCTCTCCCCCCATTGTATCCCCAAATTGCACCTAGCACTTCAGCAAGCGAATCAAGTTCGAGCAATGCTCGAATTTTGTAACAGACAAGGACTTAGTTAACATGTACGCCTTCTCCTCGATGTTAATCTTCTGAAGGTGTACCTGCTTTTCTTCATTCATAGAGATAAGGAAAGACTCTCTTACCTCTATGTGTTTTGTCCTCGAACTATACGCCATATTCTCGGCAAGATGTATTTGTGCATTGACTGTCGCAATTCACTGCTATATTTTCATGAGCAAAGCCTAATCATATAGCAACCTCTTCAAATAAAGTGCCTCCTTCTCTACTTTAATAACATCTATCTGCCTTTGTAGTAGACAAGGCGACTATAGTCTGCAACCTCGCTCTTCGACCAATAGATGTCTTTCCAAGTGTAAAGACGTAACTTGAGATTGACTTTCTTCGATCTCTGTCTCTGAAATAATTAGAATCACAAAATCCGACCAAGTTTAAATCTTTCTCCTTGCCGTCAAAAACAAACTCATAGTCATCTTTTCCTCTAAGATACCTCAAAATGTACTTCACTGTTTCCCCATGTGGTTTCCCCATATTAGCTATATAGTTACTAACCAAACCAACCGCTTGTGTAATATTCAATCTCGTGCAGGCCATAACATACATTAAGCTTCCAACCGAACTAGAATAAGGTACCTTCTTTATATAAGCTTTCTTTGTCTGAGATCACAGAGTCCTTCTCCGAAAGCTGAACATGCAAAGGCATGGGAGTACAGATCGCCTTTGCCTTCTCCATGCTGAACCGAGCAAGCACTTTCTGGATATGTTCTCTCTATGTCAATCTCAACACGTTCAGCTTTCTCTCCCTTGGATTTCCATTCTTAAAATCTTCTTTGCTTCTCCAAGGTCTTTCATCTCAAATTATACCTTCAACTTTAATTTTAACATGTTGATTTTGGCTTTTTTCTTGGAAGCGATTAGCATATCATTCACATACAAGTGTAAATATATCCAGTTACCATCATCCACATACTTAAAATAAATGCAAGCATCTGTAAGACTTCTATCAAAACCAAGTGTAAGCATAAAAGAGTCAAACCTCATTACCATTGCCTAGGCGACTGTTTCAAACCATATAAAGACTTCTTCAGCTTGCTAACTCATTCCTTCTTTCCATCCTTTACAAATCCTCTTGGTAGCTTCACATAGATGGTCTCCTTCAAGTCTTTGTGCAAAAAGGTTGTCTTTACGTCTAATTGTTCCAACTCTATGTAGTGAGTTGCAAATATAGCTAGCAATATCCAGATAGAAATATGTCTAATAAACGAAGCAAACATCTCATCATACTCCATCCTCTTCCTCTATCAAAACCCCTTCACAACAAGTCTAGCCTTGTGATGCAGCGCAATCCACTAACTCAATTGCTTTAAGTCGCTCGATAGCTTTAAGATGTTTGCGACCTAACGATTTATGTTTTAACTCGTTCCAACGACCTAACACGTCAATTCTAAAGTCGCAAGCGAGCTATGGACCAACCCAGCAAGATAAACAACCCAGTGCGCATTACTTTAGGTCGCTCCGACCTTTCGAGCTACAATCTTGCCGAGCTACGACCTAAGATAGGTCGCTCAACGCTAAAACCTTGCCGAGCTACGACCTAAGATAGGTCGCTTAACTCCTTAGGTCGTTTAGGGCGCTTAACTTTAGGTCGCATGTGTGCTACTGAAGCTTATGTCGCTGAAGACGTTGTTTGTTTCAAGTGCTCAACTTTATGCCATTGTGAAGCTTTATGTCGCAAGGCGCTTTGTTAGGTCGCTGTCTATCATGCCGTGTATTGATGTTATGATGTAAGTCGTGTATGGTGTTGTGTTGTAAATATGGAGTATGTTAGGCCGTGAATGTTGTTAGGGCGTAGGTCGTGGCACCTGTTAGGTCGGTAAAACTGAGAATTGTTGTGTTGTATCTACTATAAATAGGGGGTGTTGGTCATTTGTAAAGTGGTTGATTTTGAAATAAAATTTGTTTGTGTGCTTTGTGCCACTTTGAAATTGGAAGTTGAGTGTGATCTCCTTTCTTCATCTTCGGTTATTCGAGTGCGCTCGAATCAACGATTTTGAAGCTGATTCACGGAATCTTGTGCGCAAGATCAACGTAGAAAAATCGTAGATCTTTTTAACACGGTATCATGCGCGATCAACGTGTTGGAGATAGCTAGAATTCGGTATCTCGAGAGATCAACGGATTTGGGCATTTTGGTATCATCAATCCATCAATTCATTTACATTTTCATCGTTCCATCGCTTTGCACCGTTGGTTGCGAAGTTTTGTGAATATCCGCTGCATCAGTTTGGTATCAAAGCTAGACTTAGCCAATCATAGCTAATCCGAGCCTTGGAGCCAAGGAGAAGTGTTGGAGCACGACTTAGCCAATCATAGCTGAGCCGAGCATATTGGGAGCTGCATTCAGAGTAGAGCCGAAGTGTTGAAGAATAGAGTTGATCAAGGCCGAACCTAGTGATTGTGTAATCATGCCTCCGAGAAGAGCTAATCGTCATCAAAATGTTGCAGAGATGTATAGAAGAGAAGATGCTGAGCAAATGGAGCAACGAATTAGTGATAAGTTCAATGAGAAGTTTGATGAGGGGATTGGTAGGTTGGAAAAGCTCATGTTGGATATGAATCAAACCCGAAGAAGAACCTCGCCAATTTCGAACCAAGGTGGAAACAGGGTTTCGCCGTCGGTTTCGGGTGAAAGGAGAATGTCGCCATAATCTCATCAAGGTAGAAGAGAGTCATCAGTTTCAATGGTGAGAGATCATCATGGGTATAGAGATGAAGAGAGAAGAAGTCATCTGGGATTTGAAGATGAACCATACCGTGATGTTGAAAGACAAGGAAGAAGGGATGTGCATAATCGAAGAGATATGGATGGACGAGATGGATATAGAAGTACATCAGATTTTGAGGAGGATGGTGATAGAGGAAGTGTTCATTATCGAGATCATGGCCAAGGACGGAATCGAGATAGAGATTTTGAAGATGATCGTTGATGGGAGTCAGGAATGAAAATGAAGATTCCAGAATTTAAAGGAGGAATGGTAGCGGAAGAATTTTTGGATTGGTTGTCTAATGTTGAAGAAATTTTTGACTTCAAAGAAGTACCCGAACATCGCAGAGTGAAGTTGGTTGCTACACGATTGAGAGGAAGAGCTATGACATGGTGGCAGCAAACTAAACTTACACAGGAGAGAATAGGGAAGTCGAAGATTGTTTCATGGGAGAAGATGAAGAAGTTGATGAAGGCTACTTTCTTGCCTTATAATTATCAGTCTCTTATGTATCAGCGCTTACAGAACTTGAGACAAGGGACAAAGTCGATTAATGATTATGCAGATGAGTTTTATCAACTTATTGCCAGAAATGATATCATGGAGACGGAGGAACAGCTAACAGCTAGATTTGTTGGAGGACTGAGAATGCAAATTCAGGATATGGTGAATACCAACGTTTCCAAGGCTGTTAGTAAACCGGTTGTCAATGAAGTTGCTAAGACCAAGGTCAATAGTAGTATCAAATGCTTTAATTGTCAAGAGTTTGGTCACAAGAGCAATGAATGTCCGAAGCCTAAGAAACGAGTGATGGTTGCTGAGGTTGAGGATGAGAATGAAGAAGCAGAATGTTCTAATTCACTACCGTTTGAGGAGGAAGAATTATTGTCGGGAGATGATGGATATTCATTGATGATGAGGAGAAATTGCTTGACACCAAAGCAGGAGGAGGAGACTAGCTGGTTGAGGAGTAACATCTTTCAATCAACATGCACTATTTTGGGAAGGGTTTGAAAGTTTATTATTAATGCAAGAAGTTGTGACAATATTATCTCTACAGAAGCTGTGAAGAAGTTGGAATTGAAGACAGAGAAACATCCCAAACCTTATAAATTGTCTTGGTTGAGGAAAGGTGGGGAGGTGAAGGTTAGTCGAAGAGCTTGTGTGAATTTTTCCATCGGACAGAAGTATAAAGATGACATTTGGTGTGATGTTGTGGACATGGATGTGTGTCATTTGTTGTTGGGCAGACCATGGCAATTTGATCAGGCCGTGCAACATGATGGAAGGACTAACTGCTACATTTTCATGTTCAATGGTACTAAAATCACTTTAGTTCCTAAAAAGAAACAACAGAAGGAAAGCAAGTTGGAGGAGATTGAAGAACTAAAAACTTTGCTATCTTTGAAGGAGTTTGTTAAAGAAGTAGAAGATGAGCCGGAAGTATTTTTGTTGATTGGCCATGAAAGTAAGGAAGTGGTTGAAATTCCTGAAGAAGTGAAGCCAGTGCTGGAAGAATTTGAAGATGTATTTCCTGAAGAGTTGCCAAAGGAGTTACCACCATTGAGGGACATACAACATCATATTGATCTTGTTCCAGGAGCTGTGTTACCACATAGACCACATTACAGAATGAGTCCAAAGGAGCACGAGGAGTTGAGAAGGCAGGTGGAAGAGTTGCTTGAACAAGGGCGTGTACAGGAAAGTTTAAGTCCTTGTGCAGTTCCAGCCTTGTTAGTGCCGAAAAAGGATGGAACGTGGAGGATGTGTACCGATAGTCGGGCACTGAACAAGATTACTGTGAGGTATAGATTTCCAATGCCTAGATTAGATGATTTGTTAGATCAGTTGAATGGAGCTACTATATTTTCAAAGATTGATTTGAAGAGTAGGTACCATCAAATTCGAATTCGACCAGGGGATGAATGGAAAACAGCGTTCAAGACACGGGAGGGGTTGTACGAATGGATGGTTATGCCGTTTGGTCTTTCGAATGCACCTAGTATGTTTATGCGGATGATGAATCAGATCTTTAGACCATTTATTGGGAAGTTCGTGGTGCTGTATTTTGATGATATACTGATATACAGTGGAAGCACAGAAGAACACTTGCATCATCTGAGAGAAGTGTTGATGATACTGCGACAGGAACAATTTTATGCTGCAACGAAGAAATGCATGTTCATGATGCATAGTGTTTTATTTTTGGGGTATGTTGTTTCTGAAGAAGGTATATAGGTGGATCAAAGTAAAGTTGAAGCAATCAGAAATTGGCCACAACCCAAGAGTATAACTGAAGTGAGAAGTTTCCATGGGTTAGCATCATTCTACCAAAGGTTTATTCCGCATTTCAGTAGCGTGATGGCGCCAGTTACTGATTGTATGAAGGGAAAACAATTTTTGTGGATGGAAGAAGCAGGATTAGCTTTTGAGCGGATCAATGAGCTTTTGACAATAGCACCAATTCTAGTATTGCCAGATTTTCAGTTGTTATTTGAGCTACATACTGATGCCTCGAAGGTTGGAATTGGAGGGGTGTTGAGTCAGAAAGGTCGACCAATTGCTTATTTCAGTGAGAAGCTTTCGGGAGCTAAGATGAGATATAATACTTATGATGTGGAGTTCTATGCTATTGTGCAAGCTGTGAAGCATTGGAGACATTACTTGTTCCATAAGGAGTTTGTCTTGTATACAGACCATGAGGCGTTGAAGCATTTTCAAGGGCAGGATAAAGTCACAGTTAGACATGCTTCGTGGATCACATACTTGCAACAGTTTACATTTGTTGTGAAGCATAAGTCGGGAGTTACAAACCGTGTGGCAGATGCATTGAGTAGAAGAAATCATTTTTGACCACGATGAAAGTTGAGGTGACAGGGTTTGATGTATTGCCAGAATTGTTTGTTGATGATCCTTACTTTGCTAAGGTTATGGATGAAGTCAATAAAGGGAAGATGGATGAGTATATGTTGGTAGATGGTTTTCTATTCAAGGGAAATAGGTTGTGCATACCAGAGAGCAGTTTACGGATGAAGATTGTAAAAGAATTGCATGAAGAGGGTCATGTGGGAAGAGATCGTACTTTGTAGTTGATTTCTCAATCATACTTTTGGACTTCTATGAGAAAAGAAGTTGAAAGATTTGTGGAGAGATGTCATATTTGTCAAGTTTCCAAAGGGACAGCGACGAATGCGGGATTGTATATGCCATTACCTATGCCTACTAGACCATGGGTTGATATCAGCATGGATTTTGTTTTGGGGTTGCCAAGAACTCAGCGAGGGAATGATTCTATATTTGTTGTGGTGGATAGATTTTCGAAGATGGCACATTTTATAGCTTGTAAAAAGCCCGCTGATGCAGTCCGTGTTGCTCAGTTATTCTTTAAAAAAGTGTATCGACTACATGGGCTACCTAAATCCATTGTTTCTGACCGGGATACGCGATTTCTAAGTCATTTTTGGTTGAGTCTGTGGAAGATGGTTGGAACGAAGCTGAATTTTAGTAGCGCCTATCATCCGCAAACAGATGGGCAAACGGAAGTGGTGAACAGATCTTTGGGAAACTTGTTAAGATGTCTTGTGAAAGATAATTTGAAGAGCTGGGATATGAAATTATGTCAAGCAGAGTTTGCACATAATCACGCTGTTAATCGAAGTACTGGATTCAGTCCGTTTCAAGTTGTATATTCATCAATTCCAAAGGGACCGTTGGATTTAATGACAGTACCATCTTAGAAAGGAGTTGTTAAACGAGCTTGTGATTTCGTGAGCGAGTTGCAGGAATGTCACAGAACTATTCATGAGCGATTGCGTGCATCAAATGATAAATATAAACAACTGGCAGATAAGAAGCGAAGGAGTGTAGACTTCAAAGAGGGTGATTTTGTTTATGCAGTGTTGACAAAAGATCGTTTTCCGGTTGGAACTTACAACAAGTTGAAAGCTCGAAATTTTGGTCCAGTGGAAATTTTGACGAAAATCAATGATAATGCGTATAAGTTGAGGTTGCCAGATCATATTCACACTGCAGACGTTTTCAATGTTAGGCATTTGATTCCGTATCATGGGAATAAGCTTATTGAGGAAGAGGAAGGCGCAAATTCGAGGTCGAATTCTTGTCAACCAGGGGAGGATGATGCAGCACAATCCACTAACTCAATTGCTTTAAGTCGCTCGATAGCTTTAAGATGTTTGTGACCTAATGATTTATGTTTTAACTCGTTCCAGCGACCTAACACGTCAATTCTAAAGTCGCAAGCGAGCTATAGGGACCAACCTAGCAAGATAAACAACCCAATGCGCATTACTTTTGGTCGCTCCGACCTTTCGAGCTACAACCTTGCCAAGCTACGACCTAAGATAGGTCGCTCAACGCTAAAACCTTGCCGAGCTACGACCTAAGATAGGTCGCTCAACTCCTTAGGTCGTTTAGGGCGCTTAACTTTAGGTCGCATGTGTGCTAATGAAGCTTATGTTGCTGAAGACGTTGTTTGTTTCAAGCGCTCGACTTTATGCCACTGTGAAGCTTTATGTCGCAAGGCGCTTTGTTAGGTCGCTGTCTATCATTCCGTGTATTGATGTTATGATGTAAGTCGTGTATGGTGTTGTGTTGTAAATATGGAGTCTGTTAGGTTGTGAATGTTGTTAGGGCGTAGGTCGCGGCACCTGTTAGGTCGGTAAAACTGAGAATTGTTGTGTTGTATCTACTATAAATAGGGGGTGTTGTTCATTTGTAAAGTGGTTGATTTTGAAATAAAATTTGTTTGTGTGCTTTGTGCCACTTTGAAATTGGAAGTTGAGTGTGATCTCCTTTCTCCATCTTCGGTTATTCGAGTGCGCTCGAATCAAATATTTTGAAGCCGATTCACGGAATCTTGTGCGCAAGATCAACGTAGAAGAATCGTAGATCTTTTTAACACGGTATCATGCGCAATCAACGTGTTGGAGATAGCTAGAATCCGGTATCTCGAGAGATCAACGGATTTGGGCATTTTGGTATCATCAATCCATCGATTCATTTACATTTTCATCGTTCCATCGCTTTGCACCGTTGGTTGCGAAGTTTTGTGAATATCCGCTACGTCACCTTGTATCTCCCATCGTCCTTCATCTTGTATACCTACTTGCAACCTATGACTCAACTTCCTTAAGGGGGTGGTACCAATTCCCAAGTTTGATCCTTCTTCAATGAATCCATCTCCTTCTCCATAGCTTGCATCCATTTCGAGCTGGCACTCAAACTCATAACTTCTTCAGGGTCGAAAGACACATCCTGCACTACATGTAGTGCATAGTCAAATTGATCATCAAGGCTAAGATTTGCATAGTTCCTGATGCAGCGCACAATCGCGAACGACATACCAGTAGGTCGCGAGCAGCTCTAGTAGATCGCGAACGAAGCCGCTCCTCCTTAGGTCGCTTCCAGCCTAAATCACGAGCTCCAAAATGCCTAGGTCGCGAACGAGCTGGTGCTTATGTCGTGAACGACCTTCCAGTAGGTCGTTGTTGCTTAAGTCACGAAGTTCTTAGGTCGCCGCCTCTTTAATTCGCTCATGGATGCCGAACTCCTTAGGTCGCTGCTGTGCTTCTTCCTTAAGTCGCGTACGACATTTCTTATGTCGCTCCAGTTAGGTCGCTGCCATTTCTTATGTCGCAAATTTTAGGTCGCTAAAGCTTTCCTGATGATGTCTTATGTCGCGATGAAGCTTAAGTCGTTGAAATCCTTAGGTCGCGAAGATTGCTTAAGTCGCTGCTTGGTTTTGTTAAGTCGTATGATGTGTAACTCGTTTGTTGTTATGTTGTTTGTATTTCTTAAGTCGTTTGTTTGTTTTTCTTAAGTCGTTTCTTTTAAGTCGCATTGTTTTGTTAAGTCGTATGTGTTGTATCTCCTATAAATAGGGATGTGTTGTCATTTGTAAAGGAAGTTGATTTTTGAATAAAATTTGTTGAGAGCTTTGTTCCTCCATTAAAATTGGAAGTTGAGTGTTATCTCCTTCCTCCATCTTCGGATATTCGAGTGCGCTCGAATCAACGAACTTAAAGCCGATTCACGGAATCTCATGCGCGAGATCAACGTCGAAGAATCGTAGATCTTTTAACGCGGTATCGTGCGCGATCAACGTGTTGAAGATAGCTAGAATCCGGTATCTCGAGAGATCAACGGATTTGGGCACTTAGGTATCTTCAATTCATCGATTCATCGATTCATCATGTTTCATCGATTCATTTTCCGCGAATTCATCAATTCGTGAGTTGTGTGATCCTGTAGGCTGCGTTATTTGGTATTAGAGCGAGGAGACGAACTTTTCCAAGTTCGTTGGGTGTGAAGTTTCGAGATTTGAAGTTTGTAATTGAATTTGTTGAAAATTTGATCATGCCGCCGAGACGTGTTAACCGTCATCATAATGTTGCACATTTGTATGGGAGAGAAGATGCTGAACAAATGGAACAACGAATTAGTGATAAATTCAATGAGAAGTTTGATGAGGGAATTGGTAGATTGGAATGGCTCATGATGGATATGAATCAAACTCGACAAAGAGCATCGCCGGGTTCAAGTCAAGGTGGACATAGTATTTCGCTGTCAAATACCGAGAGGAGAAGAATGTCACCAATATCGGATCGGGAAAGAAGAGAACCGTTAGTTTCGGGAGAAAGAGACGTGCGTGGTAGCAGAAATGTTGATGGTCAGAATCGACATCGACATACGTCAGATTTGGAGGAATCCAGTGATAGTGGTAGTAGTTCTTGTCGAAACCGTGGCTAAGGGCAAAATCGAAGTAGAGATTCCGAAGATGATCGTCGATGGGAGTCGGGAATAAAAATAGAGATTCCAGAATTCAAAGGGGGAATGCTAGCGGAAGAGTTTCTGGATTGGTTATCAAATGTTGAAGAAATTTTTGACTTCAAGGAAGTACCCGAGCATCGTAGAGTTAAGTTGGTTGCTACACGATTGAGGGGAAGAGCTATGGCATGGTGGCAACAAACTAAACTTACACGGGAAAGAATGGTAAAGTCGAAGATTGTTTCATGGGAAAAGATGAAGAAGTTGATGAAAGCTACTTTCTTGCCTTATAATTATCAGTCTCTTATGTATTAGCGCTTACAGAATTTGAGACAAGGGACAAAGTCGGTAAATGATTATGCAGATGAGTTTTATCAACTGATTGCTAGAAACGATATCATGGAAACGGAGGAACAGTTGACATCCATATTTGTTGGAGGATTGAGAATGCAAATTCAGGATATGGTAAATATGTTTGATCTGAGATCCGTTGCCGAAGCACACCAGAAGGCTCTAGCTTGGGAGAAGCAAGGTAGAAGAGGAGGTGGTGCGTTTACAAGTTCGAGCAATCAGGTGAAGGGGCTAGTAGCAATACTAATGTTTCCAAGGCTGTTAGTAAACCGGTTGTCAATGAAGCTGCTAAGACCAAGGTCAACACCAATTTCAAGTGTTATAACTGTCAGGAGTTTGGTCATAAGAGCAATGAATGCCCGAAGCCAAAGAAGCGAGCGATGGTTGCTGAGGTTGAGGATGAGGATGCAGAAGTAGAATGTTCCAATTCACCACAGGTTGAGGAGGAAGAAGAATTATTAACGGGAGATGAGGGATATTCTTTAATGATGAGGAGATCTTGCTTGACGCCAAAGCAAGAAGAGGAGACTAGTTGGTTGAGGAGTAATATTTTTCAGTCGACATGCACTATTTTGGGAAAAGTTTGTAAGTTTGTTATCGATGTAGGGAGTTGTGATAACATCATCTCTACAGAAGCCGTAAAGAAGTTGGCGTTAAAGACAGAGAAGCATCCCAAACCCTACAAATTGGCTTGGCTAAGGAAAGGTGGGGAAGTGAAGGTTGGTCGAAGAGCTTGTGTAACTTTTTCCATCGGAAAGAAATATAAGGATGAAATTTGGTGTGACGTGGTGGATATGGATGTATGTCATTTGTTGTTGGGAAGACCATGGCAGTTCGATAGAGCCATGCAACACGATGGTAGGACTAACTGCTATAGTTTTATGTTCGATGGCACTAGAATCACTTTAGTTCCTAAAAGGCGACAACAAAGTGAAAGCAAGTTGGAGGAAATCGAGGAACTAAAGACTTTGTTATCTTTGAAGGAATTTGTCAAAGAAGTAGAGGATAGCCCTGAAGTATTTCTGTTGATTGGACATGAAAGTAGTGAAGCAGTTGAAATTCCTGAGGAAGTTAAGCCAGTGTTGAAGGAATTTGAAGATGTGTTTCCTGAAGAATTACCAAAAGAGTTACCACCGTTGAGAGACATACAACACCGGATTGATCTTGTTCCGGGAGCTGTGTTACCACATAGACCACATTATAGAATGAGTCCAAAGGAGCACGAAGAGTTGAGAAGGCAGGTGGAAGAGTTACTTGAACAAGGGCGCGTACAATAAAGTTTAAGTCCTTGTGTAGTACCAGCCTTGTTAGTGCCAAAGAAGGATGGAACTTGGAAAATGTGTACAGATAGTCGAGCACTAAACAAGATTACATTGAGGTACAGATTCCCGATGCCAAGATTGGACGACTTGTTAGATCAGTTGAGTGGAGCTGCTATCTTTTCAAAGATTGATCTGAAGAGTGGGTATCATCAGATTCGAATTCGACCAGGGGAAGAATGGAAGACAGCCTTCAAGACATGGGAGGGGTTGTACTAATGGCTGGTCATGCCATTTGGTCTTTCGAATGCACCTAGTACTTTTATGCGAGTGATGAATCAGATCTTTCGACCGTTTATTAGAAAGTTCATGGTGGTATACTTTGATGATATATTGATATACAGTGGAAGCACAGAAGAGCATCTACAACACTTGCGGGAAGTGTTGATGATACTTCGTCAGGAGCAATTTTACGTGACAACAAAGAAGTGCATGTTCATGACACACAGTGTTTTGTTCTTCGGGTATGTATTATCCAAGGAAGGTATCCAAGTAAATCAAAGTAAAGTTGAAGCAATCAAGGATTGGCCACAACCCTGGACTGTAACTGAAGTGAGAAGTTTCCATGGTTTAGCATCATTCTACCGAAGGTTTATTCCATATTTCAGTAGCATGATGGCACCAGTGACAGATTGTATGAAAGGAAAGCAGTTTGTATGGACTGAAGAGGCTGATTCTACTTTCCAACAGATCAAGACACTCTTGACTACAAAACTGATTCTTAGATACCCGAACTTTCAGTTACTATTTGAGTTACATACAGATGCATCCAAAGTTGGAATTGGAGGAGTGTTGAGTCAGAAGGGTCGTCCAAATTCCTATTTCAGTGAAAAGCTTTCTGGAGCAAAGATGAGATACAGTACTTATGATGTGGAGTTCTATGCTATTGTCCAAGCCCTAAAGCATTGGAGACACTATTTGTTTCATAAAGAGTTTGTGTTGTATACTGACCATGAAGCATTGAAACATTTGCAGGGACATGATAAGATTGCAGCTAGGCATGCTTCATGGATCGCATACTTGCAACAGTTTACATTTGTTGTAAAGCATAAGTCGGGAGTTACAAATCATGTGGCAGACGCATTGAGTAGAAGAAATCATTTGTTGACTACGATGAGAGTTGAAGTGACGGGGTTTGATGTATTTCCAGATTTGTTTGTTAAGGATCCTTACTTTGCCAAGATTGTAGATGAAGTCAAGAAAGGGAGGACGGATGAGTATGTTTTGGTAGAAGGTTTTCTATTTAAGGGAAATCGGTTGTGTATACCGGAGTGCAGTTTGCGAATGAAGATTGTGAAGGAATTGCATGAAGAAGGTCATGTGGGAAGAGATCGTACTTTGCAGTTGATTTCTCAATCATATTTTTGGCCTTCCATGAGGAAAGAAGTTGAAAGATTTGTGCAGAGATGTCACATATGTCAAGTTTCCAAAGGGACAGCTACGAATGCAGGATTGTATATGCCATTGCCCGTGCCTACTAAACCATGGGTTGATGTTAGCATGGATTTCGTTTTGGGTTTGCCAAGAACTCAACGAGGGAATGATTCTATATATGTTGTGGTGGATAGATTTTCGAAGATGGCACATTTCATAGCTTGTAAGAAGACCACTGATGCAGTTCGTGTTGCTCAATTGTTCTATAAAGAGGTTTATCGACTACATGGGCTACCTGAGTCTATTGTTTCTGACCGGGATACTCGATTTCTAAGTCATTTTTGGTTGAGTCTGTGGAAGATGGTTGGGACTAAGCTGAATTTTAGTAGCGCCTATCATCCTCAAATGGATGGGCAAACGAAAGTGGTGAATAGATCTTTGGGAAACTTGTTGAGATGTCTTGTGAAGGATAATTTGAAGAGCTGGGATGTGAAATTGTGTCAGGCAGAATTCACACATAATCATGCCGTTAATCGAAGTACTGGATTCAGTCCATTTCAAGTGGTATATTCGGCAATTCCAAAGGGACCGTTGGATTTGTCGACAGTTCCACTTCAGAAAGGGGTTGTTAAACGAGCTTGTGATTTCGTGAATGAGTTGCAGGAGTGTCACAGGATTGTTCATGAACAATTGCTTAAGTCAAATGAGAAGTATAAGCAACTGGCAGATAAGAAGCGAAGGAGTGTGGACTTGAAAGAGGGTGATTTTGTTTATGCAGTATTGACGAAAGATCGTTTTCCAGTTGGAACTTACAACAAATTGAAAGCTCGAAAGATTGATCCAGTGGAAATCTTGAAGAAGATCAATGATAATGCGTATCAGTTAAGGTTGTTGGAAAATGTTCATACTTCTGATGTTTTCAATGTCTAACACTTAATTCCGTATTATGGGGAAAATCTTGTCGAAGAAGAGGAAAGCGTGACTTCGGGGTCGAATTCTTTTCAACCAGGGGAGGAGATGATGCAGCGCACAATCGCGAACGACATACCAGTATGTCGCGAGCAGCTCCAGTAGATCGCGAACGAAGCCGCTCCTCCTTAGGTCGCTTCCAGCCTAAATCGCAAGCTCCAAAATGCCTAGGTCGTGAACGACCTTCCAGTAGGTCGTTGTTTCTTAAGTCGTGAAGTTCTTAGGTCGCCGCCTCTTTAAGTGGCTCATGGATGCCGAACTCCTTAGGTCGCTGCCGTGCTTCTTCCTTAAGTCGCGTACGACATTTCTTATGTCGCTCCAGTTTGGTCGCTGCCATTTCTTATGTCGCAAATTTTAGGTCGTTAAAGCTTTCCAGATGATGTCTTATGTTGCGATGAAGCTTAAGTCGCTGAAATCCTTAGGTCGCGAAGATTGCTTAAGTCGCTGCTTGGTTTTGTTAAGTCGTATGATGTGTAACTCGTTTGTTGTTATGTTGTTTGTATTTCTTAAGTCGTTTGTTTGTTTTTCTTAAGTCGTTTCTTTTAAGTCGCATTGTTTTGTTAAGTCGTATGTGTTGTATCTCCTATAAATAGGGATGTGTTGTCATTTGTAAAGTAAGTTGATTTTTGAATAAAATTTGTTGAGAGCTTTGTTCCTCCATTAAAATTGGAAGTTGAGTGTTATCTCCTTTCTCCATCTTCGAATATTCGAGTGCGCTCGAATCAACGAACTTAAAGCCGATTCATGGAATCTCGTGCGCAAGATTAACGTCGAAGAATCGTAGATCTTCTAACGCGGTATCGTGCGCGATCAACGTGTTGAAGATAGCTAAAATCCGGTATCTCGAGAGATCAACGGATTTGAGCACTTAGGTATCTTCAATTCATCGATTCATCGTGTTTCATCGATTCATTTTCTGCGAATTCATCAATTCGTGAGTTGTGTGATCCTATAGGCTGCATCAGTTCCATTCTCCATACCTATTTGGTGGCCTTCTAACTCTAGAGCTAGCCCGAATAAGTGCGACTTTCCTAAGTTTATGTAAACTCCACCTTGAGCAGAATCATCTCTAGCTTCACAGCCATCGCCATCATTGCTAGAGTTATTCTACGAACCTTCACGTGATGTGTCAACGACTGCAATTACTCTATCTTCTTTTGCAGCTTTGACTCTACTACCAAGCTAATATGTGAGAATAGTTTCCATCTCCTTAGGCCTTTAAGCTTCTAAATCTATTAAACTAGGTGGATTCTCTTTCGGCATGAATATAGTGAACTCATCAAATGTGACATGTCTCGAGTTTACTACCTTCCTATCAATAGGGTTTCAAATGCGATACCCTCTTATGCTTCTGTATAGCCTAAAAATATGCCTTAATAAGATCTAGCATGTCAAAACTGGGCTAGCACACAGTGGGGAATTGGGTAAATTTCAAAAAAATTACCATTTTAAATTTCTATTGGCCCATGAAGTCTAATTCATTAGAAATTTTATAAGTTTCTTTAATATAAAATCATTATTTTATTTAATTTTATAAATAAAGTTTAACTTTATATTATTATGTATTATGTTTGAATATGTGTATCATATACACATATGTGTGTACATGCATGTGTAACATAATAAGTGTGCATAGTTTGACATGCCCATATATAGTTGCTGAGATTTACACAACAATGGTCATGTTAGCCCCTTTGTATTCTATATGATGTCTAAATGTGTGTGTGTGTGTGCGTGTGTGTATCTGTGTGTATGTGTGCACGTGCGTGCGTGCACGCGCATGCGCATCAAATATTATATATATAATTATATAAAATTATAGATATGTAAAGTATAATCATATACATATATATAAACACAAATATGTGGAAACAATAATTGTATTGATTTATATAAAATATTTAAAATGTATTTGTATAAACGTTCTTTATATTAAATAACAAAATCATTTGATAACTAATATAAAATAAAATAATTTTTTTATTATTAGAATTGCAGCCGTAAACCTGGGAACAAAATTAATTTTTTATTTAATTATAAACATTTATAAATATACAAACACATGTTCACATACATACATACATATACATATAAACATGTGTGTGTGTCTATATATAATTAATACATAATGACTTTAAGCTCACGACACAAAAATATAATTTTCCTTTGGATTTATAAAATTTTCAACTAAACAATTATAAAATAATTTAAATCGAATAAAACAATTTAAAATTGATTTAAATTAATTATTAAAATTATTACAAATCATTTTTAAAATCTGAAAATTATGTAATTGTAACCACTCCACCTCTATACCTATACTATCCTTGAGTATAACAGAGTAATACCATCGAATAATACGGAGAATGAGGCTATATGGGGTACACACATGAATATTCTCTTAGAGTAACACCGGTACATATTAAAACATTACATAAATAACTTATCTATACGTACTCAGTATCTGTACAAAACAATAAACACGTGTGCCTCAAGGACAGAACAATATAGAATATACAGAGAATAATAGAGAACATAGAATAAGTCAATGATAACAAATAACATATATATATATATATAATATACAATACATATTGTGTACAAATTATCTCAAGAGTCAAATTTTCAATATTATACATTCCAAATCAATATACAACTTAACATCTAAGGATAAAGTGAATCAATGTTTCACACATATCATATAACAATCCTAATATATAACACCTCTAAGTCCAATAAAATACATGCTGGTCATGTCGTCCCTGAACCTGAACTATCTCGGACGGACATGAGTATTACGTAAATAACACATGGGTCAGACTATGTCTAATTAAGAATCTATAATATGCGTAAATAACATAAATAAGAAATAATGATAAGATGATGTCGTCAGAGATAAACATCAATGCATCAAGTCACATAAAATAACTCAAACCATACAAACCAACCAACTCTAATATCAAAAGATGTCATCAACCATATTGAAACACATCAAATCAAAAATCATAGAATCAACACAATGGGTGAATGTACATATCTAGAAATCATCGTCTAAATCCAGAAATATCAAATAGTGAGATATCACCAAGTATAATCAGGCTAGCACGAAGCATTACCCAAATATCTCTCAATCTCAATAAAACATCATCAATATTAAATTGGATAGGCTGCCTATCAACACAAATGAGAATCCACTATAGTACATGTATAATCTCATCTCCTCATATCTATAATATCCAACAGTATCGTGACGTGAAATGATTGTACGACAGACATGAGATCCCAAGTAGAGTCATCTAATAACAATATGTGGCGCCTGGCCCACATCAATACTACAGTGAGGTGTATCAATCGTACATGCCAATCTACTATTCCGTTAGTACCAGAGGGAGACAGGTAGCACTAAGCAAGCTTTAGAGACACTAAGTCTCTACAGTCTTTAGTTACCTCATAGTTGTCGTGACATGTATCCACTGGTGTGCTCATCAAGGCGAGGACTTTAAGTCACAATACTACTATTGCCCCTTGACCACAATGGTATAGGTAAAAGACTGTTGGCCTGGGTGACACAAGGGTAAATGCGTGCATAAGGGGTAGCACAAAGCCGAAAGCACTAAGCAATATAGGGTGTTACAGATCTGGGAAACGACTCCATGATCATGCCTATAGGGTTTATATTGGCCATCTGGTCCTCTCCAACAAACATAATAGGAGTACATCGTAATAGTGGCATATAGAACCAATACATATAGATAAGAAGTCATGGTCACCATTAGGCATGGAGCCATACTCACTAAATATAGGCACGAAGCCATATATCACTACGTGTATTGCCTCGCACTATTCAACTCTATTCCCATCACGTTAGTATCATCTACTTACAATGAATAATCGAATAAATATCATACCACCACCTTATACCACTACATGATACTCAAACATTTATTTACTGCTTATAAACTACACTCAATCCTCACAATATTCTATATACGGAGTCCAAAAAATAACCAAAGAAATATTATCGAATGCCCCATCCCAAACGGTATTATAACTCCGTTTATTCAAATTACTCGTCACACAGAATAGAGATATCTCGATATCACACAAAAGGATGTCATCACCGTATCCTATTAAAATCATTATTAAATCAATATCAACATCGAATCATTCATAATATCAAAATCAGTATCAAGAAAATGAGAAATCAAAAACCTCAGAATTCAAACATAAGAATGTGTATATATACATGTGAAGCTCAAGTTAACAATTCATATGTAATTATATATTAAAATTCCATAAACTATAATTTTGAAAACTCTTAATTAATAATAATTACTTATTTCCTTGTAAATTTAACAGTTCAAACCAAAATATATTTCCTCAAAAATTAATAGCTTTTAAATGATAGAAAAATTATATTTCCCAATTTTGAATAAAATATTAGTTCATATAATTATGCATCTAATCCAATCAACATTTAATAATATGCATAGAAATCAAAATGAAATAAAATTCAACTTTTAGAATTTAAGTGAATATTTGCATAATTTTAAAATACGTAAAAGCATCAATAATTATATAATAGAATCCCAATTAAATTTATTAACCTCTCAATTTAATTCAAAACGTCTTAAAATATTAATTCGATTATATTTCTTATTTTCCAAATATTTACACAAATTTTAAATGATTTATTTTTTTAGCAAATATCTCATTTAATCTTTTATTAATTAATTTCTTTAAACCAATAAATATTATACTTGTTAACTGTTATATAGACTTCCATAATTCCATTTTCATATTATTATTTATTTTACTTCTATTGCATTTAATTTAGTTTAATTTAGTTTAGTTTATCTTTATTCTTATTCTATTATATATATATATATTATTTTTAAATTACACTAACACCGGTCGATCCTTAAGGGACACCGTTCGACTGGTACAGTTCAATTCGCAAATGGATAGAGTTTCGTTTGTAAATTGACACTTCCATCCCACACAATCAACCAACTCAATCATCAACTAATTTCAAAACCAATATACCAACAATCCAAACAATTATCAATTCTATACCATCAATCAAACAAATCGTGTAATTCTAACAATTCAAATGATATATGGGATGGTTATCGAAATGAATATCTAAAACGACATAGTTGTGAGTGTAGAGTACTCATCGAATTATTGAGCAAAGACCAATACTATCCTTATTGTCGCTGTTCCACACATCGCTTGCTCAAGCCTGCACAATCTTCTTCAGTTGCACCTCATCCTACATTGCACCTGCTCCTAGTCACAAGCCACCTTCAGCCTCGCCTGTTAAAGTCTCAACATCACCATCAACGCGATCACCAAAAATCACGTCCTCCATACGCGACATAGCCAACAACCAACTCGCGAGTTCTCCTACATTGCAGCCAAACTTCATGCACAATCGATCGCCATCACTTTCGTCAACAATCACATGCGCACACCTATGTTCACATGCTTCTCTAGGTTGCACTTCCATCCTCAGATGGGAACTTCCCTTGACATCGAGCTGCGTCTATCATGGGCGAGCGTTTTCTTTTTAAGTAGATGACGTGATTCTGCTTGAGGAATTAGGGCTAGGATCCAGTTAGGGGGATACGGCTTGCTTGAGAAATAGAAGAGAAGGGTACGGGTAAAGAGAAATCTAGAGAGGAAAAATGGTTAGGGAAAATGAGTTTGGGCTTGGGCTTAGGCCATTAAAATATATGGTTTGAATTCAATATTATTTATTACTTCACCTTTCATTTTAAAACCAAATCTTCGTTTTACCATTAGTTTATGGTTGCATTTCTAATTTAATTTAATTCGATATACGTTTAAAATATATTTCAATAATTGAACAATTTTATTCAATTCAATATTCGTTTAATTCTATTTAACCATTCATTGTATCAGCACAAAATAAATTTGTATTTTCAACCATTAAACTATTCATCGTATCTTTAATATACAATGTATTGTTCTGAACCTTGCTCTACCAACTGTATCCAACCAACCTCTATATCCATACCATCCAAAGTAATACCATTAGATAATACAAAGAATGATGCTATATGGGGTACACGCGTGAGTATTCTCTTGGACTAACACTAGTATATATTAAAACATAAAATAAATAACTTATCTATACATACTCAATATCTGTACAAAACAATAAATATGCATGCCTCCAGAACAGAACAGTACATAAACTATAGAAAATAACTGAGAATACAAACTTAATCGCAACGATAACATATAGTATATATAATATACAATACAATTGTCTACAAATTATCTCAAGAGTCAAAATTTTCAATATTACACAATGCATAATCAATATACAACTCAATATCTAACAATATAGTGAATCAATGTCTCACACATATCGTATCACAATCCTAATATATAACTCCTTTAAGTCCAATAAAATACATGCTGGTCATGTCGTCCCTGAACATAAAATGTCTCGGACTGACCTGAGTATTACGTAAATAACATACAGATCAGACTATGTCTAATGAAAGATCTATAATATGGATAATATAGTATCAACAAAAAATAATAATAATACAACACCGCCAGAGATAAACATCAATGCATTAAGTCACAACAAATAACTCAAAACATACAAAGCAACCAACTCTAATATCAAAAGATGTCATCACCCGTATAGAAACACATCAAATCAGAAACCATAAAATCAACACAAATGGGTGAATCGCACATATCTAGAAATCATCATCTAAATCTAGAAATATCAAATAGTGAGATATCAACAAGTATAATTAGGCTAGCACGAAGCATTGCCCAAATATCTCTCAATCTCAATAATACATTATCCATATCAAATAGAATAGGCTGCCTATCAATACAAATGAGAATCCACTATACTCTATTCGTATAGTATAGGTATAATCTCATCTCCTCGTATCTATATTAAACTACACCGACACTGGTCGATTGGTATAGTTCAATTCGCAAACGGACAGAGTTCCATTTGTAAATTGACACTTCCATCAACCACAATCAACCAACTCAATCATCAACTAATTCCAAAACCAGTATACCAACAATCTAAACAATTATTGATTCTAAACCATCAATCAAACCAATCGTGTAATTCTAATAATTCAAACAATATATGGGATGTTTATCTAAATGAATAGCTAAAACGACGTAGTTGTGAGTATAGAGTACTCGTCGAACTATCGAGCAAAGACAAATATTATCCTTATCATCGCTGTTCCACCACGTCGCCTGCTCAAGCCTGCGCAATCATCTTCAGTCGCTTCTCATCCTACATCGCATCTGCTCTAAGTCGCAAGTCACCTTCAGCCTCGCATGTTCAAGTCGCAACATCACCGTCGTCGTGAGCACCAAAAATCACGTCCTCCATATGCACATAGCCAGCAACCAACTCACGAGTTCTTTTACACCGCAGCCAAACTTCATGCACAATCGATTGCCATCACCTTCATCAACAACCACGTGTGCACACCCATGTTCGTGTGCCACTCCAGATCGCACTTCCATCCTCAGATGCAAACTTCCGCTGACATCGAGCTGCTTCTATCACGTGTGAGCATTTATTTTTATTTTATTTTTTAAGTAGATGACGTGATTTTTGCTTAAGGAATTAGGGCTGGGATCCAACTAGGGGGATACGACTTGCTTGAGAAATAGAAGAGAAGGGTAGGGGTAAAGAGAAATCTAGAGAGGAAAAATGGTTAGGGAAAAATGAGTTTGGGCTTGGGCCAATAAAATACATGGTAAAATTCAGTTTTATTTATTACTTCTCCTTTCATTTTAAAACCAAATCTTAGTTCTTACTGTTAGTTTATGGTTGCATTTCTAATTTAATTTAATCCAATACATGTTTAAAATATATTTCAATAATTGAATAACTTTGTTCAATTCGATATTCATTTATTTCTACTTAACCATTCATTGTGTTATCACAGAATAATTTTTTTAACTATTCCTAATATATTTATAATTATTTACATTTCAAAATATTTCATATTCAGTTAAACAATTTATTCAACTTTATTATATTATTTGAGAAGAATTTATTTTCAAAATAATAATTATCAAAATCAAATTCAAATATTTTATTTTAATTACATTTATTTATTTATTTATTTATATGGCATGGAATGTAGAGTTTTTACAGTAATATTATTGTGTATAATTTTATACTTAATTTCAAATTATATATATATAAACATAAACAATCTAGTTAAATAAATAGTTATATTAATAATTAAATATAAAATAAATATAAATATATATTAAAATTGAGTATTCTTCGTTGTTGAATTATTATTGTGCAACAACAAAATTTTAAAATGTTTATTATATGATTTTAATCTTAAAGATATAATTTACTAATTAATAAAATTATATATAATATTATTTAATTAATTTTTTTTATAATTTTAGTTCGTGAGTTTATTATTAGTATGTATACAAATTGCAAAATGAATTTTTTTAATTAAATATATGTAGGTGCACTATTATATTCTACCTTCTAATATGTGATTGAATGTTGATGCACTAGATTCGTGATATAATCTAACCACTTACAATATAATGTAATAATAGATAATAATATAAAATAAATCAGTAAATAAGTTATTTACCTTTCGCCAAAGCCTAGAGTTTACACACTGAGATGTGGAAATAAACTCCTTGAATCTTATCGCATTTTAGAAGATGCTAGCTTCGAATTGCTAACTACCGATTATCATATAGTTTTTTTTATTTGATTTGATTTGATGCTTGAGATTATGGAGGAGGGATGGGTATGTTTTCGGCCAGCAAAAGGAAAGAATGGAGGCTCTAAAACTAATTTTAGAATGAGGGTTATAATCCTTATATAGTGGAGACACTAGAGAGAAAATGTTGGATCTAGATCCTTATTTTTCTCTTACTCATTCTCTACCTTCCAACATGCCAAAACCCTACCGTTAAGACCATCATATGGCCTGCTATACCATGATCTAATCATGATTGAATATCTTAAGCACTATATGGGCTTCAAACCTACTTCAAGCAAGAATAATATTTATTGCATTTAAATTTAATTTAAACGTGTATCGATATCGTATATCGATTAATATATTTATCACTATTATAACGTATTTTAATATTATTCAATGCATCAAATAAAAAGTTTATATTTAATATTTCATGAATATTAATTAATTGAATTGATTCATAATAATTTTAAGTTAATTAAATCGTATGGTTAAAGGAGTATTCAACGTTTTGGTTGTATGACTCTTAGGTGTAAATTTGGTCAACGCTTAATATCGAAGAATTCGAATGTTAACGTTCACACGCCACTTAGCAAGTGGTCTGACATTTTGACTAAATTTATCGCTTACTTAGTTTCAGTAAAATTCATTTTTGCTTTATTAAGTGTTACTCGGTAGTGATGATTATTTACACCAATTCTTTTCATCACACTATATCACTTTGTGCTTATGTAATTTGGTAATGTCAAAATTCCAATAGCATCCATATTCAACTCTATTATCCAAACACAAAGTCCTTGGTTCAATAATAACAATTATTATTAACTGACCTGCTTTAGCTAGAAACTTTAACTTTATGTTGACTTCAATTGACATGATACTAACCCCATATAACCGAGAAGACGATGAATAGTGTTCCACTTCCAATGCTTTCACTCGATCCAACTATAGTTGTTCAATGGATGTCATTCCACGATTTAACTATAATCAAAGTGGAGCTTCCACATTGAGGATCAATAGTATTCTCAAGTCAAGACAACAGTGTAACTTTATCCAATATTTTTTGTTTGACCGTAGTTATATTAATCAGTGGAAAACAATCGAGTGAGTCATTCCATAGTTATCCAATATCTATCAGTACATAACCCCTTAGTACCTCTAGCAGTCATGAGTAATACACCACCCAACTTTTGTAGAGCGTTACATACTCTAATATCAATGGTTATCGATATCAGTCTCGATACATCTTGACTAGGAGTATTTAAAATAGAATAATTGTGATAAATCACTCATGGTTACAGCGCATTGTAACTACTACTACAAAACATATTATGGATTTTCTATTAAATATACTTTTGATTAATTTAATGAATTAATATATAACATATTATATCAAGTATATAATAGAAAGAAAACATCTTTGATTTGGAATAAGACTGTTTATCGAGTTAGATATATGTAACAAATTACATAACTGCTCCTAGGGCATGCGCCTAACTCTATCATAGCCTCCAACTTGTCAGTACTTGTACAGTGAATATACAAGTGGCTACCAAGTATATGAAAATAACTGATGTGCATGGATGTTCCTTTCCACCTTTCCTCAAAAAATTTCCCATCAATGGCTAAATAAGGAATTCGATTGATAATATACGCCGTTGCCGATAAAACTTCGGCCCAAAAGCCTCTAGATAAACCACAGCCAATCTCAAACAATGAGCTTTCTCCAATAGAGTCTTATTCATCTTTCCAGCGACTCCATTTGATTGCGAATCTCCAGATGTGGTGATTTGTCTCTGAATTACATGCTACTTAAAAAAATCTATGAACTTTTTAAAAACAAACTCACTGCCATTTTGGGATCTTAGCACCTTCAATTTCCTTCCTACTTCATTCTCTACTGGTGCCTTCCAAGTTTTAAACTTCTCAAATGGCTCTGACTTAGCTTTCATCATGCACACCCAAATCTTCTAAGAGTAGTCATCGATAAAGGAGACAAAATACTTGTCCCCTCTAATAGAAGCTACAGCTACTAGTCCCTAAACATCTGTATGGACATACTCTAGTACTCCTTTGAACTCATGTCTACCAAGACCAAAGGAAACCTTCGTCTACTTCCCTTATACACACTCCTAGGAGAATTCCAAACGGTTGAAGCTTTCACCCTTGATCATCTTCCTTCTACGAAGCAGTTCCAAGATCTTCTCTTAAACATAACCCAATCTGAGATGCCAAAGTCTGGTGGCATCCAAAGCTCATAAACTATCAACTCCAATGCATGACCCTCCAAGAATTATAGATCCTTTCAGTAGATAAAGATTCTGGACCATCACTCCTTTTATTAATACAAGTGCATTACGTGTTACCTTCAAGCAATCTACCTCTATCGTAATCAAGCAACACAAAGCTGCTAGCCGACCCCAAAGACAGAAGATGTTTCCTTAAACCTGGAACATAGTAGACTCCGGTGATAATGCGCACCACACCATCATGCATGTAAATACGCATTGATACTTCTCCTAATTACTTGCAAGTAGCATCATTACCCATCAATATTGCACTTCCCTCCAAACCTTCATAAGAACAAAAATACTCCTTCCTAAGCATCATGTGGAAAGATGCCCCTGAATCCAATACCCAATGGTTTGATACATTAAAAATAGATGTAATTAATACATCATCAAAAACAACCTTCTCCACCGCAATAGATGAAGAACCATTTCCTTCATTTCCCTTCCTAAAATCACGACAATCTTTCTTTTAATGGCCATGCTTCTTAAAATGATGACATCTGTTATCTCTAGACTTGCCTCTCCAACCACTTTCGGGCTTCCTAGACTTGGATCGCTCTCTGAAATATTCTTCTTCTTCTCCTTTCTTCATATCTCTTTGAATAGCCCCTGACTACTACTAGCTTGTCCACTTTTGCTCATATGTTTCATCTGATCTCTCATCTCTTCACTCAGTAGTTATGTATTTACATCTTCTAATGTTAGCGTGCTTCTTCCATATATCAAGTTATTAGCGAATACCGTGTATTGCTCTGGAAGAGAGCACAATATGTAACACCCCCACCTCTATACCTATACTACCCAAGAGTATTATATAGTGATACTATCAGATAAGGAGAATGAGGAGATATGTGGTGCACATATGAATATTCCCTTGGGTTAACACTGATACGTATTTAAACATCGAATAAATAACTCACATATACGTACATAGTATCGGCATAGAGTAATACACACGTGTGCCTCCAGGATAGAACAATACACAATATGCAATAAATGTCAAATAGAACACAGAGTCAAAAACACAATAATAATATATAATAGGAAAGTATACATAGATCAAATATACACCGCTATCACCCAATACATGAATCTAAATACATCTCAATAAAATACAATGAATATATATGTAATGATATCCTATCCTCCATCTATGCTCAACATCCATAAAATGGTCATCTTGTCCCTGAACCTGAAATGTCTCAAGATGACCCGAGTATTATAAATAACATATGGGTAGTAGACTATGTCTATAATAATAGAAGTCAAAATAGTAAAACAATAGTAATATGAAAAGTATAATAAGGATGGCATAACAGTCTCAAAATATCTCAAAACATCATCCACAACAAACATACAGAAAAGCGTTATCACCCATACATATCAAATCAGTAGAAAACTAGAAAACCATATCCAATGGGTGAATCATTCATATTCATAAATCATCATCAAAATCAAGAAATCATCAATAACGAGATATCCTTAAGTAAAGTCAAGCAAGGTCGAAGCAATGCTCAAATAAATCTCTCAATCATACATTATAAAATATTATAATCATTCACCAAAATCAATAAGAAAGATCTGAGCTAGCACATAGTAATGCCCAAGTATAATCAATAATAAGTAGTTCGTCTGTCTGAAAAGGATAGGCCGTCTACTTGAAAAGAATAGGCCGTCTGCCTGAAAAGGATACGGGCTTGACCATACTTCGGACACTGTTGCAGGTATAACAACATCTTATCATAGTATATGCCTATCTATCACACACACATAAACCGGAACCAGATGAGAGACTGACATCACGTCTGCTTGCTTTAGGAGCCACACAATGTCCGTTTAACATGACTACTACAATCATCGATTTCCATTACCTCTACCCCTCCGTATTGTGACAATGATCCACCGATGGTCGACCACACATCGTTTCTTCGGTGATGACTCGACATGTGCCCCTATGGTAGGGCATACACTCCATTGGTGCTCACAAATAAATAATATAAGCGTGTTATGGATCCGGGGCGCGACCACCGCGATTAAGCCAACAGGGTGGATGCTGGCCAATCTGGTTCACTTTTGAAACAAAAGGGGAGTTGGGCAAAAGGTAGACAGACATATAGTATATATAATCTATGGCTAACAAGTAGCCTACACATATGCTCAATGCAACGAGTCACACACAACATACCTTTGTATGAGTGTCATACACCAGTAGCGAATAACCGAATAAATAACACTGCGGTGTCCCATATCACCGTATGTTACTAGTCCATTTATTCAGTGCTCACACATCACACTTGCTCCTTCAATACTATATATAACAAGTCTAAAGAATAACCAGAAAAGTCTTATTGAATGCCCCATCCCAAATGTTATTACTAATCTGTTTATTCAGAGTCCCCGTCACATAGAACATAATATAATAAAATCATACAAAAGGATGTCATTACCTTATGAAATAACATAAAAAGGCAAATTAATCAAATCAATATCTATTCATACAAAAAATTAATGTGGTAGAAGAAATAAGAAATCATAAATGAAGTAAATAGTATTTATATGACCATGTAAAATAAATATCTTATACTCTTAATTATGGATAATACCATAAATTCATTTATATAATCACAAATAGGATTTAAATACAAAAATTCATTTCCAAATCTATAAATATTCAAACTTCCAAATAAATTATAAGTTACATATAATTATTGAAGTCATTTCTAAATTATCTACAATCAAATACTACTTTAAAATTAATTAATAACTTTTAAAATATTTTTTTTAAATTTCAATCCACTAATATAATTTAAATCTTTCTATATAGATATATAAAAATCATTAATTAATATATTATAAAACCATTTAATAACATTTGAAAGTCATTTCATAATTTACTCATAAATATAATCAAATTTCAAATAAATATACATTAACTAAAATAAATTTCTAAAATAAACGATATATGTATGTATGTATGTATGTATACATTAGATTATAATAACATTATATATATATATATTAAATATATTTCCAATCACTGTATATATCGTTTAGAAAATTATTAATACAATACACAATATTAAATAAACATCTACAATCATGCTTTTAAATCAAATAAAATATAAATTAAAATATAAGAAAATAATAAAATTATTTTAGAAAATAAAAAATGCCCAGATCTAGTCAACTAAAACCAGATTCAATCGACTAAATTAGTCGATTGAATTACTACTTCAGTCTTCTGATTTTGGATTTCCTTTCGGGAATCAATTTTTCAAGGACTCGGTTGATTGAATCTATTGCCCGATCGGTTGAATTAGCAGCAAAGCAACATATATATATTTTGCACTGTAATATTTTCAGTTTAATTCAAAACCAATCAACACAATAAGACAATGATTTCCTAAGAGATGAACATATATGAAATACATACAAAAAAACATGTACAAGATGAAATTCAAGTGTATAAACAAAGTTGTGAGTGAAGATACACTCACCTTGGCCATAGCTAATATACTTTGCTTCATACTTATTCAATGCCTCTTTCTTAACTTTGAAACTTTCTACATATAAAATAAAATGACATTCAAACCTACTATAAAAAGTTTGAGTCACTTGCCTAAGTGCGTTTAACTGTGTGTTATCCTGACCTTTATTCTGTTGTTTTGCACTGTTTTCTTCTGTATTTTCAGAGATGAATTATGATGCTTTCAAAAGACTATTTCTATACATTAGAAAGCCGACATTCTGTGATGATTTTGGAGCAACCATCTATAGCCTTGTCTTAAATATCCATTGAATTAATTTTTCAAGCAACTTTCAGATCATATATATGATATGTGGTATGAGTTATTATCATTTTACTTGGTTTAGATCTTTCAAAAACGCATATAAACACTACAGGACAGCGATAGAAAACTACATTTTAAGCCTAGCAAATGCCAAAATCTTACAATTTACTTCAAATGAAAGTTGTTCCTTAAGTTTCTGCCTTTCCAAAAAGAGTAAAATCATTGCATTTGGATAAACCGTTAGAAATTTATATCCAAAACAATTCTCAGTTTCAAAATTTCAATATCTTTGTCGCTTTTTCTCAGGACAGCGAAAAAGATGTGCAGTTTCGACCATCTTAATTTTCAAACTTTTCAATACTTAATAAATGAGACTTAAAAAATATTGCCTAAGATTTCCAGAACATCAAAGATTTTCAAAATCCGATAAGAAATGAAAAAGATATCCCCAAATTACAAACAGTGTTTTAGCACAGAAAATATTTTTCAGGGCAGCGATTATGTCTCTGTTTAAAACCTGATTTCAATCCAGAAAACTTCAAAACCTGAAAAAGTGATTAAAACAAAAGTTCTTCCTTAGATAATTTTACTTCTACTGCAAAAAGAATCAACATTGTTGGCTTTATGGTTAAAAAGTTATGGCCATTTTACATTCAGGTATCATCTCAGAAAATTATTATATGGCCGAACCATAACACTGGTTTCAAACTCAATTTAAATTCTCTTAAATGCGGTATTTGGAAAAATGATCAAAAGATAATTTCTATCTTATTTAATTAACTTTCTATGACAAAATGATTGAACCAATCCAGGTGATTATTCAATAAGATATCGCTATTTAACTATAGCGGTTTTCACAATTAATTTTTCTTCTTAACACAAAAAAAACAATGATTCGTTCATAATTCCATTTTTAATTTAAATTCTCATATTAGTATTTTATAAATTAGGAAATCCAATTCCTAATAAAATGAGCCACAATTTCTTAAATTCATGAAATTTTGCCTTAATGGAAAATCATAAAAGAACATCAACATTCATAAAAGCTTATTTGTAACGTCCCGGATTTTCGACTTCCGAAAATCGACATTAATACGTCCACTGTATCAACTGCCGAGGAATCAAATGCCGGAAAACCGAATTGTTATGGTTAAAAAGAAGAGTTAGAAGAAGACAGAAGAAAAAGAAAGAAGAAACAACAGAAACAATATCAGAATCTCACATATCGCAGCGGAACAACATATAATAGATAAATGAATAATCTTTAAATCAAGAACTATATCATTTTATACATTACATCATCAGAGTCAATATACACACAATACATCAATGGACAGTTATACAAACATGTCCTCATACAGAATACACAGCGGAATAATAATATCATATACAAGTGATACGTTTCGCCATCCAGCTTGCCACTGAGCTCCAAAGCATCTCCTGAATCCAGAATGACCTGATAACCTGACTCTAGGCTGCCCGTGTGGAAAATGATGGGCACCCAGAGTTTAGGAAGGGAACAATAAACTCCAGGTCAGTCAAGGTGACTGGTGTGAGAACTTAAAACAGTTATTTTCACAAAGAAAATAAAACAGATTCGCAATGCTTTTGGAAAATGAAACTACCATAAGACCTCCCGCCACACACACAATGCAAACGCAGAATTGGAGGAGATTTCTTCTTATGATAGTCAAAAATGATTACTACGCAAAATCATTCGATATTATTATCATTAGTGCATAGTGTCGAAAACCATTTCGAAAATATAATATCAATCTTAGCGAGCATAGACATTTCGCACTTATGCCTACTATAACTACTATGTTCAAAAGCAGGATACCGCCACATTCCATAGCAGGTAATACAACTAAAACCGTACAAGGTTCATATTGTTTCTTTGGATTTCCAACAAATGGTCAGGCAAAGGAACTTCCTTACAACGAAATAGAAACGCCTCTGGAAAGACGCCCCGAGAACCTAACCAGATCTCTGCAAACACAAGGCCGACGCTACCTCACGCTATACAGCTGTAACTAGGTAGCTAACACACGAGCTATGCCATCCCCCGGTCGTCACCGACCTTTACCCGAGGATCCTCAACCACAAAGCAACAACCACAAAGTATAATAAATTTGCAGCATCAACATAGGTAAAATATCTGGGCTCCATACCATGATATCTCCTTTTATCCAGAAGGAAATGACATACCCTAGGGGCGCTACCCCTAAAAAACTTTGCCGCAACATTCCTGTTTCGACCATTACCGGGTTGTGAGGCTCGACGAAGTCTCGTCCACAAAGCTACGCTTTTTCACAAAGCCACGCTTTTTCACAAAGCCACGCTTTTTCACAAAGCCACGCTTTTTCACAAAGCCACGCTTTGATCAACAAATGATCAACATCACTTCGTATGCCACATTACCAAATTGGGTATGTATCACTAGTAACCATCAACTACATAACCTCTAAGCTCATACGTCTCAGAGAAGGGTGTTAAGTTAAGAGAATAAATTCTCCGCCACCAACAGAAATGTATTTGATAGAAACCGGCTTTACATCTCAAAGTGTAACGTTAGACACACATCCATACAAGTCCGTTCCGGGATCGAACGGAACCGAAGGCACTTCCAAAGAAGCCCTTGCAATCCGGGTATTCACTAATCAAGTTCGGACTTCCCATCACAAGAAGAGTGATATAAATCTCTATACCGGAGCAACTCGGTGCAGAGACATTCGACAGGTGGTCCTTTCACTTTCGAAAATACCCGGTCTTCACACCGGTCTTCAATACGATCCATATCGTCATATCACTTATTCGGAATGGGTTATATGACACAAAGGTCTTTTCCCGGCTAACCCGAACAGTGAGCACAATATTTAAAACGTACGGATATAGGGATTCCAATTAAGTCACAACTTATTACCCAAATCCTTTCCTTTAAATGGTTTAAACAAATTACCATTTTAAATCTTTAAATAAAAAGATTTACTTCACAAAGTTTACCCAGTTTCACAAAGATTCATTCACAGATTTCCAAATCAATTTCCATTTCAATTGGATTAACCCATTAAATCTTTAAATTAAGATTTAACTTATAGCTTTCAAAACTATTCACAATTCAAGTCTTTTATAATGTAATAGATACATCATTTAAAATCTTCTTTGATTTCAAAATAAAGCTTAATCATCTTCACAAAGGTTAATTTATAGTTTTTCTTCCAAACTATCTACAATTTCATTTCAACTTGAGATGTTTCGATATAAATTGGAAATCTTTTCACTTTATGAAAGCTATTATTATTTGAAAACGGATAGTTTTCGTTTTGGGAAAAACTGGTTACAATTACACAATTTAAAGCCATCCAAGTATAAAACTTGAATATAAATTTAAATTTCCAAAACCATATTTTAAATGGTTAGAAACCCATATAACACCTTTGTAAAATCTTTTAAACCAAAATTCCCAAATCATCGAATTCAATTTTTTAAGTATTGAATCCAAAATTTAAATCAAATGATTTAAATTCCAAGTTTATTAAGTTATTTAAAATAACTTATATTTTTGAAACTTACTTTCAAAACTTTCAATTCCAATTTCCAAAACTATTTTGGATTCAAAAATTCAAATTTTCAAAATTGATAAAAATCTGTGACTTAACCGATTTCCACGTGAAATCCACATTTGTGTGTGTATTGTATAGTCCACGGTTTAACACAATAGTGCAACAGCATTCAACCAACAAAAATCAAATATAACAATATAATTTGATAAGCGGTATAACTATAACGCTTATCTTTCATTCACAGATCACAGATACATATATATCACAGATCACAACACAGAACAGGATATATCACAAAGCATCAAATATCAGAGATATCAAATAATTCAACATCCAATATAATTCAAACATCCGTAGATAGGATCACTTTAATTATCTGACTAATTTAAAGTCAGATAAATTTCCAAATTTATTTCTTTTTTTTAAAATAAATTTCTTTATCTCTTCAAATCTATTTAAAATCAATTTTAAATAAATCCTTTAACTTATAAATAATATTACCCGAAATCCATTTATTAAGGCTTTTTCCCAAAATTTGGAATTTAATTCAATATAGTCCAAAAATAAACTTTTATCTTTTTAAAACTCCTTTTAAATTTATCCAATTCTCAAAAATAAATTTTCACAATAAATTTTCAACTTGAATTTCAAAAATCCAATTTTATTTATTTCTGGTATCCAACGATACCAAAAATATATTCGGCTAAATTTTAGTCTTCAACAATTCCAATCCACAAATATAATCACACGGCGATTATAAATAAACAACACACAACATATGAAATAAATTCAAATGTTTGAGGAATCCAGTTGGATCCCTCCAACCTGTTTCCCTACATCCACAGATGTTAGCACAATACCAATTCCACTTCGAAGTGGAATATCGCGGTATATGAGATTTATAAAATACTATCCGCTATTATGCAGTGCAATAGGGTCTCATCCGCTATATAATGCGGGAAATCAACTCCAAATACATATATAATACCAATTCCACTTCACGGTAGAATTATCGCGGTATATGTTTTTAATAAATAACCTCCGTTGAATATACGGCGTATAGGGTCTATTTCAACACAACAGATAGCAATTATCATCCAATTTACACAATCAAGCAATTTTAAATATAAAAATTTAAAATTTAAATCGAAACACAATATTCGATTGAGTGAGGAGTTCTCACCTTGCTTTCAATAACGGTTGCAGTATTTTATTTCGAATAAAATTAAACACGCGTTTAATTTTACTCAAAATTTTCACTAGCTCAAATAAATCCTAATCTAGCTTCATTGCGAAGAGCTCGTCGAAACGATTCCAACGCAATTCGTTTCGTAATTTTTCGACCTCGTATCAAAAAGATATGATAGTTTAAAGTTTGAACGAATTTAAAATATAATAAATTCACTATTTTCTTTTATATTTTTACAACCTTCAAATCTGGCCGTTAGTTTTCAAAACCCTAGAATCAAGGCTGCATGTTGCTTCTTCCCCCAACCCCAGTAAAACACGTTCGAACGCACGCAACCAAGAACCCATAGCCGCCACTCCTTCCATCAGTTTTCGCACGCACTCCGATCATCTACGCGATGATCAACGACCACCATTCGAACCACCATAACGAGCTCCACCACCACCATGAAAATTGATGAACTCGGCCACGCCTACGCGTCGAAAAACGCATGCAAACTCCAGCTGAATGCGGCAAATTTCCTCCACCACTGTCGCGTTTTACGATGACCCACCGTATGGATGTGAAGATCTCGTGAAGCTCTTCAACATTTTAGTTGAAGATATTTGCTAAAAGCTGATGGATTGAGATATAATAGAGGAAGAAGATCGTGACTTTCTGGCCATTAATGAAAAAGTGGCGGCCAGGGTTTAAAACCTTAATGTCTTTGCAAATGTGAAAAAGTTAGGTCCTTTTATAGAAAATTTCTCAAAACACTATTCATCGAAAATTTTCCGAACTCCAAACGAAGCGCGCCGGCTGGCGTTTCTAAGGTTTACCCCGCGTTCCGAACACAATGAAACGTGTTTCGGGAGCTAATTCGATCATATGTGCGAGTTACGGAGATAAACGATCAATTTAAAATTAAATCGATTAAAAACGATTTCAATGCGTTTTGGCTTGCCCCGGACAAACCGTACATCCGATTGACACGAAATTTGAAACCTTATAATAATTTCACATTACGGATCCGATGAAACTAGTTTCGTCGAAATCCAAGACTGTTTGAAAAATAACTATTTTCACTAGTCGATTAAATATTAAAATATTCAATTTTCACAAATTAACTTTTAAATCAATTTTAAAAGTTCTATAACATCATTTTAACTCCAATATGATTTAATATAACTTTATAAATCATTTTGATACACATTTGATTCGGTTTTTCAATTATTCCTGGAATTTCAAATATTAAATTATCGATTTAATTAAACAATTAAATCTCTATATTCGAAATTAAATTTATTCGACTTACAAATCTCACTCGTTAATATTTAAAATCAATTAAATATATGAATTTCAAATGACAGAAATTCTGGGTCGTTACAATCTTCCCCCCTAAAAGAATTTCGTCCTCGAAATTGCAAAGTAAAAAAAATGCCCCAAATTCATTAACTTTTCAAACAATTGGTTCAAATTAGATTTCAAAATCACTTAAGTGTATAACTTCCCCAAAATCCAATAGTTAAACTCTTTCAAAAACTTTACTAAGTTTTTCAAATCTATACTTAGTTATACTTTTCAAAACAAACTATATCGTTTAACTTTTTAACTCCAAATCCAAAATTTAGCTTTCACAAATTTTCCAAAATTTCCTGAAAATTTTCTAACGCCTTAAATTTTCAGAAAAATTCGTCATAGCCTCCTTTGCGCGGTTCGATCGTAGTAGGATCACAATAGACATAAATATATATACATCGACCCACACGGTCGGAAAAGCAAAAAAACAGTTCATATTTCCTATTTTTATTACGTAGGCGTACCTTTTTAGCATTTTTAAGCAAAGCAGATATTTATTTAGTATTTTGGCGCAACCAAATCAGTCAAACGGTAGCCACGGTACCTGTACTTACTCAATTTAAACTCGTAAGTGACATATATATAAAGTTATTAACAATTTACTATTTTTAAACAACTACAACATATGCATATTAAAAGAAATGCATACTAAACAAGGTTTATAAGCAACTTATAAAATTTCAACATCACTTGTAATTGTTTACAACCAATTTATATACAACGACATTCAATTATTCGTTTTCAATTAGTTTACATTCACTAATTTAAATTCAAGTTGGTTCACTTTCAATTCAAATACCATCACATAGCTTTCAATTTCACTAATTCAATTTCATTAACACTTAATGAATTATACTATATACAATCAACCAACAATCATATAGCAACCAATGTATATTCAATGCAACCAAATTCATTCAATTTACTTTACTTACATTCAATTTGGTTCAACACTTTTAATTCCAATTGGTTTAATATTAAATTGGCTTTCATTCAATTATTCAATTCCTAATTACATTAGCTTTAATGAACTAACACTTACATCCATTATTCCATATCAATTCATTTACATTTGATTGATTAACATTCAATCCATTTATTAATTCAATTGCTAATTCACTTTACAAAAAAAGTTGAATCTTCTTTATATAACTCAAGTTCACATTCTTAATGACTTCATTTCATTAATTCACTTTATTAATTTACTTCGATATCAAAATCAACTTCATTTAACATTACTTAAGTTATATTCCAATTAAACATCATTTGTTTAACTTAACTTAAATTTCCACTTATAAATCCAATTCAGATTCCAATTCAAAAAATAAATTTTATTTAACTTTTACCAAAGTCAAATTTCATCAATTATTCAAATTCATATCTCATTTTGCTTAACAAAATTCGTTTAACCATTTATCATTTGGTTTCACTTACATCTTTTCATTTTATAAGTTACACAACTTATTTATTTAACCTCCAAATCATATTATAAGTATAAAACTCATTTCACTTATAATTATCAATTACAACTTGGATTTTTGTTTCAAATTTGTTTATCACAACAAAACTTAAATTTTCAATTTACTATGGTAGCAAATCCATCACACAGAAACTCGAAAATGATATTGATGATGTTGCAGTCATCACCCTTATTATTTCCCAGCATCAGTAGTGAATCCAGTGCTTTTTGTTCTTTCAAAAATTTCCTTTTATTTATAAATCGCATTTATAAATCTTTTTCTTATATAATTTCACCATTTTACTTTTACTTATACAAGATTATTTCACAATTGCAAATCATATTAATTATAATTCCATACTTAATAATTCATTTGCTTATATACTTCATTCTTTTACAATTGTTGTTTTTTATTTAGATTATTCAAACAACTTTTATTAATTTATATATATTCACATTTTCAACAACCAAACAATCAATTTATATACACTTTAATAATTTCTGAAAAATTATTTCCTTTATATGTAAAATAATACAAAGGTAAAATTATTTCATTTACCCAATTTAAAATGATACTATGTCGACTTGCCTCGTTTAAGTGTTTAGAAACCCCTATCGATAATATGGCGTCCCACATACCGACCAGAATTCACAAACAGCTCAACGAATAAGCAAACACAATATAAAACAATTTCATATTCACTAACAAATACGCACTCGTATCTATTATTACACTCACACTCATTCTAGAGTACTACCGACTCTATCTCTAATGAGTAATTCCCAACAGAGCCAAGGTTATCGCTTAACCATATGCTCTGATACCACATGTAACATCCCGGATTTTCGACTTCCGAAAATCGACATTAATACGTCCACTGTATCAACTGCCGAGCAATCGAATGCCGGAAAACCGAATTGTTATGGTTAAAAAGAAGAGGTAGAAGAAGACAGAAGAAAAAGAAAGAAGAAACAACAGAAACAATATCAGAATCTCACATATCGCAGCGGAACAACATATAATAGATAAATGAATAATCTTTAAATCAAGAACTATATCATTTTATACATTACATCATCTGAGTCAATATACACACAATACATCAATGAACAGTTATACACACATGTCCTCATACAGAATACACAGCGGAATAATAATATCATATACAAGTGATACGTCTCACCATCCAGCTCGCCACTGAGCTCCAAAGCATCTCCTGAATCCAGCATGACCTGATAACCTGACTCTAGGCTGCCCGTGTGGAAAATGATGGGCACCCAGAGTTTAGGAAAAGAACCATAAACTCCAGGTAAGTCATGGTGACTGGTGTGAGAACTTAAAACAGTTATTTTCACAAAGAAAATAAAACAGATTCGCAATGCTTTTGGAAAATGAAACTACCATAAGACCTCCCGCCACACACACAATGCAAACGCAGAATTGGAGGAGATTTCTTCTTATGATAGTCAAAAATGCTTACTACGCAAAATCATTCGATATTATTATCATTAGTGCATAGTGTCGAAAACCATTTTGAAAATATAATATTAATCTTAGCCAGCATAGACATTTCACACTTATGCCTACTATAACTACTATGTTCAAAAGCAGGATACCGCCACATTCCATAGCAGGTAATACAACTAAAACCGTACAAGGTTCATATTGTTTCTTTGGATTTCCAACAAATGGTCAGGCAAAGGAACTTCCTTACAACGAAATAGAAACGCCTCTGGAAAGACGCCCCGAGAACCTAACTAGATCTCTGCAAACACAAGGCCGACGCTACCTCACGCTATACAGCTGTAACTAGGTAGCTAACACACGAGCTATGCCATCCCCCGGTCGTCACCGACCTTTACCCGAGGATCCTCAACCATAAAGCAACAACCACAAAGTATAATAAATTTGCAGCATCAACATAGGTAAAATATCTGGGCTCCATACCATGATATCAGCTTTTATCCAGAAGGAAATGACATACCCTAGGGGCGCTACCCCTAAAAAACTTTGCCGCAACATTCCTGTTTCGACCATTACCGGGTTGTGAGGCTCGACGAAGTCTCGTCCACAAAGCTACGCTTTTTCACAAAGCCACGCTTTTTCACAAAGCCACGCTTTTTCACAAAGCCACGCTTTGATGAACAAATGATCAACAGCACTTCGTATGCCACATTACCAAATTGGGAATGTATCACTAGTAACCATCAACTACATAACCTCTAAGCTCATACGTCTCAGAGAAGGGTGTTAAGCTAAGAGAATAAATTCTCCGCCACCAACAGAAATGTATTTGATAGAAACCAGCTTTACATCTCAAAGTGTAACGTCAGACACACATCCATACAAGTCCGTTCCGGGATCGAACGGAACCGAAGGCACTTCCAAAGAAGCCCTTGCAATCCGGGTATTCACTAATCAATTCCGGACTTTCCATCACAAGAAGAGTGATATAAATCTCTATACCGGAGCAACTCGGTGTAGAGACATTCGACAGGTTGTCCTTTTACTTTCGAAAATACCCGGTCTTCAATACGATCCATATCGTCGTATCACTTATTCGGAATGGGTTATATGACACAAAGGCCTTTTCCCGGCTAACCCGAATAGTGACCACAATATTTAAAACGTACGGATATAGGGATTCCAATTAAGTCACAACTTATTACCCAAATCCTTTCCTTTAAATGGTTTAAACAAATTACCATTTTAAATCTTTAAACAAAAAGATTTACTTCACAAAGTTTACACAGTTTCACAAAGATTCATTCACAGATTTCCAAATCAATTTCCATTTCAATTGGATTAACCCATTAAATCTTTAAATTAAGATTTAACTTATAGCTTTAAAAACTATTCACAATTCAAGTCTTTTATAATGTAAAAGATACATCATTTAAAATCTTCTTTGATTTCAAAATAAAGCTTAATCATCTTCACAAAGGTTAATTTATAGTTTTTCTTCCAAACTATTTACAATTTCATTTCAACTTGAGAAGTTTCGATACAAATTGGAAATCTTTTCACTTTATGAAAGCTATTATTATTTGAAAACGGATAGTTTTCGTTTTGGGAAAAACTGGTTACAATTACACAGTTTAAAGCCATCCAAGTATAAAACTTGAATATAAATTTAAATTTCCAAAACCATATTTTAAATGGTTAGAAACCCATATAACACCTTTGTAAAATCTTTTAAACCAAAATTCCCAAATCATCGAATTCAATTTTTTAAGTATTAAATTCAAAATTTAAATCAAATTATTTAAATTCCAAGTTTATTAAGTTATTTAAAATAACTTATATTTTTGAAACTTACTTTCAGAACTTTCAATTCCAATTTCCAAAACTATTTTGGATTCAAAAATTCAATTTTCAAAATTGATAAAAATCCGTGACTTAACCGATTTCCACGTGAAATCCACATTTGTGTGTGTATTGTGTAGTCCACGATTTAACACAATAGTGCATCAACATTCAACCATCACAGATCAAATATAACAATATAATTTGCTAAGCTATATAACTATAACACTTATCTTTCATTCACATATCACAGATACATATATATCACAGATCATAACACAGAACATGATATATCACAAAGCATCAAATATCAGAGATATCAAACAATTCAACATCCAATATAATCCAAACATCCGTAGATAGGATCACTTTAATTATTTGACTAATTCAAAGTCAGATAAATTTCCAAAGTTATTTCTTTTTTTAAAAATAAATTTCTTTATCTCTTCAAATCTATTTAAAATCAATTTGAAATAAATCCTTTAACTTATAAATAATATTACCCGAAATCCATTTATTAAGGCTTTTTCCCAAAATTTGGAATTTAATTCAATATAGTCCAAAAATAAACTTTTATCTTTTTAAAACTCCTTTTAAATTTATCCAATTCTCAAAAATAAATTTTCACAATAAATTTTCAACTTGAATTTCAAAAATCCAATTTTATTTATTTCTGGTATCCAACGATACCAAAATTATATTTGGATAAATTTTAGCCTTCAACAATTCCAATCCACAAATATAATCACACGGCGATTATAAATAAACAACACACAACATATGAAATAAATTCAAATGTTTGAGGAATCCAGTTGGATCCCTCCAACCTATTTCCCTACATCCACAGATGTTAGCACAATACCAATTCCACTTCGAAGTGGAATATCGCTGTATATGGGATTTATAAAATACTATCCGCTATTATACGGCGCAATAGGGTCTCATCCGCTATATAATGTGGAAAATCAACTCCAAATACATATATAATACCAATTCCACTTCACGGTGGAATTATCACGGTATATGTTTTTAATAAATAACCTCCGCTTAATATACGGTGTATAGGGTCTATTTCAACACAACAGATAGCAATTATCATCCAATTCACACAATCAAGCAATTTTAAATCTAACTATTTAAAATTTAAATCGAAACACAATATTCGATTGAGTGAGGAGTTCTCACCTTGCTTTCAATAACGGTTGCAGTATTTTATTTCGAATAAAATTAAACACGCGTTTAATTTTACTCAAAATTTTCACTAGCTCAAATAAATCCCAATCCAGCTTCATTGTGAAGAGCTCATCGAAACAATTCCAATGCAATTTGTTTCGTAATTTTTCGACCTCGTATCAAAAGGATATGATAGTTTAAAGTTTGAACGAATTTAAAATATAATAAATTCACTATTTTCTTTTATATTTTTACAACCTTCAAATCTGGCCGTTAGTTTTCAAAACCTTAGAATCAAGGCCGCATGTTGCTTCTTCCCCCAACCCCAGTAAAACACGTTCGAACGCACGCAACCAAGAACCCATAGCCGCCACTCCTTCCATCAATTTTCGCACGCACTCCGATCATCTACGCGATGATCAACGACCACCATTCAAACCACCATAGCGAGCTCCACCAACACCATGAACATTGATGAACACGACCACGCCTACGCGTCGAAAAATGCACGCAAACTCCAGCTGAATGTGGCAAATTTCCTCCACCACTGTCGCGTTTTACGATGACCCACCGTATGGATGTGAAGATCTCGTGAAGCTCTTCAACATTGTAGTTGAAGATATTTGCTAAAAGCTGATGGATTGAGATATAATAGAGGAAGAATATCGTGACTTTCTGGCCATTAACGAAAAAGTGGCGGCCGGGATTTAAAACCCTAATGTCTTTGCAAACGTGAAAAAGTTAGGTCCTTTTATAGAAAATTTCTCAAAACACTATTCATCGAAAATTTTCCGAACTCCAAACAAAGCATGCCGGCTGGCGTTTATAAGGTTTACCCCACGTTCTGAACACAATGGAACGTGTTTCGGGAGCTAATTTGATCATATGTGCGAGTTACGGAAATAAACGATCAATTTAAAATTAAATCGATTAAAAACAATTTCAATGCGTTTTGGCTTGCCCCGGACAAACCGTACATCTAATTGACACGAAATTTTAAACCATACAATAATTTCAAATTACGGATCCGATGAAACTAGTTTCATCGAAATCCGAGACTGTTTGAAAAATGAATATTTTCACTAGTCGATTAAATATTAAAATATTAATTTTCACAAATTAACTTTTAAATCAATTTTAAAAGTTCTATAACATCATTTTAACTCCAATATGATTTAATATAACTTTATAAATCATTTTGATACACATTTGATCCGGTTTTTCAATTATTCCTGGAATTTCAAATATTAAATTATCAATTTAATTAAACAATTAAATCTCTATATTCGAATTAAATTTATTCGACTTACAAATCTCACTTGTTAATATTTAAAATCAATTAAATATACAAATTTCAAATGACAGAAATTCTAGGTCGTTACATTATTCATCCAAATACCTGTTCAATTTAGTATAAAAAAAATGCAAACACTCCAAAATCATGTAAGAACTCAAACTTCAAGGAATTCAAAAAAAAATCAAAATAGAAATCTGGAAACAAAGTTAAACATTAATATGTCAAACATTGCACTTTTTTTAAAAAAAGAAATACTCAAGATGATTTTAGGTGGAAGCTCAAATCACGTAGAATCTAGTAATCAACAAAAGAAATCTAGAAAAACAAAAATGGTGAGATATCCAAAATATCCCAACTTGTGAGCATACAAATCTATCTATGACAGTGGTTTACATAAATGGTCCAAAGGACCCATAAATGGATGTAAAATCCATAAAACACAAATGAGCGGAAAGCTCCATAAGTGAGCATAAGCTCTCATGAATCCAAATATAAAAATGGTCTAAAAACCAATGGATATTTCTCATAAATCAAAAATCATAGTCTGGCCTAAAAACCAGGATATAATTAAAATGAGCACATCGCTACGCCTAATTAGAGACGTATCAAAAGATAACGCCTAACACAATCGAGGTATAATCCCCCCGCGGATACTAGAGACAAGCTCATAGTAAGTCAAATCATAAAATGATCAATAAGTGTAATATACTCTCAGTTAGAAAATAAATGAGTATCGCCTAATGTCCCATAACCACTTTACATTACTTAAACATTTATCAAAAGATGATAAATTCCACTTGGCAAAAAAAATGGTTTCAAGCGAATAAGTCCAAAAATTAATCGATGAAGTAAACGTAAGTGTTTAATACCACTTGTTTTACAAGACTGTTTAATTCAATTCTTCATTCAACTGAAAATATGAAATCATATTGAAACAAGCAAGGCGTTCATAGCGAAAATTTGCAAAAAGCAATAATCCAAATGTTACCGAAGGAAAACTCAAAACGGCTTTCATAGCCAAGGATTGGAATAAGGGAAATTGAAATAAACTTGTTGTTGAAAGCACTTATTCAAATTCAACTCCTAATAGAATATTTTATTTTCATAAATAATGATATTTACTTCCAAATCAATCATTCCATTTTATATATAAGGCATTAACAATGTTTTATTTCCAAAATACTTGTTTTGAAAACTTACACATTTGTATATATATATATGAATATGCTTTCCAAGTCATTTATATCTCAATTTGAAATAATATTTAACTCACTCAAAAGTCATTCTTATCATTAAATATTATTTTCCATATATTCATAATTATTTAAACACTTCAAATATTATGACATAAAATTGTTTTACATAGCAAATCAAAATATCATATGTTATTCTTCTTAACATATAACAAATTTAAACGTTTAAAATTTGCAATTTAACAATCAATTTAATGATGTTGTCTTGCCATCTATTTATAGCAAATTGTTTTGTCAAATGGCTGCGATGTTGATTGCAAAATCAACACGGCCTCGCCACAAAATTTTTTTTTCTATTGCTAAGGTTCGTGGCTATGCACGTCATCTAAACTTAATATAAAAAAAGGCATTTTTAATATTGGAACACAAAACTGCTGTGTCGGACTGTCTCATCAAAGCGTTTAGAAATCCCTATCGATACCGTGGCGTCCCACGTCTCGACCAAAATTCATAACACACTCCATAGGCAATTTAACACAAAACAAATTTCAAAATTCTCATAAAAATGAAAATCCATCAATAACAATTCAAAGATGCAAACATTTATCATGCATTCAATATTTAATTATAATTAAATAAACAACAAAAATATGGTGCTTAGTGGAAATAGTTTATCCGCTTTCGCTTCGCAACTCTGATTACTAATGGATCAACACACTAATTTAAAATCTCTACAAATACGTCCCAATGATTATTCCCAATAATCATTTATACTTCTATTTGGTATAGGATATAAATTCCAATATCAACCCAATACACCCAAGGGCTGGGACTCTAAATCTATCCAGGTCAAGATTAGTGCTTCTTATATTCTATATTGTTCTGAACCGAAGATAAAGATTATTCACAAGGAAGATATCATTAATTCAAATATGGAATACTATGGAATTAAAATACATTCCTAGACATATTCCCAAACTTCTATCTACCCCAAAGGACACGAAAAGAACAAAGGCACGATGATTCAGGGATTTGTAACAGTTGTATTACACTTTGATGTACCATAATATGTGTTTTATTCTGTGTTTATCATATTTTGTTCTGAACTCAGCTTTGATAACAAGCTGTGACGCCCCACCTCGAGACCTACATTAACAAAGAGTATTACTAGGTAATACTATCTGCTACTGTAGAGAATAGGGCTGGATAGGAGCGACCATCTATAGCCTTGTCTTAAATATCTATTGAATACGTCGACAAATGCCAAACTTTTTTTTAATTTTCCATCCCAAGTGGATCGATATATCCAATAAATACTTAATACAAATCCATATGTGTCTATAGGATCTATCAGAACAAAATACAACAACTTGAATGTAAAACACATCACAGAAGAGTAGATCATCACATATATATATACATATATATATACAAATACATCACAGAGTATACAAAATGATACATGTCAAGTTGGATAGCAACTACAAAATACAAGCGAGTCAAAAGAATATACATATCAGAGTAGCAACCCGAAAAGGACTACACAAAAAGCTATAACAAAAAGAGCTAGCAGAATAGAGTCCATGCGGAAGCAAAATAGGCTAAGTCCAAGTGTATCTAACCTGAAACACCTCGGTCTGACCCGAGTATAAAATACACGGGTCAGTCTAGCTAAACAAATCAGTTAACGGAGATAAGCGATAATATGATAATATTCTCGAGTGAGGAGAGACAACTAAAGTGTATGATTACATCAAGTGATAATATGGTATCACTACACAAACTTATAATCTCAAAAGAGATAAAACAACCCATAAAACGCTAAAAGTAGCGAGCCTCATATCATCGGCATTCATAAAACATCAAATATGGTTTAGAGGAAAACCTAAACCCGCCATCTTGGCAAACCCAAAACATGCATAAAGAGATCCCATCTCAACCACGCCATAAGGCAAATATATCTGCAAAGAAGAGAATAAAATCTCAAGTAAACGCCAAAAGGCAAATCTCATATAACGGCAGTGTAGGAAATTCAAATCTCAAAAATAGAACTTCCAAGAGTTCAAATTCCCAAAAGGTAATCGCCATAAAGATATATCGAACGGTTCAAAGGACTAATTCCGGAAAGGGGCGATACACTAGGGAAAATAGTCAAAGAAATCATCTCAAAAGTTTAGCACGTGCATGTGCCGAAGCCTTGCCGAGTACTGTTATCTCAAATAGGTATCTCGCCCGAAAGCAAAACGTCACAATGACAAATACGCCGCAATGGCAAATATGCCGCAATGGCAAATACGCCACAATGGCAAATACGCCGCAATGGCAAACGCCGCACTGGCAATGATCCGAAGGTCTAGTACTGGCATGCCGCAATGGCAAATGTGTCACAAACTCTCGGATAGAAACCCAAACAGTGTTAACGTATGTCCCATACCACACACCGCACTAAACGGTTTACTAACCGCTAGTAAATTTCACACTTAAAGCAATAAAAAGTTTACCTCATCTCATCGGTAAACTCGACTCGAAGGTCAAAACGATCAAACGGACAAGTCGGGAATTAACCGATAAGATAAACGCACGTGTCTCATACCACGTGTTTTACCAAACCGTTTAATTCTCCTTCCCATTCGCTCGAAATGTGTAAAAACGTGTAATTTAAATATAAAAATCCATTCTTTGAAGTTTGTCTTGCCTTGGTGCAATTATCTAGCGACTTGCATTTATGCATTCATTTGGGTCGATGGTATTGAGGAAACCAATTTTATAATCGATTCAGGCTTGGAAAAAAATTCTTACTTATAAAATCGATTTGGAAAAATATTTATTTCAAATCCAGTTTTTAAATCGAAAAATCACCTTGAAATCGATTATAAAATCCGTGCACGAAATCATCGAAATCAATTCAAATTCAATAGAGTTTTCTCAAATAGAACTCGAATAAATCAACAACATTGCAACTTAAAATCATCATAGAATGTCCGCTTTCTAATATATAGAAATAGCCTTTTGAAAGCATCATAATTCATCTCTGAAAATACAGAAGAAAACAGTGCAAAACAACATAATAAAGGTCAGGATAACACACAGTTAAACGCACTTAGGCAAGTGACTCAAACTTTTTATAGTAGCTTTGAATTTCAGTTTATTTTATATGTAGAAAATTTCAAAGTTAAATTCCTAACCAAGTGGTGCAGATTTCATATTCTTTAACAACCATTTTAAACTCAGATTTGTAAATCTCAGTTTACATATACCCATTTTGCAAAAATCATATAAATTCGAAATTTAATCTTTTTCACTCAAACTTTTTACAGTAGCTTTGAATATCAGTCTAAATTATATGTCCATAATTTCAAATCCAAAATCCTAACCAATTGGTACAGATTTCATATTCTTTAACAACCATTTTCAGCTCAGATTTGTAAATCTCATCTGACATAAAGTTAAGCAACCAAATTAACCAATTTAACTCTTATATCATAACAACCATCATACAATAAATTAGCATACAGAAAAAATACAACCATTTCATAGCCTAATCCTTAGAGATAGATTTTGTGAGTGTTCAAAACTCACTTTATCATCTTTCAAATCGCATGCATCAACACATAAACAAATCACTGAAAAGCATCTACGTTTTCGTCCTCAGTGCAGCAAGGGTTTAGCATAGCAAAACTAAGTATTTTCATACGAAACTTTTATAGAAGATGTATTCATGAGGTTAGAACAATATACCAAAATTTCATATTTTTTTAATTTTTCTACAATTAGTTATGAATTTTCTACCGACCTTCGTTTTCAACCCAGATCTAACCCGAAAACCACTGGGGAAAACAAGATTTTTGACCCATAAAAACTAAACCAATTGCCACGAAATTTGGAGCAGAGGTGCTGGAACATATCAGCAATAATATATCCAAATTTTAGAATTTTTGAGAATTTATTTGATTTATTATGATTTTTGGAACATGTAGGGTTTGGTGAAAAGAGTAGTAGAAAGAGGAGTTTGAGCTTTCTGGTTTCGAGTTTTTGAGAAATGTAATGAATGTACAGAGCAAAAAAGAGAGGAGTTATCTCATCTTCACTTGTAAATGGGCTTAGATTGGAGATTTGAGCCCAACTCCATTAATAAATCAATTTTTCACTATTTTAAACACACACAAAACACCTTTTAAGTCTATCTTTGAAAAATGATATCTCCTAAACCAAAGCTCATAAAAATGCAAACTTAATTTCAAAAATTAAGTACAAGACTTAATCTTTGCAATGAAACTGAAATCACTCATTTTTATGGTCGTTAGACCCTTTAAATAATTTATTGAAAACGAACATTTTCATGTTTGTACAAAAATGTAAAACATGTTAAAAATAGTTTTTAGCTCTCAAACTTATGATTTCTTCATAAAAAATTTATGAATCACTTTAATAACATAATTAAGATTTTTACCCAAGTTTACATTGGTAAATTTGCAATAAAACCCCTTATTTTATTAACTCAAAAATGCGGATTGTTACAAACTTTCCCCGTTAAAAAAATTGTGTCCTCGCAATTCCAATTAAGAGAAAAGTCTATAACTACTTTGTAAAATCCACTTTGTACATTCCTTATGATAATCTTATGAAAACAATATATAGTTTTCTTATCAAATTTTAATTGGCAAAATTTACCAAGTTCTAAAAAAAATTCTAACACCTTTATATTTTTGAAAAATTTCGTCATAGTCTCCTTTGCGCGATTAACGTTTCGAAAATTCACAATATGTATATAATGATACAATATACATCTCGTCATAAGGATGAGGCATCCCGTAGGGAAAAACAAAATTTACGATATATAATATATAGAAAATCATCATACTCCAAAACTTGGATGAAATGCAAACTTCTACATAATATATGGTGTAGCATGATGTTGAGGATGATATATTTGAATTTGGAAATTTTTTGAGAATTTACTTATATTTTATTTTGATTTAGAATGAAGAGGAGGGTTTATCTCAATTTTAGCTTGCTGAAGCAAAAGTAGAAATTAATAATATAATATTTCATGTATTTGGACCTTACACAATTTCTAAACATTTTATTTCTTTCTCTTTTTCGTCTTTGACAAACCATTTCCTTTCCAACACGAAGCATTATAAAACTTTAATTAAAAGTCATATTAGTATCATTAAAATGTTTACTCAACATTACGAAATTTTTATAGAATTTATTTTCCATAAATTTCTTTATATTAATTAATTTAATCAAAACTACCATCTTTAGCCGACTTGATAAAAATCCTTTTATTAACTAAAATTAACTCAAATCGCCACTTAAAAAATTATTTCTTACTCAAATTCATATTATTCTCCATTATACAATTTTTACAAAATAATACTTGCATATTTTAACTCATTATACATTAAATTATTCCATACTTACATTCAATATCCATTTACTAAATAAATTCCAAAATTACTTATTCAAATAAAAATAAAACTTCTTTTGCTTAAAATTACATTTATAATTTCAATTACTAATAATATTAGACTTTATAAAATTATTATCACATTTAAACTATTATAAATTTAAAGCTATAATCATCTTCATTTAAACTCCTCATTTTATTAATAATTCAAAAATCTTTAAACTATTTAACTTCCCAAAATACTTCACCATAAAAGATATTTAATAATTCTTCCCAAAATAATTTAGATTCCATCAAAATGTTTTTATCATCCAAATTCTAAAATTTACCAAATAATTCTAAATTATTCTCATTTAATATTTAAAAATTCATTTTAATTAAATAAATCACCATTATTATTAATTATTTATTGCTCAACACCGATTGTTACACAATACCATCATAGTCTTTTCCTACTCGTCCACATTCAAATCAACAACTTTCATCTTCATCGTCAAGTTGTTGAAGAAGTTAAAATGCGCTATCAACGATGTTTCTTCCCGCATCTTATAAGTGAAGAAAGTCTTCAACAAAATTAGCCTATTTGTGGGCGAATTATTCTTGTAAAAGTCCTTCAATTTCTACCATAAGTTTCTAGCAGTAGTTTCACTACTAATCTCTAGGAAGATGTTCTTGCCCATGGCCAATTAGAGGGTAGTAAAGACATATTCTTCCAACTCTTTCCTTTCTAATTCTAGGATATTCGACGATAACGATTCTATGTCAAACACAACCTGATTGACAAGATTTCTTCTTAACACTACCTTCATCTTCCACTGCCACTTTTCAAAATCATTATCTCCGTTCCGCTTCTCTATAACTAACTATGAACCGAATGTTGCATATGAACCCCTAGTTTAGGGTGCATACTCCTGGGTAGGTCTAAACTCCTCACTTGCTTCTCTAGATCTTACCATTTTATCAAACATCTTTTAACCCTACGGTTCAATGTCAACCTTCAATGCTCTGATATCAGACTATTGGGTAAATTCACATAAATGATTGTGAATCAACCTAAACACACACGGAAGCAATAAGATAATGTTGTAGTATGATAAAGAAAACAACAACAAATATCCTAAAAAATAGTCAACAACAGATCACATATGCACAAAGGAAAAAAGATCACACAAATGATTTGTAATGGTTCCACGATCACGAGATAGAGAATATCACTAGAGAGTATTCTACCGATCTCTAAAGAATTACTATCTTTATATAAAGATTATTACTTAGGATTGAAGTAATTGGTTTATGGTTATAAATCAATGCTTTATCAATTCTCCTATTCACATGAGTAACGGTTATCTATTTGATTTTTGCAGTTTCCTTCAATATGTTTGGACCTCATAAAATACTTTCTTTAATCAGCTAATTAGGGAATTAATTGATTACTACATTCTCCTAAAAATAATTCTCCTTCTCATGTAGATAATTCATTGTCATCGTTGATGCAATAAAAGAGATAATATATTTGATTCATTATTTCACATTAACTTAACACTACAAGAAACAGAGCATTTTCCGACAGCTCTAGACCGTCGGTGGCCATCAGAAGCCGTTGGGTGCCGTTGGAAAATGTCACCGCAAATTAATTCATCAGTGAACAGATTTTCTAACGGCTCTCGACAACGGTCGTCGACTGTATTTCTAACGGCTACCCGATGGCTTTCGACGGCCGTCGGAAGACACGTGGATGGTTACGTTTGTTACCGAAAGCCGTCGGGAGTCATCAGAAGTCGTCGGAATTTAGCCGTGGAACGTGTTGGTAAAATTTGACCTACAGGCCGTCAGAAGCCGTTGTAAAACCTGCAAAAAAAAATTTGCATTTCAGCTGCAATTTGGCCTTCCATCCACAATTCATAAATACAATATCTTTCAACCAACTCAGATATCCAACATGAAATCAAACCATAGAAAGATAACCAAATATCAAAAAACATAAATCAAAACCAATTCATATAAAATCCAATCCAAATCATATAAAATCAAACCAAACTTCACTACCATAATTCCCATACATCTAATTATACAATATATACATCAATGCTTCACCAACCCCTCACAATCAACTCCCAAATGCCAGAATCACTACCACCAAGTGTATCATCAAACAATATACATAACAGTTCAAATCCAAATCCAACAACTCAATGTATTATCCAAACTTACAAAACAATGACATAAAACAAAAAAAACACACCTATAATTCCGGTCAATCAGCTCCAGAACCTCCCGAACCAGCAGAAGATGGAAAGCAGCCGCCATATTGCTGCATGTACTCAGCAATACGCTGATCCAACAGCTGTGTCATCTCGATGGTCTGGCGACGGTTCTAGTGCTATGTCACCTATTGTTGAATATCTTATTAAAAGAATACTCCCCTTCGATAAAGGGGAAGCAAGGAAAATCAGGAGACAAGCCCCTACCTTCGTAATTATGAACGGAATTCTCTATAAAAAGGGATATGCTCTTCCCTATTTGAGATGTGTGAGCATGAATGATGGGAAAAAACTAATGGCTAAAGCACACGAAGGATTTTGTGGCAACCATTCAAACGGAACAAAGCTTGTAAAGAAAATAATAAGGCAGGGATTTTACTGGCCCCACATGGTAAGCCAAGCCATAGATTATGTGAAAAGATGCGAGAAATGCTAGAAATATTCAAAGATAGCCAAGTTGCCCCCAAGTCAATTAACTACAATCACAAGTCCATGGCCCTTCGATGTATGGGGAATATATTTGATCGGACCATTACCAATTTTAAAGAAAGGAGAAAAATATGCCATAGTAGCCATTGACTATTTTACCAAGTGGGTTGAAGCTAAACCACTTCCTAAAATCACTTCTAGGAAATTATTGAGATTTGTCAATAAGAACATCATAACCAGGTTCGAAATTCCCTAGAAAATAATTTCTCAATGGAACGCAATTTGAGAGTGAAGAATTCTCCCGGTCTACCACAAAAACGGGATTATTAAAAGTTTTTCATCTGTCGCACATCCAAAAGCTAATGGAGAAGTTAAAGCTACAAACAAAACCATAAAAACAATTCTGAAAAAGCGACTAAATAAGGCAAAGGGAAATTGGGTGGAAGAGCTTCCATTAGTGCTATGGGCCTATTGAACATCCGCTAAGATAGCAACGGGACATACCCCATATTCTTTGACATATGGGTGTGAGGCGATGCTACCAATCGAGATTGAAATACCTTCACACCGAAGGATTGCCTACGCATTTGATAAGAATCAGGAATTGAAAAGAGAGTCACTGCACTTGATACATGAGTTAAGAGATGAAGCAGCGGTAAGAGCCGCCGAATATCAGTGAAGAATCTCGAAATATTACACTCAAGAGTAAGAGCTCGGTCATTTCAAGAGGCGGATTTCGTACTTCGTAGATTATTGGCCAATACTATGAATCTTGTAGATGGACCCCTAGGACCAAACTGGGAGGGGCCATTAATCATATGTAAAGTAATCCTCCCGAGAGCCTACAAATTGTGTCGTCCAGATGGCAATATGGTGCCTAGAACATGGAATGCTGAGCATTTAAGGCCATATTTTCCAAAGATGGATTAATAAAGAGCTTCTTTTTATAAAGAGAAAATCTACATGGTTAGGAGAAAAATACTCCTTATATTTGGATGCTACCTAAGATTGTAGCCTACCTAAGATGGTAGAAAAGTCTCTGTCCGCGCCGAGATGGCCAGGGCAGAGCACCTCCTCGAGGGAGGGCGGGTAAGCCTTTAAATGCGCCATGAGATGGCTAGTTTAAAGCATCGGACAAGCCCTTGGCTGTTCCTCTAGTCAGGTCAAGGCACCTCCTAGAGGGAGGACGGAGTAAGCCTTTATCCGCGCCATGAGATGGCCAGGTTAAAACACCGAACAAGCCTTTATCTGCTCCATGCTATGGCCAGGGTAAGGCACCTACTAGAGGGAGGACGGAGTAAGCCTTTATCCACGCCATAAGATGGCCAGGTTAAAGCACGAATAAGCCCCTATTCGCGCCGCAAAAGGGCCAGGGTAGGGCGCTTCCTTGGTTCTAGCCTCTAAGATGAACTAACCAAGAGTACCGGACAACAATACACTAAGATGTCCAAGCCCAAGAAGAGGCTCATTCAACAACGGACTAAGATGTCCAAGACCAATAAGAGGCTCATTCAACAACGGACTAAGATGTCCAAGCCCAAGAAGAGGCTTATTCAACAATGGACTAAGATGTCCAAGCCCAAGAGAGGCTCATCAAATAATGGACTAAGACGTCAAAGGCCTAAAGGAAGCTCATCAAGTAAAAGACTGAAATGTCCAAGCCTGAGAAACGACATATCTGATCATGGATTCAGACGTCCAAGCTCAAGAGGTAGCTAATCAAATTATATATTCAGACCTGAAGGGTTCACATATATCAAAGAGGACATAAGCAAAGGACTGGAATAGAACTGTGCTTATTATTACTCGAATTTGGGTTTCAGAGCATACATTTCAGGACTTCATTTACTAGTACCCGAATCTAGGTTTCAAGTCTTTATCAATCATCATCTATAATATACCTGAATCTGGGTATGGGAACATTATTAATTACTGCAATTGTTATACTCAAACCTGGGTTTTGATATTATCATTTGATTTTTCCGTAATGCCCTAATCTGGGTTTGTGGCTTCTATTCTAAAGATAATTTCCATGAACCTCTGGTTGTCCAATATATGCCTTAGCCTGGGCAAAGGATTTCTATCTTAGCAACAACTACCATGGAAGTCCGCTTACACAATATATGCCCTAATCTAGGCTGAAGATTCTTCTACCAATATAAATGTCTGACATGTGCCCTGATCTGGGCTCAAAACTTGATGCGAAAACAATACTTACAATTCCCATTTAATTTACCATAAAAACCCGAATCTGGGTTTAGAAGTGCCACACGGGGAACTATTTTTGGACATTGATATCCGAATTATGAATGCCATGTTATCAACCTCCAAACTTCACCAGTTAATACCCTAATCTGGGTGGGTTTCATGGTTGATATGATTTAGTTGAGACTATTACAGACAACGGAAAATTTCAAACTGGTCTTCTTAATGCAAAAATTGAAATTTGGTTTTTATTCATTCTAAATGGCGCTTACCAAGCAAATGATGGCATTAATATGTCGATCTACCACTAAACATACATGTAAGTGTGATAGTAACAACAACGAATATCATTAACTTTGAATTTTGCAGGAAAAGTAAAGTAACGAAGAGTAAGAAAGCTATGAAATATTTGTCCTAAAGAACAAAAGCTTCTTTCATACGGGGGGCAAAATGTTAACCATAAAATCCACTTGATAGCAGAGATATGAAAGAAAGTTAATAAGGTTGAGGTTTTGATGAAGAGACGGGCCAAGTCATCATGAAGGACATAAAAAGGATGATTCGAAGGCATTGAGCAAGTATCGAAGGAGTCAAAGGCACCAACTACTCATACAATGTAAAAGCCTTCGACCTAGATGGACACAGATAGGCCCATCCACCACTACATATCTTTCGACACAAATGAACAAGCAATGTTGACTTCGGAACCCCTTTCGAAGGTAATCGATAGTGCTCCCCCAACTACACGTTAAACCTTCCGAAATCAAAGGCTTCGCCCTCATAATAACCTTTTCAAAAGCATAGCAAGCCTTTCGAACCAGTCAAAGATCCATCCAGGACACCTTTCGACAATGTTGAAAGGCGCTATGAAGAAAGCAATCCTCATAAAACAGCAAAGGCAAAAGAATAATAAAGGACCTTTCGATAATGTCGAAAGGAGGCATAGCTTTCGATCAGGATGAAAGGTTAAGAGAGACTAAAGGAACTATAAGAGCATGACAAGAAGAACAGGGACACCTTTCAACAACGTCGAAAGGAAGCATAGCCTTTGACAACATTGAAAAGAAGCGTAGCCTTTGACAACATTGAAAAGAAGCATAGCCTTCGACAACATTGAAAGGAAGCATGGCATTCAATTAGGTCGAAAGGTTCAAAACATCGTGTAATGAGGGGACCTTTTGACCCAATCGAAGGCAAGGAAGCGAAAGGATAAACCAAGAGGCACAAGAGAACACCTTCCGACGACGTCAAAAGGTTCATGGCCTTTCGATCAAGTCGAAAGGTTTGAGGCGGCATATAAAATGGTGACCTTTTGACCTAGTCGAAAGCAAAAGCGCGGAAGGGTACCTACCTGCATCTATAAATAAGACCCAAGGGGTCTAGTTTTGGGGATCGAATTCTGGAATACTGAATTCAATTTCTTTACTCTACTTTCTTAGCAATAATTGTACTCAGAAGAAACTCTAAGCCGAATTAGGGAGAAAGCTCAATTTCTTATAACTCATTTCAGATGATAAATAAAAATAGAGATAGCTTGTTCATAATGGATATTGGCGACGAGGAAGATCATTAGCTAGACTAATGATCAATTGCACATGATTCTAACATATTCTAAAAATCTCTTTTGATCTATGATATATGTAAGATCGCCTTAGGCATTTCCAATCGAAATACATCATCATCAGAACCTATACTTAATGCTGAAAATTAAAGTGATGATGAGGTGTTAATTAAGTTGAATGCATGGGATATGGGAATATCTAAATTGATCTTATATAAGGAATATAAAGTGGATTGTAGACTATTAAACTAGGATTAGTTCAAAATGTGGAACACCTTTCTACCTAGTCGAAGGAGTACTTCCGAAAGGGAATCCTACTTTACATTGTCTAATAATCATTCAGGATGGAATTCATTCAAGGGAAATATACTCATTTAGGCATCTGAGCCCTTTCGAAGGGATTCCATGGAAAGATTATTGACACCAAAGGGGTTGAAAACAATCAAGACAAACTGTTAGTATGATCATCCCCTTTCGAAAAAGTCGAAGGGTCTTAAATATTGCCTTCCGACGTGATCGAAAGGGGGTAAAAGCCATTGATGGTCGGTTGTTTTCAACTTCCAAGGGGGATGAAACTCAATAAAGTGATGACTTCGAGAGCTATATGTTGTGAATAACTCTTAGAGATAATTTGACCATTCCAACCTGGTTGAAAGGTTGGAGTGGCCTTGTCATCCCTTTCGACAAGTTCGAAAGGTTTAGCAATTTACTATTATACTAATCTGATCAAAAGGTTGGAGTGGCCTTGTAACGCCCCACCTCTATGCTCATAATAACAAAGAGTATTAAAAGAAATACTGTCTATTATTACGAAGAATAAGGCTGGATAGGAGCGACCATCTGTAATTGGCCTTACACTAATATTGGTTATCTCGATAGGAGTGGTATATACTTTTTATTTTTCATCTATTATTTATTTACTCCCATCGACATATCCAATTATCAGTATAAGACAAACTACGATAGTTCATAGTAGTTTAGGACATTAGATATAACAATAACACAGATAATATAAATGCGGAACTCAGAATAACAAAAATCTCATAGGCCTCGTCATCCCTTTCGACAAGTTCGAAAGGTTTAGCAATTTACTACTATACCTACCTGGTCGAAAGGTTAGAGTGGCCACATCATCCCTTTTGACAAGGTTGAAAGGTTTGGCAATTACTATTATACTAACCTAGTCGAAAGGTTGGAGCGGCCTCATTATCTCTTTGGATAAGGTCGAAGGGTTTGGTAATTTACTATTCCTTTCAACTAGGTCGATTTGGTCAACAACATGGTCATGTTCAAATAGAATTATCTTATAAAAAGCATTGAGGATGTTGACAAAATTTCTTGTTAATATATATATATATGTGTATGTATATATATATGTATGTATATGTATGTATGTATGTATGTATGTAAACAAAGTTTAATAATAATATTTCTATCATTATATAATATCTAAAAGGGTTGTTTAATAATTAAAATAATTATTAAATCATTTAAACTTAATTTAAATTCAAAAATTATTTATTCCAAATAGCGATATCATTGATGATGTCATAAAGAGATTCAATTACATATTCTCTCCCGTATATATAATGAGTGTATGTATCCAGCTCCGAGCACGATGTCGAATGGTATAAGAGTTGTTTATTGATAAAATGATTTTCTGTCATTTTATCGATATATCTTCTAAACTAAATATTTTTGTAAATATTTAATCAAAATATGATTACCAATATTATTTATTATTCAAAACGTTATCATTTATGTTAAAAATCTTATATTTAAAGAATTTAAAATTTTTCTAAAGCAATAAATTTGTGGGTTGTTACACAACGGCTGCTTTATTTTTTTATATTCCATTTTCACACTTTTTAAAATGAAATTAATATATATTAGTTTGTTTGAAAATTTTAATTTGAGAAAAAATTGAATATTTTATATTAATTATCAATAAAATACAACACACACACACACGTGTGTGGGTGTATGAACAAGGATCAGCTACACCTCAATTTGGCGACACCTCGAACCCTCTGATTCCCACCACACATTCCGAATTAAATAATATAGTAGTGGAAAGAGAGAGAAAGTAGTACTATTTAATTTAGAATGTGTGGTAGAAATCATTTGGAAATTAAGGTGTAGTCGATCCTTCATACACACACACACATTTTGAAAATTTTACATAATACAATATAAACTTTGAGACTTTAACATAATACAATCAACTAGGTTGACTTTATATTATTCATCAAAAAAAGTTGAAGAGAGCCGAGACAATCCCTAAAATTGTTAGTCATGCAATCCAAAATATACTGATATACTATTGGATATACTCCCCTCTTTGATCCCAAAATCCAAGTAGAACTCATGAATTAGTCAATAAACAAACTTATTTTCATCATCAATTAAAATGCAAATCCGTTTTCACTATGCGTTGTGCAATTTTATAACATTATTTTTACGTCCTCACACTACTAGAACAATAGTAAATAGCGACGAAGGCTTTCGACGGCATTTTCCGACGGCTAGCGATGGTTGTCGAAATCTGTGTCATTTTCGTAAATAAAATATAACAGCCGTCACTAGCCATCGAAAACCGAAGTAATGAAGCCGTCGCTAGCCGTCGAAAATTATCGTGTATATAGGGCGCCTGGCCGAGAGCTACTTCATTAGTCTTATCTCCCCCAAATCATTAAAAACCCTACTCCACCATCTCCTCCCCGTCTTCAGCCAGCCGCCGTGCCTCCCCGAGCATCTCCAACTTCATCATTCTCCACTCCCGACAAGCCTAGGCCCTTAATCAATCTCCAATCAGGTTTTACTCCTAAATCCTAATTAATTTTGATTTGTTAAATTAGGGTTAATTTGTTGTTATAGTTGTATAATACCCCATTGATTGTTTGGTATGCCCTATTGATTGCTAATTGGGTTGTTATTATAATTGTTTATCATTGAATAGTTGAGAAAAAATTTTATTTAGTGTATATGTGCGGTAATTGGTGTATATGTATTGATTAATTAGTGCATACGCGCATTAGGGCTACTTTGCATTAATTAGAGTTGATGCTCAGAATTTGGTGTATGCATTTTCTAGATGACAAAAACGACGATTTAGTGTATGCGTTTCTTAGAATGTAAATAAATTATTGTAAAAATTGTTGTATAATATGCTTTACTTTTTGTAAACCCCTTAGAGAGTTTTTGGCCCCGTTTGACAAGTATTGTATATGATCATTATATGGATGTTCGTTTTTATCACAGAACGGACATTTATATTCATTCGACATAATATTTGTCGAATTTGTCCCTGTATTGGACAAGTTACACACACAATAAAGTAATTATATTTTGCAAATTATTTCATTTTAAACGGTTCACCAAATTTCGACAACACTTTCTTTTTGTTCTCTATGTACACGCATATATGTATGATACAGGGAACAAAGGGGAAGTACTGCCAAAATTTTGTTGAATCATTTAAAATGATATGATTTGCAAATATAACTACTATTGTGTTTGTAATAGGAAGTAGCATGACCAACCATCAAAGTGTAAAACAATAACCTAAAAATTGTAGATTATATTCATATAATAATTTGTGTAAATCCATTTGAAAATAAAATTAAATAGAATAATATTATATATTTGTGAAAATTTAAATGTATGATTTAATTGCAAAATAAAATGTCAATATGTAAATGATTAATGCATTTTTATGTTTTAAAGTTGGAAAAATGGTCAATTATTTTTTCGATCGGAGCTGGATGTATCAACAAAGAAGAGAAATTGGAGGCTCAATAAATGAACATTTTCAAAATGGTGTACACGTCTTTATTGAATTCATTTTAAGTAATAATGGAAACAATAAAGAAATTCGTTTTCCATGTAGTAGGTGCAAATTATTAAAGCATTTGATACCGGATATGGTAATAGTTCATTTGCGCCAATATGGTTTCGTACCGAATTATTTGGTGTGGGTCGTCATGGAGAACTTATAGCACCTAATCCCATACATTCAGAGGACAAGGTGGATAATGAAATTGTTCCGATAAATCTCATAGACGATATGGTTGAAGATGCAGCATGTTCAATACTCCCTACTGTTGAAGTTGATGGTAATGATGTTAATGTCGAAGAACCAAATATCGGAGCAATTTTTTTTATGATTTATTGGATGCTGCAAAGAAACCCCTTTGGGATGGTTGTACAAGCGGTACTCAACTATCAGTAATTGCAGAATACATTGCAATGAAATAAAAATACAACTTCACAGAAGTCGGGTTTACAACTATAGTACAAGCTGCAAAATGGCACATGCCACTCGATAATTTAATGTGCAAAAATCATTATGAAGTGAAAAAACTTTTTTCTGCTTTATGTTTGCCATATCAAAAAATAGATACATGTTTAAATGGTTGCATGTTGTTTTGGAAAGAAGAAATCAATCTTAGGAATTGTAAAATATGTAATCATGAAAGATACAAACCAAGAAAAAAGAAGGGAAATGAAGTTCCATACAAGCGTATGCATTTCTTACCCATCACTCCTAGGCTTCAAAGGTTATATGCATCTTCTATAACTGCACATCATATGAGATGCCATTGTGTGAGAACATAGGAAGAAGGTATGTTAACACAACCAACTGATGGAGAAGCATGGAAGCATTCTTATAAGACATACCCTGCTTTCGCAGCGAAGAGCCGTAATGTTAGACTTGGTTTATGTACGGATGGATTTTCACCGTTCTCTCAATTTGGTTCAAAATATTCATCTTAGCCTATAATCATCACACCTTACAATTTACCTCCGTGGATGTGTATGAAAACTTCGTATATGTTTCTCATTATTGTCATCCCTGGCCCTGATGATCCGATATAAGGAATCGATGTATATTTACAACCGTTGATTGAAGAGTGGAAAACACTGTGGTATGAAGGTGTTGAAACATACGACATTTCAACAACAAAAAATTCGTATGTTCGCTTCTCCACTGTGGACTATAAGCGATTTTCTTACGTATGCAATGCTTTCGGGTTGGAGTACGGTTGGTCGTCTAGCTTGCCCTTATTGCTTGGAAGAAACACAAGCATTTTCTTTACCGCATGGGAAGAAAATTTCTTGGTTTGACTGTCAACGGTGTTTTCTCCATATTAATCATCTTTAGAAAAGGTAAAAAAAATTACAACTAATAGAGTTGAGACCTAGCGACCACCAACGATTTAGTCAAGCAAAGATATTTATGACCTTGTAAAGGATTATCCAAAGATACATGAAACTGGTGAATAAATTGAAATTCAAGGTAAATCGACGATTCATAATTGGTGCAAACAAAGTATATTTTGGGAGTTGCCTTATTGGAAAAATCTCCTAATTCGTCATAATATCGACATGATGCACAACGAGAAAAACGTGTTCGATAATGTATTTAACACAGTTCTGAATGTTAAAGGAAAGACTAAAGATGACTTGAAATCAAGATGTGATATAGAAGCAATATGCAATCGTCCCAAGCTTCATATGAAGCCAAATGACACAAAAAAACCCAAAGCATGCTACGAGCTAGACAGTAAACAAGTTAAAGTACTATTAAAGTGGGTGGAAGGATTAAGATTTCCTGATGGGATTTCCTCTAATCTTCGTAGATGTGTTGACTATAAGAACGGTAAACTGAGTAGGATGAAAAGTCATGATTATCATGTAATGATGGAACATTTGTTACCCGTTGCTTTCAAAGAACTGTTGCCCACAAAAGTTTGGACGGTTGTAACAGAACTTAATTTGTTTTATAAGAAGCTTTGTTCAACTATGTTAAAAGTTGATCATCTACGTAAACTTGAGGAAGAAATTGCTCTACAAACTTGAGAAAATATTTCCTCCTGGTTTCTTTAATGTAATGGAGCATTTACCTGTTCATCTTCCATTTGAAGAATGTCTGCGAGGTCCTATGCAATATGGATGGATGTATCCATTTGAAAGATATTAATATTGAGTATGTTAAATTTTAGTTTAACCACATGTAATAAAATTAAATTATAATTATTCTTAACAGGTACTTAAATCATCTAAAGAAAAAAGTGAGACAAAAAGCACGATCCGTTTATACAAGCAAAACAGGTACTACCGGTTTATTATGCTCCTTATTCATCTATAAAAAGAGATAAAGCAGAATGGTTAGCAGTTTTTAAAACGAAGGCAAGATTTATGTTTGATGGAAAGAAAATTCCGGATGAACAAGCATACCTAGCGGATATCGAGGAAAATGGAGAAATTGCAATAACAGATGATCAAACCGATTTTGGACCTCTAAATAATGAATCAAATGTATTAGTAGAAGCATTTGATACCATAGAGGAAAATGATATAGAGTATGAGACTGAGTCTGAATCAGAAAATGATGAGGACTAATTTAATAGTATACATGTTATTTGGGTTTTTAACCCAACAAGATCCAACAGGATACAGAACAATCTCGTGTTATCAAAATAGTTCAGAACTTAACCGAAAAGGCTAATCTGTTTGGAATCAATGGCCCTTGGAAGAAGAAGAACTTCCTATGGAAGATCCATAGGGACAGTAGTAGTAGGAGAAGATGTTAATCCCCAACAAACTGAAGTAAATGGCGCTAACTTAGGGAATCAGGCACCAGCCTCCGCCAGTCAGCATGAAGTTATTACCAGGGATGAGTTAAGTAGAATGGTTAATGAGATCAACCAAAAAATGGAAAGTAGTCAAAAAGATCTAATGGATAAGCTTAACGCTCTCCTAACCTTGCAGTCAAATCCCACTCCAAGGACTATGCTTGAACCCGCGGCTGCTATGGAATAAGAGAATTCCTCCGTTTTTGGTCTACATAGAAGAAACGGAAAATAGCCACAGAAAAAGGTGACAACATGACTTAATGTGGACATAAATGCAAGTACTCCATTTGCCATAAGGCGACCTATTCTGAATTTGAGCTAAGGGGCAAAGACCCCCGTAGAAGACATAGCTATGGATCTTTCTGACTCGGAGGACGGAGAGCAAGACGACAAATTGGAAGAAAATGCCAATGCACTTGATAATACAAAGGATACCCAAACTGTTCCAATTAGACCAACTGCAAACCAACGGGACCCTGCAAGAGTAGCTCTCCCGAAGATAGGAGAGCCTAGGCCTCAACCCACTCACCAAGACCGTTTGCAAAGTCAAACACTTGGCGCAGTGACTGATTGCCGTCCTCAGGACTACCGGACATAAGAGGCATACATAGCGGACATGGTTAAACGATTAATGGAGGAGAGTATAGATAGAAGAGATGATGAATGGGGATTTGCGCTAAGTCAGACTCCCTTCACCGATGAAATCCTAAATGAGAGATATCCAAAAAAATTCACAATGCCAACTATTCTGTCCTATGACGGAACAAAGGACCCGAAACCTCACTTGTACAAATACAGTTGGTATATGGACGGAGAAAATGCCTCTGAAGCTGTTCGATGCAGATGCTTTCCTATCTTTCTCGAAGGGGTTGCGTCAATGTGGTTCACTAGGCTTCCACCAAAATCTATCTTTACTTTTGACCAACTGGTGACAATGTTCCTTGATTAGTTTAGACTCCATACTGCACAGCCAAAAGACGTCATGTCCCTATCCGGATTGTTCCAAGGGCGTGATGAATCACTAAAATCTTTCATGAATAGGTTTAACACCACGGTGACGGAAGTAAGCAACCCCAATGAAGACATGGTTTTTATGGCATTAGTCCGTGCCATTCACCCGGAAACTAAATTCGAAAAGTGGATTAAGATAAAGCAACCTACCACTATGAAAGATTTCAATCGCAAAGCAAGTCCGTACCTAAGGTCGGAGGAAGTGTAGAAATTGGAAAGGAATTCTACTAGTGTGCAACCGGTGAGCATCGGGCAAAGCGATGTTGCAATGAATCAAAATGCGTACACTTCTTAGACTACTGAAGGAACCACTGGGAAAGACGAAAATTCGAAGAGAAAAGGTCAAAACTCCAATAAGAATAATGGTAATGGCAGCAATAAAAAGCTCAAAGGGTTTAGGCCAAAAGGCTACACTCTCCTAAGCGACACACCGGAAAACATTTTTCTCGCAGTTCAAGGAACCAAGGAATGCAAAAAGCCATCCAGAGAGGAGGCGACTGAGCAGCAGAAGCGCTCAGGGAAATTCTGCCGCTTCCATGAGACACACGGCCATAATACGAACGAATGTCGCCACCTAAAGAATCTCATCGAGGAACTGATCCAAAATAACAAACTCCAACAGTATTTAAGACAACCGAAAAACCCTGATCAATCTGTAACTCCTCAACACCCAAGAGAATGAAGGAATCAAGCAGGACCTAGTGAAGAAGGGTCGAAACGAACTGACCAAAGGCTTATTATCGGAACAATATCCGGGGGACCACATCCCGCATAAAGAAGTTGGGGAGAAATGGAGCGGTATGCAAGTTCGTTGAAGCATGCTCCGAAGGAATCATGTTTAGCTGTGGAAGATGAAGCTCCAGCTAAGATGCAAAGGGTGTTGAATGAAGATATTGTGTTCCGAAATTGGGACACCGAGGGGATCAAAGCTCCAACTCTCGATTCGATGGTGGTGACGGTAGGAATTGGACCTACTGTAGTTCTGCTGGTGTTGGTTGACAGTGGCAGCTCTGTTAACATACTCTTCAAACATACTTTCGATCAAATGAAGATTGGCATGAAAAGTGTATCCGCATGCCAAACAAAGATTCAGGGGTTTACCGGTGAACCCAAACAACCGATGGGAATAATTGACCTACCTGTGGAGCTTGGAAAGGATGAGCGAAGGGTCACCCTCATTCAAACTTTTGTGATCGTAGATGAAATGTCAGCATACAACGCCTTTTTGGAATGACCCGCATTAGCCAACTTCAGAATAGCACTGGCCTAATGGTGCCTTACAATGAAGTTCCCTACAAAGCACAGAGTCAGAATTGTGAAAGGAGACCAAAGCGCCGCCCGGGAATGCTACATCGCAGAATTGTGTGAGTCAAGAAGAAAGGAAAAAGGAAAGGATGTGGGGAAAACCATCCACATCCATGAACCCTCCAAATAGCAACTATAGAGCCGCCCTTGGCTTGGGGACCATAGCCAATTCGACAAGGCCTTGGACCCTAGAAAGAAGAGCTCAGGGAAGGATCGGACAGCACCGGCATAATTAACGGTGTTTATCCTAGTCTGTATGGATGACCCAACGCGGGTCCTAAAAATTGGATCGCAGCTTGGAAACAGGATTCGGTCAGAACTAAACAAATTCCTTCGCGCCAATTTGGACGTATTTGCTTGGACACACTCCATATGTATGGGGTATCACCTGAAATTTCCTGCCATGTGCTCAATTTTGACCCCAAATTCACACTGGTAAAGCAAAAAAGACGCAGCTTGGGCCTTGAACGGTCCAAGGCATTGAGAGAGGAGGTTGATAAGTTAATGGCTAACGGCTTCATTCGGGATGCAACTTACCCTGAATGGGTATCAAACCTAGTCTTAGTCAAAGCTTGTCCGAAGGATAGCTTCCTGCTCCCTAGAATTGGTCAACTTGTGGATGGAACGGTAGGAAATGAACTGCTGTTGTTTATGGATGCGTACTCGGGCTACAACCAGATCCTGATGCATGAGACTGACCAAGAGAACACCAGCTTCATCACCAATTTGGGATTGTACTACAACAGAGTAATGCCATTCGGTTTGAAAAATGCAGGGGCAACGTACCAAAGGCTAGTGAATACTATGTTCAAATGCCAGATTGGAAAGACTATGTAAGTTTACGTGGACGACATGTTGGTCAAATATCAAGTAGCTTCTAACCATCTAGAAAATCTCGCTGAAATGTTCAAAATACTCCAGAAGTATGGAATGAAGCTCAACCTACTCAAACGTCACTTCGGAGTAGCCTCTGGGAAATTCTTGGGGTTCATAGTAAGTGCTCGAGGCATCGAAGCAAACCCAGAACAAATAACGGCGCTACGAGAGGTCCAAGTCCCAAAAAATAAGAAGGAACTTTAAAGCTTGAATGGAAAAGTCGCAGCACTGAGCCAGTTTATCTCAAAAGCTACAGACAAGTGCATACCAATCTTCAATGCACTAAAGAAGGGAAAGAAAAACTTCAAATGGAGTGAAGCTTGTCAAACAACTTTCGAGGAATTGCTATGACACATGGAAGCTCCCCCAATCTTATCAAAGCCAGTGGATGGAGAAGACCTATTCATTTATTTAGCAGTTTCCCTGCATGCATTGAGCGCCGCTCTCGTGCGGGAAGAAGCGAGAATCCAGTGACCCATGTATTACATTAGCAAATGATTCACCGGAGCTGAGATTACCCAAAACTGGAGAAGCTAGCGTATTGTCTTTTGATCGCATCCCGGAAATTATGACCATACTTTCAGGCTCATCCAATTAAAGTATTGACTGACCAGCCCCTGAAGCAAGTTTTACACCAGCCAGAAAATTCCGGGCGACTACTCAAGTGGAATATAGAGTTGATTCAACATGATATCACATACCACCCGAGAAAAGCCATCAATGGGCATGCGTTGGCCGACTTCATCGTCGAATTTACTATACGGGATGATGAGGAGGAAATCCAGTCGGACACAGACATGCAATAGAAGCTCTTCATCGATGGCACATCCAACAACTTCTATTCGGGCGCAGGAGACGTGCTTAAAACCCCTGAGAGATGGGCCATTAGCTACGCTTTGCGCTTGGAATTCCCCACCACAAACAACAAAGCAGAATATAAAGCACTGATCGCTGGAATGAAAGTTGTGAAGGAACTTAAAATAAAAGCTATTCACATATACAACGACTTACAACTGGTCGTCTGTCAGGTAAAATGGGAGAATTGGACGCGTGGTGAGAATCTTGCCCCGTACCTGTCCAAAGTACAAGAACCACTAAGCGATATTGAACACTACACTATAACTCACATCCCATGGGAGAAAAACACCAAGGCAGATTATTTGGCTAAGCTGGCCAACATAACCACAAAGAAAGTTATTAACTTTGTTACTAAAAACATCATTTGTAGGTTTGGTGTGCCGCAAAAAATCATCACCAACAATGGAACCCGGTTCGAAAGTGCTGAGTTCAAAGACTTCTGTAAGCGCTTCCGAATCAAAAAGAGCTTTTTCGCAGTGGCTCATCCACAAGCAAATGGGCAGGTAGAAGCGTTAAACAAGATCATCAAGTCCACTATCAAAAAGCGACTGGCAAAAGCCAAAGGAAATTGGGTTGATGAACTTCCACTCGCACTATGGGCTTATAGAACTACCCACAAAATGGCAACTGGCCACACTCCATTCGCCTTAGCATATGGTTCAGAAGCAATGATTCATGTTAAGTTAGAAGTCCTCTCGCACTGAAGCCAGAACTTCAATCAAAAACAGAACGAGCAGCCCTTACTCAAATCACTAGATATGGTTGATGAAAGAAGAGAAGAAGTAGAGCTGAGAACTGCCGCCCACCAACAAATGGTCGCACGGTACTTCAACTCCAAAGTTCACAATCAAACCTTCGAAGTGGGAGATCTTGTGCTCAAGCGAGTTTACCCGTTCTGGGGGCCTTCGGACCAAACTTGGAGGGACCATATGTCATTAATCAAAAGTTAAGAGATGGAACTTTCAAGCTAGCAACCATCGACAGAACTCAAGTTCCCAGGGCATGGAACAGCGAATCACTTCGCCGTTACTTTGTTTGAATGTTATCTTATATATTTTTTATTTTCTAGAAAATAAGCCATCCCGAGATACTAGGGGCATTGTATATAGACAAAAACTGCCCTGCTTTCCTTAATAAAGTTTGCTTCTTGAACCACCAAAACAATGTTAATAATAATTACTCATCGGGTCGACGGAAGCAGATCGACTCAAACCGTTAGATCGGCGGAACCTGGTCTTTTCCTTCCAAAAACAGGTGTCGCTTCGGCAACATCAAAAAGGCTAAAATCAACACTCCTCGCATTGCTGAAGATAGGCAACACCGAGGAGTGCCAAAAGTCGCGCACCCCATAAGCCGTGCACTAAAATAATAACCCCTCACATTGCTCGAAGATAGGCAACACCGAGGAAAAAGAAAAGCCGTGCACCCTATAAGCCGTGCACTAAAATAATAACTCCTTATGTTGCTCGAAGATAGGCAACACCGAGGAAAAACAAAAGCCGCGCACCCCATAAGCCGCGCACTAAAATAATAACCCTTTAAGTTGCCCGAAGATAAGCAACACCGAGGAAAAACAAAAGCCGCGCATTCCATATGCCACACGCTAGAATAATAACCCCTCACATTTCCCGAAGATAGGCAACACTAAGGAAAAAGAAAAGCCGCGCACCCCATAAGCTGCGCACTAAACTCCGAGACACTAACTCCTCATACTGCCCGAAGATAGGAAAATCCAAGGAGCAGGAAAAATCATGCACTGATTCTTAAAGATTAAACCAATCACACTTCCCGAAGATAGGCAGTGTTGGGGAACACTAAAAAACACGCTCCTCATGTGGCCCGAAGATAGGCAACGCCGAGGAGCACCAAAAACCTCGCATCTCATAACTAGCGCCAACTGCTCCTATAATCAGGAATAATGAGCATAGCTCCAACGGTTTTGGAATGCTATAAACCAACTGAAAAGTCTAAACTATAGACATTTAATGATTAAACCGCCCTCAATCAACCCATCCAATGTGCACCTCTCAAACATGCATAAATTGCATACTTACAAAAATATCGCCAGAAACTGGGATTACATGCTAAAGTTGCAAAACTTCCGAAGGAAGGAAAATCAAGCCATGACTTAGCCAAATTTCAAGTTTGATATGAGAATTATCGAAACCTTAAGTTTCCGGTCATCTGAAAATTATTTGAAGTAAATACCCCTATGAACTGGGGGCATACACCGGTACTTGAACAAAAACACGTGAAATCTCTTAGTTCACAAGTTCTGTCACTCCAAACAATTTTTTTAAAGTTAACAAAGCTTTGTTAATTTCTAAGTTAACAAAAATTCTTAAATTCTGCTAATTTAAAGTTCTATTAATTTCCAAAGTGCTGTTAATTTCTGAGTTCTGTTACTTCGAATGAAGGGCTTTGGTTGTAATCACAGAACTAGATAAGTATAAAATAAAACAAGCACAAGTGCACATAACATATATGAGCATACAAGTGAGAATACAGTCAAAATAGCAATATATTGCTTATAATTTTCTTTACACAGGGTCAAAATGTGGGGGCCGTACCCATTCAATACCGGCCAACAAAAAAGAAAATATAGACTCTGCAGCAAAAACGCTAAGTGCAGACTCTGCACTTGTACAAAATGACCCAAAAAAGAACCAAAATCAAAGTAGTATTTAGGCAAGTTGCTCAACGCTTCTTTCCTCCACTTCCTTTTCCACCCTTTGTTGGCATCTTCTGCCTTGCCTCAAGAGTGCTATCACTGCCGGTGATATCAACGAATACTTCGGTGGCAATGTCCTCCTCTTCCTCTGTAGTCTTCTCAGAAGAGCCTCCCTTCCTCTTGCGTTTTATTGATTTTAGGGAGCCCTTTGAGGCCTTGATAGCCTCCACCTTTTCCTTCTTGATGGCAATCAGATCGTGTTGAGTCTTCTAGGGCTGCTCCGACTGAGTTTCATGCTCCTTGGCCTCTGCCGTCGTAATGTCGCCTTCCAAACACATGGAAGGGTCGTCCAGGTCATGAAGCGCAGCTATCTTTTCAGCCTTTGGCCTCGGTTGCAAGCCAAATGCAGACGTGGAAGTTGGAACACGAACAGAAACAACCACGAAAAATGTGGGAATAGCGACAGGTCCGAGCATCGAAGAAGCTGGCACGTCAACGGGGAAGGTAGATGGACCTATAAGATCAAAAATGAAAGCATTGAATTCCTCTTGCTCTTGTGGCATAAGTTGGAAACTCCCAAATTCGTAGGAGGCAAGAACACTACTTACACCAGAGGAACGGTCAAGAATAGTGACCTCAAATTCACCACCTTCGCCCTCTTTTGATGGCTTCACTACCTGAGGGAGAGGTCTAAGTCCAGAACTCGTTGGTAGGTCGTGAGGCTGCTCTAATAATTCACCTGCGCCAGAAATAAAAGGCTTGGTAAGCGCTTCGGCAGTGGTCGTCAAGGCAGTATTGGTGGCCTCCTACTCTCTTTAAAATCGATGGATTTCCCAACCCTCAAGCAACGCTTTCTTCGACTCTCCATTCAAATAAGTGTTCTCCAACTGCTATTCGGTGTAGCCATCGCCACTATCAGAGAAGTGGGACAAGACTTCTTCCCATACCAGAGAAAGAGTGCGCGGGTACTTTGTTTAACGACAAATTTTCTATCGAGTTAGAAAAACGTCGAAAATTTTCAAATTAAATTTATACCGCAAGCGCACGACGTACTATCGTAGTACATGGCGAGTACGTGTCGATCCGCAGGGAATTGTTGATTTAAATTTCTATTCAATCAAATTAACCAAAGATTTAGAGAGTGATTAGCTAAAAAATGAGAAAAAGAAAGTGATAAAAATATGAGAGTGTAGAGGCAATTTAGAGGTAATTTTCACTCTCTAGATACAATAGTTCAACAAATTATGGAATTATGATCTTTTTTTAGTGATTAGTAAGTTTAATTGATGTGCTTATCATACATATTTGTGCTATTAATTAGTTCAACATAAGCCATCAAACTATAACACACCATTTAAACTACTTTTCAACTCTCATGAAAAATGACAACAAGTTTAAAGCAAAATCTATTTTAAGTATGGTCTATTAACTATTAATTAGAAATATAGATCATCAAATTTCAATTTCAACATTCACTTCTTTGCCATAATCATATTTAGATGAAGAGGCAATTTTTGTTTGTGATTGTTTAAGCATAGCCTATTTGTTATGGACAACATAGACTATCAAATTCAACATGAAACAATAAATCACATCAACATTCATTTAAGCACAAAAGAGAGCAATAATTATCAAAATGTTGAAGCTACATGATTAGAGGCTTCATTACCCCTAAATTGAAGGGATTAGCATCTTATTTGTGTTATCATATCAACACAAGTAGCATGCAACATGAAACACAAAAAAGAAGAGGAAAAAGAGAGAAAAATGAAAAGAAAAGCTAAGTAAAAAGAAATAACACTAATATACTTGCATGAAAAGTAAACTACACTAATAACATAAGAAGAGAAGAAGCATGAAAGTAAAAGAGAATACTAATTAACATTGCATAAAAGAAAGGAAAAATTACATGAAATAAAATGGATGAGTAGCCATGGAAAAAGAAGAGAGAAGAGCTTTGTTTTATTTCTCAACTAAAAACTAACTAAGAGGAAGAGGAGGTTACATGAAGATATGGGGTATTTAAACAAGTTAGAAACCCTAATCCATATTTTTGGGGAATGCCCAAACTACCCCTTAGGAAGTGTGGTGGCCAAGTAAACATTAGCATCCACTAATCATCCATTAAATGTTCATGAAGATTTAATGGCCTTTTAGCATGTGCATTAGCTCCTAAGGGTACATTAAAGTAGGTGGGTAAGTGGGGTCCTCCATGATCATCACCTTTGAATTATTTCCATCTTCATTTGTTCTCTTCACTCTTGTGCATGCATATATCATCATGAAACCACTTGTAAAATTCACTAAATTTCCTACAAAACAACATAGAAAATTCTAAGTAAATTTTTACAATTTAATAAATGCACAAAGATGACCATTTTGCTCCTATATGAAGATGAATATGTGACAATTTGAAAATAATTTGAATTTTGGTTTAAACAAGTTAAAATACCCAATATGATCATTTATTTAATTTAAATAGATTAAATACGGTGGTAAAAATATGCACATTTACGTGCACATCAAATACCCCCACACTTATCTTCTTATTCGTCCTCGAATAAACTAAAAATTAAGATAAATCCGTTTTCGTAGGGAGCACGATTGCATTGAGCATATGCAACAAGCCGTTAAACCTCTGCGTGTCCCCAGTAGGACGAGTGTTGTCTCGTGAGGGTTTTCAACGGATACTACCCACAAAATCCAAATGTAGGATGAAAATATTTACAAAATGCAAGATTTATTTACAAAGAGATGAATGCGAGTTTTTGAAAATATTTACAAATGAAGGAATTTTTTTTAAATTAACACGAATAAGTTAAATATAGGTTTTGGTCATTATCTTGAAATTTAAGTCATTTTACTCGTCAAAACATCGAACAAAAATCAAGTTATCAAAACAAATATACTATAGTTTAACTCGTTGTTTCGGTTGATAACATAGTGGAACTATAAAATAAATCCTTAGTCGATTATCAAAGTCTATTAAAGTGGTATTTTCATTTCTTTTCAATAACAAGTCAAATCAAATAAGTTAAAATAGTGCTTGGGTTTCATTTGCTTACTCTCTCCATTTTATTTTCTTTTGGAAATTTTATTGATATTAACAATATTTACATATGCCTAACTCAGGTAAACTGAGACCAGATATATTACCCATGCACTGCCTTGCGGACTGATGTGAGGGGAATACAGAGCGTGGAGAGCGAACACACAAGTGTGAACACTTATCGACTGTAGGCGTTATTAGTAAAATAATTTTTATATACACACACTTAACTCAGATAAACTGATGCCAGATATACCGATCGTGCATTACCTTTAGGGCTTACTTGAGAAGGGTACAGAGCATGGCGGGTGAACACATGACTCTAGGTGTTTATTAAGAAAATATATACATATATACAAGAAAAAAAAATTTAGAAGAGAGAGTTTTGCAAAATCATCTTAGCACCATTTAACTTAGAAGGCAAAAAAAATATTGTATCTTTACTTTAAATCAACCACTTTTTTAAAACAAAGATTTTCAATTAGAATGTATTTCATCATTAACACGTATGAATCTTCCTATATACTAGTTAAACCATTATTATTTGTAATCAAACTTCATTTTTATTTTTGTTAAGATGAATAAATTTTCAAAAATTTCAATTTAATAAACTAAAACTATATATTTATCCTATAGCGTTTCTTTAAAAATAAATCAAAATCCTTAAAAAAAAATTGAAAATTTTTATCTCTTTTTTTTTGGAAGAAAAATTAATCATGAAAAATCAAAAATGATGATGAGTCTCCCCCCCACACTTGATTTTGACTGTGTCCCCACAGTCAACCCAAGTGAAAGGATAAAAATAAAAATAGCCTTTATTTATATGAAAATGAATGGTATTTACACGAGATCAGAAAGTATATCATCAAAAAGTAAATGAAACGGTCTTCCAAAGACCGATTCATTTGTCTCGTCAACTATGCAAGACACAGCTTAAGCTCGGAAAACCAAATCGTAAAAGATTTTGAAGTTGAATGTGGATTTGGAAAAACGAATGTTGTTTTATTAAAAATCGTTCGAGTTGTTTTATTTTCGAGAATTTTCGGGATTGAAAAAATAATTGATTGAAATTCAAGTTTATTATCACCAAATTGAAATTCACATTTATCGTTGAAAATTTCTTCAAAATTATTGATTTCAAAATCAAAATGGTGATGTAACTCTTCCCCATCACAATTTGACAACTCATTTTCGAAAAGTCCAAAGAAATCGTGTTCATTGATAAATCTTCCGTTGTTGGATTATCAACAACTTCATTTCGTATATCATTTTCAAAATCCAAAGTTATTGTATTCAAATTTTCGAAATCGGAAAAAGGAAGATAGAAATTTAAATCGAGTTTCTCACCCTCAAAAGAATTGAAATCTAACTCAATTACCGTGTTTTCAACAACATCATTAAGATTGTTATTTTTAATTTCAAAAGTTGTTATTTGAAAATCGTCGATTTGGATAAAAGATGGATTATTGTTTGATTCGTCACACGTTGGGATTTGGTTTTATTTCTCACGTTCTTTCATATATGTTTCAAACAACAAATCCATGTGATCATTGTAGACTTCGTCCATTTGTTCAACAAAATCCAATTTATAGTTATTACTTGAGAATTTTCGATTTGGATTTGTTGAGAAAAAAAATTGTCACTCGTATCGTAGTTGAGATTATTACCATTGCCAAAATTATTTGAAAAGTGGATTACATTTTCGTTTTGATTTTGAAATTAATTTTGGAGTTCAAAATTGAATTGGCATGGGTTATACTCGAAATCATTTGCATTTTGAAGTGAATTCAAGTTCTGATCACATTGAAAACTTAGTCTTGAATCATTTCGCAAATATGAATTACACAAATCATTTATCTCTTGATTTTGTTGTGTAGAGAGTTCGAGTAAAGATGAAATCATTTCAATGCTATTTTCAAGGTTCGAGGGTTGTTCGCCATTTTGAAAATTTTGCGGTTCAAAACTCGAATCGTTTAAACAATAGTTGTTGTTGAAATATCCATAAGAATTTGAAGTGAAATTATATGGATTATATTGATTTTCACAACTATTGTAAAATTCATGTAAGTAGGGAAACTCGGACATTTTCAAGAATGTTTTTGTTTTTTTTTGTTTTTATTATTATTTTTTTTATAAAGGAAAAATATTTACAAAATGAATTTGTTTACAAGGAAAATTGATTTCGGTTTTGTGTTTTTTTGGTTTTTCAAATTTTTTTTTTGTTTTTAAAAAGATTTTATTTTTTTTTGGATTTTTGATTAAAAAATTCAAAGGAAAAGAATTTAAGAATTTCAAAAGAATGTTAATTTTTTTTTAAATATGCATGAACTAATGCAACTAAATGAATGCAAGGGTTAATTACAAATGATTTATCCTAAGTTAACCCAAAATTGTATAATCACACATTGTCTTAAATCAACAAGATAGTTCTCGACCAGGTAACAGATAGGATTTATCGGTGCACCACTAATCACCATAGCAATGCAGCCGAAGGTTTAAGTACCTTCAGAGGAACAACCACTATAATATTTACGAATCACCATAATATTTATAAATGCTTATTACTCTGCCGTAGCCTAGACACCAAGAATTTAAATTGTTCAAAGAAGACAATTTGTCAATATACAATTAAGTGTTATCGATGTCTAATCGTTACTATTAATCAAAATCTAAGATTAAATGCAAAACTGAAATTAAATTTGAATTAACAATGGAAACGCGAATGGATTTTTTTTTTGAAATTTTTTTGGATTTTTTTATATGCAAGACAAATAAAAACAATATATATGAGTTAAAAGCAGCAAATTTTTAAAGCAAGCAAGCAGTTATTTTTTGGCAAGCTAAGCGAAGCAAGCGACTCTTCCAATCTGCTTTGGCAACCTGAAACTTTGAACAAGATATATACAATTGTTTTTTTAATATATAAGGATGGAATTTAAAACAAATTAAAACAAAAGAAAACAAATCATAAATTTAAGTTTTCTTAGGACAAAAAAAAGTAAACAAAACAAAGTAAACAAAAAAAAGTAAACAAAACAAAGTAAACAAATTAAAAGAAAATGTTTTGTTTTTTTTGTTTTTAATTTTTTGTTTTTTTAATTTTAAGAAAGAGATAGAAAACTTAAAAGAACAAATTATCTTTAAAATTAAAAAAATGATTGGCCTGTATAAACCAAAGCCCAATTAGCAACTCCTTACCAATTAATCAACCCCTCTTTTTTTCCCTGTTACAAAATTATACTCAACTTCTCAAACAAGACAACAAAACGCATTTCAAATTGCTCGATGATACTCAACTTCTCAAATTATACTCAACTTCGCAAATCGATTCGAATTGCTCGATTGAAATGATTGAAGTGTTTTGGGTTGTTGCGATTGTTGAATTGGGTGAAGGCGAACTCGCAGATGAAGTATGGGTTGTTCAAAGGAGGCGATTTCAAGGAGAGGCACAGGTGATCGTTGATGGGGTTCAGTTTAGATGCACGCAGCAAATCGAGGAGCTGTTTGAATTGAATTGTATGAGTAGGTGGCAAATTTTCGTTGACAGTTGGCATTGATAGTTGGGTTCGTGGATTTGACAGTGGTGTTCAGCAGGCAGAGCATGAAGTCGAGTTGGGCGATGATTGGGGTGGCGGCGGTTGTTGCAGGGAAGTGTAGCAGAGGTGATTGAAATGATGCACAGAGGTAAGGAGGAGTTGTAGCAAAGAATGAGATATGGACAGTGAGTGATATTTTATTTTGGTGGGTGAATGACTGTGACACTGATGAGGTTGAGGTGCTTGTGCACAGTGAGTGATAAATAGGGATGTTTATGCACAGTGAAGAAGAAATGAGGTGTTTGGTTAGAGAATAAGAAATGATTGTAATGGAATTGTAGTTTGTGGTAGGAGTTTGGTTGAATGGCAGAAGATAGGTGTTTTGGCACTGTGTGGTTTGGCTATGCTGTGGGAGATGTTATGTATGTGCCAATGTTGAACAATGCATGGTGAATGGCAGAAGAAATAATGGTTTCAGCAGCACTTTGAAATAGGTGATGAAGGGGTGACTATTAGTTTGTTTTGTAGATGAAATTTAAGGCGGTGGCAGGTTGAAGTTTATGCAGGGGCGGTGAATGGTGTTGGAGTTGGAATGTGGTTGTGGAAGGGTCGGAGATATTTGAGTTGCAGAGCTAGTTTGAGTGAAAGGATTGCCTGAACCGATGGTTGCGATCAGTTCTTTTGCTTGCGATGGAAATAAGTTGATGAATGAGAGGATGTTGTGTCTTCTTTTTGTGATGATGTGATTACTGGAAGTAATTGTGGGTTCTGGAGTGAGTTGTTGGTGGTAGAGTGAAGATTGTTGTTTGTGGAGGAATGTGAAGTGGTCAGTTTGTAAATATGCTGCAGTTTGCTATAGCAATTGGTTGAGCAGGGGAGAAAGGTAGGGCTGTTTGGTGAAGTTTTTGATATAGTAGGTAGGTGGAGTTGTGAAGATGAAGTGGTGATGAGGTATGTCAGCAGTTTTGGTTGGTGAAGAGGATGTCTGCTGTTGGTCGAAGGAAGGTTGTGATGGCAGTGTGGAGAGTGTGGCAGAGAATATATGTGAAGATTTGATGTGGGAGTATTTTGATGCACACAGCAGTGATATGGCAGTATTATATAATAGTGTCGAAGCACAACGGGCTGATGTCGGTAGTGAGTATGTATGTTTGGTGGATGAAAAATCGTAATTTGGTTTGTATGTAGGTTGTGGAAATTGCTTGAATGGTGAACTGTAGTGTAAGTTTGCAGTTTTGATCGGCACTGCTGTGGGATGGTTTTGAATGACTGCTGTCAGTTGCTCTGGTGGTTTGTTGGTGGGAAGCAATTTGTTAGCAGCTTGCTCGGCAGTTTGTAGAAGTGGGTCAGAGCTGTAGAAGTGTGTATAGAATGGGGTAATGGGGGATGTAAGAAATTGGTAAGAAGAGTGGCAGATGCAAGAAATGTAAACAGTGCAAGAAAGGACGATGATATGTTGCACAGTGGGTGTAGAATAGGCAGAGAACCAAGCAGTGGAGTAATATGAACAATGTAGTGGAATGATATGCACTGGGCAAATTTGAAATGCAAGTCAGTAAAGATGTAGACAAAGAAGAAATGCAAATTGCTGATGTTTGTACAAGGGTAAACAGAGAACGGTAAAATGTAAATAGGACTGTAAAATGTAAATAGAAATGTAAACAGAGAATAGTGAAGTGAATGATATTTGTTTTAAAAGAAAATTTTGTATGCTTCTTTTTTCTTTTTTTAATATGCAAATGCAAACAAACACACAAACAAATGAAAGCAACAATCACACAAACATAATTTTTTTAAATGCAAATTAACACACAAAACAAAAACACGCAAAAATCAAACGAAAAATAATTCGAAGAATAGAAAATAAAATCAAAGACAATTCCCCGGCAACGGCGCCAAAAACTTGTTTAACGACAAATTTTCTATCGAGTTAGAAAAACGTCGAAAAATTTCAAATTAAATTTATACCGCAAGCGCATGGAGTACTATCGTAGTACGTGGCGAGTACGGATGGATCTGCAGGGAATTGTTGATTTAAATTTCTATTCAATCAAATTAACCAAAAATTTAGAGAGTGATTAGCTAAAAAATAAGAAAAATGAGAAAAAGAAAGTGATAAAAATATGAGAGTGTAGAGGCAATTTAGAGGTAATTTTCACTCTCTAGATCACATAGTTCAACAAATTATGAAATTATGATCTCTCTTTTTTAGTCATTAGTAAGTTTAATTGATGTGTTTATCACAAGTATGGCCTATTTGTGCTAATAATTAGCTCAACATAAGCGATCAAACTATAACACACCATTTAAACTACTTTTCAACTCTCATGAAAAATGACAACAAGTTGAAAGTAAAATCTATTTTAAGTATGATCTATTAACTATTAATTAGAAATACAGGTCATCAAATTTCAATTTCAACATTCACTTCTTTGCCATAGTCATATTTAGAGGAAGAGGTAATTTTTGTTTGTGATTGTTTAGGCATAGCCTATTTGTTATGAACAACATAGACTATCAAATTCAACATAAAACAATAAATCACATCAACATTAATTTAAGCACAAAAGAGAGCAATAATTATCAAAATGTTGAAGCTACATGATTAGAGGCTTCATTACCCCTAAATTGAAGGGATTAGCCTCTCATTTGTGTTATCATATCAACACAAGTAGCATGCAACATGAAACACAAAAAAGAAGAGGAAAAAGAGAGCAAAATGAAAAGAAAAGCTAAGTAAAAAGAAATAACACTAATCTACTTGCATGAAAAGTAAACTACACTAATAACATAAGAAAGAGAAGAAGCACGAAGTAAAAGAGAATACTAATTAACATTGCATAAAAGAAAGGAAAAATTACATGAAATAAAATGGCTAAGTAGCCATGGAAAAAGAAGAGAGAAGAGCTTTGTTTTATTTCTCAACTAAAAACTAACTAAGAGGAAGAGGAGGTTACATGAAGATATGGGGTATTTAAACAAGTCAGAAACCCTAATCCATATTTTTGGGGAATGCCCAAACTACCCCTTAGGAAGTGTGGTGGCCAAGTAACCATTAGCATCCACCAATCATCCATTAAGTATGCATGAAGATTTAATGGCCTTTTAGCATGTGCATTAGTTCCTAAGTGTACATTAAGATAGGTGGGTAAGTGGGGTCCTCTATGATCATCACTTTGAATTATTTCCATCTTCATTTGTTCTCTTCACTCTTGTGCATCCATATATCATCATGAAACCACTTGTAAAATTCACCAAATGTCTTATAAAACAACATAGAAAATTCCAAGTAAATTTTTACAATTTAATAAATGCACAAAGATGACCATTTTTCCCCTATATAAAGATGAATATGTGACAATTTGAAAATAATTTGAATTTTGGTTTAAACAAGTTAAAATACCCAATATGATCATTTATTTAATTTAAATAGATTAAATATGGTGCTAAAAATATACACATTTATGTGCATATCATACTTCAGGCCTAGATAACTGAGACTTCCTTGATGCAACAGGGAGTTAACATAAAAAATCAGGATGGTTGCATCAAGGTTCTCCATCTTTCTTTCAAATGTGTTTTGGAGCTCCAAATAATCTGCTCTCACAGCAGCTTTCTCAACCTCAGTGGCAGAATTATTGGCACTGAGCTGTGCGACCTGAGCCTGTAACTTGGCAATGATCTCGGCCTGGTCAGAAATGGTTTTGTTGTGCCCTTCAACGATGAGGTCATGATCAATAATAGTTTTCCATTGAGCCTCAATCGCTGTGCTGCAGGCGGTCACTTCTTGCTTTAATTTCTCCTCCTCTTCATGAACCTTTTTTATTTCGTCTCTGTAGACGATTTCTATTCGGGTATGGGCTTCTTTCGCCTCTTTTAGCAAGTCAGCATTTTTCTTGCTCTCTTGCAGCGCCGCCGCTTTCTCTTCCTCCAACTGCTTAATCTTGGCATGATCACCCAACGCCCTCTCAATGTCGTCCTTCTCTGATTCGAAAGAGAGGATCTCTTGATAATTATTGCAATTCGTATCCGCTAATTGTTTACATAATTTCTCCCATCCTTCAGCCCATTCTAAGTCGCTCTGAATGGCCTGGAGGTGTGGCATGTACGAATCTTTATGGACTGGTCGCAAATCGCGATCGAACTTAACCCCCTTTAAGAACCAACCAGGAAGCGCTACCTCAAGTTTAGGGGGGGCCCAAAGGAAGGACATAGCAGGTCTCCGGTGGGGGCGAGAAGCATCGGGGGCAGCAGTACGATGGAAGATGACGAAATATGAGTCGAAGGCGGAAGCTGGGCAGAAGTAATAGGAATTTCCTGACCCACGAAAGAGTGTGTTGGAGCAAACTCTGAAAAATGAGGGCGATGGTCAAACTTCGACCTTTTTGATGGTTCATCCCTTTCTTCGAAAGATCTCCTCTTCTCGTACCCGCCTTTATACGATCGGCTTCGATCTCTTTCTTTCTGGCAGTGGGTTTCAGCTTCGAGTTCTTTCCTCCTCTCTCAGTTTCTCGGAATTGACGACGGCCGGAGGTGCACTTGGAATACCACTTTGAGTCGGTAAATTCCTTAAAGTCATCATAGAAACCTCGTCCTCTCATCATATCTGGCATAAAACATACACAAAAGGTTTCAGAAACATAAGATAAACACTACGAGAATGAAAGAATGAATGGAAATGACTATAATCCTAGTGTAATGTGTAGTGCGCTTCTAACGTAGGCCTAAAACATCATCACAAACTAGGACGGATGGTCGTCGTAGGTGGAATCGAGCGAAATTTGGATGTTATGGGTGGAACCGGACTAACTTTTGGTGCGATATCACTCGAGCGAGGAGGCGCCATATCAAATTTAAAATATTCTTTCATGAGTTCATCAAAGTTAACATAAACATCACTGAAATCCCCGAACTCCGCTCCGATGTCTTTGCTTGGAGAGTCTCGGTGACTTCCGAACTTTGAAGCTTTGTCTTCATTACTTATATCAGGGAGAAGCGAGCTCGAAAGAACAGGGCTCATACCCGGAGTTTCGTCACATGATTCCGAGTCCTCGTCATTGGATTCTGCGAAGAGATCGTCACTTGCAGTAGACTCGTCACTACTACTCTCGAACTCTCCTTCTTCTTTTTCCGAGTCCATGCAGCTTAGCCTTCTCTTTGTTTGAACTCCTCTTCTGCTTCCTCCGGAATTGAAGGCATTCTAACTGGGCCACTTAATATAGTCGCAGTGGCATCCCTTCCCTCGTGGGCCTCATCTGTTGATCTTCCGGATGAGCTCTCCCTCCCCTGAGAGGCACCTTCACCAGAGTCATGGGAGGAAGAAGTAGATCTCGTACAAACCCTGGAAAGAGCAGGAGAGGGAATTTCAACTTGAACAGCAGATCTACCCAGAGCCAGTAATCCATATCGACGCAAGTTTTCATCAGTCAGTAATACTTTAAAGCTTCTCTCCTCGGTGTCAATAGACTTTAGAGTCTGACAAACTTCATCAAGTGTTGTGTCTCTATTCGGCCTTGGAATAACTGCAAGAGACATACGGTTGGTTAGGAACTCTTTTGCAACACATCAAGAGCTCGATGAACAGAAAAAAGAAAAGCTTACCCCATGTCGTCCACCAACGATTGAACCCCTCGGGGCATCTAACAATGAAATATTGCGCCTTGAATTGCGATAAGTTGCTTTGCAAGCGCAGGATGATTTTTCGGTTTCTTTGAGCTTCGATTATGATCAAGGAGGGACAGTCATCTCTCCTCTTGAACGCCGGAAAGTACCGCAACTCATCAAAACTTGGGGCACGGTTGAATGCCCGCATGAAAAGAACATAGGCAAGTCAAGATGGCGTAGCCATTATGATGAAGCTGAAATGGGGCAATACCTAAGTTCGAGAGAGTCTCATGCAGAAAGTCATTAAAGGGAGGCACGACTCCGTTCAGACACAGGTATCGGTGGCAAGCGGTGTACCCTTAGGGAGGCATATGAGCGAATTCGTCCTTCTTTGACAGACGCACATCCTCTTCGGGAATTCCGTGTTGCGCACAGATGTTATGAAGAACCTTGGCAGAAACCACTGACGAAGCTCTCTCAGGCGGATTAAGTAGAACTCTAAAGTTGGGAGGCGTTCGATCCACAATTGGCCCAACCGGGACTAACTAGCCATACTGAGCTTGCGAAGTGGATAATGACTCGGCATCTGAGAGCGCCGGGCTTCCCCCGCTTGATTTACGACGCATGGATGGCTGCTTCATTCTAAATAACAGAACTCGCATCCGAAATGGTCAGGTAAATCTATTCTAAACTAAAAGCTTCCCCTGCCACACTTGAATTCCAAAGAAACACTAACTTGTAATCGACAAGTCGGATTTCAAGTGTGAACTGGGGCAAGTGCAGTGTGCTATCTATATCGGATGAACTCGGTGCTCGAAACACTGCATGTGCCCTATCCCGTGTAGATAGTTCACTCATAGTGGAAGAAGAAAAGAACTTCCCATGTCGCTTCGTATTTTGCTTTTGTTTCTACTTCCTGTACACTTACCCGTTATCGATCAATGATCGATAACGGATCCGTTGTTCGAAGCGACACGAAAAACTCTTCTCACTACAGGAACACCGAGAGTGCAACAAGCAAGCAGGATAAGCCCAAATTCTCTGGAAGAATGGGGATAGATTGGTGATATGTCGTGTAGTTCATATAGGGGTGGGCATTTAACCGATTTAACCGACTGAACTGACCACTACCGAACCGACTTAACCGCTAAAATCGATTAACCAACATTATTGGTTAACCGACCGACCTTAACCGAATATTTTCGGTTCGGTTAACAGTTAACAAAAATTAGATCGGTCAGTTAACCATTAACCGACCATTTCTATTTTCTAGCCCACTACCCAATTGTATACCCACTACCCATCCCGTGCCCTAGTCTCTTGACTCTCTTGAGTAGTCTCGTGCCTACAAATTCGTACTTCAGTATTTCAGTTCAAAATAGAAATAAAAAAAACCCTAGATCTGTAAAAGTTAGTCGAAGCCTCCCAAATCCGAATCGTTCGAGCGCATCTACGGCCGCTACGATTGATGTTGGTTGTTGAGTGCTAGGCTGCTAGTCTTGAACGCCTTCAGCCTTCAACTATTTAAGTTTGAGTTGAGTGGACTACTACAGACAAACATGGCAACGCCAACGAATCCATCGAGGAAGATGAGAAAGAGAAAGCATGTGAGTATAAATTTTAATAATCTTGATCTAGATTGCTAATTTGCTATTCTAGTTGCTAATTGCTAGTTAATTGATGTTATTCGGTTTCGGCTAGTTCAATAATCAGTGATTCAGTAAATGTCCAACTGATATCTGTTATATTACACACCTGTTATCACTAATTTATGTTGTAATTAACTAATTATTTATGATGTAATTGTCGTTGTTATATATTTCACCTTATAATGTTATCACTAATTTTTATTTTCAATCCCAACTGCTTTGATTTTTACATTGACTGTTCATATTTAATTTAGTAAAAGCTATAATGTAGCGTTTTCTAGCATAATGAACGATGTAGTGTTAGCATAATGAGGGAGTTTTCTATCGCAAAAGCTATCTGAGTTTACATCTGTTATCACGTATTACATAATGTAGTGTTTATGTTAGCAATATAATTTTATATGCATACATACGGCCGTCTTTTAGCATAATGATAAAGCATTTTTATTTTCAATCCCAAAAGCTATTATCTGTAAGAGTAAGTGCTGCTATATAGTGTGAATGTTTGCAATATAACTTAAGTGCTGCTATTACCTCTTATCTGTAAGAGTAAGTTATACTCTTGAATTGTTTATATATTGCTATTGCTAATTTAGTTTTTGTAAATAAATAAGTTCAGCTTGTGTGATATGAATATAATGTTTTAATCAATGTTTATATTATTATTTTTAGATGGAAGTTGCCATTGCTGATGATTTACTGGACAAAGATTGGGTGGAAGAAGAAACAATTCATGAAGACAGTGATGACGAAGAAGAACTGGTCGTAGAGCCTAACAATGCAAGAAAGCCTCTGTTAAATCTTAAATGCAAAGCCTCTACTAGAAAACCATCTATGGTAAGGGAATATTTTACTAAAGAGAATCCTTTAAATCCTAAGTGTATTTGCAAATATTGTCATGCAAAATTTATTTGTGATGGTAAAGCGAATGGTACTTCACATTTAATCTATCATATAAGGCAAGCTTGTAGGTCAATTCCTCGAGAAAGTGACAAGAAACAAAAAAGTTTAGCTTTTACAAAAAATAGTGAAAGTGAGGCAAGTAACAAAGATGAATATAGAAAGAGAAGTATGAAAGAGAAGTTTTATAAATATTGGGGGAATATTAGTAGTATGAACAAAGTCTTATTTATTACTTGCGTGCTTGATCCTAGATAATAATTACAATTTTTGAGGTTGTCTTCAAGACATGTATGATAAAGAAGTGGCAGAAGGTATATTAGTAGATGTGAAATGTATTCTGGTAAGATTTTTTTTTTATTTTTATGCCACTGATTCTACATTTGGGACGCAAAGTTGTGATGAACCACAACTTAGTTCATCCATTGCTAGTGGAAGTACCGATAGTGGTGGTAGTGTTTATTCTAGAAGAATGAGTAACTTTCTAAAACAAGCTCAACAACAAGATAATGAAAGTAATGAATTGGAAATGTATTTAAATGAGCCAGTTGAATTGCCAAAAAGTAACTTTGATATTTTATTATGGTGGAAAGTAAATAGTCCAAAGTATCGTATTTTATCTCTAGTTGAATGAGATCTTGCAATTCCGGTATCTACGGTCGCTTCAGAATCTGCTTTTAGCATCGGAGGATGGGTTATGGATCCATTTCGTAGTACTTTAGGTCCAAGGACGGTTGAGGCATTGGTTACTATCCAAAATTGGCTAAGGTCTAAACCTATTTTTGTAGACCACCGAATTGAGGTTCCTTTAGACAATGTGAATCATTATGATGTTGTTTTTTCAGGTAATATTTCTCTTTGGTTTGTAAATTATGATTATTTAATCATCCCATACTAAATACACCCTATCATTGACTTGTTTGGCTATAGAGTTTGTATATGGGCATGATTCGAGAACTTCTTTAACTTTGGAAACGTCAACGGAGAATCGATCACCATCCATAGGCCTACGTTGAGGTCGTCATACGAGCAGCCACTCAGGTTCTTTTTCCATTTAAAATGATGATTGGAACGAAGCAAAATCAGTTTTTAAAATAGTTAATTTATACCAAGCAAAATCAGTTTTTAATTTTTTTACCACTAGCATTGAAGATGATCATAGTTTGTGGACTGCATCAATTTCAATTGAGTGCGAGTTTGGATTTTGACGACTGGGAACTGAGAGAATACCTTTTTTAGACTATAAAATTTTCCTTTATGATTATAAAAGTTTATTGGATGAAGAATCACTGCGGTACAGATGCAATCTTAACTTTAGTTGATATGAATCTGTTAATATTCAGTCAGTATAGCATACACCTTAGACATGTGTTGGTCATATTATATATCATTGTGAAATTAGTTCAGAGACATTCGCATCTGCCTCATTGTTGGTGACAGAATTATTAATTGTATTAACTACTAAGTGATTTGTTTGTAACTCCATACTGTCCTCTATAATTTTCTCTGAAATAACTGGACTTTTTTGTTATGATATAGGCTAGGAATTCATTTTCTGTGAATCTAAAATGGTAACATGTTCGCTTGTAACATGTTGAGTCTATGAACCTGTTGGTTTTTCATTATTTAACGTGTTCTGGACAAAAATTGTATGTGGCATTAGCTTAAGTTGGTTGATTTTTGATCTTTATAGCCTCATTTGTTATACTTTCTGTACCATTTAAGTTTGTATCAAGGTCCATCCCGTTGCTAGTAGTTTGGGGAGTCTAGTTGTTATGTTTAGGAATCCAAACTTTGGTGAACTAAGAATAACCGTCACTGTGGCCAATGCTTTGACAATTAGAGCATTTAGGGGTCTTCCATTCGTATTCTACCACTTGTGTTACAAGTTGATCAGTTTCAATTAGAATATGAACATGTTTTGGGTAGTTTACAAGCTCCTTATGGATCACATTTTAGGAAAATTCATCTGTCAATTTGACAGAAAATAATCACTATCATAGCCTTTGCTTAGTTGCTACTTGCAACCGTACCTTCATAGTTACTCCATATGTTATTACATTTGTACCATCTAAGTATTTCTCCTTGTTGAGCCACAACAGTTGCTATAGGGCTTGAATGTTCTTAAACTGTTTCAGTATCATATGTTTTCACATAATTTGTTTGTAATTTGCTGTTGCAGAAAAAAAAATGAAGTATGGATTCTTGTTCTTATTGCTGCCTTGCACTTGATGGCTCACTGGCTATAGTTGGCTGCTGCTGTATTATGAACTATATAATTATGTCATTGTAATATGTATGTATGCAGTAATGTTATTGAGCATTGAATTATGTCATTGTAATATGCTAAAGCATTGAATTATGTCATTGTAATATGTATGCAGTAATGTTATTGAGTATTTGACAATTTGAATTTTGAATTATTGTTATTTGAATGTGCCTGTGGCAGTGTGCTACTTATTTGAATGTCATCTATAAATTTGGAATTGGTCTTGACTGTGCAGTAAAGCATTGATATAGCTTTGTAATATGTATGCAATGTGTATGCCTCTATTGACTTGACTGTGCCGGACCTGCTGGTACAAATTTTCGGTTAACCATAGTTAACTGGTTTTCAATTAACCGATTTAGCTGAGCGGTTAACCAATACTTTAATACGGTTAACCGCGGTTAAATTTGGGCAGTTCGATCGGTACAAACTGCCTAAATGCATGGTCGGTTTGGTTAACCGAACCGTGTTTTCTGAGCGCTTAAATTAGTTAATTAACCGAACGGTTTGGTTAACCGACCGTGCCCACCCTTGGTAACATCTACGAAACTGGCACAAGTCAATTCTGGTCTAATGGGCGAAGATTTGTTCATTATTTCGAAGCACGCTGAGAAACTACGTGAAGAAATTTAATCCGTTACAGCACGCAATAGCAGTCAAGACCAAAGCTAGATGATCAACAACATGACCTGCCACAAATTCGTAAAACCCTAACGCAATCACTTGGAAATCGATGGACAGATATTAAGAGCTATAACTTCCAGAGCACGCTTTGTTTACAATGAAGACGTACTCTAAAGAGCAAATGTTATCCGGGTTTTTAACCCAACAGGATCCAACAAGAGATAGAACAATCTCGTGTTATCAGAATGGTTCAGAACTTAATCGAAAAGGCTAAGGAGAAGAATTAAAGAGAGCTAGGCTATATTACCGAGACAACGACTGAGATCGACTAAACCAAGAGACAAGCATTCTTTCAATCCAATCAGCAGTTGAGTGCAAACAACTAGTAAACTTCAATCAAAACAGAACAACGTGCAACGAGAGTGCGCAAGCAACGACGATACAAGACCATGGAAACATCCCAAACTCCAAACTCCAAAAAACATCCAAGTGCTTGGATCGCTAGAGACCCATGCCCTATGGATCGCTAGCGACCCATGCAAAGTGGAAGATCGCTCTGCTAAATGGAAGAAGAGAAGGAAGGAAGAAGTATGTCAAAAAATATGCTAAATGTATTGCTAGCGACCCATACACCATGGATCGCTAGCGACCCATGCTTCTCCACGTGTCTCCAGCGAGGCAACCAAGCAGCGCAATGGCTAGGTCATTAGCTCGTATACGAGCTAACTCTATGGGTTGCCAGCGATCTATAGACCATGGGTCACTAGCGACCCATGGTTTTGGCTCGTATCACGAGCTAAACCCCCCTAGGTCGTTCTATACCTACCTGCGATCTATCGATGAAGTGTCCTGGCCCAAAAGTCCTCTGATCTCTTTAGATACCATCCTACCTGCAACATAAAATGGATCTTCTCCAAACTGGTTGCTGAAGCTCTACTGGAAACATTCTTTACTCTCTGCCTCCCTCACAACAATCTCCAAAGGAATTCACTGTGATTCTCCAGTGGATTCCAACTCTAGGGATTCAATCTACTAAGAGATAATCAAAGTCTTGTAATCAAACACATCTTGTAACAGCAATCAGTCTATAATAAAAATATAAAGTGGGCGTATTCTTCATAACAGCCGAACCACTATAAAAATTATATGTCATCTTTGTTTTACTGTTCTATTTCTTTATCTGTTATCTATGATATTACTGTCAGAATAGGGCTGGTGCTTTCGAACTCTAACCACAGTGTTAATCCATTTTTTTGATTAACAATACATGTTGAAAAAAGGTAATTTATGAGAGTATTGATGTTACACTTTTTTTGTATGTTATATATGATTATTGATGTTAAATCTTAATATGTTTACTCATAATTGAATGATATGTTCTATCATAATAAAATAATATGTACATGACATGTATTACAGATGTCCTTTAGGCGGCGGAGTTCTTCACAGTCTGTTTCCCCCTATTCGTCTCAGAGAGGGACCGGTCGCAGTGGAGGTGATGGCAGCGGCCCTTCGCAGGAGGCGCCGCGTACGGTAGTTAGATTGCAAACGAAAGCTGGTGGATCGTAAGTATTAAATTTACTTCATCATTGTAAATATTTTGTATGATATATCAGTCATGATTTGTTTTTATCATATTTAATGCAGAGGTTTTGAGCTTGAGCCTTCAAACATTGTTCTCAGCATATCGAAGCAGGCATAAATTAGCCATATGACTGCATGCTGGCCGAAATGGAGCAGGATCCCAGACCATGTACGAAAGAGCATATGGCAGGACTTCTTGTAGGTGTAAAATTATGTACCATTATATATAATCACTTTACAATTTGCTGACTAAGTATAAATGTATAACTTATATTTTTTCAACATATATGTTAACACCTCTTTTTGAAGCGACCTAACGACCTAAAATTCCAGCGACCCAACGACCTAAAACTCCAGCGACCTAACGACCTAAAACTCCAGCGACCTAACGACCTAAAACTCCAGCGACCTAACGACCTAAAACTCCAGCGACCTAACGACCTAAAACTTTAGCGACCTAACGACCTAGAGGATGGAGCGACCTAAAAGTACTAACGACCTAAAGCTCTAGCGACCTAACATCACAAAGCAACCTAGCGACTTAAAGATGGAACAGTTCAACGACCTAAATTATAGGTCGAGCCAGCTTAAGTCACTCCACCAAGATATCTCAACACAGTTAAGTCGTCGACTACTCCCTAGGTCGCTCCCAACCTACAACTTACCACCTCGATTCAGACAGATCAAGTGCACCCCTGTTAAGCCGCAAACCATGCCCACTAGGTCGCCCATGACCTACGACCTACCCTTAGGTCGCTCACGACCTACAACCTAACTCCAGATTCTCCCTATAAATACCCCACCTACTCCAACTGAAGGAGGACTTTTGGCTCACTTCTGGAACGCCTATACTCTGCTGTTTTCTCGACTCATCCGACACTTCAAACACCAAAGACGCTTCAACGAACTTCAAGAGGAGATCTAACACATCCGACATGGATTCAATGAGCTCTCTTACGTCAAAGTTCTAGCTACTCGTCTCAAGTGTGTTGAAATCATATTGTAATCGAAGAATTATTGTAAAAGTTGTAATCGAATCAGCAATAAAGAAGATAAAGTGGACGTAGGCTTAATTTTGAGCCGAACCACTATAAAACTGCTGTCTCTTTACTTTTCTGCTATTTTCTGCTTATTTCTAGTTCCCGTACCAACGGGTGGTGCTTTCACATTACTAATACTCACACCAGGGTATTAGCGTCGATTTTTACGTTAACATTTTGGTGCTTCCACTGTGAACCCAACTCAGGGATATTTTCACCATTGCTTCACAAAAGTTTGCTGAAAGAATCTCTCTAAAGACCAGAAGTCTATCTGAAATCATGGCTCCTAGAAGAAAGAATAGATCTACTAGATCCGGAAATGTTAATGACAGGGCTGCTTCCTCTCCAGCGCCAAATCAGGCAACTCCTGCTGTGGGAGTCACAAGGGCTGAACTTGACGATGTTGTATCGGGGTTATACCAGTAAATGGAATCTCAAAATGCTTTGATGATGGAAAGGCTAAACGCTCTGCTTGGGATGAACCGACAACCAGAAAATAATGAACCAACCTTTGCTGAAGAAACTCATGATTCCCAAGACAAAGATATTCCTCAAAGAGCAGCAGACACCGCCGAAGGGGCACCTCCCCAAGTTGGAGGATCAAGGCCGCAGTCGCCTCTCCGCGAACGTTTGTTCAGACAAACTTCCAAAAAAGTGGCTGACGTCTGCTCGGCAAGGCCTCTGAACGATGAGGAATATCTATCAGGAATGGTTCGCCAGATTATGAAAGAAAGTATGCAAAGGAATGAAGATGAAAATGACTGGGGGTTTGCTCCAAGCAAGACTCCGTTTATCGAAAGAATCCTAAAAGCTGAATTTCCAAGGAAGTTTGATCCTCCTACTATCCCAGCCTATCGAGGAACAAGTGACCCTAATCAGTTCTTGTACAAATATGACTGGCATATGACAGGTGCCAGGGCAACAGATGAGATTAAATGCAGATATTTTCCTGTCTACTTGGAAGGAGTGGCTCTACTCTGGTTTACGAAGCTACCGGTCCGATCTGTGGATCAATTCTCTAATTTGACTCGTAAATTCAAGGACCAATTCAGATTGTATGCTACAAAGGCCAAGGACATAATGTCACTGTCCAACCTAGAACAAGCTTCCGGCGAATCTATCAAATCCTTCTTAAATCGCTTTAACATAGCCTTGGCCGAAGTGGATAATGCTGAGCCTCGAATGATCCTAACTTACTTGATGCGAGCCATCGATAAAACAAGTGAGTTCGAAAAATGGTTGAAAATGAAGGAACCAAATTCACTAGAGAAGTTTTATAAAAAGGCTGATGAATTTATGCGTCTGTAGAATCTTCCTGCATAATCAAAGGTGGTTGTGGCTGAAATTCAAAACAACAATGTGGCTGAAACTTCTAACAAGAAAGAATCTGGTGGTCAGAAAAGGGAAAATAACGGTGGGAAAAAGCAGAAAGACTTGAAGAAACCACGCCGATTTTCGGACTTTACTCCTTTGACAGAAACTCTAGAGAGAATATTCTTCGCAACTAAGGATGCTATCGAGTACCCTGAGCCACCTAAGTTGAAGCTTGGAAAAAATTTCGTGCCTAATGGAAGATTCTGTCGATTTCATAATCAGCCTGGCCATGACACCAACGAATGTCGCCATCTAAAGAACTTGATTGAAGAACTGTTGAGAGATAATAAACTGCAACAGTATGTTAAGAGGAACAGAGGTGATCCGGCCTCATCCACTCAGGGGCAGCAACTTCTTGCTCGTCAATCCGGCTCGGGAGAAAAGGTTGCGGTAAAGGAATCTGAAAGACCTGTTATTAATATAATCACGGGGGGTCCTCACCCAGCAGGCAGAAGTTGGGGAGAAATGGAAAGATATGCTCATGCTCTGAGACATTCCCCAAAAGAAGAAACTGTTTTTATTTTGGAAGATGATGTGCCTTCAAAACAGCAAAGAACTTGTCACGATGATATCATATTCAGAGCTAGAGATTCTATGGGAGTTGAGGCTCCTACCATGGATCCATTGGTAATAACCGCCGGTATCGGACCCGCTATTGTGAGAAGAGTGCTTGTCGATTGCGGCGCTTCTTGTAATATCCTCTTCAAAAAGACCTTTGATCAAATGAAGATTCTGATGGCTGATGTTCAAGCTTCTTCGCAAAAGATTGTTGGGTTCACTGGGGAACCAAAACAACCTATCGGAACCGTCGACTTATTTGTAGAACTTGGTGAAGGGGAAAGAAAAGTGGTCCGTAAGCAAACTTTTGTTATTATTGATGAATTTTCTGCTTATAACGCCTTCTTGGGACGACCAACTCTTGCTGCATTCAAAGCTATTCTCGCCCCATGGTGCCTAACCATGAAATTCCCCACTGATAACGGCGTTGGTGTTTTGAAGGGAGATCAGGGTGCTGGGCGGGAATGTTATCTCACAGAGTTGCGGGAGGCGAAGAAGAGAGAAATGGGGAAGGGTGCGGCAGCTCCGCTCTGCATCAAAGAACCCACCTTGTAGCAAGTACGGGGTGGACCCTGCACTGGTGAGCAGTGGTGCACGAAAAGAAATTGATCCCAGAAAGACCAGTGCAGGGGAGAATAGAGTGGTGCCAGTAGAAGTAACGGTACCAATTCCTGTTGACCAAAAAGATCCAAACAAGGTGCTAAATGTAGGTTCACAACTCGGTGTGACAGTTCAGAACATGCTAGTATCTTTCTTGAAAGCAAACCTGGATGTATTTTCTTGGAGTCAAGCTGACATGTGTGGAATCTCTCCAGAAATCGCGGTACATGTCTTAAATATTGATCCAAAATTCACGCCCGTAAAGCAGAAAAGAAGAACCCAAGGTCCTGAAAGGTCAACATCATTGAAAGAAGAAGTAGATCGGCTCATGAAGAATGGCTTCATCAAAGAATCCACTTATCCAAATTGGGTCTCTAATCCAGTGTTGGTTAAAAAAGAAAATGGAAAGTGGAGAGTATGCATCGATTTTTCAGACCTAAATAAAGCATGTCCCAAAGACTGTTTCCCGTTGCCCAGAATCGATCAGTTGGTGAATGGAATAGCCGGGCACGAGTTATTATCTTTTATGGATGCTTACTCAGGATACAATCAAATCATGATGCATGAGCCAGATCAGGAGGACACGAGCTTCATCACCGATGTTGGTCTTTACTGCTACAAAGTCATGCCCTTCGAATTAAAGAATGCAGGGGCAACTTATCAAAGACTCGTTAATGCCATGTTCAAGCCTCAAATTGGCAAGACTATGGAAGTATATGTTGATGATATGTTAGTGAAATCAAAGAAGGCAGTAGACCACATGGACCATCTGGCAGAAATGTTCGCGATTCTCCGCAAGTATGGAATGAAATTGAATCCTCTGAAATGTTCATTCGGGGTTGAGTCCGGAAAATTCTTAGGTTTCATTGTGAGTGCTAGGGGCATCGAAGCTAATCCTGCTCAGATCACTGCCTTAAGAGAAGTCAAACCCCCTAGAACAAATAAGGAATTGCAAAGCCTTAACGGGAAAGTCGCTGCTCTAAGTCGATTTATCTCCAAAGCCACAGATAAATGCATTCCCTTCTTTGATGCTTTGAAGAAAGGAAAGAAGAATTTCGAATGGACTCCCGAGTGTCAAAAAGCTTTTGATGAGCTGATTCATCAAATGGAAACACCTCCAGTACTTTCTAAACCTGACAATGGTGAAGATCTATTCATATACTTAGCAGTTTCATCTCATGCTCTCAGTGCAGCGTTGGTACGAGAAGACGCAAAAGTTCAGCGTCCGATTTATTAAATCAGCAAAAGATTCACTGGGGCAGAAATGAATTACTCAAAGTTAGAAAAGCTCGCCTATTGTCTGTTGATCGCATCCAAAAAGTTGAGGCCATACTTCCAAGCTCATCCTATTAAAGTCCTCACTGATCAACCTCTAAAGCAAGTCCTATTTCGCCCTGAAACTTCGGATCGTCTTCTGAAGTGGAATATTGAACTCAGTCAATATGATATCGCCTACCATCCCCGAAGAGAAATCAATGGACAAGCTTTAGCAGATTTCATTGCAGAATGTACAGATAAAGGTGGCAGTGAGGAAGAGTTAACTGAAGACATTCCGATCCGATGGAAACTATATGTTGATGGTGCAAGAAATGATTACTGTTCAGGAGCTGGGGTTGTACTTGAAACCCCTGAAGGACGATCATTATGTTATGCATTGAGATTAGAATTTCCTTCGACAAATAACGAAGCCGAATACGAAGCTCTTATTGCCGGTCTAAGGATTGCTAAAGAACCAAACATCAAAGTGTTGCAGATCTTCAGTGATTCCCAACTAATTGTATGCCAAGTCAAGAAAGAGTTTCAGACTAAAGGAGGAAATCTACCAGCTTACTTGTCAAAAGCATGTGAACTTCTCGATGATTTTGATCATTATACAATCAACCATATCCCCCGGGAAGAAAACATGAAGGCAGACTCTCTTGCGAAATACTCAAGTTCTGGCGAAGCTCAATTATTGGGATTGGTCCCTGTAGAAGTCTTGACAGCTCCGAGTATTGATGAGATAGATGTTGATTGGATCATGGTTGTATCTCAAGAACAGGAGTCATGGATGACCCCAATCAAGGAATATATGCTCAACGGCTCCTTGCCAGAAAACTCAAAAGAACGTCAAAAGCTCTTAAGAAAAGCTCCAAGATATGTAATTCAAGGCGACCATCTGTACAGACGAGGATTCTCAATGCCATTACTCCGGTGTGTAACCAAAGAAGAGGCTAAGACAATCTTGGCTGAAGTGCACGGAGGAGAGTGTGGAGATCATTCAGGTGGTCAAACTCTTGCAAAGAAAATTCTTCGCTATGGTTATTTTTGGCCGGATATTAATCGAGATGCTGCTAGCTATTCCCGAAAGTGTGACAGATGCCAGAGATTTGCAAAAATCCCAAGAGCACCTTCCACCGTGCTAACACAGATGGTCAGTCCATGGCCATTCGCAATTTGGGGAATAGATCTTATTGGGCCTATGCCGATTGCCAGATCCGGAATCAAATATGCTATTGTTGCTGTTGATTATTTCACTAAATGGGCTGAAGCAGAACCATTGGCTACGATTACCTCTAAAAAGATGATAAATTTTGTGACTAAAAATATCATTTGCAGGTATGGAGTGCCTCAGAAGATAATAACAAACAATGGTACTCAATTCGAAAGCGAAGAATTCCAGGAATTTTGCAGATGATTCAAAATCCGAAAAAGCTTCTCAGCAGTGGCTCATCCGCAGGCAAACGAGAAAGTGGAAATAGTGAACAAAATCATCAAATCAACCATCAAAAAGCAACTTGGAAAAGCAAAAGGTGGTTGGGTTGATAAACTGCCACTAGCACTATGGGCATATAGAACTACCCACAAAACTGCGACTGGGCACACTCCATTCTCATTAGCATACAGATCAGAAGCAATGATTCCAGTGGAAATAGAAGTCCCCTCACACAGGAGAGTTCATTTCAACTAAGCTGAAAATGAAAAGCTACCACTTGAAGCACTTGACTTGCTTGATGAAAGAAGGAGAGAAGCTGAACTCAGAGTGGTAGCTCAACAGCAAAGAATAGCCAGGCACTTCAATTCTAAAGTTCGTCAACGCAGCTTCGAAATTGGGGATCTAATCTTGAAAAGGATCATGACAGCAACAGGAGTGTTTGGGCCAAACTGGGAAGGGCCGTATGTCATAGGCAAAAAACTTCTCGATGGTACTTTCAAACTCACAACTGTCGAAGGAGATCCAATCCCAAAATCCTGGAACAGCAATCACTTGCGTCCATATTTTACTTAGAAGCAATGCTTAAATTTGTAAAATGATTATGAATGTATCATACTTGTATTGTATGCCATTGTAAAAGCAGTGCAAAGTGATAATAAAAACTATAAAGTGGATGTAGGCCCAATTTTTGGCCGAACCACTATAAATCTTGTGTCTCTTACTATTTAAAATTGCCTATCTCATTTCGATGTGCAAATATCTTAAATATGTTGCTAAAATATCGATTTAATATTGCAGGCAATCACAAACCCAAGCGATTCCAATAAATCACTCAACAAACCAATGACAAGCCACAAAAATTCCAGACTCAATTCCTATAAATGGTTGGTGATTCCACCAAAAAGGCACCTTCCCAAAAGGAAGGCACCAGGCCCTTGCTAACTGACCGTGATCGTTTGTACAAACAGACATCCGGTTAAGTGGTTTGCGTCTGCCCGTGGATTCACTCGACCACGAAATACACTTTTCTGGAAAAATCAAACAGCTTATCAAAGAAAAGAATATATACTTGAGAATGATAACGAGGGATCGCTCTGCGATAGTTGATGCAAAGACACGGATAAGCAGACAAAAATAGCCGAAATGGAATCTTGTCTCTCACCCAAGAATGTTGGTGGGACCACCCAAGGGGGCACCTTCCCAATATAAAAGGTTCCAGGCCCTTGATTACTTGATTGCGATCGTTTGTGCAAACGAACATCCAGTCAGGTAGCTTGCGTCTGCCCCGTGGACCTACTTAACTGTGAGATGCAAACTTCCTAGCAAACCAAACAAAGACCTCTTCGTAGGCAAAAACTGCTTCGGAGGCGCAAGCACACTTCAGAGGCACACTAACAAAGACCTCTTCGTAGGCAAAAACTGCTTCGGAGGCAAAAGACCTCTTCGGAAGCAAAAGACCTCTTCGGAGGCACAACTCTTCGGAGGAGTCCTCTTCGGAGGCAAAAGCCCTCCAACGAGGCATGCCCAAATCGAAATGCTTCTCTCGCCCAAGAATGTTGGTAGGACCACCCAAAGGAGCACCTTCCCAAGATAGAAGGTTCCAGGCCCTTGTTACTTGATTGTGGTCGTTTGTGCAAACGAACATCCAGTCGGGTAGCTTGCGTCCGCTCCGTAGGACCATTTAACTGTGAGAAAGTAACTTTCAGGCAAAACAAACAAAAGCCCTCTTCGGAGGCAAAAGCCCTCTTCGGAGGCACACTTCACCAAGTTGAAGTGCCAAACAAAAGCCTTCTTCGGAGGCACACTTCACCAAGTTGAAGTGCCAAACAAAAGCCCTCTAACGAGGCACAAGCCCTCTTCGGAGGCACAACTCTTCGAAGGAGCCCTTTCCCGAGGCACAAATAAAAAAAAAGCCCTTCCCAAAGGCTTATCAAACAAGCCCTCTCCCGAGGCATTAGTCAAGAAGCCCTCTTCGAAGGCACAAAGCTTTCTTCGGAAGCACTAAACAAGTGAAGCCCTTTAACAAGGCACATCCAAAAACTTCGTTGATGAAACCACTAAAGGGGCACCTTCTCAAAAAGAAGGTTCCAGGCCGCAGCTGAATACTTATGATTATTTGTACAAACAAATATCCGATAAAACAGCTGACGTCTATCTCGTGAACCCATTCAACGATGAAATATAACTTTCTGACAAACAGATCAAAACATTCTTTAGAAGCTCGCTTCACTGCATAGGGGAATCTACTTTTCAACAAATAAAAGTGATCATCCCCGAAAGTTGAAGTGTTCTAAAAAAAAGAGAGAGAGAAAAACTTCTCCGATACACGGCATACTCTATTAAAAGCAGAATAATATTTCCCCAAAACGGAAGAGTTGTTCTCTAAAATAAGAGTACAAGTCTTTTCAGAATACTGCAATGAGCCATGGTATGGGGACATATAGCTATATTAATAAAAACAACGCTCAAACAGCATACCACAAGCTCATTGCAATATCATACAAAGAAACTTGTGCAAAAACAAGGAATAAATGTATTCACACATATACTTACAAGAAATTGTACAAGTAAAAAGAACCATATTATTCCATACTATAAATACATGTGCAGGTTTCAAGCGAGGGCCGGTACCCGCACAATCTCCGGTCATTACATGCAAAAAGCAAAAAGCAAAACAATAAGTGTGAAGTCAGCTCACTACTCCTTCTTCCCGCTACCTTTAGAACTCTTGCCCGGCTTGATGATTAGTTTCTGAATCCGGCATGGACGGGTCGGGGAAGAAGGAGAGGGAGGTGTAGCCAGATCTTCTTCCACTTTTTCTTCGCCAGCAGAAGTGCTTTTCTTCTTCTTCTTCGCAATTGCGCGCTTCCCCTTCTTCTTTGAAGAAGACTCACTGCCTGGAGTAAATAGCTCAGATAGCTTTGTGTCATCATCATAAGGCTCCGGAGTCTTTTCACCTCCTCCAAGCTCCTCGGCCTTCTGCTCTTGCAAAGCAAGTGGATCATCCAAGCCTCGAAGGGCTTCTATTTGTTCTTCCTATGATCCCGGCTGAGAAGTAGTAGTGACTTGAAGGGATGAAGGAGGAACAGCTGAAAGAGGAGAAGTTTGTGCAGCGCTCAGTGTTTCCGCTATAGAAGAAGAAAAGTTAAAATCAGTATTCTCCATAAAAAGAGAAGATATTGGATCATCAGGACTTAAGTAATAAGCGAGAAATTCATCGAGCTCAGTTGAATCGAACGAGTAGTCTACTCGACTTGGATCAACATCAAAGTTACCTGGAGAAGTCGGCTTAATCACATCGATTTCAAATTTTTCGGCTTCAATGTCGTCCTGGGTCTTCTCCTCGACTTGAACAGTTGGAGGCTGAGCAATTGCAGCCTTAACTTCGGCTTTTGCAGGAGGTGGAGAATAAGAACTAGAGCCAATGGTATCAGGGTCGATCAAAGCCGGATGACGAGTGGGGTCGGTTAAAGGCGCTTTCTCCAAACGCTCTCCTCCTGCTACTTCGACTCGCTCCCTAGCGAGCTGCTCTTTTCCCCTGGCAAGGGCAGTACGTGCTTCATCATCCAGATAGAGCGCCTCAAGATCTGCCTCTGCATGGCCAGCACCTCCAAACATATCAAGTACGGCCTCCCACACTTCGGCCAAAGTAATCTCATATTTAGGGCCTAAAAATGAGAGACTATGTAACAACCCGCATATTTATCGATTTTATATTTAAATATTTTATCGTTAGTCGGATTTTGGTCCAAAAAACTACTTTTTGCATACGATCAAATTGGGACTCGAAACCACCTCCATTGAGTTCAAAATGACGTTTGCGATCTTTTTGAGTATAAACTTTGATATGTTTGGAGTTAGTGGAATTTTCACCACTTTTTCGCTTATGGCTTTGGTTTGGGTTGAACCCTTTTTGTCACTTACTAACTCAGCCCAACCTTCAACCCTCCTCTTCATAACTTCCTAACACTAAAGCTTCATCAAAAATGGTGGAGGGAATGGGAAATTAAAACTCCAAGCTCAAATTCAATTGCAATCCATCATCTAACTCCAAATTCAAGAAGAAGCCATTGATTCAAGCTTGTGATTGATTCTTGCTTTGCTTTAAGCTTCATCTTCATTGATTTTTGGTGCAAAGGTGAGATTTTTATCTCACATTCTTGTCTATAACTATCTTGGATTGTTAGGAATGAATTCCTATCACTTTAGCATGTACATTTGCATTTGGTTTGGATTGGATTGGCGAAAAACTCCAATTTTCAGTGTTTTTGGTGAATTCCTGGGCTTAGGTCGCTCTGCCTCGATGAGTCTCTGCCTGCATATTTTCGTTAACCCCTTAGGTCGTTTGGCATTTGTTAGGTCATTCGGCATGGAAAAGTCGCACCTACATATAGCTCGCTCCGCCTTAGGTCGTTCGGCAATGGCTCGTTCGCCCCTAGGTTGCTCTGCATTGAAAAACACTCGCCTGCTATATGTCGAGCCTCGTTAGCTCGTAATCCCCTTTGGTCGCTCGGCAAAGAGCGTTCCACGCTAGGTCGCTTGGCAAGGAGCGTTCCACACTAGGTCTCATGCCTAGCTCGTTAGCCTTTAAGTCGCTCGGCCTGTTTATCCTTAGGTCGCGCCACGTTAAGTCGTTCGGCATACTTGGTCGCGCCATCCTTAGGTCGCGCATCGATGGGTCGGCCATGTTAGGTCACCAGACCTAGTTCACTACCACTTAGGTCGCTCGGCCTCACCCCTTAAACCGCTATCACGTTAGGTCGCCAGGCCTAGCTCGCAAGCAATTAGGTCGCTCGGCCTCACTTTCTTAAGTCGCTCGGCCTGCTTGTATTCCTTAGCTCGACCATTCACCTAGTTAGGTCGCTTGACCCCATTCCACCTTAAAGTCGCTCGGCCCTAAATGGTTAGGTCGCTTGGCCTCGTCACTTTCTTAGGTCGCGAGATTAATTAGATCGTTCGGCCTTAGATGGTTAGGTCGCTCGGCATATGCAACCTTGTTAGGTCGCTTCCCCTCATTAGGTCGTACCACTACATACATCCACCTTGTTAGGTCGTTAATGCCTTAACTCGTTTGCCCTTAGGTCGTTAGACCTAAAGTCGTTCTTCCTATATAACTCACACCTGCTATAGGTCGTTCAGTCCTTATAGGTCGCGCCTCATGCTTAGGTCGCTCCCTAGGTCGCTCGGCATGTTATCCTTAGGTCGTTCGACCTATTTTACTTTAGGTCGTTTCTTTGCACTTTAGCTCGGCCTTGTTAGGTCGAATGGGAATTTCTACTTTGATGGTTTTGGAACTGATTTCCTTGGATTTTATTCACGACTTCGAATGTGAATTTCAGTGAATTGTTTTGTTTCTACAATCAATTTTGTGACTTGTCACTTTAAAAATATAAAGGTTTCAATACTAATAGCAAATATCAAAACTCTTTCATCAAACGATTTCAACACTATTTTATTACAAAGCTCTTTTCCTAAACCGTTTTCCAATCTATTAGTATATACAAGCCTTTACCTCATTCGAATGAGAAATCTAATTAAACGGCTTAGCAAAACAAGTGGTATGAAACGCTTGTGTTTACTTCGTCGGTTAATTCTTGGACTTGTTCGATTGAACCTTTTATGACAATTTCCTAGTGAAGATTTACAGTTTGTTCGTAAATATTTAAGTTAAGCTAGTGGTTATGGGACATGAAGCTAAACTCATATATTTACTAGCTTAGTGTAATTGACACTTCTTGATGATCATGACGATCATTTTTTGTGATTTAGACTAGCAATTGTGCGATGTCTCTTTGTCTGCGAGGGAGACTAGACCCCGTTTGTGTGATGTTTATACTCACATATGTGGGGTAGCCCCCCATGGTCTTCGGGCCATTTTAGTGGAGTTTTGACTCATGGTCTTCGGGCCGTTCTTGTGAAAATGGTTAGCAACCATGGAATAGCTTTCCGTCTTGTGATACACGTGTTGGTAAGCTTTCATGCTTCCGTTCTTGTGATAGGCCTCCCCCTTTTTGTGATTTCTGGATTTCGTGTGTTGATTTCTGGAATTTGTGCTTCACCAATTTTCATGATTTTCATTGACAAGTTTTATCAATTTTTGTGCATTGGTGAATTCGTGTGTCATTGTCTTGTTATGAATACAAGCTTAGGGTATGATACCCTATTTTATCTTTGAGAAGATTCTTGTGATATTGATTAATCTCATGTTGATTTTTAATTACATACTTATAGTAGTATGCCATTATGGTTATTACATGTTTATGCCTTATCTTTTATTCTATATCATGTCATCTGATATTTATAGCTAGACTGATCTGTTTATTATTTTCTTATGAAATAATACTCGGGTCAGACCGAGATGTTACAGGAGTTTCTGCTTGACTTCTCTTCTGGGATTACTCTGACTTTTGGCTAACTACTTAGATTAGTAGTTTTTTATTGTATACATTTGAGATATAGACTCCGTGATGTATACTTATTCTTTTGTGTAGCTTGTAGCTACTCTTTTGTATTATCGTGGATCTTTCTGACCACTACTCTGATGTACACTTTCATGTGTTATATATATATATTCATATCTTTTTCCGCCTTTGTGATATGGATGTCTGTGACTTATTTATGTTATGTTTATTTCTATGTTTGCTTCCGAAGATTATATATCCACTATGTGATAGCTTTGAGTTTGTATCGGTATGTCGGATTTCCTCCTTAAATCTATACTATCTGACATATCGGTGCTCGCACAAAGAAATTACATGGATGGTCGCTCCTCAACAGCCTTATTCTCCGTGCTAGTCGACAGCATTACACCGTAGTGTTCTTGGCTAGAGTGGGTATAGAGGTGGGGCGTCACAGCTTGGTATCAGAGCCAAACTTCGGAACAATGTGGAATAACTTAACAAGGATCATCGTCCTAAGTCCACCTTAGGAGTCGTGCTTCAGGATTTAGTTCGAGTCTTCGAACCGATTCATCCTATTTTCTTTATGATTCCTTGTTTTATCTATCAAGATTGCTTGATAGTCATTCTGATAATAACCTTTTTCTTCTTCCTTCTTTCTTAAAGAAGAAGAGATGGTTAGTTCTGGCAGTCCTAGCGCTGGTCAATCCAGTAGTCCTTCTCTGGATGGCGTATTCATGTCTGCCCAACAACTTTTGGATCTTGCTAAGAATCAAAGGTTTATCTGTGCTTTGAGTAAGAACCCCGAAATGGTTTTACCTCTGAAACTTGAAGTTCCTTTCAATCAGCTTGTGGATATCACTCTTCGACATGAAGAAGCTGATAAAGGAATTGATAGTGATATTGGGATTTCCAAGAAGAGGCCTATTAAGTTCAAAAGCCCTTATTCCAATAAGAAGGTGAAGCAACCTACTTTGTTAGCAAAGACTCCAAACTCTATTTATAGAGGATGCTACAATTGTAATTCTAAGGACCACTATGCAAAGGAGTGTCCGGAACCACTCTTTTGTCGTTATTGCAAAAATTCTAGTCATCATATTTCAGTCTGCCCCATACTTCTGAGCAAGAAGAAGGTGGAACCAGAAACTTTAGTAGCCAAGACACATACCCCAAGTCGTAAACAATGCTTCAATTGTGGTTCCACAGACCATTATGTAATTAAGTGCTCGAAACCCCTTTATTGCCTCTATTGCAAAGGATCGGATCATTACTTGTCTACATGTCCCTGTTATCCCGCTTTTTGGTCAAAGCCGGAATATCAAACAAATCGACAAGAAAGGATGGATATCAGGATTGGAAGTCGATTGGAAACAAGGCTGCGATGGATGTCGTCAAAATTTGACCGGGCTCCGATCAGGACGGAATCGATTGGAGATGATGATGAGGACTAGGAGAGGCTACGTTTCAAATTTCAGGTTAATCGGAGTTCATATGAAGGAGATATGGATGGATTACGATGTACAAGGAATGGTTCGAATCGATGTGCTTCGCATCGATCAAGAGGATGGTGGTTCGAATCGATGCGTTTCGTATCGACCATAAAGTAAGGACTTCGAATCGATATCGTTCGTATCGATTGGCACAGGTTCGACTCGATGACAACACACCCAGGTTGTTAAACAAGCATGCGGAGGTTTGTTCGAATCGATACCCTTCGTATCGACCGGCATGGACTTGGATTAGTAGCTTCGTATCGATAAGAAGTCAAGGATTGATGATACATTTCGTATCGATCGTAGCTAGAATTGATACGAAGGAAGGACAGATGCGTATGGATACGAAGGGCTTAGGGACAATGTTCGTATCGATCGTATTCGAGTCGATCGATACGAAGGAAATAGCCGGAGCAACACGAATGGATGGATACGAACGAGTCTCAGTTCGAACCCATGATATGGTTGAATCCCTCGAATCCACTAAGTCACAACAGCTAAAAACTAGGATTCGACCCAATCAACTCGGCATGAAAGTCGGATCGATTCGAAGGAGGCGCACCACGTCATCACAGAAGCGCATGCTTGGATCGATTCGAAGCAATCGATTCGAACGTAATCGATTCGAACAGAGCACTACAACCAGAAAAGCGACCTTGAATCGATCATAACTCGAGATCTACAAGTCCAAATGCTATGAAATTTTCACAGTAGCTTGGGCACATGTCGAAGAATGTTCACACCAAATTTCAGCTTGATTGGACAATTTCTTGATCGATTCGAACATAGCTTCGAATCGATCCCAAAGTGGGCCCGGATTTCCAGAAAGTGGGCATGTGGGCCCCCTCAGATGCCAGAACTGGTCTCCCCTCAATTTAGGTGAAATATCAGCCTCCTACACCTATAAATAGAGCCCCTGGTCATTCAGAAAAAAGGTCGGACAATTTTGAGAGCTAAAGAGTGCCCGGACTCTGCCAGATTTACTCCAGATCACCATTGCTGCCTTAGATTCAGATTATAATCATAAAATCCGTTGTACTACGCGATAGGAAATTGTAATCTTCAAGCATCGATCAATAAAAGATAAAAACTTTGGAGTGGACGTAGGCCGGAGATAGCCGAACCACTATAAATCTCGTGTTTTTGTTCATTATTTCTGGATTGCTGTTTGTTGTTTGTTTAGATCTGAGATTTGTGTTTGAATATTGCTGATTTGTATTCATACACTAGTGCTTTCACAACATTCGGGGTTTGTGACCATTTTTGGCGCAAACACTTTGGTGCTTTCACTGAGAGGAACTAGCACCCGCTACACCAATTCAAAGTTTAGCCTTGAAAGTTTGAAGGATTCGGATTGACGCTACAATGACTCGACAAACAAGACAAAGAGCTGAGAGAAGCCAACAAGGAGGAAGTCAAGAGGCATCCTCCGGAGCTGGAGAAGGACGAGCTTCGATTTACATTACCAGAGACGAAATGGAAGCTATGGCAAATTCATTACATGAAAGGTTGCTGAAGAGTCAACAGGATATGATGCAGACTTTCTTCGAGCAGATGAGAGCTGCAGGAACACAGAACATTGGACCAACTACAGCGACTGCAAATGTGGAACAAGGAACTAGGGTTGCGGAACCCAATGTAGGACTGAATACAGAACCGGAAGGCAATCAACAAGGGCTTGGGGGCAGGCCCGCAGGATCCAACGTAGAAGGACCTTTGGAAGGAGTTCAGCAGGCTAGAGCCAACGTTGCGGCTAATGAGCCACATGAAGAATATGTGCCGGAGTTCCCTCGGGAGCATGGGGGGCAGCCCCTAACAGGCAATGCTGGATTAATGGAAAACATTAGGAAGACTATGCGTGGAGGTTCAACCAATAGAGACTTGGAAGGAGTGAACAGGAGTCCGTTTGCTCGGGAAATTAGGATAGCTCAGAATCCACCTAAGTTCAAGTTACCTAGCGTGGAAGTATATAATGGAAAGGCTGACCCGACTGATCACCTGATGAGATACACTAGACACATGGAAGTGCTGGGGGCATCGGAGGAAGTGATGGCCAGATGTTTACCTTTATACTTGACAGACCTAGCGGCAATGTGGTTTAGGCAGCTGGAGGAAGGATCTATCAGGAATTGGAGGGAATTGGTGGACAGGTTTTTGGGACAGTTTCGGGTTCATATCAAAAGACCTAAGAACGTGATGATGTTAACATCGGTAAAGCAAAGAACGGATGAATCGCTTAGAGCATTTTTAACTCGATTTAATGCGGCGGTTTCTTCGGTGGATCGGCCGGATCCATCGATGGTTTTGATGGCGGCAGTGTCGGGAGTCAGAGAGGATTCAGATTTTAAGGTATCTTTAGTACGAGACCCACCACTGGATCTCGGGGAATTCTTTCACGAAGCTGAAAGATTTCTTCGGCAAGAAGACGCATGTATGGATTTAAAGCTAAAGGAGGTGAATGTGACCGGGGGTGGAGGACCATCCGACGGAAGCTCAGATAAAGATAAAGGAAAAAGGAAGCTGGACGAAAACTCTGAAAAAGCTAGGAAACGATGGAAGGATCCAAGGTTTTCCACATACACAGAATTAAACGAGACACTAGAGCGGATATACATGGAAACTCGGAATCGCCTTCCTTACCGGAGGCCGGCTAGGAGAGAACCATCCGAGCGGGAGAGGGCATCAGGAAAGCATTGTCTCTTCCACGATTTGGACGGGCATGATACCAATAGCTACAGGCACCTAAAGGACATAATTGAGGAGCATGTGAGGAATGGATAGTTGAGGCAGTATGTTGGGGCTCGGAATGCAGCGGTGGAGAAGGAGCAACCACCGTCTACCTCAAACCATGAGGATATGAGGCACAGGAATAATGGTCGATTGGTCATCAATTGATCAGGATAATATGAAATAAGTAACAAACCATTGGCGAGCAACCGAGTCATTTACACATGTATGGGGACGGAGATAGCCCCTAGGCATGCTCTGAGTGATGATAAACCGCAAAGCCATGGTTTGCGAAATCTGTCTTTTGTTTTTGGATTGGACACTTAGTTTTCTGGTTTGGTTTTTGGAGTTTGGATTGAACTCCTGATTTTGCTTGTTTTTCTGGTTTTGGCATTCATTCGGATGATTGTTCTCCGTTTTGGATGTTGGTTTGGATTTCTGATTTTCGGATTTGATTTGGATTTTGGATTGGATTTTGATTGGATTCTTTTTAGTTTTTGATAAACGGTCGTCGAGTATGGACTATGCTCGGCAAGGGTCCGGAGAGACCAGGGTTCGGCCTAGGATTTAGGCCCTATATCATCGGTTATCATTTCAGGTCGTCGAGTATGGACTATGCTCGGCAAGGGTCCGGAGTGACCAGGATTCGGCCTAGGACTTAAGCCCCCTACTATCGATTATTGTTTCAGGTCGTTGAATATGGACTATGCTCAACAAGGGTCCGGAGCGATCAGGATTCGGCTTAGGACTTAAGCCATGGCATTACTTACATCCAGGGACACTGGACCACGATCGTCAGGTGTGGATTGCGCTTGGCAAGAACTCGGAGAGGTTAGCTCAACGTCCAGGGACACTGGACCACGGTCGTCAGGTGTGGATTGCGCTTGGCAAGAACCCGGAAATGTTAGCTCAACGTCCAGGGACACTAGACCACGGTCGTCAGGTGTGGATTGCGCTTGGCAAGAACCCGGAGAGGTTAGATCAACGTCCAGGGACACTGGACCATGGTCGTCGAGTGTGGATTGCGCTTGGCAAGAGCCCAGAGAGGTTATGGATTTGGATAACGACCCGGAGAGGTCCGGGGTTCGGCTGTTGGCTATTGGATAAGAATGGATCAAAGGCTCGATCTTCGAGTTCGGATGGACATGGGATTGGCTATGGACTTTGGATATCGGATACGGAATTATACAAAACACGCCTTCTTATCACAAGGCATGTTTTGGGGGGCAAATGTTATCCCGCTTTTTGGTCAAAGCCGGAATATCAAACAAATCGACAAGAAAGGATGGATATCAGGATTGGAAGTCGATTGGAAACAAGGCTGCGATGGATGTCGTCAAAATTTGACCGGGCTCCGATCAGGATGGAATCGATTGGAGATGATGATGAGGACTAGGAGAGGCTACGTTTCAAATTTCAGGTTAATCGGAGTTCATATGAAGGAGATATGGATGGATTACGATGTACAGGGAATGGTTCGAATCGATGTGCTTCGCATCGATCAAGAGGATGGTGGTTCGAATCGATGCGTTTCGTATCGACCATAAAGTAAGGACTTCGAATCGATACCGTTCGTATCGATTGGCACAGGTTCGACTCGATGACAACACACCCAGGTTGTTAAACAAGCATGCGGAGGTTTGTTCGAATTGATACCCTTCGTATCGACCGGCATGGACTTGGATTAGTAGCTTCGTATCGATAAGAAGGCAAGGATTGATGATACATTTCGTATCGATCGTAGCTAGAATTGATACGAAGGAAGGATAGATGCGTATGGATACGAAGGACTTAGGGACAATGTTCGTATCGATCGTATTCGAGTCGATCGATACGAAGGAAATAGCCGGAGCAACACGAATGGATGGATACGAATGAGTCTCAGTTCGAACCCATGATATGGTTGAATCCCTCGAATCCACTAAGTCACAACAGCTAAAAACTAGGATTCGACCCAATCAACTCGGCATGAAAGTCGGATCGATTCGAAGGAGGCGCACCACGTCATCACAGAAGCGCATGCTTGGATCGATTCGAAGCAATCGATTCGAACGTAATCGATTCGAACAGAGCACTGCAACCAGAAAAGCGACCTTGAATCGATCATAACTCGAGATCTACAAGTCCAAATGCTATGAAATTTTCATAGTAGCTTGGGCACATGTCGAAGAATGTTCACACCAAATTTCAGCTTGATTGGACAATTTCTTGATCGATTCGAACATAGCTTCGAATCGATCCCAAAGTGGGCCCGGATTTCTAGAAAGCGGGCATGTGGGCCCCCTCACGTGCCAGAACTGGTCTCCCCTCAATTTAGGCGAAATATCAGCCTCCTACACCTATAAATAGAGCCCCTGGTCATTCAGAAAAAAGGTCGGACAATTTTGAGAGCTAAAGAGCGCCCGGACTCTGCCAGATTTACTCCAGATCACCATTGCTGCCTTAGATTCAGATTATAATCATAAAATCCGTTGTACTACGCGATAGGAAATTGTAATCTTCAAGCATCGATCAATAAAAGATAAAAACTTTGGAGTGGACGTAGGCCGGAGATAGCCGAACCACTATAAATCTCGTGTTTTTGTTCATTATTTCTGGATTGCTGTTTGTTGTTTGTTTAGATCTGAGATTTGTGTTTGAATATTGCTGATTTGTATTCATACACTGGTGCTTTCACAACATTCGGGGTTTGTGACCATTTTTGGCGCAAACAGTCCCAAACTTCAAAGCAAGAGAAAAAGGGAAGCTGCAAACCCCTAGCAACTCTTCTCTTAGTCAAGGTATTTCTTATTCAATGCTTGATTTCATTTTTTTGTGATTATCCAATTCGAGTTCTTTTTGATATGGGTTCATCTCATCATTTTTATATCAAAAGAACTTGTTGATTCTCTTTCTTTTTATATTTTGGGCTTAATGACTTCTTTGAGGATTGCGAATCCGGATTAGTGGATCCACAACACTCAATTTGCTTTTTATCGATGTCGAAATTATTTCATGCGATTTTTCTTTCCGAACCGATTTGCATATTATGCGTTGCTTAGGCTTCGGAATTGATTTGCGTGAAAGGGCTGGCTTAATCATTTTGAAGCCCATATCCTATGTTTCCGAATGGACTATTCATTTTCGACATTTTCAATCTATTAAGCAGATTTATATTTTTCCTTTGTAATTTCGATTCCAAATTGATGGCATCATTTTATTCTTTAAGCTCACATGATGAGTAAAGAGTTATTTCTCTCAAGTGGGTAGTTGTGAATTTTCCAGAATCTTTGAGCTTATCTTAGGATCATCACCTAAGCAATCTTTTGAGAGGTGGGGTGTCACAGCTTGCTACCAGTTTGACCTTACCATCGGTTTTTATTAGCTACGAGTTGCGGGAGTTAGCATTCCACTTACCATATTTCGCACTCGTTATGATTTTTATGAATGACTATTTATGTCATTCGGTTTATTCAGCTTATTTCATCCATTTTATAAATAGAGTATTCTATGAATATCTCGATAATTCCATTCTTGTATTTATTAATTTTGGATGAAAATAGAAATTTAAAATTCTTCAAATCTTTATCATAATATTTATTTATAAGTACAATTTGATTTTAATCTTAAACGAGCAAAGAATATTCTCAAAACTTTTAAGAGATATTTTCATCATATAGAAGATGATTTTGTGTTGTATTGCCCATTTAGTGTTTTAAGAATTCTGGTCGATGCGCTTGATCAACGTTATCGATAGGGATTTCCTAAACGCTTTGATGAGACAGTCAGACACAATAAATTGACTTGTAAAATGTAAATCTTTCTATAAAGGTAATTGTGATTTTGAAAGTTTTAGCTTTTCGGGAAAGAAGATTTAAATTCTTTCTTTTCGATACTCTTATTCTTGTGATTCCCGAAGGGAACCAAAACTTTATCTTTAGTACCAATGCTAATCGTAATTGGTATGGATGCCATTCTCTTGCAAAAGAGAACGTGCAATCACTTGTACTTCTAAAATCATAAAAGCCGATGGAGACTAGGTATGTCACTTATGATCTGGTGCTCACGGCTATTGTTTTTGCTTTCAAAGTTTGGCATCATCATCTTGGGGGAGAAATTGTTCTCCACCTCAATTAGAACTCATTGGGATATCTATTTTCTCATAAGGAACTTAATTTGTGTCAACCACGTTGGCTCGAATTCCTTGCAACTTATGATCTTAATATCCTTTATACCCCGGAAAGGGAAATCGTGTTGCCAATGCACTTAGTCGCAAGCGACAAGCGGTTGTTTTCATGATGATATCCGAATGGAAGGATCTCGAGGTTTTATCCACTTGTGAAATTCGAGATCGTGTTTTCCCATTCATGTTCATCTTATGTAGCCTTGAGGCTCATCCTTCTCTTTTAGACCGCATTCTTGAAGCTTGGCGGCATTCGAAAATTTGGTAGACTTATCGTACCAAATATTAGTGATCTTCGTCAAGATATTCTAGAAGATTCTCATCGTTCTAAATTTATCATTCATCCCGGCAGTAGTGAATGTACGCAGATGTGAAGCGACTTTATTATTGGGAGTGAATGAAATCTGATATTGCTAACTTTGTTAAGTGTTGCATGACTTGCCAACTTGTTAAGGCCGAACAACAAAGGCCTGGTGGGTTATTGCAACCTTTAGAAATTCCAATTGGGAAATGGGACCAAATTTCCATGGGTTTTAGTGATGGCCTTTCCTGTTCTTGTTCGGGTCATGATAGCTTATAGGTGATAGTTGATAGACTTACTATATCCACCCATTTTATTCCCGTTCGGTCTAACCGAACCGTTCCTCTTTTGGCCAAACTCTTTATCAAGGAAATCGTTAAATTGCATGGTGTCCCTACTTCTATTGTTAGCGATCGTGATCCATTGTTTAATAGTGGATTTTGGAAAAGTCTCTGAGATTTTAGCACCGCTTATCACCCTAGTCCGATGGACAAACCGAGCGTGTGAATCAAACTCTTGAAGATCTTCTTCATGCCTGTGTGTTTGATTTCGATGGAAGTTGGGAAGATCATATTTCTCTCATCGAGTTTTCCTATAATAATAGCTTTCGATCTTGTACTGGTATGGCACCTTTCGAGGCACTCTATGGAAGGCCATGCCGATCTCCTTCTTGTTGGCTTGAGGCCGGTGAGAAGCTGGTTTTAGGTCCAGATTTTATTCATGTTTCACCTATTAAGGGTGTTTACGTTTCAGTCGATCGGGAAAAATTGGCGCCTCAATATATTAGCCATTTCCTATCACCGAGCGTATGAATTCCATGGCTTATCGCCTTTCATTATCGGCTCAGTTTTCTGCCATGCATGACGTGTTTCACGTTTCTCAATTACGGAAGTGCCTTCGGGATTCCGATTCTATTCTTGAGACCGGTGTTGTGGAAGAGATTGAAGTTTCGCCTAATTTAACTTATGAGCAGCATCCTATTCGAATTATTGCTTCAGAGGTCAAACGACTTCGAAATAAAGATGTTCCGCTTGTTAAAGTTCAATGGTCCTCAAATCCTAAGGATTGCTCTTGGGAATCTAGAGAATTCATCGAGCTTACACATCCGGACTTACTTTCTCATGCTCTTTAAGGTGAACTTCTTATTTCAAATTTCTTTTGTGTTAATATGCTTTTATGGTTGTTACTTTTTATTTTTCATCTTATATATTGCGAGGACGCAATTTCTTTAAGGAGGGGAGTCTGTAACAACCCGCATATTTATCGATTTTATATTTAAATATTTTATCGTTAATCGGATTTTGGTCCAAAAAGCTACTTTTTGCATACGATCGAATTGGGACTCGAAACCACCTCCATTGAGTTCAAAATGATGTTTGCGATCTTTTTGAGTATAAACTTTGATATGTTTAGAGTTAGTGGAATTTTCGCCACTTTTTCGCTTATGGCTTTGGTTTGGGCTGAACCCTTTTTGGCACTTACTAACTCAGCCCAACCTTCACCCCTCCTCTTCATAACTTCCTAACACTAAAGCTTCATAAAAAATGGTGGAGGGAATGGGAAATTAAAACTCCAAGTTAAAATTCAAATGCAATCCATCATCTAACTCCAAATTCAAGAAGAAGCCATTGATTCAAGCTTGTGATTGATTCTTGCTTTGCTTTAAGCTTCATCTTCATTGATTTTTGGTGCAAAGGTGAGATTTTTATCTCACATTCTTGTCTATAACTATCTTGGATTGTTGGGAATGAATTCATATCACTTTAGCATGTACATTTGTATTTGGTTTGGATTGGATTGGCGAAAAACTCCAATTTTCAGTGTTTTTGGTGAATTCCTGGGCATAGGTCGCTCTGCCTCGATGAGTCTCTGCCTGCATATTTTTGTTAACCCCTTAGGTCGTTCGACGTGGAAAAGTCGCACCTTCATATAGCTCGCTCCGCCTTAGGTCGTTCGGCAATGGCTCGTTCGCCCCTAGGTCGCTCGGCATTGAAAAACACTCGCCTGCTATATGTCGTGCCTCGTTAGCTCGTAATCCCCTTAGGTCGCTCGGCAAAGAGCGTTCCACGCTAGGTCGCTCGGCAAGGAGCATTCCACACTAGGTCGCATGCCTAGCTCGTTAGCCTTTAAGTCGCTCGGCCTGTATATCCTTAGGTCGCGCCACGTTAAGTCGTTCGGCATACTTGGTCGTGCCATCCTTAGGTCATGCATCGATGGGTCGGCCATGTTAGGTCGCCAGGCCTAGTTCACTACCACTTAGGTCGCTCGGCCTCACCCCTTAAACCGCTATCACGTTATGTCGCCAGGCCTAGCTCGCAAGCAATTAGGTCGCTCGGCCTCACTTTCTTAAGTCGCTCGGCCTGCTTGTATTCCTTAGCTCGACCATTCACCTAGTTAGGTCGCTTGACCCCATTCCACCTTAAAGTCGCTCGGCCCTAAATGGTTAGGTCGCTTGGCCTCGTCACTTTCTTAGGTCGCGAGATTAATTAGGTCGTTCGGCCTTAGATGGTTAGGTCGCTCGGCATATGCAACCTTGTTAGGTCACTTCCCATCATTAGGTCGTACCACTACATACATCCACCTTGTTAGGCCGTTAATGCCTTAACTCGTTCGCCCTTAGGTCGTTAGACCTGAAGTCGTTCTTCCTATATAACTCACACCTGCTATAGGTCGTTGAGTCCTTATAGGTCGCGCCTCATGCTTAGGTCGCTCCCTAGGTCGCTCGGCATGTTATCCTTAGGTCGTTCGACCTATTTTACTTTAGGTCGTTCCTTTGCACTTTAGCTCGGCCTTGTTAGGTCGCATGGGTATTTCTACTTTGATGGTTTTGGAACTGATTTCCTTGGATTTTATTCACGACTTCGAATGTGAATTTTAGTGAATTGTTTTGTTTCTACAATCAATTTTGTGACTTGTCACTTTAAAAATATAAAGGTTTCAATACTAATAGCAAATATCAAAACTCTTTCATCAAACGATTTCAACACTATTTTATTACAAAGCTCTTTTCCTAAACCGTTTTCCAATATATTAGTATATACAAGCCTTTACCTCATTCGGATGAGAAATCTAATTAAACGGCTTAGCAAAACAAGTGGTATGAAACGCTTGCGTTTACTTCGTCGGTTAATTCTTGGACTTGTTCGATTGAACCTTTTGTGACAATTTCCTAGTGAAGATTTACAGTTTGTTCGTAAATATTTGAGTTAAGCTAGTGGTTATGGGACATGAAGCTAAACTCATATATTTACTAGCTTAGTGTAATTGACACTTCTTGATGATCATGACGATCATTTTTTGTGATTTAGACTAGCAATTGTGCGATGTCTCTTTGTCTGCGAGGGAGACTAGACCCCGTTTGTGTGATGTTTCTACTCACATATGTGGGGTAGCGCCCCATGGTCTTCGGGCCATTTTAATGGAGTTTTGACTCATGGTCTTCGGGCCGTTCTTGTGAAAATGGTTAGCAACCATGGAATAGCTTTCCGTCTTGTGATACACGTGTTGGTAAGCTTTCATGCTTCCGTTCTTGTGATAGGCCTCCCCTTTTTTGTGATTTCTGGATTTCGTGTGTTGATTTCTGGAATTTGTGCTTCACCAATTTTCATGATTTTCATTGATAAGTTTTATCAATTTTTATGCATTGGTGAATTCGTGTGTCATTGTCTTGTTATGAATACAAGCTTAGGGTATGATACCCTATTTTATCTTTGAGAAGATTCTTGTGATATTGATTAATCTCATGTTGATTTTCAATTACATACTTATAGTAGTATGCCATTATGGTTATTACATGTTTATGCCTTATCTTTTATTCTATATCATGTCATCTGATATTTATAGCTAGACTGATCTGTTTATTATTTTCTTATGAAATAATACTCGGGTCAGACCGAGATGTTACAGGAGTTTCTGCTTGACTTCTCTTCTGGGATTACTCTGACTTTTGGCTAACTACTTAGATTAGTAGTTTTTTATTGTATACATTTGAGATATAGACTCCGTGATGTATACTTATTCTTTTGTGTAGCTTGTAGCTACTCTTTTGTATTATCGTGGATCTTTCTGACCACTACTCTGATGTACACTTTCATGTGTTATATATATATATTCATATCTTTTTCCGCCTTTGTGATATGGATGTCTGTGACTTATTTATGTTATGTTTATTTCTATGTTTGCTTCCGAAGATTATATATATCCACTATGTGATAGCTTTGAGTTTGTATCGGTATGTCGGATTTCCTCCTTAAATCTATACTATCTGACATATCGGTGCTCGCACAAAGAAATTACATGGATGGTCGCTCCTCAACAGCCTTATTCTCCGTGCTAGTCGACAGCATTACACCGTAGTGTTCTTGGCTAGCGTGGATATAGAGGTGGGGCGTCACAGACTACCACGCCCCAGGACGTTGTGCAAGTAAAACTCGAATAAAGTAGAACTGATATTGGCTTTAGTTGCCTCATGAGATTCTTCGGTTGCAACTTGGCCGGCAACTGCCTCATCACGCTCTTTTTCTACTTTTGAAAGTTGAGCTTTTAACCTTTCAATCTCCATGTCTTGGGAGTTAACTCTTTCCCGCAGCTGAATGGTATCCTTGCGGTATTTTTCAATTACATGCCGCTCTGCCTCAAGTTTCGTTTCGGCATCTCTTTGGCTGGCATGGGCATCTCTTACTTGCCTTTGAAGTACCTCTTCCTTTTGAGTAAAAGAAGTGGAAGAGGTGGCAAGATCTTCCTTGAGTTTCTTAACTTCAGACTCAAGTCTCGCATTATCATCAGCGATGCTCGTCATTTCTGCATCATGTTGCTTAAGAACTTTCTTCCATTCAGAATGATCATTTTCCATAGTTAACATGGCTTCGAGATTCATATGATTAACCCTTTAAAGCTCGTCAACCAGCTTTTGCCATCCAGACATTCTCTCGATGTCAAGCTTAACAGCATCGAGATTCCTTAGCATGGCCTGCTTATCGATGGGAACCAAATCCAAGTCAAAGCGCACTCCTTTTAAACACAATTTGGGAATCGGCTTTGAAGTGTAGGTGGGGCATCCCTGACTTGATACCGAGGCCTGTTTATAATTGTCTGAATGTCGGTTTTCTCGAGAGCAGGAGAACCGGAGGGGATGTCAAGAGGGAGAGGAGCAGTGGTCTTTTCAGAAATTGCAGACATCGGTTTTTCGCTAAGTTTGGCCCGTTTGCTCGGATCTTCAGCAACAAGACTTTTCCCTTTAACATCATAAGATTTTCTCTTGTGGGAGTCATCATCCCTTCTTCTTTGCCACTCCTCATAAGTTTGTCTTTCACGAGCTTTTCTGGCAGCTCTTTCTTCATCGGATTCCCTCGGGGCAGGAAGATAGCTCCTGGGATCGTAAGAATAGCGTCTCCTGTAGCGCTAAAAGTCGTCGTAGTACGAGCTACTGTGCCCCATCAGAGAACCTGAAAGTGAAAAAGACAAGTCTTAAAAATCTTCGAAGTAAAGAAGCTAAGTGCGTATAAGTGCCAAAAATCCTAAGTGTGTGTGATGTGCAACCTACGTGCGTCAAACTACAAACCACTCTTTGGTTGGGGAGTGATGACAGATTTTGAAGCAGGAGTCAACTTTTGGGCTGATGAAGTTTACTGCAAGGCAGATGTTACCTCAACTACGGGAGATGTAACTTTAGTTGTGGAATTGTCGTCTTTGAAGAGCTCCTGTGAAGTAATCATTAAATCACTCAATCCCTCAAAAGTGTCGTCACCATCAAGCTTAGCGGGACTCTTTCTCTCAACTCCTTTATCATCAGCTTTCTCGGAGTGTTGAGGAGGTTCTTCTTCTTCGGTTACCGGGGAGAGTGTGAGCTTGCCAGATGACCCCGCGACATCGGCGGGGGTGGAACATTTCACTAACGAAGCCTCTGTGTCAAGTTCCTTCGATACGACTTCCTCGGTAGAAACCGGGGCAACTAATGTTTCAGTCTCGGAACTAGAAACTTCGTGAATCTGAGTAGATCGAGAGGGGTGTAAAAGTCCGAACTGATGCAAAAACTCATCTTTCAACAAAAAATTAATGCTTCTCTCTTCAGCAGCCACAGCACTTAATGTTTCGAAGGTTGGCTTGTGGCTGGGATCTCTAAGCGGAGGAGGAAGTGCTACAAAAAGTAAAGATTGAAGTTAAGTACTTGGCAACTCGAGTTCAAGAAATTCAGAAAAATGAAGTGAGCGGAAACAAGCAATCTTACTTCCGATTCTCCAAACGGCATAGAACTTTGGGGGGCAGCGAACGAAGAAGAATTGACTTAAAAATCCGTGTACACTCTCAGGCAAGTCTAGAATCAGTCTCCGGTTCTGCGCGCCCCTCACAAGTATAATAGAGGGATGGTCTTTATTCTTTGCGAATGTGCACAAGTAGTAGATCTCTTCAAATCTTGGAAGAGGATTGAGCGTTCTCCTGAACAGCACACACAACCCCATCAAGATGGCATAACCATTGTGGTGTAGCTGGAAGGGAGAGATAGTCAATCGAAGAAGAAGCTGTCGAAGAAAATCATTAAAGGGAGGAATAGCTCCACTTAAGCACATCTGACGATTAACTACGACAAAACTGTGAGGTGGCCTATCAACAATATCATTTGTCCCAGGAAGCTGAGCATCTGCTTCAGCAATGCCGAATTGAATGCACAATTGACTGAAAGCTCTATGGTTCAAGGTGGTTGAAGTTCTTTCCGGAGGATCATCCAACGGATTAGCAATTGGAAAAAACTCCCCAGCTTGTCCTATTCCTTCTTGTTGGGAAGTCATTCTACACAAGGAACTGGATATTCAAATATGAAGGTGCACGTTTCCTAAAAGTGTGAAGTGTTTTGCAAAACTAGTAAGATGACAAGCAAATATAACTGGAATCAAATTAGTTGACATGTGTCGATTATAGAGTTTCAGGGCTTGTTATTTTAAGTCCAAGTACAGTGTTGATGCAAACAAATCAGCTTTAGTTGATTATTTTAGCTTTGCTTTAATACTTCACTTGAATTTGTTGATTCACAACATTTCATTCATAGAGTTCATTTAAGTTGATTATTCTTTATCGACTAATCTGTCATTCGATGTGGACAATCAATGGCAGTATATTCGCCCTAGTTTTCTGCAAATGTTATGTTTAACAGGTTGTTAGATTAAAAGTTAGTGTAATCTGTAAAGAAGTGCAACAGAGTTCAAACAATTCCAAGTTCAAACAATTCAAAGTTCAAGCAAGTTCTTTCAAGATTGTACAAATGTTTCAAATTTTGTTCATCTCTTAGGTCGTCCAGCGACCTAGCATAGGTCGGAACTTTTTTAGGTCGCACTGTGCAAGTCAAAGAGTTCAAGGCTTCAGGTCAAGATAATGTAAATTTGTCTAAGTGTTAGCTCGGCCGCAACCTAAAACCTATGCCGCAAAAAGTTAGGTCGTTCAGCTTTCTTTAGGTCGCAAGGATCCTTAGGTCGCGAGCGTTCTTAGGTCGCTCAGATCCACTAAAATCGCTAACTTATTCTCCACTCAACAGCTCGCTATCTCGTTAGCTCGCAAACTCGATAACCCATTATCACCTCTCACAATGAAATCCATCACTCTCTCAATGAAATTGATCACTCCCTCAGTGAAGTCTGTTACCTCTCCATACCACTAAATCACCCTAAACCAATTCAAATCATCTCAGATTTGTAATTCGTCCAACATCTTGCTGTGTTCTCGTGCATCACAACAACGACATAGCTAATGGCAATCAAAACCGACCGCAACATGACTCAAGGAAAAAATGAAGCACGGCGTATGAAATTGGTCTGGGGTTTGAAGATTGGAATTCGTGGTTCGATGGTGATCATGGGATGAATAAAGATCGAGTTTACTTACGCAATATGATGGTAAAGATGAATTGATGACTGGATGGGTTGAATTCGCCTTTGGAAGCTCGAAGATTTGTTAATGGTAGAGCGGGAAATCGAAGCAGTTAAGTGAGGAAGAAGCAGCGACCTAGCAGTTTATATGGGGCAAAGAGAAGAAGGCGAATGGGCACGCGAGTTAGCACATGTTTTAGGTCGCTCACGACCTAGCAGAGTTAAATCGAAGCACGACCTATGACATAGGCCTGTACTTCGAGGGGCAAGTGTTAACACCTCTTTTTGAAGCGACCTAAAATTCCAGCGACCTAACGACCTAAAACTCCAGCGACCTAACGACCTAAAATTCCAGCGACCTAACGACCTAAAACTCCAGCGACCTAACGACCTAAAACTCCAGCGACCTAACGACCTAGAGGATGGAGCGACCTAAAAGTACTAACGACCTAAAGCTCTAGCGACCTAACATCACAAAGCAACCTAGCGACTTAAAGATGGAATAGTTCAACGACCTAAATTATAGGTCGAGCCAGCTTAAGTCGCTCCACCAAGATATCTCAACACAGTTAAGTCGTCGACTACTCCCTAGGTCGCTCCCGACCTACAACTTACCACCTCGATTCAAACAGATCAAGTGCACCCCTGTTAAGCCTCAAACCATGCCCACTAGGTCGCCCACGACCTACGACCTACCCTTAGATCGCTCACGACCTACGACCTAACTCCAGATTCTCCCTATAAATACCCCACCTACTCCAACTGAAGGAGGACTTTTGGCTCACTTCTGGAACGCCTATACTCTGCTGTTTTCTCGACTCATCCGACACTTCAAACACCAAAGACGCTTCAACGAACTTCAAGAGGAGATCTAAAACATCCGACATGGATTCAAAGAGCTCTCTTACGTCAAAGTTCTAGCTACTCGTCTCAAGTGTGTTGAAATCATATTGTAATCGAAGAATTGTTGTAAAAGTTGTAATCGAATCAGCAATAAAGAAGATAAAGTGGACGTAGGCTTAATTTCGAGCCGAACCACTATAAAACTGCTGTCTCTTTACTTTTCTGCTATTTTCTGCTTATTTCTAGTTCCCGTACCAACGGGTGGTGCTTTCACATTACTAATACTCACAACGGGGTGTTAGCGTCGATTTTTACTTTAACAATATATATAGGGGGCGGTAGACATACAAAAGGAGGATGTGTCCCTTTGCCAGCGCTATTGGAACTCAAAAGTGGAAAAGAATTATAGGGATACGATGTCTACCATAAGAAAAACTAGGAAGAAGCCAAGCTGGATGGGCGCCAACGTCTGGGATGCTAGGGTCGCATGGTAGAGTAGCGACGAATTCAAGGTAAGTCTATCAAATATCACCTTAATTTATTCAGTACAGAATACATAATTTATACCTCTAAAATATAATCTTAATCTTTAATTTGCAGGCGGAGTCGGACAGGAACTCTGCGAACAAGCAGAAAAATCCAATCACACACCTTGGTGGCTCGAAATCATTTCAGCACCATCGCGAAGACCTGGTAAATTGATTAATTGCAATTACGAACAGTTATTACATTTTTAGTATAAATTTGTATGAGCAACAATAATATACACCAATTATTGCAGGAAAGAGCGTGTGGGGATCCCGTCTCATATATGAAGGTGTTTGAGCATACCCATGTCGTCAGGTAGAAAAACGACGATGGATCAGTGTTGTATGCCTGACATGAGGATGATAAAGTATACGCCACACATGTAAATATATTTTAAGTTATAAGTTATTAATAATGATCATTTTAGTTAATTAGTTATAAAATATTATAATAATGTCATGTAATATTTATTTGTATTTAATTTTGCATTGTAGGAAAAATATATGCAAGCACGTTCGTAGATGCTTGAGCATTCGGGACGGGAGCAGTTGACCACTAATAAGGAGGACGCGATCTTTGACTCTGTTATGGACCCGACCCAGAGAAATAAGCGCTACTGCTACGGCAATCAATCAGTAATTTATAAAAATTAACTACATTGTAAAATTTGCTTAATTTTTATAAATGTTACGTAATAACTTAAACATATTTCGACTTGTTCTGTAGGCACGGGCATCACAAAGGGCTTACCGAAGGGCTCGGGAAAACGCAGAGATTAATACGCTTCGATAGCAGATTGCACAGCTGTAAGAGCAGGACCGCCTCCGAGCAGTGCAAATGGAGCAACTGAACCAGCGTTTGGCCGAGTATGTGGAGCGTCATAGAGCATTCCCTTCGTCCGGTGGTTTCGGAGCTGATGATGAGTCATAAGGTACGATTTGCAGTTTGTTTCCTGAAGATTTGACTAGGCAACTAGTACTCGGCATCCAGCGGAACTGGCATCGGAGAATGTTCGGCATCAAGGAGTACTTGGCGTAGTACTCGGCATCCCAGTGGAACTCGGCATCAGAGAGTGTTCGGCATCTAGGAGTACTCGACAAAGTACTCGGCATCCATTGTACTCGACATCAGGTAGCACTCGGCATCTCATAGTACTCGGCGTAGTGCTCGGCATCCATGGTACTCGGCATCCATGGTACCCGTCATCAAGGAGTACTCGGCGTAGTACTCGGCATCCAGTGGTACTCGGCGTTAGAAGACGTTCGGCGTATATAACTACTCTACATGGCAGCATCGTTCGGCCAAAGGATCGTTCGGTTAAGAAGCGTCGTTCAGCCAGAAGGCACGTTCGGCTTCGACTGACAACTATTCTGTACTTCCCACCCATCAAACGTACCGTTCGGCATTGAGAAGGTGGTTCGGCGTCAATGTGTTCGGTCTACTTGGTTCGGCATACAGCGACCACTACACTTGGGCTAGAGTGTTCGGCCACCAAGCCCACCTGGGTAGTCCAGCCCATATTTGTCTATAAATAGAGGGGTAGGGTCACAGTGAAAAAGGACCTTTTTTGGGAGAACAATGGGGAGACTCTGCCACTTTCAAGACTGATTATTTCCAGTTCAAACTTGTATTCAAGTCATGAATATATGGATTGTATCTGTATTCAACTACTTGTGAAAGAAATAAAGATCAAAACTCAAAGTGGATGTAGGCAGTTACGCTGAACCACTATAAATCCGATGTTCTTACTTTCTGCATTTAAATTAGCATATTCTTCCTTGTTTAATTTAACTTCATCACTTACATCTCTACACAATCTTTCTCAACGAGGTTAGTGACTAATTTTGGTGCTAACACTTTGGTGCTTTCACTGAGAGTTGAATTCTCAGCTTGATTGGATCTCATCGTCTACTAGTGGATTTCCATATTCGCGAGATAGATCCAGTTGTTTACTAGAAAACTTCCTATTCTACTCAAATTTAAAAGAAATCTAAGGGAAGCTGATAGTCGTAGATTGGATTCACTGATGTACGCAAGATCTGGGGATTAGACGTTGAAGTTTGCACTCAAGTCGAATGAAGGCCGACCCTCCTCTGAAGGCAATTCGGCCGATCACTCCAGAAAAGGCTTATGCCGAACGCTCCAGAAAAGGCGTATGCCGAACGCTCCAGAAAAGGCGTATGCCGAACGCTCCAGAAAAGGCGTATCCCGAACGCTCCAGAAAAGGCGTATGCCGAACGCTCCAGAAAAGGCGTATGCCGAACGCTCCAGAAAATGCGTATGCCGAACGCTCCAGAAAAGGCGTAGGCCGAACGCTCTTCCAGGCCGACCATACCTCTAGGTCGAACGCTCTTCCAGGCCGAACATACCTCTAGGCCAAACTCCCTTCCAGGCCGAACATACCTCTAGGCCGAACGCCCTTCCAGGCCGAACATACCTCTAGGCCGAACGCCTCTGTAATGCCGAACGGTAGTGTATGCCGAACGACTCGGTTGTGCCGAACAAGAATGAATGCCGAACAGTGTGAATGCCGAACACGTGTGGAATGCCGAACAGTGTGGATGCCGAACAGCTTTGGCCGAACCACTTCTGGACGATCCACTTTGGACAAACAGCCTTGGCCGAACAGCTTTGGCCGAACCACTCCAGGCCGATCCACTTTGGACAAACAGCCTTGGCCGAACAGCTTTGGCCGAACCACTTCTAGACGATCCACTTTGGACAAACAGCCTTGGCCGAACAGCTTTGGCCGAACCACTCCAGGCCGATCCACTCTGCCGAACAGCCTTGGCCGAACAGCTTTGGCCGAACCACTCCAGGCCGATTCACTCTGCCGAACAGCTTTGGCTGAGCCACATGCCAACACCGAATGCCCCAATGCTGAACGATACTTCTGTATGCCGAACGGTACTTCTGTGCCGAACGAAGTATCCAGACCGATCCATGCACTGTATACCAATCTCTCTCTCACAAAACAACCTGACTGGTCCTATACAAAAAGTATATGGATCGGGTACGACCCAAATTTTCAAAAAAGAGGCTAAAAAAAATTTCGGGGGGAACCCCCCCGAACCCTAGCCGCAGCGCAGTGCCTCCGTATAGTGAATTCAAAACTCAACTTAATAAAGGAACATTCTATCCACTTCCTTGACATCCCATGATCGACCAGGGCATAGAGGATCTAGCGGCAGCTTATGAACGGCATCAAGGGAACGAACAAGCAACCACTATTCAAGCGGTACTCCCAAAGGTTGGAGAACATAGATGATATGACTCTAGAAAACGCCAAGATGACTCCAAGCAAACCAATGCTCTAAGCAATTTATTCCAAATACTAACAAGGGTATCATACTGATCGCGTTTGAGGAAAGTCAACCTCCAGATATATTTTGGCAGCTAGTTAGCTAAAGAGCCTCCTACGACTATGGATCGTTTCTTTTACAAAATAAATCAGAACTAAAGTGAGGAGGAGTGGAGCAGACTAAGAAAAATAACAATGAAGGCCCGTTGGCTAAGGATGTAGATCCTAGTAGCCGAAACAAGACTTCAGAATTCAGCTCATATGCTCTTTGAAAGATTCAATTGACAACCTCTACTTGAAGACTCACGACTCGGAGTGATACTAGAAACCAACCTCGAGAGAGTACACCAAAGTCTAAAGAAAATCAGGGGAATGTTGTATATTCCCAGATGCTCACCGATCCTAACACGGGCGATTACAAACACCTCCGAGGTGTGATCGAAAAGACGACCTGGAAAGGAAAGCTTCAATAGTATGTAAAAGTCCTGTAGAATTGCGGGCAGCGAATATCTGATGCCTATTAATAAAGGGCTATGATTATCAATTGGACAGTTGACGGCCGACATCCCTTTGAAAGGAGCCAAGGGCAGAGTCGAATAGCGAGCACACGATGCTACTTCACATATCAATGAGATTTACCATAATCTTCTTTGAATTATTTCCATTTCCATCTCTATTTCAATTGTTCTATGAACTACGAATAGCTTGAACTAAACTACTTTCAAAACGATGCATGTGACTAGGTACTCAAATTTGGTTGCCAACCAATCTACGCAGACCGTGATCGGACGTATGGAGTTACATCTGGACGAGCATAATCCTATCGCTCATCATCAACCATATGCCTTTGATTTGGGGCTATGGATTAAATACAATGTACAACATCACGATGCACGGAGAGCTGAATTCCATCCTGCAAGTGGAATTTATTCAAGTAGAGAGCGGCTGCGATACGGCCGGCCACTTGCTAAGTGAAACTCGAGCTCGGGGGCAAGCCATCACATCATGGCTAAAAATGGGTTGATACACGACGATCCTTCGCACAACTCCGTACTCCCAGAGTGCGAGACGGAGTATAAACATCTACTTAACACCGTACTCCCAGAGTGTGAGACGGGGTATAAACATTAATCAACTCCGTACTCCCAGAGTGTGAGACGGAGTATAAACATCTACTGAACTCCGTACTCCCAGAGTGCGAGACGGAGTATAAACATTCGCTTAACTCCATACTCCCAGAGTGCGAGACGGAGTATAAACATCTACTGAACTCCGTACTCCCAGGGTGCGAGACGGAGTATAAACATCTACTCAACTCTGTACTCCTAGAGTGCGAGACGGAGTATAAACATACATCAACTCCATACTCATCCCCAAAACTGGGGGCAGAACCAAAGCAAAGCACGCTAGTTGAACATTTGTCTAAAAGAAGATTGCAACGAAACGATTAAAAGACGACTGTCAAGCAATCAACTGAACGGAAATATTCAGCATGAAAGACTGCGGTTTTTCAAAGCACGTCATGTTTACACAAGACGTCCTTTGGGGGGCAAATGTTATCCCGCCTTTTGGCAAGGCCGTGACACCAAGAACTTGATTAGAAACCAGTGACAGTTCGTCTTGGAGATCGGTTACACAAAGACTCACTATGGATATCAATGGATTTTGTCCGAGTCTGGATCAAGCCACGATTAACAAGACATAACAATCAAAGCCAGGGAAGCCAACGTTCCAAGTTTCAAGGCGATCCGAGTTCGTATGCTCAACTTATGATCGATTCGAACAACCGACCATCCATCCATCGACCTCCACATTTGACTTGGAGACCTAAACTGCTTGGAATGAATATGGCCCGATCATCCACTCCAATCGAGTCATAGAACAAAGTTCGACAAAATACAGATACCCCTCATGAAGCTCAGTGATGCCGGGATCCGTCTAAAGTGGACGTTATTCGATCATCTACACATCAAATCCTACCCTGAACACGAAAGGTTGTTCGAAAGCCCAACTTGAAGTAGCTATGGTAGACTGCGTACTCGCTAACCATCGTTGTCAATATATGGACACGACTGCACCTTGGAACATAGCAACTTACTTTGTCTACTCAACAATCTATTATCCTTATTTTCTAGAAGGAGATACGGAGCAAATTGTAAGAGATTTGGCTATCTAACCCAACATGGATGTGATCCAACCATCTGTCATATACCTCCTTCCTTGACTTGATTGGAAGAGCTATAATCACCAAGCGGACGAGAATCGATCGTCCATTTTTCAAATTCCATCCCTCGTCCTGGGGGGCAGAATCCCATTCCGTGAGCAAACGTGGTTCGATTGTTCATTCGATGAAATTAGCCTCGATACAGTAGATGAATACAAATTAAAGAGTGGAAATACGACTGCTCTCAACTTAAACCTCCAAGTCCCCAGAGTGCGGACTGGAGTACTCTAAGTCCCCAGAGCGCAGACTAGAGTATAAACGACTTAAACCTCCAAGTCCCCAAAGTGCGGACTGGAGTACTCTAAGTCCCCAGAGCGCGGACTAGAGTATAAACGACTTAAACCTCCAAGTCCCCAGAGTGCGGACTGGAGTACTCTAAGTCCCCAGAGCGCGGACTAGAGTATAAACGACTTAAACCTCCAAGTCCCCAGAGTGCGGACTGGAGTACTCTAAGTCCCCAGAGCGCGGACTAGAGTATAAACGACTTAAACCTCCAAGTCCCCAGAGTTTGGACTGGAGTACTCTAAGTCCCCAGAGCATGGACTAGAGTATAAACGACTTAAATCTCTGAGTCCCCAGAGTGCGGACTGGAGTACTCTAAGTCCCCAGAGCGCGGACTAGAGTATAAACGACTTAAACCTCCAAGTCCCCAGAGTTTGGACTGGAGTACTCTAAGTCCCCAGAGCGTGGACTAGAGTATAAATGACTTAAACCTCCAAGTCCCCAGAGTGCGGACTGAAGTACTCTAAGTCCCCAGAGCGCGGACTAGAGTATAAACGACTTAAACCTCCAAGTCCCCAGAGTGCGGACTGGAGTACTCTAAGTCCCCAGAGCGTGGACTAGAGTATAAATGACTTAAACCTCCAAGTCCCCAGATTGCGGACTGGACTACTCTAAGTCCCCAGAGCGTGGACTAGAGTATAAACGACTAAAACCTCCAAGTCCCCAGAGTTCGGACTGGAGTACTCTAAGTCCCCAGAGCGTGGACTAGAGTATAAACGACTTAAACCTCCAAGTCCCCAGAGTGCGGACTGGAGTACTCTAAGTCCCCAGAGCGCGGACTAGAGTATAAACGACTTAAACCTCCAAGTCCCCAGAGTGCGGACTGGAGTACTCTAAGTCCCCAGAGCGTGGACTAGAGTATAAACGAATTAAACCTCCAAGTCCCCAGATTGCAGACTGGAGTACTCTAAGTCCCCAAAGCATGGACTAGAGCATAAATGACTTAAACCTCCAAGTCCCCAGAGTGCGGACTGGAGTACTCTAACTCCCCAGAGTGCGGACTCGAATATAAGCGAATCGGATCTCCAAGTTCCCTGAATATGAACTATGACACAAATGACTTGAATTTGTCAAATCCTTGGCATACGGGCTAGAAAGTATTCTAAGTGCACGAAGCACAGAATGGAAGTTCAACGACTCCCGAAGAGTTTCCAAGTTATATGAAGATGGACTGAGAAGTCTATGTTACTCACAACTGCTTGGATTAAAATCACAATCACAAAGAAAACTGAACAATAAGAGTCTTTTGTAAGACAGAAAAAGGAACTAAACCTTATTCAGAAATGAGTTTCTATTACAACCCCTCCAACGTTCGGAGTCGACATTCTATTTACAAGGACTAAGGAAATAGATGAAAATAATTACATGACTTAAACTGACTCTCGTTGAACAAGGATAGTAATCACTTCTTGTGCTTCTTCAACTTCTCCTCTCCAGAGCATTTACCCTTGGTACTCTTCTTTGATAGAGGGGTAGCAACTGAAGGAGTACGGGGGCCTTCTATGGGCTTGGACCCGCTAGAAGGATGACCTTCAACGGCTTGTTCAAAGGATCGTCCAAGTCCACAACTCGGGGCTCTACTATGACCTTGACCGTCTCCTCCTTCTCTTTCTCGAGTCGTTCCTCCATGCTCAATTCGGATGTGTGATCAGAGGCGCTTATAACCCCCGTCGGTAGGAGAGGAGGTTTCATACTTGTCTTCATCAAGCGCTCCGATCACCTGAGCGTCTAGACCAGGAGCCTCCCCTACGTGAGTGGCTTCACTTGTTTTCTCCCACACTCCCTTGGCGTCATCGCTCCTCGGAGTGGGCTCGGGGTCAGAACGGCCTGCACAAGATCACGGAAAACAAGCATTAGAATGCAATAGTCCTGCATAAAGAATAAAGACTTTCGAAATCTTAAAGAGAATCTTAAAGAGAAGGATTATCTACCAGGTTTAGGCAAACTCTCAGCCATCCGGGGGGTCTCACCCTCTGGAACGGGAGACCGAATGCGGACTAAAGTACTCTAAGTCCCTGAGTGCGGACTAGAGTATAAATGACTCAAAAACCTCTACGTCCCCAGAGTGCGGACTACAGTACTCTCAGTCCCCAGAGCATGGACTAGATTATAGACAACTTCAGAAAAATCCCTAAATCCCAGAAGCGAACCAGATTACTCTAAGTTCCCAGAGTGCGAACTAGAGTATAAACGAATTGACGAAAATCTCTGCGTCTCGAACTGTGGACTAAAGCATAAACCGTTCGACAAATCTCTAAGTCCCCGGAGCGTGGACCGAAGCATGAACACAAATTGGACGCGAGTCAACCGGAGGGAGAATAATACTAAGTCACCAGAATGCAGAGTGGTGTATAAACATCGATAAATAGGCGAGTGGATTCCGACCATTTTCTATTCCGTAAACTTCGGCCTGGGATCGACAGGAGGATTATTAACCCGCTGAGGATGGATTTCGACCGTCCAACTAGTGACCTGGCCAAATCAATGCTGGGGGCAGGGGTACAAAACACTAAAAAGCCGAATACGACAGCTTACTATAGCCCTAGCGTGGCGTTCTTTATAACTTGAGGCAGCGACTGCAGGGAGGCCTCAATACAGAACCAATCGAAACAGCATCCAAAGCTACGAGCAACCTACTATATCATACCTCAGACTAAGGGTCAATGCCGATCCGCACCAAGCACATACGAATGTGACTCGGATGTTTTTTGAAAAACTAAGACCCCTAGAGTATGGAAAGGAGGGTAAACCACGAATACTTGGTCAAAAATTCTCCAGCACCCTCATTCGATTCGTCAGGAGGAGTATGAAACTGGATGAGCATAGCCCGACTGCATTTGTAGCTAACTTTACCCCGAGATCTGATTACAGATCATGAACCAAAGTGGACGTGGATGACCATCCACTATCCAAATTACTCCCTAAAACTTATGTGGCATCGAAGTATTCCTCTTGGAATGAAAAACCACGATAAAATCCAAGATAGGCGAGACCTAGTCTCCCATCGACTGACATGATCCCACGATCCAACGGGAAGGAGAGTAAAGCTAAAGTGGGCATGGCTGGCCTTCCTACTTATCGGTATATGCCCCAGACCTGGGGGCACGAGCGAGAAGCAAGATGAATGTGGACTGACTATTCACCAATCACCTCTATGTCTTTGGAGTTTAGGTGAAAACATAAACATAGCTAGGACGAGACTCAACCGTCCATGCAGTACATTTACTAACCCGGGACTGGGGGAAGACGCATGGTCCTCCAAAAACTGGCTATGATAGCTCAGTATTAAAACTTATATATAGTGCTTACAGCTACTCAAGGCAACGACCGAAAGGATGCCTAGAGATAGAATCATAAAATCGATGCCAATGCTTATGGGAAACTGACTGTCACTCCAACCCGAAGGGCGAGTGAAGGATCATGAATGCATTGAATAGAAAATGTGTTACTCGAATATACAAGCAAATTCAAACTCATAGCAAGATCCAGCTATGCAGTTGCACGCAACTTGAGGCTGGCCCCTACTCGACGTTTCCTTCAACGTGCTTTTAAGCCTGATCTTTGGCCATTTGCAGATAATCAATTAGAGCATTCAGAGCCCTTCATTATTTGACTTAACAACTCATGACAAGACTCAAGGATTTGACCAGAGTAACCATCAACATTGACCGTCCCGACCATATTTCACATTGAATGTTATGTTACATCTTTACTCAAAGAATCTGGGATGGCACCTGCTAAGCTGACGGTCGACATTACAGCCAGCCATGGCAACCCTTTCCGGGTGCTGAATATCGGATCACAGCTCAGTGCGGTGATGATAAAAGAATTAGTTGGATTTTTCTGAATAAATGATGATATGTTCCCTTGGACCCATTCCGACATGCATATGTGATTTCATTAACTATCGCGAGCCATGTATTGAATATCAACCCGAAGCTACAAAAGCTAGTACAATCTCTATTGATTTCATCATGAAGAACTCTTAACCACGACCAAGATGAAGAAAATAATCAACTTCTCTATCCGTAACGTCATCTGTCCTTATGACCTTCCATGATCCATTATAACTGCAAATGGACAGGTTGAAGCTGTGAACAAAATCATAGAGTCTGTACTGAAGAGAGGTTTGGAAAACTTCTCGAGTGGCTGATTGCAACCCTTATTTCACAGAAAATACAAACAAGGAATCGCGATTGAATTTCTATTAAACTAGACGGAGTTGGTGACGACTTATGAGCATATAAAATGCATTTGAGAGCCAATGGCAAGAACATGTACCCGAACGTGTATGTGTACATCCGAAAAAGTTCGACTTCTTAAAATCAACAGAAATTGAATTCTCACAAAGGGTTATTAAGAAAAGACTAGATCAAATAGCCGAAGCTTATTAGCTCTGCAGAATCAGTCACGGATGGCCACTAATGAACTACAACCCTGGATTTATAATATTGGGAATCGACCAAGCATCACGATGACCAAAGAAGGATACAACACCTTGGGAGGATAAATTGGAGGATAATGACTATTTAAGAAACATGGTGGATTTCTTTCTGAAGACAAGGAATACTCGCTGATTCAAAGCGTGTTGTGTTGATTCACACGACACACTTTGGGGGGCAAGTGTTTCCTGGAGATTTGACCAGGCAACTAGTACTCGGCATCCATCGGAACTGGCATCGGAGAGTGTTCGGCATCAAGGAGTACTCGGTGTAGTACTCGGCATCCCAGTGGAACTCGGCATCAGAGAGTGTTCGGCATCTAGGAGTACTCGGCGAAGTACTCGGCATCCATTGTACTCGGCATCAGGTAGCACTCGGCATCTCATAGTACTCGGCGTAGTGCTCGGCATCCATGGTACTCGGCATCCATGGTACTCGTCATCAAGGAGTACTCGGCGTAGTACTCGGCATCCAGTGGTACTCGGCGTTAGAAGACGTTCGGCGTATATAACTACTCTACATGGCAGCATCGTTCGGCCAAAGGATCGTTCGGTTAAGAAGCGTCGTTCAGCCAGAAGGCACGTTCGGCTTCGACTGACAACTATTCTATACTTTCCACCCATCAAACGTACCGTTCGGCATTGAGAAGGTGGTTCGGCATACAGCGACCACTACACTTGGGCTAGAGTGTTCGGCCACCAAGCCCACCTGGGAAGTCCAGCCCATATTTGTCTATAAATAGAGGGGCAGGGTCACAGTGAAAAAGGACCTTTTTTGGGAGAACAATGGGGAGACTCTGCCACTTTCAAGACTGATTATTTTCAGTTCAAACTTGTATTCAAGTCATGAATATATGGATTGTATCTGTATTCAACTACTTGTGAAAGAAATAAAGATCAAAACTCAAAGTGGATGTAGGCATTTACGCTGAACCACTATAAATCCGGTGTTCTTACTTTCTGCATTTAAATTAGCATATTCTTCCTTGTTTAATTTAACTTCATCACTTACATCTCTACACGATCTTTCTCAACGAGGTTAGTGAACAATTTTGGTGCTAACACAGTTTTTTAAACTGGTGTATATAAATATCGAGTGATGGTGAGGTTGATTTATGGACATGTGGTGTTTGACATTGATTTGTGTGGTTGATTTGTGGAGTTGATTTGTGGAGTTTGATGTTGGATGTATATATTGTACATTGATGTTGGATGTAAATATTCCAGCTGGATAGGTGAGACTGATGATGGAAGGTTTGTTTTGTATTGATTGAATTTGCGTTTGATATGATGATGTTTGAGTTTTATATTGATATTGATATTGATTTCAGCTTATATATTGATTTTGAAGAGTTGTGTTATATATTAGTATGAAAGTGATGCTCGGCTGCAGAAAAAAAATTTACCCAGATTTCTGACGGCTCCCGGCGGCTTATGGGCCAAAGTTTTCGACGGCTATCAACGGCTAACTAGGCGAAAATTCCAACGGTTGGCGACGACTTAATGGAAAATTGTCATGCCACGTGGACGTCGTTGCCGTCGGAATTGCCGTCGGAAGAACCATCGTCAACCGTCGCAATAACTTCGACGAAGCCGTTGAAACGGACGAAAGTCGTGGTCTGTATTCCGATGGCTCACAACGGCCGCCGACGGCTGCGAGTCGTTGGAAATCCCTCTTTCTCTTGTAGTGTCAATTGCAATTTTATAACAGGCAATAAGGGAAAATGTCAAACTTTGAAGAAAAAAAATAGGCCGAAGAAATTCAAGTTTTATTTTTAGAGTAAAGGACAAATACTATTTATAATTAGTATTATATTCAACTTTTACACTATACAAAATGCTAGTTATAAGTAGCATTATACTCTGTTTTACACTATACAAAATGCTAGTTATAACTAGCATTGTCTTCAGCCTAAAATAAAATCATGCCGTCCTTCTATTTAATTTTTTTTCAAAGTTTGTCTTGGTACATATTTTCTTGTTTTATATAACAGTATTTACATCCTCAGATGTAAGGCCGGATTTGGTTCGGTACCGAAAATTCACATTCAAAACCATTATCATACCAATTTATATGATAATAGAAAAATCATACCATTACCAAACAAAGTAATCGGAAAATCGATACTTCGGCTTGTGATTGGTAACGGTTAGTATATGTCAGTAATAAACTTTTACCGTTTATAAGTAATAAACTTTTACCGTTTACAAGTATGATATCTATTTGTTTACAATATTTCATGCTAAAAAGTAAATATTAAGAGTTGTTATTTTTTATTATATGATTATTTATCAATTTTATTTTATGTAGTCAAATATACAAGTGAACATTGTGCAAGAAGCTAAAATATTGAATAAAATCATATTGTTATTTAAAAATACATGATAAAAATTGCATTCAATCTGATATCATAATAGTTTTTTTCAAGATTTTCTATTAAATCATTAAACATTAAATGCGATGCTATATACTAAAAATAAATAATGAATATATATATATATATATATGTGTGTGTGTGTGTGTGTGTGTGTTAAGGGGTATGTGGTAGGTATGGTAATTATCATATTTTGCAGTAATTACCATTACCATACCGTAGATTTTCATGTGGTTCAGAAAACCATACCAATTAGATTGGTTGTCATTTTTTCGGTACCAGGTTAGTTGGTAGCGGTTGGTAATGATCTCTAAGTGGTGATATGGTAAAAATTTAAAGTTCTACACAAATATATGTTTTTTTTACTAAATCAAATTATGTTATGTACTTTGACAGAATTTCAGTTGTTAACAAATGTATATGAAAATATTTGACCTACCGTAAATGTTTTGAACAACATCACATTTTGACTAAAAAGACAAATATATTTAAGAAAAAAAGATTAGGACACATGTTTTATATACAGGAAAATGGGCTGGAGGAAGTTTTTACTTCTTTTTTGGGCCTACGGATGCGGATTTTTTTTTTCGTTTAAAGGACGCGGGCTTTATTTTTTCGTTCCAAGGACAAACTTCTGTAAAATTTAAATTTGCTTCTTCATTTCTCGTTGATCTAATTCTGATATTACCGATCTTAGTTCATCGATCTTCAATTCAACAACGCATGTTTCTTTATTTTTATATTCGATCTTCTCAATTGTCTATCGATCTTCATCATGTTTCTTTATCGTTGATCTTCATCGTCCTCTGGATCGTTATTAAACAATTTCCTTACATTCAGGTATGTTTCTCTTATTTGTTTCGATTTTATTTTTATCTTCCTCTGATCTAATAATTTTTGATTATTAAGTATATTTTTGTTTGTGTAGGTTGCACAGTTTTGTCTTCTTTCAGATTTCGGTGCCTATTTTAGATTTGTTTAAATGGCAAAGTAAGATTTTATTGTGTATTGTTATTTTTCTTCGGCATAGTTTATTGTTTTACAATTTTAATGTTCATCTATCATTGTACTGAATTTTATATGTAGGTTGTTGCGTTATGCTATATTTATATAGCATTCTTTGTTGTTGTATTCATAATTTGTTTTAATTTGATTGTCCTATGTTCATTTATTATCTGCTTTTTCATGTCATTTATATTTCTTTCATTTACCAGTTAATTTGAGATCTGTGACGACCGCCCATGACCCCTGCACTGAACCTAAAGAAAGTGCGCTGTAAAGTGTGCCAGGCGACCATGGACGATTGTCAGGGTACATTAAAACAACAAAATCTATCTTATTACTCACAGCGCATGGACAAAATACAATAGAATATATATATATAGTGAAGCTTCACAGAATAGAATCTCATCAATAAAACTTCATAATAGTTGGATACATCAAGCCTCACTACATAACACTCAGAGAATACAAAACAGCGGAACATCCAGTACATATAGTAAGAAGATAATATGCAAAACTCAAGCTCGTCTTCGTCATCGGCATCGTGGAAAGCAAGCACAGCACCTGTCACCTGCTACCTAGTCTGCCCGTCCCAAAATGGACGAACAGCCCAAGGCAATAAGAGTAAAACATAAAGCCTTGAGTCAGACAACAGTCTTAGTGAGCAGTAAATTAACTAACAACATACCAAAAGAGCATAAAGGAAAAGGAATAGGAATACAACCCTCCCACTCCACCTCTTTCTACAGTGATAGCCCCCAGACACACACTAAGTAGAAGCAAACATAGCAAAGCACACGATTTAAAGTAAAGCAATTATCACTCGAGTCAAGGGCGATGTTTTCCAAGTACAAACCCCCAAGGCCTAAACCAAGATCAGATAAGCACCCAGAAAATACCGTTCTTGAGACCGAATGACGATACAACCAAACATCCATGACTCTGGCTATCACTGTTATCATTGCCTTGATACCATCGTTAATTGAATGACCGACACATTCTTTCAGCCGTCCGTCAAGGGCTAATGGAAACCCCGGTTCTAGACATAACTCTGCACGTCATCGTAACCCATGCCTAGGACTATCGAATCTGCCCAGAGTACTTGACTATCAATCATTAGCCTTCAGGGACTATCGAATCTGCCCAACGTACTCTTGCTTTGAGCATGCTAGAACCTTCAACAACGATGAGATCTCAGCCTCCTAGTCATCCTCCTCGACGACTATTTCCATACTAGCTCAAGCGCCTCTCGAGTAAACCATTATCCTCAACTCGAACCATTTCACCGAGTTATCAACATGCTTGGAATGATCCCATCTGGATTAGACCAAGGCTATCTCATATCATACTTCGCCTCATCATCATCATGGCAAAGTCTCATCTCAACATCATCATCAAATCTATCCATATGAGCTTCATCATCCGCTACATATGCTACGTGCAGCTTTTCCAATTCAAGAGCCTTTCCCTTAGCTTTTGAATCATCTTCGACCATCTTGTCTAAATCAAATCATCAATTATCTAATTCATAGCAATCAATCAAGTCAAACATTAATCCAAGTAAAGTAAGCATTCAAATATGATCTAATGAACAATATTAACAATAATGGAAATTTCGTAAATAAAGTGTTGAAAGTCTAACAAGCATGAAAACATGAGAAATATCTCTACAACTTGATGAATGAACTTGCATAGGTTAATCATGTAGTAAAATGGTTGTCAAATCATCATGAACAATGGATCTAGATGGATCTATACTTAGGTTTACAAAAATGCATGGAAATCACTACTTTAACACCAAATCAAGCCAACGATCCGATATACTCCTTTGGATCCGTGTGAGAGATAATCACCACTCACCAAATCACCAAAACAACACAAAAGCAACACACTTCAGATCTGGAAAGCGAAGGATCTAACTTGATCTATCACGAATCCGCTTCAAACGATGAAATCTCTCTTTGAAGAATGTAGATCTTCAATCTAAGCTCTTCCATCTTCGATTTGATCTTCAACTTGGATGGATGGAATCACTAGATTAGAGTGGAGAAAAGAAGTGAAGAAGTGTAGAAGTCGAGCTCTCAAAATGGCAGCACTTTGTCGCTTCGAAATCCGGATCCCAAAAATGAAGAAAAACCCTTCTATTTATAGGCAGATTTTTAAGTCGTCCGCCCCCTAAGTCGTTGCCGACTCAACAAAGACCCTCCGACCTACGACCTACAGAACTCCCGACCTAACCCTCTGCGCGACATAACATCCTCCAACCCAACGACTTAGCATAAGCACGCGACATAGCTACTACACGACCTAACAGAGTCTCCGACTTAACAGGGTAGCCGACCTAACAACTCAACAGAGTCACGCCTTAACGATTTAACCACTCTACGACTTAACAGCTAACACCTAAGTCGTCTACGACTTAACTGGGTATACGACTTACGACCTAACTACAAGGCCACAACTCAGTGACTTAAAGTCCACACGAACTAATACTTAGGTACGACTTAAGACAATACGACCTAACACTTAACGACTCATCACCCTATCTCCTTAACTCGGCCACGACTCAACTGAGTTACAACTTAACTGCTGGACTTAGGTCGCACACATCCTATCTCCAACACTCCTTAAGTCGTTAACTCGGTCAGCCGACTTAACACTTAACTCGGTCAATCTTCTTATGTCGCCTATACTTGAGTCGCCAAATCCTTAAGTCGTCCCAATCTCTCCTAAGTCGGTCAGCTCCTTAGATCGTCTATCTCTTAGGTCGTACACTTCCTAAGTCGGTCACTCGACCTAAGCCACCCCATACGACCTAATTTCCCCACGACTTACTTCCTACACGACCTAAGCTATCAACCGATCTAACACTTAAGTCGTCACCGACTTAAGTCTTCCTTCCCTTAAGTCGTACATCTCTTAAGTCGGTTACGACTTAGGACTTGAACAAAATTCTGCACAAAATCTGAAACGACTTATCAACGCTAAAAATTCCAGATTTTTACGAACTTTTCGATCTGTAAAAATACGGGTCGTTACATTCTCTCCCCCCTTAGGAATTTCGCCCCCGAAATTCCAAACAAACAAAGCAATCAAAGACTATTCTGCACGGCTACCATCCATAGCAATCAACAAACCATGCATCCAATTCTAACTTAGCATGCATAATTCTAAAACCAGATCAAGTTACAATGTCGTTAGATGACACGACACCTTAGGGCCATACCTTGAAGAGTTCAGGATGAGCTGCTTTCATCCTCTCTTCCACCTCCCATGTACAGTCGTTATCATCATCACTCCATTGTATCTTGAGCAACTTAACTACCATCCTCCAAGCTGTTTCGTGTCGGTTTCCACAACACAAAGCGGCTTACAAGGTCTCCTATCGACTGGACCAACTTCAAAATCTTCACAGCTATCAGCAGAAACCACTGTATTCGAGTCGTGCACATACTTCCATAGATACGATACATGAAAAACATTGTGCACACTCGACATCTTTTCTGGTAACTCCAATCTGTAAGCGAGCTTTCCAATTCGCTCGATGATCGGGAATGGTCCAACAAATCTCGGCGTTAATTTTCCTTTCTTCCCGAATCGAATAACATTCTTCAGTGGAGAAATCTTCACAAAAACCATATCACCAACGTCGAATTCCAAATCCTTACGACGCTTATCGGCATAACTTTTCTGGCGGTCTTGGGCTGCCTTCATTCGTTGCCGAATGATCCCTATGAAATCCGAAGTCTGTCGAATCATCTCTGGCCCAAGCATCAGCTTTTCTCCAGTCTCTAACCAACATGTCGGAGAGTTACACGGTCTTCCATACAATGCCTCATACGGTGCCATACCAATGCTTGACTGGTAACTATTGTTATACGAAAATTCCACCAAATGAAGATGATCTTCCCATGATCCTCCGAAATCCAAAACACAAGCTCTAAGGAGATCTTCCAAAACTCGGTTGACTCTCTCAGTCTGACCATCTGTTTGAGGATGATAAGCTGTACTCAAACACAACTCGGTTCCCAAAACTTCCTGAAAGCTCTTCCAAAATCCACTAGTGAACAATGGGTCTCGATCGCTCACTATACTCTTCGGAATACCATGGAATCGAACTATCCACTTAACATACAACTCAGCCAGCTTTGATGCAGTCCTAGTCGATCGAACAGGAATGAATCTTGCACTCTTAGTTAGACGATCTACGATGACCCAAATCCCTTCATTTCCCGTTCTTGTTCTAGGTAGTCCATCAATAAAATCCATCGAAACTTGTTCCCACTTCCATGTAGGAACTTCTAATGGCTGGAGCAATCCACTGGGCTTCTTCTGCTCAGCTTTCACCAACTGGCAGTTCATGCACTTGGAAATAAAATTTCCAACATCCTTCTTCAAACCTTCCCAGCAATAGGTTCTCTTCATATCCCGATACATCTTATTTCCTCCTGGATGAATTGTCAACTTCGAGTGATGACTTTCCTTCAGAACTTCACTTCTCAATTCATCTATATCGGGAACAACTAGTCGTCCTTGCTTCCAAAGCCAACCCTCTCGATCGACCTCGAATCCTTTATCCTTTTCTGGTTCCAATCCAGATTCCAAACAATGGATAATCTTGACAAGCTTATCGTCTCGCTTTTGGCTCTTGCCAATCCTTTCCACAAGAGTCGGTCTTATCGATAAGTTTGCCAACATCTCAGGTTCCAATTCGCATCTGGGCCTGAAGTCAAATCCAGCTACTCGAGATTCTTCCATTCTGAAAACATGGCTCCCAATCCTGCATGTCTTCGACTTAACGCATCTGCCACTGCGTTACCTTTTCCCGGAGTATAAGCTATACCAAAATCATATGATGCCAAAAACTCTAGCCATCGTTGCTGCCGAAGATTCAAATCCTTTTGGGAGAAGAGATACTTCAACGACTTATGATCTGTAAATAACTCGAATCGAACTCCCAATAGATAATGTCTCCACATCTTCAGAGCAAAAACAATCGCCGCTAACTCCAAATCATGAGTCGGGTAATTCCTTTCATGCGACTTCAGTTGTCGACTTGCATACGCAACAACTTTATCCCTCTGCATCAGCACTGCTCCAAGTCCAGTACCGCATGCGTCGGTGTAAACCACCATCTCATCATTCCCACTTGGAATAGTCAAAACAGGAGCACTTGTCAATCGCTCTTTCAGGATTCTGAAAGCTTGCTCACACTTATCCTCCCATCTGAACACTTGGTTCTTTTTCGTCAGTCCTGTTAACGGTGCATCCACCTTGGAGAAGTCTTTGATAAACCATCGATAATATCCTGCTAATCCAAGAAAACTTCTCACATCAGATGCATTCTTAGGTCTAACCCAATCCTGGATTGCTGCCACCTTAGCGGGATCAACCGCTATTCCATTTCCAGAGATAACATGGCCTAAGAACCTCACTTCACTCTTCCAGAAGTGACACTTCGAAAACTTAGCCTTCAGTTGATGTTTCCGCAAGATCTCCTAAACAATACGCAAGTGCATCTTGTGCTCTTCTTCAGTTCTGGAATAAATCAGAATATCATCCACGAACACTAGTACGAACTTACACAACTGATCTCTGAACACTCTATTCATAAGATCCACAAAATATGATGGCGCGTTAGTCAATCCAAACGGCATTACCAGCCACTCAAAGAAACCGGATGGTGTCCTGAAAGCAGTCTTCGGCACACTATCCTTAGCAACTCTCAACTGGTGAAATCCCATTGCCAAATCCATCTGAGAGAACACCTTAGCTTCGTGAAGCTGATCAAACAAGTCATCTATTCTCGGCAATGGATACTTGTTCTTCTTAGTCACCTTATTCAGCTCACGATAATTGTAACGACCCCGAAATTTTAAATTTATTTAAATTAATAATTAAATGAAAATTTTGAATTAAATTGAGTAATAAATAAATTTTTGAATAAAAATTGTAAAATTAATAATAATTGATTGCGAGTTTCCCCGATATCCAAATATATTGTGTATAAATCATTTAAATATATTGTATATATGTGTATATATGTATTTGGGCATATATGAGTGAGTTTGAAAAATATAAATATATATAGATATATATTTGACTTGAATTTAAATTGTAAATAAATGGCTAATAATAATGATAATGATTTGAATTTATAAATTTAATAAAAGACATTAAATATTAAAGTAAGTTAAATAATTGAGTTTATAAAATAATACAAGGCAACAAATGTAAGTTAAACAAATAAATAAAATAGTTATACATAGTTCAAATTCAAACAATACGTTAATAAATTTTGTAAAATATAAAATTAACACATTAGCAAATTTAACCACATAATAAAATAGCAATTATTTTGATGTAAGGCAATTTAAATACTTAAGTTAGATATATAATTATAACAACATATTAACCAGAGAACCTCATTTATATCCCTCATTAATTAAGAAATGTACAAACAAATAAAACTAAATATACATCTATGAATAAAAGGATAATATGAAAACAAGTACAAAGCTAATAAATGAAGCCACCACACTATCTCCATACTTGCACAGCCGAAAGCAAAGAAAAAAAAATGAATTTGTACAAGATAATAAATGCTACACATTTATATCAACTTCTCATTAATGCAAGTATCTCTAGCCATAGCTAAAAACATCTACAGCCATACCTGTACAAGTTCTATCACCACTAAACCCACTTTCATTTATCTCAGTTCGATCATTTCAACTGAGCAAAGTCTAAAAGAATATCATCTCAAACTAAAACAAACTTCAATGATTTACAACAAAACAAATTTAAATCGAAGTGAAGTTTTCCCAAACAAACCCACAAAGAAATTTCAGCTTGGAAAATTAGACCAGAGCAAAAGCAAAAACAAAACAAGAAAAGTGATTAACAAGAAGATCAAACTGCACCTTTTCAACAAAAGTTGTTCTCTGTTCATCATGACAGGCTTTGCCCTCTGCTTCTTCCCATCAAGGTGAGCAAACTTAAATTTTTAACCAGTTTCTTTTGATTTTCATGCCTGTGATGATAATGGTTTGGAAGTCTTGTATGAAGTTGTTTATATCTGCAAGTTTATATGTGTAAAGGGAGTAACATTCCCTTTAAAACAGTTTAGATCCCTGATGTTACTTAAATGTTGTGATGGAGAATTGTTTTGAAATATAGTATGGGTATGGATATGAATGAGAAAGCAAGCATGAGTGTATGAAATGTCTGTATGAATACAACATATGCCCCTCTGTTTATCTACTGGTTACGGAAAAAAAAAAATATTCAAAATCTCTTTCTATGATCAAATTTAAGCATTGATCTTTAAATAAAAGATGATCGAAAGGTTATAATCTCATTCTTAAAAATAATCTCAACTATAAAATATTAGTAAATAATGTAAAATTGTGAAATTTCAGATAAAATCCAAATATATGAAAAATTCGAATGTCGCGAATCTTAAATTCATTTATATAACTTGAATCACTATTAGAAAATTGGATTTTTAAGATAGAAATGAGGATTTTTAATCTGGTAGATTGTTGGGAATTATGAGTTGAACAGAAAATCTATTTTTGTCAATTTTGGTTAGTTTAACAAATCTTAGAGGTTGAAAATTGTTGTATAGATAGTTTGTTAATGTATGAACATAGGAAAAATATTGAAAAAAATTTCTAATGCAAGGATTTTGGGGTCGAAGTCAATTTAGGGTTTAAGGTTTGTTTGGGTTATGATCAGAAAAATGTGACGAGTTCGTCTCCTATACGTGATCGAGTTTCACGAGACTTTGGAGGATGGTAGAATGGTGTGTTGTCGTGGTGTGGACGGAGTTGGGGCAGCTCCGGTGGACTGAGCGGCGGTGGCGAGGTGTTTTAGTTAGTGGGTTGTGTTGTAGTTTTTCGAGCGAATGCCTAAAATTTGATTTCGAATTTTTGGAGGCAACGCGAGTTTGGATTTCAATTTTTGGAGGCAACGCGAGTTTGGATTTCGTGTTTTCATGAGATTTGCGACTTGCCGGTGGCAGTGGCGATGATCGGAGCTTCGCCAGCGATGGGTGCACGTGCACCAGTTTTACGTGCATTTGGGTATGGGTTTGGCTGTGAGTTTAATGGCTTTGGAGAAGAAAGGGTGACTCGGGAATGCGCTCGAGAAGAACGAGAGTTGGTCTCGAAGGAAGATGGAATGCGAGTTACTCGAAGTAGAGTTCGGGATTTTGGCAGTTTTGCTCGGGTTTGGTATAAAAAGAGATTAAGCCTAAGTAAGCTTTATGTTAATGATGGTAAACAAATTCATATTAATGAAATTAGTAATGTTGTACAAATTTATCTAACATCTGAGCTTTAAGTTAATAACCAAGTTATTTAAAGTTATTTAAAGAAGATTTAGAAAGTAAGGTAAATAATTTTTAGTTAATTAACTATATTGTAAGTAAATTTGAAATGTTAATTAATGTGTAGTTGTAATTAACTAAATAATTTAGGAATAATTGGTTGATTTGGTAAGTAAGAAATTAAGAGATTAATTAAGTGATAAATAAATAGACGATGAAATTTATTAATTAAAAATTAAGATTAACTAAGGTTAATTGACTTATTTAATAAATAATCAAGGAATTAATTATTCAATGAAAATTAGTTGAGTTGATTTGATTAGTCAAATAAAATTTCTTAAGTTAATCTAGAATAATCACTTAATAATTTTGGAAATATAATTACTTAAAGAAGTAATTTATAGACAATTACTGAATGTAATTAATTAAATGATGATTTGAAACTTGAGTTAATTGTTGGATAATAAATTAAAGGATTAATTAATAATGGTAATTAATTAAGATTTATTTAATAATTAAAGATTAATTAATTCATTAATTAAGAATGATTTGTTAATAATTAAAGGTTAATTAATAAAATTTGAAAGAAGATTTATTTCAAATAATTTGTAATTAAATTTTGATAATTAATCTAGACTAATAATTTATTTTAAGTAAATACATCCCATTAAAGTCAATCAGTTGATAAATAAATTTATCTGTGGATGTTTGGACTTGATCGAATGTTTGAATTGTTGATATTCTCTGATCTGTGATACTTGGTGATATATCTGGTTTATGCTGTGATCTGTGATTTAATTTATTAATCTGTGATCTGTAAATGGACGATAAGCGTATAGTTATATCGCTTATCAAAATTATTCTTGTATTTTGATCTGTGATGACTAATGATGTGGTTGCACTATTGTGTTAAACCCCTGGACTACACTGTTACACACACAAATATGGATTTCACGTGGAAATCGATTAAGTCACAGATAATTTAAATTTGATGTTTGTTTTTGAAATTGAAATTTTAATTTCAATTGATTTTGAAAATTGAAAATCTAGGGTTTTAAAATGAAAAGCTTTTGAAATGGAATCTCAAAGATAAAAGTTATTTTGAATAACTTAATCGAGTTGTGAAAATTTAAATAATTTGATTTAAATTTGAATTCAAGTTTGAAATTAAATCTATGATTGAAACTAGGGACTAAAGATGATATAAAATGTGTTTGTATGAATTTAACCATTTTAAAAGTATAAGTTGGGAATTTGGATTTAACCCAAGGATTTCAACTAGTATGAATGAATCAGATTTCCAAAGTAAAAACTGTTGTTTTTAAATGGTAAAAGCTTTCAGATAAGAAATGAAATTCCAGTTAATTAAAGGAATTTCAAGTAAATTGAAAAATGGATTTTCCAAGTTATGAATTGTTTTGAAAGCTATGAATCAAATCTGTTATTTTTAACAGATTTAAAATGATGTTTTGTTTAAACCATTTGAAATGGAATTGTTTTGAAAGCTATTAGTTAAATCTTTGATTTAAAGATTTAACGAATTAATTAAACTGAAATGGAAATCGATTTGGAAAATCTGTGAAGGAATCTTTGTGAAATTAAGTGAACTTTGTGAATTGAATCTTTTTGTTTAAAAAGATTAAAATGGTAATTTGTTAAACCATTTGAAAAGAAAGTTTGGGTTTAAATTGTGACTTAATTGAAATCCCAATATCCATATGTTTTCGAATATTACGCTCACTATTCGGGTTAGCCGGGAAAGGACCTTTGGGTCGTATAACTCATTCTGAATAGTGATACATCGTATATGGATAGCATTTGAAGACCGGTGTTGAAGACCGGATATTTTCGAAAATGAAAGGACAACCTGTCGAATGTCTCTGCACTGAGTCGCGTCGGTATAGAGATTTATATCACTCTTTTTGTGACGGGAAGTCCGGACGTGATTGAAAGTTATCCGGAATTGCAAGGGCTTCGTGAGAAGTGCCTTCGGTTCTGTTCGATCCCGGAACAGACTTGTATGGTTACATGTCTGACATTACACTTTGAGATATAAAGCCGATTTCTTTCAAATACATATCTGTTTGGTGGCGGAGAATTTATTCTCTTAGCTTAACACCCTTCTCTAAGACGTACGAGCTCATAGGTTATGTAGTTGAAATTTATCAGCGATATATCCCAATTTGGTAATGTGGCATGCTGAGTGCTGCTGTGTGATGATCAGTGTTTGATCATTTGTGATATGATCATTTGTTTGATCATTTATCTTTGTGATCATAGGTTGATCATCTGTTGACCCAAAGCGTGGCTTTTTTTAAAAAAGCGTAGCTTTGTGGACGAGACTTCGTCGAGCCTCACAACCCGGTAATGGTCGAAACAGGAATCGTGCGGCAAGATTTTCAGGGGTAGCTCCCCTAGGGTATGACCATTCCTTCTGGAAAAGGGTAGTATCATGGTATGGAGCCCAGATACTTACTCATGTGGACACACTTTATTTATGACGTGTGATGTTGGATTCGAGGCGCCTCGGTTAAAGGTCCCAAAGGACCGGGGGTGGCATATCTGAGGTTTCTTTTATCCCTTGGGAAAAGGGGTTGCCGGCCTTGTTTGGCAGAGAACGGTGTGGTTCTCGGAGCGTCCCGCCAGAGGCGTTTCTTTCGTGGAATAGGAAGTTCCTTAGCCTGACCATTTGTTGGAAATCCATCTTCCAAATACGAACCTTGTACGGTATTAGTTGTATTACCTGCCATGGAATGTGGTGGTAACCTGCTATTGAACATGGTAGCTATAGTAGGCATAAGTGCGAAATGTCTATGCTGGCTAAGATTTATATTCTACTTTCGAAATTGTTTTCTGCACTATGCACTAGTAATAATATCAAATGATTTGATTTTGTGTAGTAAGCATCTTTGACTATCATAAGAAGAAATCTCCTCCAATTCTGCGTTTGCATTGTGTGTGTGGTGGGAGGTCTTATGGTAGTTTCATTTTCCAAAAGCATTACGAATTGACTTTAAAATTCTCTGCTATTTGTTTTTAAAGATAAACTGTTTTTGTTGCTCACACCAGTCCCATGACTGATCCAGAGTTTATTGTTTCTTTCCTAAACTCTGGGTGCTCATAATTTTCTACACGAGCAGTCTAGAGTTGGGTTTTTCAGATTCAGTAGATTATCTGGAGCTAGTTCAGTCTTTGGATCGGACTGCACTTGCTTATCTTTGTGCCTCGTTATTGGGAGTTCGAGCTATTTATGGATTGGCGCTTTGAAGATGGAGATTATCCGCTGCTGTTGTTATCGTTTTCTTTTCCGCTGCTATTTGTTGTATCATATCTCTGATGTATATTGATATTCATTGTATCACTCTGTTGTATCAGATATTGTATATCAATGTATTATTCATTTATTCCGCTGTGTTATTTACTTAATGTTGTTATAAGCTCCGGCGACTCGGATTTGAACGGTCGAATCTACGGCATTCGAGTACGATGTAAAGTATGGATGTCGATTTTCGAGCGCGAAAATCTGGGACGTTACAATAATCCACACACAACCTCAGCGATCCATCTGCTTTGGTAACAAACACAACTGGTGCACCCCATTCGGACACACTACGCCGAACGAATCCTTTCTGTAAAAGATCATCAACTTGCACCCTCAACTCTTGCTGTTCCCTAGGCGCCATCCGCCTAAGAGGCATCACAACAGGTCTGGCTCCTTCAACTAGATCTATACGAAACTCGATCTCTCTATGCGGCGGTAATCCTTTGACTTCGTCAAAGATATCCTCAAATCCATTAACGATTGGCAACGATGACAGTCCATCCCGTGGAACAACCAGCGAATACATGAAGCTCATGAAGATGCCTTCTTCATGCTTACATCGTATCACAATCTTTCGCCCCTCCACATTCTCGACTGTCACCTCCAACCTCTCACAATCAACCTTTGCCGCATACTTCCTAAGCTAGTCCATACCCAAAATAATTCCGAACCCCGCAAAGTTCAGAACAAAGCAATCACAAACAAAAGAGCAATCATGACTGGATACAATCAGACTACGGCATAACATACACAAACAAGACGAACCCCCAACAGGATTAGTCACAACCAATGGCCTATCAACAATATCCGGTTCTAAACCCAACCGGCCTACAAGTTCATTACAAACAAACGAATGCGACGCCCTAGTATCAAACAGAACTCTAACTAGAACACCACATAGGAAAAGAGTACCTTGAACCACCACACACTTTCCTTTCTCTTCAGCGGTAGGAGCTTTTGAAGATGATGGAACAGCTCCCAAAGCATAAGCTTGCACAATCTGCTTGTCCTTCCGTGGTTCTGGACAATCCTTCCTGATATGCCCCGGCTTGTCACAGTTGTGACACTTCATCGGTACCTTCGGATTCTTACAATCCTTAGAGAAATGGCCCTTCTGCTGACAATTGTAGCAAGTCACTTCGCCCTTCGGCTTCTTCTGGCCATCCTTACCCTTCTGCTGCTGCTGCTGCTTCCTCTTCTTGTTTCCACCCTGCTGTGGTTTAGACTCTCCCCTGGTCATAGCAACAACAGATCCTTCCTTAGGAAATAGACTCTCATGCCTGAGAGCTTTCTCCACAAGCTTCTCAAATGAATCGTCCAAATGATCCACCAACTGCCTCCCAAGATAACTGTCCAAGCCTGTCACAAACTTCTCATTCTTCTGATAAGCAGATTCAATATACGACCGGGCATACTTGGACAAAGCTTCAAACTCAGAAACATACTCAAGAACCGGTCTTCCACCTTGCTTGAGCTCCACAAACTTCTTGAACAGAACAGACTTCTGAGCTGTAGAAATGAACTTAGCTTCAAATCTGACTTAGAATTGCTCCCAAGTGATCTCTTCCTCCGGAGTGTCAATGGTGATAGAATTCCACCAATCAGAAGCTCTTCCTTGAAGCTGTCTTGATGCTAACTTCCTCTTAGTTGCATCCTCAATCCCCAAATCACCAAAGATCCTTCTACAAGCATCTATCCACCTCTGGACTTCAATGGTTGATTCTGTTCCCAAGAAAACCTTTCCTCCAAGAGCAGTATAGTCCTTACACAACTTAGCAAAATCCACCGGTTTTGGAGTTTGAACTTGAACTCCAACATCCACCGATGGCCCCGGAGCTGGCATCCTTCTCATGATCGAAGTCATCATGGCTTCGAACATAGCAGCATAATCAGCAGCCCCCTCAGTAGCACGGCCTTCCCTAGCAGCTGGTCTCCCTCTTCGACTCATTCTCAATATCTATAAAAAGGGATGATTAGCACACCTTGAGAAACAACTGCATAAAGGACTCAAACTCTACTAAACTACTATATTATATATAGTAATCATCCATCAAAATACAATTACGTCTCTCATACGTAGTTACGTCAGCGAGCGTTGGGTAAAATCGATTAACCAAGACTCTGATACCAAATGTGACGACCGCCCATGACCCCTGCACTGAACCTAAAGAAAGTGCGCTGTAAAGTGTGCCAGGCGACCATGGACGATTGTCAGGGTACATTAAAACAACAAAATCTATCGTATTACTCACAGCGCATGGACAAAATACAATAGAATATATATATAGTGAAGCTTCACAGAATAGAATCTCATCAATAAAACTTCATAATAGTTGGATACATCAAGCCTCACTACATAACACTCAGAGAATACAAAACAGCGGAATATCCAGTACATATAGTAAGAAGATAATATGCAAAACTCAAGCTCGTCTTCGTCATCAGCATCGTGGAAAGCAAGCATAGCACCTATCACCTGCTACCTAGTCTGCCCGTCCCAAAATGGACGAACAGCCCAAGGCAATAAGAGTAAAACATAAAGCCTTGAGTCAGACAACAGTCTTAGTGAGCAGTAAATTAACTAACAACATACCAAAAGAGCGTAAAGGAAAAGGAATAGGAATACAACCCTCCCACTCCACCTCTTTCTACAGTGATAGCCCCCAGACACACACTAAGTAGAAGCAAACATAGCAAAGCACACGATTTAAAGTAAAGCAATTATCACTCGAGTCAAGGGCGATGTTTTCCAAGTACAAACCCCCAAGGCCTAAACCAAGATCAGATAAGCACCCAGAAAATACCGCTCTTGAGACCGAATGACGATATAACCAAACATCCATGACTCTGGTTATCACTGTTATCATTGCCTTGATACCATCGTTAATTGAATGACCGACACATTCTTTCAGCCGTCCGTCAAGGGCTAATGGAAACCCCGGTTCTAGACATAACTCTGCACGTCATCATGACCCGTGCCTAGGACTATCGAATCTGCCCAGAGTACTTGACTATCAATCATTAGCCTTCAGGGACTATCGAATCTGCCCAACGTACTCTTGCTTTGAGCATGCTAGAACCTTCAACAACGATGAGATCTCAGCCTCCTAGTCATCCTCCTCGACGACTATTTCCATACTAGCTCAAGCGCCTCTCGAGCAAACCATTATCCTCAACTCGAACCATTTCACCGAGTTATCAACATGCTTGGAATGATCCCGTTTGGATTAAACCAAGGCTATCTCATATCATACTTCGCCTCATCATCATCATGGCAAAGTCTCATCTCAACATCATCATCAAATCTATCCATATGAGCTTCATCATCCGCTACATATGCTACGTGCAGCTTTTCCAATTCAAGAGCCTTTCCCTTAGCTTTTGAATCATCTTTGACCATCTTGTCTAAATCAAATCATCAATTATCTAATTCATAGCAATCAATCAAGTCAAACATTAATCCAAGTAAAGTAAGCATTCAAATATGATCTAATGAACAATATTAACAATAATGGCAATTTCGTAAATAAAGTGTTGAAAGTCTAACAAGCATGAAAACATGAGAAATATCTCTACAACTTGATGAATGAACTTGCATAGGTTAATCATGTAGTAAAATGGTTGTCAAATCATCATGAACAATGGATCTAGATGGATCTATACTTAGGTTTACAAAAATGCATGGAAATCACTACTTTAACACCAAATCAAGCCAACGATCCGATATACTCCTTTGGATCCGTGTGAGAGATAATCACCACTCACCAAATCACCAAAACAACACAAAAGCAACACACTTCAGATCTGGACAGCGAAGGATCTAACTTGATCTATCACGAATCCGCTTCAAACGATGAAATCTCTCTTTGAAGAATGTAGATCTTCAATCTAAGCTCTTCCATCTTCGATTTGATCTTCAACTTGGATGGATGGAATCACTAGATTAGAGTGGAGAAAAGAAGTGAAGAAGTGTAGAAGTCGAGCTCTCAAAATGGCAGCACTTCGTCGCTTCGAAATCCGGATCCCAAAAATGAAGAAAAACCCTTCTATTTATAGGCAGATTTTTAAGTCGTCCGCCCCCTAAGTCGTTGCCGACTCAACAAAGACCCTCCGACCTACGACCTACAGAACTCCCGACCTAACCCTCTACGCGACATAACATCCTCCGACCCAACGACTTAGCATAAGCACGCGAAATAGCTACTACACGACCTAACAGAGTCTCCGACTTAACAGGGTAGCCGACCTAACAACTCAACAGAGTCACGCCTTAACGATTTAACCACTCTACGACTTAACAGCTAACACCTAAGTCGTCTACGACTTAACTGGGTATACGACTTACGACCTAACTACAAGGCCATAACTCAGCGACTTAAAGTCCACACGACCTAATACTTAGGTACGACTTAAGACAATACGACCTAACACTTAACGACTCATCACCCTATCTCCTTAACTCGGCCACGACTCAACTGAGTTACAACTTAACTGCTAGACTTAGGTCGCACACATCCTATCTCCAACACTCCTTAAGTCATTAACTCGGTCAGCCGACTTAACACTTAACTCGGTCAGTCTTCTTATGTCGCCTATATTTGAGTCGCCAAATCCTTAAGTCGTCCCAATCTCTCCTAAGTCGGTCAGCTCCTTAGATCGTCTATCTCTTAGGTCGTACACTTCCTAAGTCGGTCACTCGACCTAAGCCACCCCATACGACCTAATTTCCCCACGACTTACTTCCTACACGACCTAAGCTATCAACCGATCTAACACTTAAGTCGTCACCGACTTAAGTCTTCCTTCCCTTAAGTCGTACATCTCTTAAGTCGGTTACGACTTAGGACTTGAACAAAATTCTGCACAAAATTTGAAACGACTTATCAACACTAAAAATTCCAGATTTTTACGAACTTTTCGATCCGTAAAAATACGGGTCGTTACAAGATTCATCTGTTATTCTATGTTAATTTTTCGATCCATAAAAATACGGGTCGTTACAAGAACTAAAATTTTATGCAGCAGTAACTAGAAGACTTTAAAATAACATATGCTATATTCATATATCATTTGAACCTAATTTAATTGTGTATAATAGAAATTATAAAATTTAATACAGGTTTTGATGTTTACTAAATAATTCATGTTTCTTACTACTCAACTGTCATTAATTGTTTATTTTGTAGGTTTGTTTTTGCTATGGGTATTGTTTCACATGAAAATGAATCTAATTGGTCTTGGTTTTTATCACATTTGAAAGGAATGCTTAATGAAGATCGGTCTTTAGTTTTTATGTCTGATCGTCAGTGGGGTCTCGTTTTAGGTGTTCCGAAAATATTCCCTTCTTCATATCATAGCTATTGTTTACTTCACATGGAACATAATATTGGTATTGTTGTCAAGTCAGCTAAAGGTGATTCATTTATTGTGGAGTTGTTCAAACTTTGTGCTAAAGCCTCTAATATGTATGATTTTGAGCCATATCTTTCTAAATTTAAGGATATTGGGGGTACATCTGCAGAAAATTTTCTTAGAGATAAACCTTTTGACCATTGGGTAGATTTGTTTTTTCAAGGAAAGTGTTATGGTGAATATTCTTCAAATGTCGTAGAAAGTTTCAACTCATGGATTTTGGAAGATAGAGTTATGCCTATAACTTCTTGTTTGGATGGTATTCGAGTAAAAGTTATGGAGCAAATGGCGAGACGAAGAGAGGAATGTTGTTTGTGGACAACAAATCTTTGTCCTGTTATGGAGGAAGGTTTGTCTAAATTAGTAGATGATGGCTTTGGTTGGGATTTTTATAAGTCCTCGGAATTTGTGTTTGAAGTTAAATCTCATAAGTCACAGGTTGTTGATCTTAAAAATCGTTTATGCAGTTGTAATCAATGGAGAGTTACTAGTTTTCCATGTGCGCATGCAATTAAGTGCATTAACAAGTCTAGATTATCAGTTTATGATTTTGTGGAGGAATATTTTACTGTTAATCCTTTCAGATCTTCGTATGCTAATATTAATCCAATTCCAGATTTTGATAAACCAGTTGCTACTGAAAATGATGTTTTGATTAGGCCTCCTAAAGAAGTTCGTGGTGCAGGAAGACCATCTACAAAGAGGCGTGGTGGATTTGGATATTCTCAAAGTAAAAGAAACAGATGTAACCAGTGTAATGTAGTTGGCCACAACAAAAGGAATTGTCTTGCTTCTTCAAAAAGTTAAGAAAATAAAATGTGTTTTCTTAGTGTAATAGAATATTTTTTTAAATGTAAAGCTGCTAAAGCTTATAGAAGACTGGAGTCATACTTTGTGAATTCATTAGAAAATAAAATGTGAACTGTTTTGGTTATTTTGTTTTAACTTCAAATATCTGATGTTCTTATATTTTCCTTTGTTGTTGAATTTTTTTTAGGAATCTATTATTTAATCATATTGCAAAATATATAATATGAATTGAAGAACTGTATTAGCTCTACACTTCAGTATTAACATTTCTATTCAATGTTAGATGTATTTATCATTTTAGTCGAATGCTAGTTGTAACTAGCATTTCATTGTAATCAGTATGCACTTCACCTGAAATACAATTTCAACATTGAAACCCATAATCTATTATTGTATAGAACTAAGTAAGCTGTTGTGCAAGAATGAAGTATCTGATGATGATGATATACTGTTTATTTGATTAGCTAATGAGATTACATAAGTGGTTTTGTGATTAATTGACAGTATGATGATGTACAGTTGAATGATAGTTGTATCTAGCATTTCAGTTAAATGCAAGTTACAGTGTAAATAGTAGTCATCACTCTTGAAACAGAGTTCATACATTGGAAATCATATATAAATGATATATGGATAAATCCACGCATTATTCATCACAGTTCAATTACCAAGAAATGTATTTTCCCATAATGCTAGTTTTATCTAGCATTTCAGTGTAAATCATTATTTACCACTTCAGAAATACAGTAAAAGCATCAGAAAACACATAAAAATGACAATTGTATATATCTTTAGTTTATACATTATAGTTCATGCACTGTAAACAGACAATTTTAATCAAGTCAAATTCAAATCGAGAAGTTCAAATATATCTGAGCAGTTTATGCATTGAGAACAAAATACAAGCGTTATATAACATATAAGACTCTATCTCACACTCCATATCAGACTCCATCTCAGACTCCATATCAGACTCCATCTCAGACTCCATCTTAGACTCCATCTTAGTTTAATTAGCAGAAGTGTTTCTGTTCAAATAATTCTAAAGTTCAAAGAAGTTAAAATGCAACAGCTATTCTTATGTAGAATATTTGTAGGATTTATGCATTGACCAACTATATTGTGGACCATTGAGTATGTCAAGCACCACTACAGCTCTTATGTTTCTAAGCATTTCCTTTGAATATTTATTTGGCATCTCATCCTTGTCCAGTTTTTTCAAGTTTGCCATGACAAAGAATGCACAATCATGGCTGTTTCAGATATGGAAATATTAGTTAATATTACAGTATAAGCTAATGCTAAAATAAAATAGCATTCTTTACACTAGAATTCTAAAATATAGCTTTATATTTTTATCACGCTATTAATCAATGCATTCATAAAGACACCATTGTTGTGTTTGCAATGTGCATCTTATACATAATCTTTTTGTTCAATAGATGCAGTTCAATGAACTGTCAATTAGGAATTCTAGCTTTAACTATCATTTTGCATATTTAATGCATTCTAGTGAAATTTAAAAATACAAATGATATTTTGTTATTGTTTTGCATGTTTAGTCTAGTCCAAAAGAATTTAAAAATATGTATGCTAGTGTAAACGATCATTTTCGATATTTGATAAATTTATAAGCACTGAAAAAATATAAATGATAGTTTGAACTGTCGTTTTTTTTTCATTTTCACAGTTTTATGCATTTTAAAATTTTCAGTTGTAGGTTTAACTATCATTTTGATCATTAGATGTAGTCAGCTGTATTTTAAAAAAGAATAACAAAAGTTGGATGAATATACAAACTAAAATGACAAGAGAAGAAATGGAATTAGTTACTTACGAATCACAATCCTGTGGTGGGCTTTTTGGCTGTAACACTTTAGGTTTGTGAGTATTCCTACTTCTGCCCATTTCTTCTTGAACATTAATTCAATTTTGTCTTTCTGCAAGAAGAAAAATTAGTGTTGTATATTAATGTTAGACTGATATAAAAATTATATTTTTCTTACAAGAATGATGGCTTGGTTATAGCTGGGGTTTGAAGTCCTTGTTGATCTAGTTTTTGGTTTTGTTGAATCATAATGACTCCACTGCATTGTTTCATAGTTTAGCATCAACAAGCTCCAATGGTTTGTGTAATGTAGAGGGAAGAAAATTTTCTCTGTACATTCATCTTTGACAATGACATCTATTGCCGGTATGACTATGTCTTTGATCACAGTTTGCTGATCATGTGCTATAGCATTCTGCACATTCATATGCATTAGAATACTTTATATTATTTTTTAACATTTATAATGAAAAGCTTATACTTACCATCATCATTGTAGTGAAGTAGTAACTGTGTTCATACATCTCCTGATTGTAGTAAAACCAATCAATAATCTGTTTAAGCAAACAAAAAAGGTTGTAAGTTTTATGGGATATTTTGTTTTTGAACCAGGAATATTTATGCTAGTATTCACTATCATTTACATGTTTACTTCATTGTATGCACTGAAAAATGCAAATGATAGTTTAAACAACCATCTTTGACATTCGACATATTTATATGCTCTTTACAAATACCAATGTTTTTTTTAACTACCATTCTTTTATTTAAACATTTATATGCAGTTAGAAACTTCGAATGCTAGTTTTAACTATCATTCTCTCATCTTTTACATTTATATGCACTTGAAAAACTATGAATGCTAGTTGTAACAATCATTCTCCTATCCTATACAGTTATCTTCATTTTACAAATAGTAATGCTGCTTTTAGTTGTCACTCTCTCATTCAATTCATTTATATGCACTTTGAAAGTTGAATGCTAGGTTTACCTATCATTCGTTCATTTTATACATTTATATACATTTTTTTACTATCATAATTCTGAGTTGATGCATACCTGTCCATCTGTAACCCCCTCAAATAGAACAGCTTCCAGCATAGATTTCACTATCGTGATTTCTCCTTTGTTCCCTTCATCTTTTTCATATGCTACAGTGCTGTAATTGAAAATCAATAATTGACAAGTTGGTTTTTTTTTCAGTTTTATTTAATTACAAATATAATGAAAGAAAAAAGATTAGAAATCTTACTTCTCATTTTCATTAAATTTGAAGAAAGTAATAATTTTGTTTTGCTGTTCTTCATTCAATAATTTTAGAATACTGCTTTTTGTTATATCTTTACTCTTGTAAGCTTTAGTTGATGGCGAGTATCCATCAACATCAATTATTTCTTCATTTTCAATTGTAGTGACTTTCTCATCTGTTTCAGTTTCAGTTTCAGATTCCTCTTCATAATCAGATTCTTCATTTTGTTCTTCTTGTTTCTGTTCACTTGTATTTTTTTGACCTTCTTCAGTTTCAGGTTGTTCCTTTTGGTCTTCATTGTCAACATTTTTCTTTATTTTTCTATGAACAATTTCATACTGGCAATCGGGATCAATTTTATTCCTTCGTTGGCGCTTTTTAACCCTCAAAACTAAAGAGCTTGGTTTCTTCTGTGTTCTTTCATTCACTGTCGGGGATTTTTCTGTTTCCTCTGAAGGTTCCTTCTAATGCTGTTGTTTTTTCTCTTCCTGCATCTTTTTTATTTCCTGGGTTATATTCAGATCAAATGATGGTGCTTCTATATCTTCTCTTGGTTTTGATTTCTACATTTTGATTTCTTTTCTCAACTGTATGATAGTGCCTTCTGCTTGTATACTTTTTTGTCTCTCCATTTCTAATTCTTTTTCGCTCTTCTTTAATTTTTTTCCAAATCTTCAATGTACTGTTTCATTGAGTCAACTTGCTTTTTTGATGTCTCTTCCAAGTTTTCTACTTTTTGTATCACAATATTCTCATTTGTATCCAGCTGAACAAATTTTTGTTGGTTTTTTTGTTGAAGAAGTGCTTTTTCATCTTCAGTCAGGTTTCTTATTTTAAAAAAAATCTATGTAATAACATAAATAGTAATGAATGAGCTAAGATACAATGAATAAAGTAATTTTATTTATAATTTTCATTTTTCATGTGATGTTATATCTGACTATCATTTTTTAGTAGCAACTACAGAAAATTGTATTTGTGCAGAAATGATATATGTAACTATCATTTAAATTATGACTGTATAATAACAAAATGAAAACTGTTAATATACATTATGTTATGATATATTTATCTATCAGTATACATTTCTTGTACTTATGTGAGAAATAATACCTTTCTACTGTCCATGTATATCAAAGCTTCTCTTGAAATGACTTTTTTCAAGCTTCCGATATTCCACCTCCCAAATCTAGGTAAAGTAGAACAGTATGTTGCTAATGGAGATATCAAATTGACATGCTCACACAGGAAAAACTACAAATAAAATATTACTTGTTAAAATATATAATGTATATAATTTAATTTATAGAGATAGATGTATTAACATAAAGTTAGAATGTTGTACTTACAATTGGGAGCATGGAACAACCTGGCAAGTTTCTCGGCTTTGTTTTGAAAGCCATCAAAGCTCTAATCAATGAATGATGAATTGAAACTGGCCAAGATACCGAGTTCATTTTGTTGTGATCAATAATATAAGGAATATATCCCCATGGTAAGTATCTTTGGTTGTCGGGAAAGAAGAAGGTTATCATTGCAAGAATAATAATCAGTTTTGGAAAATCAGTTTCATGTTGAAATTGTTGTGTTTCTAGTACATTATTTAATTTTGAAACTGTAAGATCCTTTGTGATGTGCTCTACTGTTCCAAAATTTCTTAGTACAAAATCCTTACAATTGTCTGGAAGGATTTGTAAACTCATTTTAGGTAATAGAAAAATATTAATTCCAGACAAAGGTAAGCTAAAGAGAATTGAAATATCTTCAGATTTGATCTTTAAAAAAACATTCCCCACTTTAAAAGCTTCGTCAGTGATAGAAAATGTTTCTATGATATCATCTAAGGTTGTTGATGATTTGGTAAAAGCAGCTATGGATAAAATTTCTTTGAAAAACACTAGCATAAATTTTTTCAAAAGGTGTTTGTTTTAAATAATTCAATTGATCTACAAGATAACCTCCTTTTTCCTTAATTTTCCGGAAAACTTTTATCATCGGAAGCAAGTTGCATCTATACTGAATTTTTCCTGAGATACTTTCTTTGAATTTTTCCCTTCTGTTTTTTTAGGTTTCTTTGATCTTTTGCCTTTTGATTCCTGTACAAAAAATTATGAATGAATAATTTAGTATTTAACAAACTATAATCTTATTTCTCAACTATGAATGCATAATTTTCTAGTGCTATATTCATCTATCATTATTTGTAGAAATGTTATATTTGTCTATCATTACTCTTTTTCAATGTATGCTCCTACAGTTTAAAGACCGAATGCTATGTTTGTCTATCATTTTATCCAATGCTATATTTATCTATCATTACTCTTTTTCAATGTATGCTCCTACAGTTTAAAGACCGAATGCTATGTTTGTCTATCATTTTATCCAATGCTATATTTGTCTATCATTACTCTTTTTTAATGTATGCTCCTACAATTTAAAGACTAAATGCTATGTTTGTCTATCATTTTATCCAATGCTATATTTGTCTATCATTACTCTTTTTCAATGTATGCTCCTACAGTTTGAAGACTGAATGCTATGTTTGTCTATCATTTTATCCAATGCTATATTTGTCTATCATTCTATAACAATGCATTTTATTGTTGTTTATCAACCATCAAAAACTGAATGCTATGTTCATCTATCATCTCATATTTCAATATTTGTGTATACAAATGAAATTATATATTGAACTATCATTCAATAACTATCTATTTAATTATTGTCTGCCGTATATCAAATATGGAAATGCTATTTTCACTTATCATTGCATCATTATACATACAGTAAATAAAGTGATATATTCAACTATCATTCTATAATGCAATGTTTTTCTATCATTTTTTTCAATGCTATATTTGTCTATCATTCTAAACTATGCATCTTATTGTTGTCTGTCTTTTGTCAAAGACCGAATGCTATGTTCATCATCATCTAATATTTCAATATGATGCATGCAATAAATCAAATGATGTATTGAAGTATCATTCAATAACTATCGATCTAATTATCATTTACTATCTAATAAATACTGAAATATTAATTTGAAGAAAAATAAATCAGATGTTATACCTTTGTCTTTCTTTTTCTACTGATGATTTCATCACAAAGATGTTGTCTCTTCATGTCGTCTTCTTTTACAGTTTTTGCTGCCCTAGATTTTATCGTTCTCTTTGTTTCTTCTTCAATATCAGCCGAATCAACAGCCGTGGATGGATTATTTTTTCGTCTTCTCTTTATTTCTGTACGCATTGCAGTCGAAACCCTACTTTTTGAAATCCCAGTTTCATCGTTTATTTGTTCTGGATTTGTTGAAATTTGTGGATTTACGTCCATTGACTTAGCTTCGGAAGTTGATTGCGCTTGTAAATCAGCTTGAGGAAGAAAATTGATTTGGGTATGGAATGTTATTGCTTGATGGAGAAGAAATTTTGTTTACAGAGGAAAACATACTAAAAAAGCAGGAACGGTCGTGAAATTTTTCGCGCTTGTCCTTGAGACGGAAGTTGTATTTTAGCGTCCGTTAAAATAAAATTTATTAAACTTTTTCCTTTAAACTAATTTTCTCTTTTATATATATTCACCGAGGACCAAATTGTCCCGCCTCAAATTTCTATGACAAATCCAGTCCATAATTTGTTGCCTCCACCCCACCATCCTCTACCGCGGTTGTGCCATGACAAACCCCATCATGTTTCGCTCGTCGCTAGCCTCCACCACCATCGTCAACACCAATATCAATGGCGACATCTTCATTCCACAAATCTTGCTCCGTCACCACCACCAAATCTTATCATCGTACCGCACCAGGATGCCATGCATAGCCCTGGTCAAGCTCTACGATCAACCATCGCTTGAAAAATAATAGCAACAAATAATGAAAATAATAATTTACACTAGCATTATAAGATTCAAAGGAATACTATAAACAACAATAGATAAAAAAAAATTGCTAATTTGTAGCAGGACTATATGTATAAAATGCTAAAAACAACACCAAATAAAATGTTGATTTAAACTAGCATTATACATTAATACAATTCTATATTCATTTATAATAATATTTACAGAAAATTATTGTCAAGTATAAAATTTCTCAGCATTTTAGCCTCAAGGACCGACCTTCAGTATTTTAGCATGAAGGACAACTTTCTTTAGGTATCAGTTTTTACAATTTTAGGTATCAGTTTGTAGTTATCGATAGCAGTTTGTAGTTATCGATAGCAGTTTTTAGGTATCAATTTTTACTTCAGTAGCAGTTTTGGAAGAATGTTTGTCCTTATGAATAATTTTGAAAGAATGTTTGTCCTTATGAATAATTTTTATGAGAATGTTTGTCCTTGTGGTTAAAATATCGAGGTCGTGTCCTTGAGGCTAAAAATATACAAATTTTTGTCCTTTAAATTAATTCCCCATAATAACTAAACTTTATTAGCATTCGTCTATTGAAACCCCACAAAAGAAAAAACAATAGCCGCTGCCAACAACAGGTCAGGTCGCTGCTGCCTCCATCACCTCGTCGCCACCTCTGGTTCCACCTTCAATCACATCTACATTTTTTATGAGCAATATTTATTCTTAAAATCAAAAATAAAACTCAACCTCTTTAAAACCAAAAAAAATTCACAAATATGTCCCTGCGTCTATTTTCCACGGATACAAATATACTTGTATTGTTATAAGTATATGTGATTGTAGGTTTGTAATGTGCACCTTCAAGTTTTACCATTTGCAACAAACTATTTATTTCTGATTAAAAGTAAGAATTAACTTGTGTTTTTTGTTTTTAATAATTAAAGACTAAGTATATATATGAGGTTACGGCGCGCTTCGCGCGTGATGAAGACATCTGAATTGTTTTTCTACAAATTATATTTATTTAATACGTTCAAAAGAAAATGGTTTTCACAAATATTTAGTCATATTTTTGCATTGAATAATACGTAGTTAATTTGAATTTTTATTTCTAAGTTGCAATGTCTAATTTTTTGTTAGTATAAATTTTTATTTATTTTATTAATTAAAAAAAACGAATTTGTAAAGTAGTTTGTTTGTTAGATTTCATTTTTAAGTAATATTAAGACTTGGTAAATATTTGTAGAGCAAATTTTGAATTGGTAAAGGAAGCTTATTTATCAGATCCTATTTTTAAGTGATGTTAAATCTTAATAATAATATATATAAAGAGGCATTTTTGGTATTTTATGCTGACACTAAAAGATTGCGGCAGCAAATATATTACAACTATTAATAAAGAAATACATATAAGGGTATTTTTGGAACTTCGCGGTCGGACCAAAAAATTGCGCTTCTATTCCAACTATTAATAAAGATATATATAAAGAGGCATTTTTGGTATTTTATGCTGACACTAAAAGATTGCGGCAGCAAATATATTACAACTATTAATAAAGAAATACATATAAGGGTATTTTTGGAACTTCGCGGTCGGACCAAAAAATTGCGCTTTTATTCCGACTATTAATAAAGATGTGTGTTTATAGGGAAAATGGCTTTTCTTACCGCGCGCCATACAATAAATCGAGACCCAATATTACGCCGAAACAATTTTGTGACTTTCTTATCCAAGCAAAATGCACAAATGTATAAAGTTAGTAGGCAATCATATGTGTAGTATTTCTTATTGCCACAACGAACATCCTTATTATGTGAAACACGTTTAGGAAACGAAAATTTTAGAAAAATGAATTCATACAGCTGTATCATACGTATATTTTAACATCTTCGTATTATTATACAGATTAATAGGAAACTTCTACTCTCTCGGCCGGGATAAACATGAGAAAAAAAAATGTGAATATTAGGCTCAGGTCCCTAGTAAGTTTCAAAATACACAAAAACCCCAGTAAAAAAAAGTGTGTAACTTAGATCCATAGAATTAAGTTACTAAGTAATTGCATATAGTTATGCAATTTTTTTGGTGAATAATTGCGAAATTTTCAGCAAACTTTTTGAAAAAATTGCGTAAATTTCCGCAATTTTTTGGGTGAATAATTGCGGAATTTTTCGCAATTTTTTGAAAAAATTGCGTAAATTTCCGCAATTTTTTGGATGAATAATTGCGGAATTTTCCGCAATTTCTTGATATAATTGCATAAATGTCTGCAATTATTCACTGAATAATTGCATAAGTGTATGTCATTATTTAGTAACTTAATTCTAGAGACCTAATTTACAAACTTTATTTTACTGGGGTTTTTGTGTATTTTGAAACTTATTAGAGACCTGTGCCAAACTGTCCCAAAAAAAATTGCGAAGTATAGTAGAAATAGAGTCATCGTCTTCATACATTAATATTTTATATAGTATGACAAACCGAATCCTCGTGAATCACTTACATGATTTTAATTTATTTAATCTGATACATAAATCATTTTGACGAGTCAATATATTAGGCTAATCAAAATGTAATTTTACAACCGAGAACGTGCAGTGGATTTGGTGTGTATTTTCAGCTTATAAGCTAAACTTGATATTTGGTATTGAAAAAACAATAATATTTTCATGAATGATATTAGTTTTCCCACCATTGCATCTTAGTCGGGAAAAGGTACAAAAGTATGTTCAAGTCTAATGAATATTTGAAGCACTACAATGACTGTTATTTATTTGCATATTTTATATCCATTGTAACTCAACAACATCGTTAGTTCCATAATTTATAAAGTTGGACAAACAGTACCGTCAAAAAATATGGCAGTGTTTGATCATATTAATTAAGGACTAACTTATTAAATTAGCGTTCAAAGTGAATAAATTATATATTGAAGTAGTTTTAATGCCTGTGGTTTTTGTTGGTGAGGGGTTTAAAATAATAAATATACGGATCTCTCTGTTTAAACACGTAAAGTTGCTGATCAAATCTTATATAAAACTGAAAAAACCACTATACTGATGTTTCTGTTGATTATTCCTATCATGTTGTTAAAAAATTTCCTTTATACCTTTGCTAGTAAAATCTGATCCGTTAAAAATGCAACCATCCCACTTGCAAGAAATTCTTAGTGAAAATTAGTCACGCATCCTTAAAACGAAACTTAATTTCAAAGCGGGTCCCTGTCATAAAGAATATATATTCTACGTCCATGTTTCTGTTTTCCGCTAATTTATTCCCCAAATTACCCCTGCGTTTCACGACGAGCTCTAATTCTTCTTCTTTTTTTTCGATTTAAATGAAAAACTGAAATTAAATTGAAGACGAATCAAGTTTTTTTTACGAAATATGATATTCTTAATATTTGCAGTTATAAATAATCGCAACAAATTTCTGCAAATATATACGATAGTTGCAGAAATTTCTGCAACTATACGCAATAGTTGCAGACGTTTCTGCAACTATACGCAATAGTTGCATTTGTGCAACTATATGCAATAGTTGAAGAAATGTCTGCAACTATACGCAATAGTTGCAGAAATTTCTGCAACTATTGCAAATAGTTGTAGATAATTCTGCAATTATTTGCAATAGTTGCATTTCTGCAACTATTTGCAATAGTTGCAGAAATTTCTGCAACTATAAGCAATAGTTGCAGAAATTTCTGCAACTATACGCAATAGTTGCAATTATTTCTGCAACTATTTGTAATAGTTGCAGAAATTCTGCAACTATTTGCAATACTATTTGCAATAGTTGCAGATATTTCTACAACTATACAATATAGTTGCATAAATTTCTGCAACTATACCCAATAGTTGCAGACATTTCTGCAACTATACCATATAGTTGCAGAAATATCTGCAATTTTGTGCAATTTTTATAAATTTGAAAAAAAATCGAACTGTTAAATATTTGCTGAATTGTCTGCAAATATTTGAAATAATTGCACCTTTAATACAAATATAAATTTTTGGTATCAACAATGGATCTCATTTTAAAGATCATAAAATTTGTGATTTTTTGGTGAAAACGGTATGTTGATCAGGTTTTTGTAAATAAAGTTATACGCGTTTGAAAAGTTTAAAACATAAAGGGTATTTGTGTATTTTTGCGTGTGTGAATTTGAAAATAGGGAGCGGAAACGTAAATGTTGGTTGTGAAGGATGTTTTATCTATTTTAAAACTTGTTAGGGATGTGAGCCAAACTATCCCAAATTTTTATCCATGCATCTCATCTGCGTGGTTGTTCACTCGGTTGTTTTTCAAACGATCCGTGCATTTTCAAATTGAATAAAAAATCAAAAAATTGTTAAATTCATTATATATCTCTTCTAATTCAATTAGATTTGTATTATTATCATCACCATTGATCGATACAAGCACAACATTTGAGAGCTTTCTAAAATTACAATATTATGGTTTATTGGATAAGATAAATAAAAGAAGGACAATATGACGAGAGATAAAAAGATGGATGAATGACATATAGGTAATTTTGTCCTATTTTTTTTTAAATTTTTTTTAAAGGCTACGCAGTTACCCTGTGAATTTAAATATAATTAGTCAATATATTAATCTGTCTCTTGGTCAATAAATTAAGGGTCTCTTTCTACTTTGATGGAAAAAGAAGGTAGAAAAACATACAAAGCACAGTTGTAAGGTGAATATCGGGACGTATGTGATTTTAATCAATCGGATTAGATTCGTCTAATCAGACAGTTAAAATTTCGATTAACATCGAACAGCCGATAAAATAATAGTATGAACGTTCATAACCAAACGGGATTTGCTACAAGACCCAAATCTTTGGGGTATCGTACGATGTGGGAGGAATGATAGCTGAAATCTAATTCTTCCACTCAATCTCTTCTGTTTATTATATTTCGCACCAAAATTGAGTTACGCTTTTTGGGTGTAATACTGTTTTCGTGTCCAAATAGGAAACAAAGTTTTTGTTTTTTGTTTTTTGTTTTTATTTTTTTTATCCATATAAATCAATAAAATGGTGCCCACTTAAGTTTCAAAAAAAAAAAAAAATAGTGCCCACTTTTTTTATCTTGAAATATATAAGTTTAATCAACTAATTTTTATTGGGCAATGCTACTTTAAACCGAATGAGAATAAGTCAGAAAATGCGAATAGATATTAAATTTGGAATTCAGGAGGGTAGTTTAGTAATTGTGTGATGGAACCTCCGAATTTGATGTTTCTAACCGCGGTATTTGACAGAATGCAATTCGGGTTTAATAGCATTTTTTATTTTATTTGTTTTTGTACACTGATAGGTTAAAAGTTTGTGATATAAAAGCAAATACGTATTTAACGAGCTGGTAAACCTTACGCGTTGAATGGATTTTGTTTATTTATTTATTACTATTATTACATTATGATCCATGGTTTGGGTAGTTTATACATTATATTTCTAATCAGTTTTTTCTAATGTTCGTTGGCTGTATAAAATTCCTCTGTCCTCTTCTGTGTGTTGCAATTGGATACAGAAGCACATAAACTTAATTGGGACACAGGAATTCAGCACTGGATGTTGGCATCATATATACAACACTCGTCATAAGTAATGTTGGAGGATTAGTTTGACCATCGACGGTTGATAAACACACTTTCATTGTTAAACTAGAGTTTATTCTTTAACTTTTACAAGTTGTTTGCCACAACCACTACGATCAGCTCCATCTATAAGTGCAGCACTTCCTTCTGTACACTTCACAAAGCATATATTTTTGCTACAATCATCATCATAACCTTAAATATTCACTTCCCATCTTCCAATCTTCTATCAACATGAATTCTCTAATCACTTCCTCTCAAGCACTTTTTGTCCCCTCTCAAACACCCATCAAAACTCAAAACATTTTATACAATATTCCAAAGGTATCTCCACCTTCTAAAACAACGAGTCTTTCACTTATATCCATACCAAGTTTATTGGATATTAATAGACGAAGACTTCATGTGTTGTCTCCAGATATGACAAGTACGTTTAAAACTGCTACATCTGAAAGTGAAGAAGGCAAGCAATTAGTGGAATGTGAACTGCAAGTACGAGATTATGAACTAGATCAATATGGCGTCGTTAACAATGCTGTTTATTCAAGTTATTGCCAACATGGTCACCATGAGTTTTTCAAAAGGGTTGGCCTTGGAATCGATGCAGACAGTGTGGCTCAAAATGGCCAGGCTTTGACGCTTGCTAACATGTCTTTGAAGTTTTGCGCACCTCTAAGAGTACGTAAACGATTCTGCATTTTAATTTCTGTTACGTCCAAATAAATTAAACATAAATTGTTCAAAAACCTTAATGTGACGCACTTCAACTTATTGTTATTATTATTGGTAATTGTAGAGCGGGGACAAATTTGTAGTGAAAGTGAAGGTATCAAGCATTTCGGCTACAAGAATATTTCTGGAAGATTTCATATACAGATTGCCCGATAATCAGCTTGTCGTCGAAGCAAAAGCCACTGCGGTATGGCTTGATAGAAACTATCGTTATGCGGATTCCTTCTGAACCTAAAGAGAAATTTCTCCGAACTTAATTATTTCCCCGAGCATTTCTGATCATTTTTCATGATACACTACAACTATATATATATATATATATATATATATATATATATATATATATATATATATATATAACAACTATTTATGAAGTATAAATTTCACAATTTATAGGTGCTCTTATATTAATAAATAAAGAAGTGAGCAAATTTGTATTTGGATTAATTTGTCGGATATATATGTACAGGAATTGTAATAGATTATTTTGACTCTGAACAATTGAATTTTATCATACAGTAAACCTGAATCTGATGAAAGTTTTGGTATTTATGCAAGTTACTGGGATAGAACCTGTGCTTCACACAGGGGTTGTTAGGTACTCATTGATATTTACTTCTTTTATCGTATTATTAGGTTTTTTTTTATTCAGAGAAGTGTGGTGTAACACGGTTATTATGTACATGATTGTTGTGATCTAGGAAGCAATAGTAACTCTTTGCTGAAGATAAAAACATATTACAAATCATTGAGCTTTGAAATAATTAATTTCACATGATTGAAAACCGAAAAACACATTAATTTATTTGAAAACAGTTATACGATCAGTATACCAAAGCAGAGACCAATATGTTATAAACTCGTCACACAAGTTTACAAATCAGATTTCCATTACTTTGGAATTCTGTAGTATTGTGGAAATTAGCCACAATGGTCTTTCTAGCAAGTGCAATTAGTTTCTAGGACACACAGCTGAAATAATTACTTTTAAGGACAAAATACAAAATAATTAGTTTCTAAGGCCAAAAAACCTATGAAATTATGCCTTTGAAAGTAATTGGACTGCTAACTTTATCCTTAAAAATAATTATTCTACTAACTTTGGCCTTGAAATTAATTTCTATGGATGTGTGTCCTAGAAATTAATTGGACTGCAAAGTTTGTCCTTCTGGTGAAATGCCCCTTCTGTATTAGTAATTTTGAATAATAACAATGTTATAATTAATTTACAACAACAAACTATAGCAATAACAACAACAAATTGCTGTATTAAACTATAGTGATAAACAAGCGTTGTACTATTTCGCAGAAACAGCACAACGTTGAAACGGAAAGATCACAGAACGATGTATATAAATATATAAGTAAACAGAAATCTAACCGGATGAAGAAGGAAATTTCGTCTGAGGCTTGTCGTAACAATTTCTTTAAGACTTTATTCAAAGTCTTCCAAGATACACAGACGTGATCTGCTCGAGATTGTGATGTGTATGATCTTCTGTGTGATATGCAGAAGCGCACGGATTGTAGAGATTAAGAAATGAAGAGGAAGAAGAGAAAATTCGGAGTTGTTAACTTATCAGGTTTCCTTCTCCTTTTATAGGCTAATTCCCAACGGTTATGTCAGTTGGGAAAAGTCGTATCTCTTCGTCTGCAACGGCAAAAAACTGAGGCGATTTCCAACAACCGTGTTTCTTCATTGCAACGGCCAAAAACCGTCGCGGTTTGCAGCAGTCGCGTCTCTTTATTTGCAACGGCTAAAAACAGTCGCGGTTTGCAACAGTTGCATCTCTTCATTTGCAACGCCTATTTCTGTTTGAAAAGCCACGTCCGGTCAGATAGTTCGCAATGGGCATTTCCAATTCACTAGTCGCTTCTATTTGAATTTAAATAGTATAAAACTGTTTACTTCTGTGCAGCAAAATATAACACGATCCACTCTTATTGGACCCGCACCCGCCCCGAACCGGTTCGGGACGGGCGGGCGGCGCGCGCGTGTTAGTTCATGGCCATATAGATCCTCCCCCTCGCACAAAATTACCTGACCCTAAGGGTCAATATGGGTTTGAGGAAAGTAGTATATAAGCATGAACATTAACTTATTTTTTGCGATATGGGACAATATCTCATTCACTATAAAGGGCCTCTAACAATCCCCCACATGAATGATGATATACGTCTCCCCCACACAAAGTGTAATATCACACAGTTCATATGAATACAATGCTATATCGAGGATAAGTAGATATTTCACTTTGAACTTTCCCTAGTTAAAACTTATCGGATATACTTGGCTAATCGATGAGTTATTTCATCTTGAACCGTCAGCCGTTTGTGCATAACCAAACAATAAGCTTTACAAAGCATTGTTTTCCTTCACATCTAATCTCTTGGTTGTGTTCATTTTTGTCCCGAACAAATTTGGTTATGCGAGTGTTTTTAGAGAATTTAAGCCTTTAATATTCTCATAGTGCCGACCCAGCTCACACTAACATAGGTGATTGCAACCATTAAGGGTATCCTACATATTCCCCACTTGTTATTTTCAAGATATGGTCATCATTAAAAAGCATAGCTTTATCCTTTTAATACTTCTGTAGGCATGCATTCTATTGTGCACAATAGGAATGGAGTAGGACTAAGTCCAAACAAATGCAATACTTCTTGAGTTACTTAGAACCGGTTTGCCTATTGATCCTAGTCCGTGGGATCTCTAGTCGCTAGGATAGGTTTCCGTATAAGATAACTCTTGTTGGTTTAGGCTTTTAAACCCATTCCCCTCGATGCGCAGTCAATTTTCTCTCTTGATAATTCTTTAGTAAATGGATCCGCAAGGTTATCAGTATTTCTCACATAATCAATGAAAATAGTTTCATTTGAGAGTAACTGCCTAACTGTGTTATGGCGTCGACGAATATGTCGTGACTTTCCATTATACGCAAAGTTTTGCGCTCTGCTTAACGCTGTTTGATTATCACAGTGTATGCATATGGCCGGTACATATTTAGGCCAAAATGGAATTTTTTTTAAAAGTTGACGAAGCCATTCTGCTCCTTCGCCTGCTTTATCTAAAGCGATGAACTCTGATTCCATAGTGGATCGAGCTATGCACGTTTGTTTAGTAGATTTCTATGACACTGATGCTCCTGCTAGAGTGAAGACATAACCACTAGTTGATTTAGATTCCTCTAAATCAGAAATCCAGTTTGCATCACTATATCCTTCTAAGACGGCAGGATATTTTCCGTAATGTAGGGAAAAGTTCGTGGTACTCTTTAAATATCCTAACACTTTCATTAGTGCTTTCCAGTGTTCCTTCCCTAGTTGCTTGTATACCTACTCAGTCGACTTACTGAATAAGCTATATCTGGTCTTGTGCAATTCATGAGGTACATTAGACATCCTATTACAAGAGAGTATTCCAGTTGCATTACACTCTCATTAGTGTTTTTATGCAGTACTTCTGATGGATTAAAAGGTGTTCTTACCCTTTAATTCCGTAATTTTGGAATTTTTCAATCACTTTTTCCACATAATATAACTGAGATAGTTCAATTCCATTAGGTGTTTTTATTATTTTGATTCCCAAAATAACGTTTGCAACTCCTAAATCTTTCATGTCGAAATTGTTGATTAACATTTTCTTTATGGTCTCGATTACTTTACTATTTGGACCAAAGATTAGCATATCATCTACATATAAACAAATTATCATGTATGATTGTCCAACTTGTTTATAATAAACACATTTATCACATTCATTTATACGGAAACCATGACACTATCAAATTTTACGTGCCATTGTTTTGAAGCTTGTTTTAGTTCGTATAATGATTTTACTAATCTACATACTTTGTTTCCATTTCCTTTGGAAATAAAACCCTCGGGTTGCTCCATGTAAATCTCCACATCAAGATTTCCATTTAAAAATGCTGTCTTTACATCCATTTGATGAATCTCTAGATTATATATGGATGTAATTGCTATTAACATTCTTATAGAGGTTATTCGTGTAACCGGTGAATAAGTATCAAAGAAGTCTATACCTTCCTTTGTACGATATCCTTTGGCTACCAATCTTGCTTTATATTTGTCAATAGAGCCATCTGGTTTCATCTTCTTTTTGAAGATCCATTTGCAACCAATCGGTTTTATTCCAGGCGGAAGATCAACTATTTCCCAAGTTTTATTACTTAGAATTGAATCAATTTCACTTTTGATTGCTTCTTTCCAACATAAAGATTCAGAAGATGACATTGCTTCCTTGTATGTTTGAGGTTCGTGTTCTAACATGTATGTTAGAAAATCTAAACCAAACGTCTTGGACATTCTTGCTCTTACGCTTCTTCTTGGTTCAACTTCCTCAATTTCACGATGAGTTTCATTGTCATGTGGCTTGCTTGATTCTTCTCTTGTCCTTTTAGGGACATAATTTCCTTCATTCCTTTTTTTTGCGGAAACACATCTTCAAAAAATGAGGCATCTCGAGACTCTATGATTGTATTGACATTAATATCAGCTATATCAGACTTGAATACCAAAAATCTGTAGGCACTACTATTTTGGGCTGGCCCTAGATAGTAACAGTCTATAGTTTTTGGTCCAAGTTTGACTTTCTTGGGAGGTGGATTTGGAACTTTTGCCAAGCACCCCCACACTTTGAGGAATTTGAAACTTAGTACACTACACCATAACAGCCATTTCGCAACACTTATTTTTTTCAATTGCCAACACTTATTTGCGTTGTAGATTAATCACAACAATAAGCGTTGCTAAGCAAGAAATGTGTGGCCGAAAATACACATTTATAAATTTTTTATTGCTAACACATATTTGCGTTGGAAAACCTGGTTAAATTGAAATTAGCTTGAATTTTATTGGGCTAAAAATGTAAATGAGCATCCGTTGTCTTCCGTAGCCCTAATCCCCAACTTCTCAACGTTATTCATTCAGCTGCCGCAGAAAAAAGAAACTTTGTCCTTCAGCCAATTCGATTTCGGCCTCTCTCCTTCAATTGAATCGGCCTCTCCTTCAGGCGAATCAGCCTCGACTTCAAGCGAATCGGCCTTGACTTCAGGCGATTTGATTTCGACTACGACTTCAGGCGATTTGATTTGGACTTCAGGCGTTTTTTCTACTTCAGATGAATCCCTGTTAATCCATGTTGTTCTCCATCTGGGTGAGGCAGGCTGAGCTCAATAGCTAACTGTTTCGAGGTACCGTCCTCATTTAATAACTAGTATGTGGAAGTTGATTTGCTATAGTCTTTAAAATGTGTTCCACTTTCTAGTTTTTGAGTTACGTAATAATAGATAGATATCTTGCTGTGATATTGTATTATTGTCGATACTTGGGTAGCTGGCAATGTCTTTTGTTTATGTTAGAGAAAGAGTTGATTTAATTCAAAGAACCATTTGGTTTAAGTCAAAAGAACCATACTTATTATATTAAATGAATTCTTTATTTAGTTTTTGAATGAGCCTCTTTCTCAATCATGTGGAAGGAACAATGTCTGCATCATACAGGTTTTTGGAAATAGTTCATGTTGTACAAGCCTATATCAAACTAAGGCGTTGCTACAAATAGAGGCATTGCCTTTAAACTGTGGCATCCATTGACTCGGTTAGTACTTCGAAAACATACTGAGGCATTTCCTCGATTTATCTTATATTAAATTGAGGAATTCATCAGTTTGTACCTGAGGCATTGCACACACTACACCAAAACTAATATACATGTTACTTTCACAGGATAATTCCAATTCAAACAAAATATGAACAATTAAACAAGCCATCAATAACTACTACAATTGTATATTATGCTTCATGTGAGTGGAGGGTCCATGAAAGCAATGTCGATTGTTGCATAACATTATGTTTACTGTTAACAATATTACCTGAAAAAAATTGTAAATGCTTTCTGAAGGTCATATTTTTATTTTATTTTTCTGTACCTGAAAAACTAAATTAGGTTGACAAGGGCCAGTAAAGGAAACTGGACCAACTAGGAATTGGTAGCCCGATGGAACCAAAACTGTTGAAGCTGCTACCTTACATGCAGATGCCCATGTAGCTTCAAATGCCTGCATGTTTTTATATATAAATGCATATATATAGACATAGTTGGCGGAATGTTAAATGCATTCCAAAACAGTACTCTTGCACTATCCAAATAATATATCAAATAAAATAGCCAACACATGTTACAGTTGCGAATATCACCTTGGTGTCATCATTGATTCCATTTCCCTTGGCACCATAGTCTAGCACATTGAAAATTTGAGCATCAGGATTTGAACTTAAGCCTGCATTTGTTTTGCTTGACCTCAAATTATGTCTTCTTCCATTACAAACACCAAAGTCTAGACTCATAACTAGAAATACGATCAGAAGAGGAAGTAGAAACTCTTTTAAACTACACATGTTCATTCTTTTTTCTTTTCTTTTTCTATTATAGTTTGGATGTGATATTTAGTAAAAGGGAGAAACTGGGGAGTTTGTTGGGGATAAACGGAGGGAAACATGGTTTAAATAGACGAGATGTCAAGCACACAAATGACTTCTCAAATATAATAAGCTAATTCTCTTTGCTTCACTAATCTTCCATTTGTTTTCACATGTATGTTAACATTGCTTACAAGAATGTACATAATGACAAGATGAGATAATGGGAGGAGTTATTTTGTCTTTGAATAAAAACTAAATTTGTCGAGACTAGGATCCATAACCTACAACTAGAGCATTTTTTTGAACATTGCAAAAAGTAACACCGGAAGCTTGCCGAGATTGCCATAATTTATATTGATAAAATAAGAAGTTCTAAATTTTCTCAAGTTGTAGAATAAAAACATGTAAAAGTGAGCTTATTCGTATAAATTAATAAATATTCACGTAAAAATGAGATTATTTGTGTGTGTGTTACTGAAATATATATTCAACGGTAATAGAATTTTAAAACAATCCACCCAAATATAAAGCAATGAAATAAATTTTTGGGTGTCAGTGATAGATGGTCAGACTTTCATATTATAGACTTGATTCTTCCATATAAACAGCCAAGCAAAGCTACAATTTATAAACTGAAATCATGTAAAAACTCTACACAGTGCCTACATCTTAATTATTTAATATATTAGAACTAATCGTGTAGAATATGCATGAATGATCTTATACATGTTGTTTCCATGCATGACTCATCTTAAGTTAGACGTGTTGATCATTCTAGGACTGCAAAAAATAGGCGAGGCAAATAATTTCATTTAAAAATCTAATTCTTGACACTATATGGTTTCATTCATTAGGCTGTTAAACTAAGAATTCTAGGCTGACACTATATGGGGAACCAAACACTTCCTCTTCGGACTCCTCTTCATCTTCCACTTCTTCCAAAAAGCGCAGCATCCACTCCACCACCATAGGCAATGAAAGCAGAAGCTCAGTCAACAAAAAAGCAAAGACGAAAAGCACCCTACTTACAGGGGAGTCAGAATACGCAACTGGGGCAAATGGGTTTCAGAAATCAGAGAACCTAGAAAAAAGTCCAGAATCTGGCTAGGCACTTTTCCTACTGCAGAAATGGCTGCACGTGCACACGACGTGGCTGCTCTGACCATAAAAGGTGAATCTGCTTATCTGAATTTTCCAGAATTGGCATCCAAGTTGCCGAGACCAGCTTCTACTTCACCTAAAGATACTCAGGCAGCTGCTGCTAAAGTGGCAATGTTAGACTTCACTGACCTTAAAGCTAAAGAAAAGCAGGATTTACCAGCAGCGATGATGAGAACACGCTCTTTGATCTGCCTGATCTTTTGCTTGATTTAAGAGAGAGTTTCAGTCGATCTAGTTCTTGGGTTTCTTTGGTCGATGATATTGAATTTCGACTCGACGAGCCTTTTCTTCTGGAGTACTACTAGATTTGCTGCATACTTATTAATGTTATACACTGAAGTTAGAGAAATAGGCAGTCTACCTTGTAATGTTTTGGTCATTGTTAGTATGTATTAATATTACATTTTTGATTCGTGTTCAATGTTGTACCTTGGTTTAGATGCTCAAGTGAGAATGCAATAAGGGTTGATCATGTGCTTTAATCACATGGAAAATGAATAACTTTTTTTTTCTTGCTTATGTTATGAAGTAGTTGACTATGAAATATATGTTGTTATTTGATCATGAATATTGTAAATTTTGGGTTCCTATTGAATGTAGTATAATAATGCATATCATGTTAGTTATTAATTGTTTATTGATGTTAAAATAATTGACTATATTGAGAATGAAAATATTTCAGCGTTATAAGCGTTGGCAATTAAAATTTACCAACGCTTATAAGCGTCAGCATAGAAAATTAAACAATGTTGGATGATTAATTTGCCAATGTTTATAAGCGTTGCTAAATAATATACACCAACGTTTATAAGCGTTGGCGAATACAGTCTTCCAATGCTTATAAGCGTTGGGAAACTAAACTCGCCAACGCTTATAAGCGTTGGCAATAAATTGCGACGCCCCTACAGCGACGCTAATAAGCGTTGCTGAAACTGTTTGCGACAGTTATACTCGTTGGGAATCACCTGTTTTGGTGTAGTGGTATGTGTCCTTTTCATAACTCATATGGAATTGTTCCTGTTTTATTGTGAGAAACCTTGTTTAATATGTGATTAGACATATTTAAGGCTTCCCCCCACAAGTTCGTCGGTAGACCAGAGGTCAATAACATTGCATTTATCATATCTTTTAATGTTCTATTCTTTCTCTCGCCAATACCATTTTGTTATGGTGAATATGGAGCTGTTGTTTGATGAATTATACCAGTTTCTGCATAGAATTGTTCAAATGGTGATTCATATTCTCCATCTCGATCAGATCTCAATATCTTGATCTTTTTATTTAACTGATTTTCTACTTCAGCCTTATACTTTATAAACGATGTAATTGCTTCATCTTTACTATTCAAAAGACATACATAGCAATATCGTGTATAGTCGTCAATAAAAGTGATAAAGTACTTTTTCCCACCTCTTGTAGGTAATGATTTAAAATCACATAAATCAGTGTGAACCAAACCTAGTAGTTCTGTACTTCTATCAACAGTATGAAATGGTTTTTTAACCAATTTTGCTTCTACACATGCCTCACATTTATAGTTTTTATCAACTTGGAATTTAGGAATTAATCCCAAGTTTGCTAAATTTTTCATTTTTCGAAAATTTATGTGTCCTAATCTATCATGCTATAGTAAAATTTCATGCTCAACCAAATAAGAAACTTCATTTTTATTAATAGCACAATCAGAATACATAGCTTTATTGCCGACTACGGCTACATTTGCCTTAAATAGGCCATCACATAAATAACCCTTCCTATATAAATTCCAGCCTTAGACAAAACTACTTTATCGGACTCAAAGACCATACGGAAGCCTTTCTTAGAGAGCACAGGTCCAGAAATAAGGTTCTTGGGGATATCCAGAACATGAAGAACTTCACTTAGTGTCACAGTTTTCCCGGATGTAAATTTGAGGACGACAGTGCCGTTACCTTCGATCATGGAAAATACAAAATTACCCATGTAGAGTTTTTCTTCCTAGTCGTATTTCTTGTAAGTGGAGAACATAGATATATCAAAACAGACATGACCAGTAGCGCCTGTGTCTACCCACCACTATGCAGGGTTCTGTACTAAGTTGCATTCTGAAACAGCTTCTGAAAAGTTCATCTCCTCAATGGTTGAACTCAAATTTCCCACTATATTTGCCACCGATTTGTTATTCGTCTTCTTGTGCCTACAATCTTTAGCTACGTGCCCAGTCTTTCCGCAGAACCAACATTCGTCTTTGAACTTCTGGTTTGCTTACCTTTGGATTGATTATCTAGTGCCTTTCTCTTTTCCTTTTTGTTGTCGAAGTGTCCTTTCTTCTTTGACCCTTCTGTAACAAGTGCCTCTTCGCCTTTGGGTTGTGTTATTCCGCGATTATCTGCCTCAATTTTTAATATGACAATGAGATCTTCTAAGGAAATCTCCTTTTTCTTATATTTCAGATAGTTGCAGTAGTCTCTCCAGGATGGTGGTAATTTTCCTATTATCGCTTCAACACGGAACGATTCACCAACTTGATGTCCTTCTGCTTCAAGTTCATGAATTATAAGTTGGAGTTCCTGCACTTGACTAGCTATGGATTTGGAATCCACCATTTTGTATTCCATGAATTTATCTACTATGGACTTCTTCAAACTGACATTCTGCGTCTTGTATTTATTTACAAGTGCAGTCCATAGGGATTTTGGTGTCTGGTGTGGCTGATATACTTTATATAGTACTTTATCCAAATAGTTCAGAATGTAATTTCGGCACAAGAAGTCCAAATGCTTCCATGAGTCATTTTCGAGAAAAACAGCTGCGTCTTTTTCTCTAGTTTGTCCATCTTTAGGCTTTGGTTCAGCCTCCTCAATGCACTTCTGCTGCCCTAACGTGGTGAGATAAAACAACATTTGATTCTGCCATGTTATGAAGTCATCACCATCTCCTTTAAACGGATCAAGCCCGTTGTGGGTAGCAGTTTTTGCTGATAGTTCAACTGTCGCCATCTCTGTTTTAGTGAAACAAGGAAATCTTAAGATGTTATACGATCAGTATACCAAAACATAGACCAATATGTTATAAACTCATCATACAAGTTTACAAATCAGATTTCCACTACTTTGGAATTCTGTATTAGTAATTTTGAACAATAACTATGTTGTAATTAATTTACAATAACAAACTATAGCAATAACAACAGCAAATTGCTGCATTAAACTATAGTGATAAACAAGCGTTGTACTACTTCGCAGAAACAACACAATGTTGAAATGGAAAGATCACAGAACGATGTATATAAATATATAAGTAAACGGAAATCTAACCGGATGAAGAAGGAAATTTCGTTTGAGACTTGTCTTAACAATTTCCTTAAGACTTTATTCAAAGTCTCCCAAGATACAACATACGTAATCTGCTCGAGATTGTGATGTGTATGATCTTCTGTGTGATATGCAGAAGCGCACAGATTGTAGAGATTAAGAAATGAAGAGGAAGAAGAGAAAATTCAGAGTTGTTAACTGATCAGGTTTCCTTCTCCTTTTATAGCCTAATTTCCAACGGTTATGTCTATTGGGAACAACCGTATCTCATCGTCTGCAACGGTCAAAAACTGTGGCGGTTTGCAACAGTTGTGTTTCTTCATTGCAACGGCCAAAAACCGTCGCGGTTTGCAACAGTCGCGTCTCTTCATTTGCAATAGCTAAAAACAGTCGCAGTTTGCAATAGTTGTGTCTCTTCATTTGCAACGCCTATTTTTGTTTGAAAAGCCACGTCCGGCCAGACAGTTCGCAATAGGCATTTCCAATCCACTAGCCGCTTCTATTTGAATTTAAATAGTAGAAAACTTTTTACTTCTGTGCATCAAAAATATAACACGGTCCACTCTTATTGGACCCGCACCCACACCCGGCTCGGCCCGGCCCGGTTCGGGGCAGGCGGGCGGCGCGCACGTGTTAGTTCATGATAATATAAGTCCTCCCCCTCGCATAAAATTACCTGACCCTAAGGGCCAATATGAGTTTGAGGAAAGTAATATATAAGCAAGAACATTAACTTATTTTTGGCGATGTGGGCAATATCTCATTCACTATAAAGGGCCTCTAACAAAAACTAACGGTTAAATGAAAATAGAAACCGTGGGTTACATATACTACAAACAATTTTCACCCATGTATGTTAATCTCTTCGCCTGCAAAGTCAATCCAGCTTTCTTTTTGAATGTCTCTCGTATTTTTCTATGCAAGAAAGACACTTTTCTCAATATTGATTCTAGTTCTAATTATAAGTCAGGTATGAATTTGTTTCATATTTCTTTGGAAGAGGTCATAGACTACTTAACATCGATGTAGAGGAACATATCAGCAGCATTGACAGTTGCAAATGTGATAATAAATTTGGGGATAAGGAAGCTTGTTGACTTAGACATGACCCAATCTCTAAGCCGAACCTCGGATATGTGGGTTGGCAACACCGATTCCACCTGGATTCACACTAGCAGTAAGGTGGAGAGAACAAAATGATTCACTACATGATGATATTTCAGGAAATATATTCTCCTAAGAAGACATGGATATTGAAGGTTGGTTAATTAGGAATTTTAAGTGGTACATGAATTTTACTATTTGCAATAGCAACGATGACTTCCCGCAAGTATAATCGAATTTTTTTTAATTGCTTGAGTTCATGTTTTGTTAATATTCTTGTCATTCGAACAATATTTGCAAGCATTTGTGAATTTTAATACAAAAAATTATCAAAGCTGATATTACAATGTTTCTAAAATGTTATACAAGTGCACCCTAACTTTTATGGAATGTTGTAAATATTTTTTCCTCTATCTGAAAAGAGTTGTTAAAAGTATGTCTACAATATGTGTCGAAACTGGTTAAAATAACAACATAACATTTGAAAAATATTATATTAAAATTTTTAACCGTTTTATAAAAATGTTATGTGAAATCCAAATATAACTTGTTATTAACATTGTACATGCTATTTTTTACAATCTTTTGGTATTGTTTTAGAATCATATTCACAACGTATAGAAAACTACATAAAAGCAAAAAACAACGTGTACGATTGAGGTGAAAAAGTTTCACCGAAGGTTATAATATGTTATATATAAAAATTGTTATGCGAAAATTTCAATTGATTTGCACTAACTTCAATACCGCAGCGGAATACTAAAGCGCAGAAACAATCAAAAGAAGGATCTAGCTTGTCAATTAATTATCAATCACCAATTCAATGAAAAATAATCACCAAACAAAGAAATACAGAAGAGTAGAGAACACAAAGATTTAACGTGGTTCGGCCAAATTGCCTACGTCCACGGACCCAACAACTATTCTTTATTTCATTGAAGAATTAGAGTACAAAAGAGAGAGATTACAAAATTATAGGTAATAGTGGAGAGACTAACCTATAATTACAAATTGAATAATCAATTTCTCTAAAGACTTGTATGCGTTCAAAACCCCTAATTGATTGACTGTAGAAATTAGGGTTTACTGGAGAAGAGGATAATGGTGGATGCTCTCTCACACTCATATGAAGATGAACTTCCTTCATTTAAATAGGCATAAAAATGAAGGATGCTTGAAGATGAATAAAATTAATTTTCAGATTATGTGACAACCTTTCCAAGTTACTTGAATTGATTCCAATGCACATAAATGATAAAACTATGTTTCCATAAATTTCCATTGCTTAAATCAATTTCCATGTATAAACTTGTCTATCTTCATATAACAGATCTGACTAATTAATTGATTAGTAATTAATTAGTTTCCTTTCTATAAAAGATATCACACATATCCTTCCTCTTTATCTTTCCATATATAGCCTAATTAATTGATTGAATGAATCAATTAATTATTTTCTTGTCTTCTTTGAAAAATATTTGAATCACATAAATTCAATACTCCACCTTGATTCAAATATAACAATCTCTTTGTATCACCACATCTCGACAAATTGTTGGGTCTACGTCAACAAGCTCAATGTGAACTAGTTTGGGCAATATTGCCCAAACAGAGCTTCAAAATCTTTCCCAAGCACAAGAAAGATAGTATGCACATCAACAAACAAAATGCATACGAGCAAATACCGAAATTCTTCAACAAATCCGAAGTAGGAGATGAAATTGTAGATACAAATCTTTGAGAGACCAATGGAGACATAACAGCATGCTTCAACTTCTCCATCTCATATTGAGTGAGGACGTACTCAACATTATCTACTCCAATCTCCTCCACAAGAATTTTTCTAGACTTTCCTAAGTCAACCTCAGCAGACTCACCAACAAGCTCCACAACATCAAAGTATAAGATGAAGAATCATCACTACAAATATGCTTACAAATAGGGCCAACTGAACCAAAAGGCATTTCCAGCAAGTGAGCTCCACCTAGAGTCTGAACCTCTGTAATCTTCTCATCAACCATAGTATCATCGGAAATACCAATATCTCTTCGAAAATGGAAATAATATGATGACTCCAAATGTGTTTGGCAATTTTATGTCCTCCCAATGTCATCACTTGATAGAGGCTCCACCTTCAACAAAGACCTCTCATCAAATATCGCATGTCTGCTAGTCACAATTCTCCTAGTTATTTTATACCACAACCTATACCTCTTCACTCCTTCTCTATAGCCTAACAAAATGTGCTTGCTTTCCATAGGCTTCAACTTATCATGTCTCTCATCTTCTAAATAAGTTGAACAACCAAACACTTTAAGGAATGAAAAATCAACAGCTCTCTTTTCCATATCTCTTCCGGGATCTTCATATCTATGGCAATTGAAGGTGTATGGTTGATGAGAAATACTGCCATAGATATCGCTTCTGTCCAAAATCCCTCTTCTAGACCAGCAGTCGTTCTCAAGCTCATAGCTCTCTCCAATAATATCCGACAAATGCTCTCTGTCACTCCATAACAATATGACTCAACAGAAATAGAAAAATCTCTACTTACATGCTTGGACGCACAATAGTTAGTGAATTCTTGTGACATAATTCACTACTATTTCCAACTTTGAGAACCTTCAAACGCTTCCTCGACTGCTTCTCTACCAAGGCCTTCCACCTACAAAACTGGGCAAATATTTCATCTTTGCCCTTTAAGAAATAAACCCAGACCTTACGTGACAAATCATCCACAAATAAGACGAAGTAACTGGCTCCACCAAAAGATGCAACTAGGGTGGTTCTATTAAAAGTGTTAATGTGTTTTCAATGAATTGATGTTGGGAAGTGGTTTAAACTGATTGGTTTGGGAAATAGTTAATGGGTTTTGGACCATTCTTCCTACCTTGGTAATTTCGGGGATGAAATTCTTTTAAGGGGGGAGAAATGTAACAACCCAGAATTTTGGTTATTAGAAATTGTAATATTTAGTTGGTTTTTAAATATTTAGAAGTTAATTTTTAACTTGAATTTCAAATATAATGATTTACTGGATAAGTTAATAATTGAAATTTACTTAAATAATCGAATCTTGAGTTTTAGGTTTGATAAAAATAATTTAATGGCTTATAAAATTTATATTAATAAGAATGAAGGTGATAAAAAAATTTAAATTGGATTTATAAGTGATTTACTCAATTTTAAAAATAAATTGTATAAATTGACGAGTAAAAATAGCCTTCCGGGGCACAGTCTCAGAATTGACGAAACCAGTTCCATTGGATCCGTAATAGTGTATTATTACTAGATTTCAAATTTCGTAACTTTTGGAGTTACCGTTTGGTCATACAGAATATAAACGCGCTAAAATTAATATCGAAAATTCAATATAATAATTGGATTCAAAAAGCTATCTTCTCCATACGATCGAATTAGAACTCAAAACCTTTTCCATTGCGTTCAGAATAGAGGTATAACATTATAAATGCCTAGCAACACGCCTCGATAGGTGTTCGAGATTTTGAGTTACTTGAATCAAGATATTTTGAAATTTAATTAATTAACTGACTAGTCAACCCTTCTTTTTAGCCTCTTGTCTTTCATCTAAGTCAACTTAGATTGATCTGACCTATCCCTTTTCTATATGCTTCCTCCTCTTTAAAATGTACAGCCGAGCCCAACAGTAGACAAAAAATAAAAATAAAATTTCGTTCGTTCTCCTCTTCTCTTTTAATGGGAACGAACACGCAACCCACCTATCACGTTCTCTTCTTTCCCATCTCCCCTTTTTCTTTCGTAAACCATCGGAGAGAAAAAAAATGATTTGTTATGTTGGGAAAGCAACGAAGATCTTCTTCAACATCGTAGTCATCCTAGTGATTGCCGTAGTCATCTTAGGCTTCGGAGTACTCCGCCACCACTCCGACAACGGTGCTGACACTAGGCCCCACGACGACCGAACACCACAAGCATTACCCAATAAACCGATTCCCGCCACTGCCACGTCGGTGTCGCCGCTTCTCAGTCCACCTGGTGGCTCGGTTTCTGCCACCCATCGGGGAAAATGATCTGGTCGCATCTTGAATTTTGTAGCTTGTTTGGTTGAGGAGGATGGATCGTGCTGTAATTTTCGTTGATTTGAGAGGTGTTTAGTGTAAAACCGTACTTCACTTTGTTGGCAAATTGATTCACGGTGTAAAATGGAACTGCTTCCTTCGTGCGTCATTGAATCTTGGAGTTCCATTGTTTTAGCATTTTCAACGACAGTGCTTTACTGCATGGAGACTCACAACTGCCGGGGGAATTTCCGTATGGGGCAATGATTGGGGGACGAATGCGAAAATGGTACAGCCTAGGGAAGAACGAACAGGTGGTGTATGGTGGATTGAGTTCGACGCCTTAGGAATGGTTGGATGGAGATCGACGAGAGGAGTCGAATGACGGAAGCGAATTAAAAATCAATGTGAGTTAATCTCACTCATTTTTGGATTGCTAGTTTAATTTAAAATGTTGAAAATTTAAATTATTGATTGATTGGTTGAATTGATAAATTATTACCAGTTGAATGTGATATTATATATAGTAGTATATATATATTAGTAGTTGGAATGATATTTCCCACCTATTGGAGCGGATGAGACCCTATGCGCCCCGCATAATAGCGGATGACCTTATATACCACGATATCCCACCTCGACGTGGGATTGGTATTTTTATGTTGTATTAACATATGTGGTTGTAGAGAAACAGGTTAGAGCGATCCAACTGGATTCCTCAAAAATATTGAATTTATTTTCATATATAGTGATATATGATATGTTTGAATAATATGTGATAGATTATAGTGTGATTTGAATTTATTTGATGCTATGGTAATACTGGCCTAGATTTTGGTATTTTTAGAAAATACCATAAATATATGTTTTTAATTTGGAAAATTAAAAAGAAATTTGAAAGTGTAATATTTATAGTGAATTTTGGATTAATTAAAAGAAATGAATTTGGGAAAAATAAATGGTTTGACTCTAAATTAGTACTTAACTATTTCGGAATATTGGAAATAGAGATTTGGAATAATGTACATATAGGATTTTAAATAATAATTCCTTAGTGATACTTGTTTTAAATATAAAAGTTTATTTTTTCTAAATCAAGATTTTAAATAGATTGGGAAAAATAGAAGTGGATTTGGAAGTAAATATGAAATTGAATATACCAGACCTTAAATAAGATTTCTAAATTACGAAATAGAAGTAAAATCAAGATTTGGTTTTGTTTTGGCATATTGTCAGGGTTATTTAAGAAATTGATTTATAAACGGGAAGTTAATTTAAAAATCAATTTGTAATGGCTTTAAGTGATGTGAAACCGTTATAAACTAGAGATGAGACTATGGGATTTATAAACAATGTTTATAAATAAAGTGAAATGTTTATCAGTCGATAAATTGAAGTTATAAATTCACGGTGAGGATTTATAATGAGATGGGTAAATCGGTTTAAAAATAAATGATAAATTTACTTTTAGAAATGTGAAAAGGGGGTTTTGCGAAATTGGGACGTAAATCAAATTGGTGATAAATCGAGAGAGATTTAAAAATATATTAAAAATATTAGATTGGTTATATGTGATTGAAAATTATATTTTTGTCGAGAAAGTGGGATTGTTTTAAAAAGAGGATTTTTAATTATTAAACTAATTAATTTAAAAGGTGTTTAAAAATATTTAAGAAAATTAGTTATGTAATTATTTTAAATTGTTTAAAAGTATATTTAATTATTAATTAAAGTTACATTAAAACGATTTGTTTTAAAGTTAATTATTAATTAACCGGTGTTATCATTTTAAAAGATAAATTATTCAATATTAATATTATTTTATATAATAACTTTTATAGAAGGGTATTTTTCTAATTAAACTTGGAAAATTTATATAGAAACTTTATAAGTATTATTTTGAGAGAATTATTAAATAAAGTTTTAGGAAAGTAATGGTATACTTTCATGGTGAAATTGGAGGTAGAGATTGCCTGTAGTTAAGTTTGGATTTCTCTGGGATAGAAACGTAATCATTTAGCCGTGAATCCATGGTTGATACTGCGTGGTGCTTTCCATATTTATTTTAAAAAGTTTTCAAATATTTTTGAAAAGAATGGTTAGTGAACGTACTTACTCCGATAAGATAAGTACATACCTTTTGATAAAGAGATTTAATTTATTAAAATTAAATTAAACGAGACTTAGTGTTTTCAGTGGAAAATGAACTCTTTGGTTGGGTGATTGTTTATTCGATAGTTAAATAACCAACTATCAAATCTAGATGAAAAACATAACTTTGGAAATATTTAGGAGAAACACAGGAATTATGTTGTACAGTTACCGTTCAGAAGGTGCTATACTGTATGTATAAACTCATTTCGTTCTTCTAGGACGATGATAAGAAAATCCGTCCACTAACGGTTAGGAGATGATCTCCGATCTTATTTTCGTCTATTTATTTCCTAAAGAACGGTGGTTGAGTTTACCAGAAATATCGAAAGTTGTTTTTGAAGAGACCGGGATCGGATAAGTTATCCGAAAACCACTTCGATTCAACGAATATGTTTTCGAAGTGAAGACAAGAGCATGGAATCGATGATGGAGCATTGAAGTGCAAGGGCTACTCGCTACTAATCCTGAGGACGATTCCAAAATGGGTGTAGTAAGAATAGTGCCTTCGGTTTCGTTCGGACCCAGAACAGACTTGTATGGATGAATGCTATCATCACATTTCCATTGGAGGACAATGAGCATTCCAAATGTAAATTCCTCAAAAAGGTAATCGTAGCCTCAAGCCTCATTAACTGGGAATGACTGAAAATCAGGGGAGATGCAGCAAGGCTAAGTGGGTCGCACCCAATTAGGGTATGTTTATCACCTTGCTAGATACCCTCGGATATTATTACTACGGTGCATGGGAAGAACTCAGTAAGGGTGGGAACACCCGGGGTGATAGCATATTCGGTACTATCCAGGTTAGGGGTAGTCCGGTCTTGTGTTGCAGGGGATCCCGGCGAGGTCCTCGGTACATTTTTCAAGATGTGTACTATGATAGGTGGTACCCCAGTGCCTAGTCATTTGTATGGAATCCATTCTCCAATATGTGCCTTTACGGTTTTGGTTGTAGAGCCTAGTATGCTGGAATTTAATCAATGTAACAATTTCGGCTATTTAAATAAGTATTTGTACCTAGACACTATTATAATATCAGATAATTTTGGTATAAAATGTTTTGGTTATCGTAAGGTAAAAACCCGTCGTGTTTATGTGTGGTGTGGTCTTACGAGATACCTTTGTTTTTCAAAGGATTTTGATAACTTTAATAATTCAAATTGAGTGTGTTTTCTCACGCTGGTTTTTCAGACCGACTCAGGTTTTATTTTATTATAATGCTCAGGTCAGACCGAGTATTACAGATTCAGGTTAGGATGCTATGAAGCTCAAGAGAAGAGCTGTATGGCAGAGACGTATTTCACGTACCTGATTATATTCCACTGTGTATGTTAGACTGTATAGTCAGCACTAGTGAGGACAAGTTATTATAACTGTGATGTATTGAGTTATTGATTTGTTGTACTCTGATGATGTAATGTATAAGTAATAGTTATAGTTCTTTTTGTATAAAGACATGTTATTATCTATTGTTCCACTGCGATTGTGAGATTTTGTGTTGTTATTTCTATTTTCTTCTTCTACCTCTTTCTTCTTTCCTCTAACGATCTGGTATTTCCGGCACTCGATTGCTTGACATGTTATACAGTGAACGTTTTGATGTCGATTTTCGAGCGTCGAAAATCCTGACCGTTATATGTGACATGCTTCTTCTTTCCAAAAGAACAATCTTCACAAGAGCTAGGCTTTGACTGATAGACACCATCAATCAACCCAAGCTTCTTTAATACTTCATGACTCTCCTCATCAATATGACCTAAACGAAGATGCCATAACTGAGTAGGATCTGAAATACTAGAATCGGTAGAAATTACTGACTCTTCTAAGACCATCTTTCCATGAAGCACATAAATACCATTAACTTGCACCTCTTTCATCACTACCAAGGAACCCTTCGCCACTCTCAAATTCCCTCCATCTATTATTATCCTCATACCAAGTCTACTCAAAACTCCAACTGATAACAAACTTCTACGCAGCATCGGAACATGTCTAACATCCATGATAGTCCTAACAACACCATCATGTATCCTAAACCTCGCACATCCAACGTTCACAACATTACAAGATGTGTCATTCCCCATATGAACTGCTCCGCCATCAATTTTCTTGTAACTAACAAAACAGCTCCTATTTGGCGTCATATGACAAGAGGTTCCAGAATCAATCACCCAACTTGTATGTTCTAAAGGTGAAATACTGGCTGAAAATAATGATGTATTACTATCACTTCTATTTTCATCTGATCTAACTGCTGGCAAAACTGAAGCTTTCTCCTTCTTTTCTCTCTTCTTTCTAAGAGTTGGACAATCTCGTATGAAATGCCCATTCTTCTTACAATAATAGTAAGTACCCCTTCTAAGACCCTTGAAGTAAAACCCATGCATATCTCTTATACCTCCAATGTTCTTCTGGCTTTTATCTCTTCCTCTAGATAAACGAAGTTGTTGCTGAAGAACACCGTCAATAGTCTTCACCTTCCATGTCCCTAAAACTTCTTTTCTAACAAATTTGGTGATGCCATAATTTTTCATACCACTACTAAAAGAATTAGTCATTGATAACTAATCTAGAATAAGACGGCTAGCTCTGATACCAATTTGTTGTGCGAAAATTTCAATTGATTTGCTCTAACTTCAATACCGCAACGGAATACTAAAGCGTAGAAACAATCAAAAGAAGGATCTAGCTTGTCAATTAATTATTAATCACCAATTCAATGAAAAATAATCACCAAACAAAGAAATACAGAAGAGTAGAGAACACAAAGATTTATCGTGGTTCGGCCAAATTGCCTACGTCCACAGACCCAACAACTATTCTTTATTTCACTGAAGAATTAGAGTACAAAAGAGAGAGATTACAAAATTATAGGTAATAGTGGAGAGACTAACCTATAATTACAAATTGAATAATCAATTTCTCTAAAGACTTGTATGCGTTCAAAACCCCTAATTGATTGACTGTAGAAATTAGGGTTTACTGAAGAAGAGGATAATGATGGATGCTCTCTCACACTCATATGAAGATGAACTTCCTTCATTTAAATAGGCATAAAATGAAGGATGCTTGAAGATGAAGAAAATTATTTTCCAGATTATGTGACAACCTTTCCAAGTTACTTGAATTGATTCCAATGCACATAAATGACAAAAAACTATGTTTTCATAATTTCCATTTCTTAAATCAATTTCCATGTATAAACTTGTCCATCTTCATATAACAGATCTGACTAATTAATTGATTAACAATTAATTAATTAGTTTCCTTTCTCTAAAAGATATCACACATATCCTTCCTTTTTATCTTTACATACACAACACCAAAAAGGTGTATTTGTAACGAATATAGTCATTACAAATGAAATTTATAACATATATAGTCATGAGCGGTACAGGCGTGAGGAATGTCATTACAAATATTTATAACGGTCTCTACCCATTATTACATATATCACTTACCAACGGACTTTGTTGTTAGAAATCTAAATTTTTGTAACGAAATAGGTTGTTATTATTTGCATCGGTTTGTAACGGGTATTTTTCGTTACTTAGTTTCCCCTTTCATGGTGGAAGAAGGGGTTGTCATTCTAAATTATCACAACCTTGTCCGTTACAAATTTCATCATTAGTAACGCCCTTGTTCGTTATAAATTTCATCAATAGTAACGACTATGCTCGTTATAAATTTCGTCTTTAGTAACGAATATGTTCGTTACAGCTACCAAACCATGTAGACCTGCATTTTTGCTATCATTTACACTACAGAATTATCTATCATAATACAGTAGGTACATACATATCAAAAATTACAGAATTTCAATAACAATAAGCAATTACGCATCCAAACATCCAACTTAAATTGCACAAATATTTGACAACAAATTAAAGAAAGATTCGAAATTTCACAAGTTCATCATACATAACTAAAGAGTATGAAATCAAAATATTACAATTTCTAACATTACTTCAAAATAAATTCTAGATCCTACAAACAACAAACACGACACTCAGGCCAAATAACAAAACCTCCATCAATTATATCAAATAGCTTGTAATTACCATTTTGTGGTGCTTCATAAATAGGTGCTTCTGGATCAAACACTTTCTCCACCCATACAACTCTTTCCCCATTCATCACCTCTCCATCTTTGCTTTCCATTTTCTATCTTCATCTTCCTTGAAATTAGCTATTGCTTTTGATGCTTGTGTAAGCTTCACTTGCTTCATAGTCAATGTAGAGCTAATTGCTTGACAAGCATATCAGCAGATTCATGCCTCTTGTTGGCAATGCGAACTATTAAAACTCGAAGCATATCTTGTATGACTACCATTGTCTGCTCATGTAACAAAGGCGGACAATAAATAGAAAAACCTTGTAAACTTCAAAGATAAAAAGACTGAAGCACTTACACTAAAGGAATTACAGAGAACAACCAATTACATGCAAGTAGTAACAAGGTACAAGTACAACAGGGAGAAGTACGTTCAAATGCATATACAGATAGGTGCACAACTATAGTAACCAAACTACACATTCAAGTTAACAACCAAACTTACTGAACAACCATAACACTCAGTTGCATAATAAATTAATGCAAACACTACACCAGAAAAGACTTTTGGTAGCGTTGAAAAAACGCTACCATAACTTATAGTAGCGTTTTAGAGAACGCTGTTATACGACATGCAACTAAAAGTCTAAAACTTTTTGTTGCGTTGTAGTAAACGCTACCAAAAGTCACTTTTAAATGCAACTATAGGTATTTTCTGTAGGATTTAAAAAACGCTACCAAAAGTCACTTTTATATGCAGCTATAGGTTTTTTCTGTAGGGTTAAAAAACCGCTACCATAAGCCTTATTTTTTGGTTGCATTTTTTGTTTATATGCTTTTTTTGATTTTCAGTAGCGTTTTTAAAATGCAACTGTATAATTTTTATACTAGTTAATTTTCATATATTCAAACAAACAATTAAATCACATAATTAGCATATACAAACAATCAATCATATGATCATCATATTCAAATAATTGCAAAAACATGCTAATCTCACAATCAAATATAATATCCATAATCAATTCGATAGTAGTTTTTCAACAAAATAAGTCACATACTACAAGCATTCACAGACAAGTTTCCACAAATGGTACTAACAAAATACGACAACATATATAACAATTAAATTCATGTTCGTTGCTTGATTACCAATAGTTCTTTGTTGTCGACAGTCTTCGCTTCGAAATAGCTAATTACCTGCAAACGAGTTTAACAATCAACAATATATATATATATATATGTATGTATGTATGTATGTATGTATATGTATGTATATTTAGATCAATGCAATCAACAATTTAACCAACAACAAATTCAGTAAATAAATATGGATGTTTTGTCCATAATCTTTTTTGTTGAGAAGCTTATTTCTTAATTTAGTCCTATACTTGTTATGCTTTATTTTATTTAAGGCATAAGACAAACTTACCAGCTAATTTGATTTCAGACTTCAACGAGAGACAAGGTTCAGAATCGCAAACTGAAAATTCAGCCAAACCACAAGCCCAAGTCACGAAACCTTTATCTTCTTCCTTATCCAAAACTTGCTCGATAACCTCAGGACAAGAAATATAACAAGATGAGATAGCCAATAGCAAAGGTTTATGTATCCCACTAGACTTGTTGTGCTCCATTTGAATACCTTTCAAGCGAGAAAATGCAGCAATTGTAAATGACACAACAATTGACTGCTTAATAGCTAGCATATCAGCTGAAAATTTTGATACATATAATAATTCATGCACACAAGAACATGCCCTCCTAGTAGCAGAAGGATAAACATGAATACCTGAACTAACAAAAGCTGAAATGCCTTCAATGATGGAATTCTGAGATAGTGATTTTTCCATGAAGAAATTTGTGTAATTATGATCTTTATGCAGATTGACAGCTTCATGGATAGAATCAAAAATCACCAGATCCTTTGTTGCTTCCCAATCATGCCAATCTACAATCATGTGAGCCCAAACAACCAACAGTTTGCTCAATTTCAATTCTACAACGTCATCTACAGATCTAACTGATCACATGACAAATCCAAGCAACCGAGAAAGGTCATCTAAACATGAAGAAGCTGGGAGCAAACTGGAAGTATTTGCTTCCTGATTTCAACCGCTAAAAAAAAGAAATATATTATTCCTAAACAGTTATAAAAATTAACATGCATGAGCTTTGAATACATTATACAATTTTCAGAACAAAAATGTACCATCAGTTCACATTGCATTAGCCAAGCATGTTACAGTAAACTCCAATTCCAACAATGAACGGTTACACATAACATACAGTTGAATCAATCAAAAGATTTGTTCAGTGTAGCAACCCCAGTGTAAAACTGAAAAAGGGTCTGGGTTATGGTTTTACACTATGACCCGTCCCATTTAAACCAATTTAAAATAGTATATGAAATATTTGTTCTCTTCACAGAGGTAACAATAAATTTGATTTAAAGAGAAAAGAAAATCATTATCCAACACAATGGCCACACAACACATGAAATCGATTATAGTTGACAGAGAGTCACATCAGATTATATTAACTGAGTTTTGGAGTTCAGATGAGCAGCATATAAAGATAGATGGTATGAAACATGTGCAACAAAAACTTGCATGTTTAATTATGGAAATCAATTATTTATCATGTGAAGCCTGGAAATCGTTTGTGGTTTGCAAACAATAAAAATGATCTATGAAATGCATTTGGCTTTTAAGGAATAGAATAAAAATTGAATATTCGTACATAGTGTTATTTTACAGAGTAGGGACAGTTTGCAAAATTTGGATCATTGGATCACTTATCTAATGCCCGTCCTAAATTCTGGTTCATTTTAGCTCCACACTGCATTTTAGCAGCTAAATGTTTTATGTGGTAATCTGGGAAAATATATAAGAACAATATCATACCTATCAACAAATTAAACAGCATGCAGCTATATGTATCTTGTCAAAGTTAACAGTAATCAGTAGCATGATGGCTTGGATTGAGAAATGCTGAAAAAGGAAGGTGCAGTTAATATAGTGCCTAAGAGTTTATCCAAAGAGCTTTGATTTGAATATTTTAACATACTTGATTATTTCTTTGATCTGATATTTGATGCTCTTGTCCATGGTGGCTAGTTGGGTAAAATGGAAGTTCCATCTTCAAATTGTGGTATTTTCCCCGCAGTAATTTGGATTTGAATATGATTTCAACCGGCGTTCATCATTCGTCATTGTAGATATTTTATCATAGATTCGACTTAATTTTTAAACTGCTGAAAATCTACTAGTAGTATTTAAGAATTCGTCTCTATCTCTAATTATTTAATTATTATCTTTCCCCAATCTATTTTTTGTTCCCATCTCTTGTATGGTATAACTATTCTCATGGTACTAGAAATTACCCAATGTTAAAATAGTTCAGTTCCTTGAAAGTTAACCAATGTACTGATGAAAGTTTGACGTCTGAATGGAAAGATGTTAGAAAATCTTTATAATAGATAAACTTGATCTCAACCAGTGGAAAAAAAAAACTCAAACTGACGTACATAAATCATTTGGTGATTTAAACTGATATTTTTAAGAAAGTGCAAGTAATTTTGAAACTGAGCTACTTTTAAAGTAACACATGAAGCGAATAGAAATGCTCCATGCAGATGATCTGCATAATAGCCAGAACGCGAATAATGAACAAAAGTCAATGGATACAATAATTGAAAGTGGAAGCAAGTCAAGCAAAGGCACGAATACAATCATCATACGTGCTTTTGCTAGTTGTAATCAATCGAGCCTTAATAACTTAACTCCTATGGGCACCAATAGGAACTCCACTACTCATCTGAAGTGGGCAAATTCCTTTCTTTTTATCCATTTACATTATCGGATATATTATATATCATGACAACACATATCTTATGTCCCCACGTACCTATTCATATATGATCATGTACATGCTCATGCACAATGAAAACATGTCTTTATGCGTAGACGTGCAAGAACATTATGTCCTAATCATACTTATTAGAGAAGGTACATACTATTAGTTAGTCACAGCAAGCAGTACAACTTGATTACGAATAGTCAAGTGAAAGAAAAGTTGATGTGTTTTCTATTTAAGATATGATCTTGTCTTCTTTTCCTTTATCGAAAAGCTCGCAAAAGGTCGCTAAAAAGGGAAAAATAGAAGAAGCTATTTTTTAGAGGTCCATGAAGTTGGTTAAGCAGTCGTTTTATATATATATATATATATATATATCAATTAATTAACTATTAAAGATTGGGTTTGACTGTTTCGGTTCACCAGATTTATATTGCTATTTTTGCAAATGGATGAGCAAGTATGCACCAAAACACTAATCCACAACCAAGTGAATGAAGTGATGATATTATTAATCCAGACAATGAAACTTCAATGGTGTGTGAAACACGTATAAGATACCTGCTCTAAAAATGGAGTCCAGGAACACTTTGAAATTTCCGCAGCGAGTTCCATTATACCGGTGATTGATGAAGTAAACCTATAATAGAGAGCCTTGTAGATTATAAAAATCATTATAAATGATAACTGAATTGATTTAAAAAAGTAGAGACGTGCAATTTGTATTAAGTGCCAAAGGAAGCGAAATTCTTACAAATAGTACACAAAAAGCCCTCTAACCGATGACTTTCTCACCACTGTCTCGAAACAAGACTGCTGCATCCGCCATAACCATCCATACAACCAGCAGCTAAAACCTCCCTGACTGTACATACAAGCAACAAATAGTCACTACCTCTGTCAACAACACTTCAACAGAGTCTCATTCACCCTTCACAAACATCACTTCAATACAACACTTACTTTCCTAACACCCTACATCTACATATCAACGATCTCCTGCCAGTACTACCCTCCGACCACTTACATTCACCTCCTCCATATCATCAAAAAAACTGTCATATACCATCAAACTCCACAAAACTGTCACATATTCTCTGTTAACATACTTCATCCTGTTCACCATCCGTCCACCACACAGCAACTACAATCACCCTTTACCAACCATTGCATAATCTCAATTGACGCACCCTGCTTGCCTGCAAACCCCTACTACATACAACTGAACCACCATTCATCGACAAACATTGTCTACAGATACTACTGCTCCACTCTCATCATTCAACCACAACACACTCCAGCCTGTTCTCTCAAAACTATAACAACTTGCCACTTGGACACTGCACATTCTCTGTGCATCTCCACAACTTCCCCACTTCACAAACATTCACCTTTCCATACCAATTCATACCTCCTGCTACATCATTTGAACCGCCTGCAACCAATTCAAACACGAAGACCAGAAATCATATACGCAACCCGAAATCGCCAATTCAACCACTTTCGCAACCGCATCGATCAATTTGCGACTTTCAATCACCCAAATCCCATAATCGCCTCATCTTCTACTACACCAGAAACCAATTCAAACCGCAAACCCAAAACGAGTAGCGAGTTCCTCGAAGCCAAAGCAAAGACTCCAAGCCGCACCTTCCTTAATCCTCAATATCGAGCGACGACCTTCCACAATTCAGCATCTAACCGCATGCAACCCGAATTGACTTCAGACCTCACCTCGAATCAAAATACTTCGATTTTCAGAGTTGAAATTTTTGTGCGATTTTTTTGATTTGAGCTACGATTTGTTGAACTTGCTTCGTCAAATTCATTTCTCTGAACTCAGCCAAAGGAATAAGAGCTACGATTGGGGAATGTATTTGATTTAGGGTTACTTATTTTGGGGAAAGAGTTGAATCGTTCTAAGCAGTAGAGGAATAGCAAGCCGGCAATCTTTCGGGTTATTATTATTCGGGCAAGCGCGGGATTTTTTTATAAAGGCGGGAAGTGAAATTTTTTTTTGTTGCGTTTATATAATAAGGTGAAATAGTATCAGTTGCATTTACGTTTAAACGCTACCAATTTTTGCAACCAAAAGCCAATTTTCTTGTAGTGTGCAATGTTCTGTACAGGTGCAACATGCAAAGGCCTTCGAGAATCATCATACATGAATGGATTCGATTATTCAAAGCTATTACATCGAGAAACCATAATACTCTACAAATCATGGTGATTTTGAAGATATTTGTAGCTGAAATTTGGCAAGAGAGGAACATTACGATTTTTGAAAAAAAGAAAGCATCACCTAAGGTCCTATGCAATGCAATTTACAACAAGTATTTACATGGTGGCAGTGTGCATGGCGTTTACAGAGACGGACGAGCATACGTTTACATGCATGTTGTACTATCAACAATCTAACTTACAACTCATACATAGATTAGCCAATAAATAAGTGTATACTTCAAGCTGTAAAAAATAAGAAGAGAGTAAAAACTAAAAACGCGTTATTTCCGAACTTTGCTTTCCTACTTCTCATATAATTTTGTAATGTACTTGGTGTACATATTAGTATAACATAACTCATATTTGTGTTATGCAAGATAAAATCAGTCTAGTTTATGAAAGAATTATATTATTCTATCTAATATCTGAATTAATAAACTATTAACATATAAACAAAAATTCAGTTTAAAGACTATTATGTAAGATATTTTCTTTAACTACTAAAATATAGTTAAGTATGGTCATAGATTCATACATAGGTTTCACAAAAAAGTTAAGATATAACATACAAGTTGACATCCCATATTTAAAGACTTACATTTAATTATGTTTAGACGATACCAATAAAATACAAGTGGCTATTTCTTTGACAACCAATAAAACTCAAGAAATATGTATTAAGACGATAAAAAAATATGCCAAGCAGCTAGGGAATAATTTACCGGTACGTAGTTAATTGCCTCCAAGAAGATTCGCTGAAAAAATATTTGATAGCTATCCCAAATAATTCGCTTTCTTGCTGGTTCGGTTGCTTTTTACACTTACTCCCAAATAATTCCTCTTCAGCTTTTACAAAAATGCAGAAAGGACCGCGATAGCTTTTCCTTCTGCATCCCAGTTAAATCCTTACCTTTTCCTTTATGCATCTAACCACGAGGAATAATAGAATCTGGTTATTAACATGCCATGCAGCCTTGGGGCTTTGTGCTTTTTCTTAACAATAATAATATTTACAATATCACCATTAATGAACATCAAAAGGGAGACCATCATGTCCAGGCAAATGTTGTCCAAAGTCATTCAATAAATTTCTTCATATATGCTAGTATATTTCAATTTGTATTTCAGTTTCTGTTTAACAAGACTAGTTATAATAGCTTGTGCATGGATTCGCTAAAGTTTAAACATAGCTAGACACATAAAATGTATGTGAGCAGCTTGATGTCGATTAAACCATCAACAAGCTAACTAAGCTTGCATTGGAGTGTGTATATGAGGCTTTGTAGCAGAAAGCGGAAGGCTGTAGATGATTAATCTGGCATGTGACAGAGAAACAATGCAACAGCGGATCTAACATGTGATGGATTTAGTTATAGATGCATCTTTTCTTGCTCTTCAGTTATCAACTAACCAAGCAAAATTGACATTGATTGGGGACGATTTTTGGTCTTAAGGACGTAGCTGCATTAAGGTAAGACTTTTTTTGTTTACTTCTATGTTTACGTACTGTGTTGCTTTTCTTAAGTTCGGTGAGGTTATAACGATGTTACATAAAATCCAAGAAACATAACGAAGAAGGTTAAATCTCTGTAACCGGATTAAAATAAAGTAAAACTTCAGTGTTTTGTGTACTTGACGATCTTAATGAGTTAAATTCAGATGAAAACTAATGTAATAGGGTAGCCAATAGGTTTGCTGAAGCTAGAATCCAACCTAGTATGATACTTGGGACAATAAACAAAATACTTGTTGCCTTCCCTACAAAAACTAAAGCTCTTTAATGTATGAATCTTATATTGTTGTTCTTTATATAAAAACATAGGATTGATTTGTAGACAAATTTTATAAACAAACATGCGAACTAAAACTCACATTTAGCATCAAAGTAAAATTTAAATGTACCCACATGAGTTCTCTCATACGAACATAGACGAAAAACAAAGTGAGAAAAACAAAGCGATTTTGTTCTAAATTTGCATCATAATACTTAACTAACAAGTATACCTGTACAATCATAAAAAACGAACAATCCATTAAAAAAATTAATCCTAGTTTCGGTTTATTTGTTGAACTTTTTCCAACCTGTATAGATAATTAAGTTTTCATCTACTAATGTTATAGCATCTTGTTGTATTATGACCGCATAGCCAGTTGATGAGTGTAGTTTCCTAGTACTGACAGGTTTTGTTATGAATCTCAAAAGAAATACAGATTACCACTAGTGCTGACAGGTTTTGTTATGAATCTCAAATGATATAAAATACTACTTACAACCAATTTCTTGCCCAAACTCATCCCTTCCAACATTATATCACAACATCGATGGCTGAAACATAAGTTTCAAGCAACTAACGTCAATCCTAAATCTCACAAAGGCCACAACTTAGTTGATAGGGATGATAAGGTCCATAAACCAGTGAGTATACCAAAAAAGACGGTAACCAGCATATTATGCTAATTTTTTCCTAAAACAAGTGACAACTGAAAGAGGATGACAAATCAATAAAATAAAAAGAAACGATGTTTATTTCAAGACCTTAAATCTTTAGTCCCTAATTCGATTGAAAAAATAAAAAAACAACCCAGAAATTAGTACCTTACTATGTTGGAAAATCACCTGAAGATACGCAGATCGAATATGAGAACCATCAAGCGAAAAAACGAAATTAATCAACACGAGAAAACGAAGAGCAACTGATCAACCAATAATCGAAGAAGAAGATCAATGACTAGGTACCAACTGATCAATTGGGGAGGAAATGGGGATTTGGCAGAAAGCGAAAATAATTTGGAGATCCCGCGGCCAAAGAAAGTGGAAGCGTAACAAACTTAAGCGTTGTGAGTGCAGATGTTATTTTCCATCTTTAACCCTTTTGTTTTCAATTTATTTTCATTTTTATCAAATTTTATAACGGTGTAAAGCAGTGATAAACTATTTACAGCTCCTTTTACAACGGCATTGAAGGTTTTATAACGGGATTTAAATGTTATTATTTTATAACGACATTTGATTGTTAGTAATTCAGAAATATTTTTGTTGGAAATTTCATGTTTTGGTGTAGTGATATATAGCCTAATTAATTGATTGAATGAATCAATTAATTATTTTCTTTTCTTCTTTGAAAAATATTTGAATCACATAAATTCAACAAAAATTATATTTTGCATTATTCAGAAACTATTTTGCATTATTCAGGATTATCATGCAAAGTCTTTTGACCGACAGATGAGATATGTCCCCACGATTGAAAAGTGTAGCATACATATTATCTACGATGTCTATACAACATTAAAGAAGTGATAAAGATCCTTGTTTTATGCAGCTATTAATATGACAACATGATAAATGTTGTTAATGTGCTTTAACCGCGTTTAGTCTTTATTGTAAATATTTTTTTTCTTTTAGTGAATAGATCTCAACTGCTGGATTGTCTTTTAGTTTCAATCCAAAGGTGAACACACTAAGAGTTCTTACCGCCACATTATAAATTTAGACCCAAAGTCACGCCCTAACAATTTTAGGATCAAAACAAGTTATCTTTTCTTATCCAAGCAAAATGCACAATGTATAAAAGCTAGTAGGAAGTAAGATGTTAAATATTTCTTACAGCCAACAAAGAATATCCTCATTGCGTGAAGCACATTTAGGAAACAGAAAGTTTAGAAAAATGGATTCATACAGCTGTATTATATTTGTATTTTAACATCTTCGTATTGTTGCACAGAATACTAGGAAACTTCCACTCTGTAGGTCGAGATAAACATGGAATGCAATATAAAATTTGATTTTCTGAAGTATGTTAGAATTGAATTATCGTCTTCATAAGATAAATATATAATAAGAAGTCAAACCTGCATGAATTGAGTCCACGTGAATCACTTACATGGTTTCTATTTAACCAAATAGACGAATGATTTAAGTTGATGTCAGTATATTAGACTAAATAAAAAATATCTTTTACAACAGAGCGATTGCAGTGGATTTGGGGTGTACGTATTTTCAAAGCTTATAAGCTAAACTTCTATTTGGTTTTAGAAACAGTAATATTTTTGTGAAACTAATTTAGAGGACAAAAATTTATATATTTTTAACTTCAAGGACACGATCTCAATATTTTATCCACAAGGACAAACATTCTTCTAAAAATTATTAATAAAGACAAACATTCTTTCAAAATTATTGACAAGTACAAACATTTTTCCAAAAACGCTAACAAACTAAAAACTGATACCTAAAAACTGCTGCCGATAACTACAATTTGATACCTAGAAACTTAAAATCTGATACCTTAAGAAAGTTGTTCTTCAAACTAAATTACTGAAGGTCTGTCCTTGAGGCTAAAATCTTAAGAAATTTTGTCCTTGACAATAATTACCTATAATATCATATAATTCTCGTGATAATTCTGATCAGATTCATCTGGCGTTGGCCTCATGTATAAAACACTCGTCATAATTAATGTAGGAGGATCGTTTGACTATTGACGGTTGACAAACACACTTTCATTGTTAAATTTTACAGGTTGTTTGTCACAACCACTAAGATCAGCTCCATCTATAAGTGCAGCACTTTCTGCTCTATAATTCACAAAGCATACATTTTCACAACGATCATAATAATAATCTTAAATATTCACTTTCCGTATATTCTTCAAATCTTCTATCAAGATGAATTCTCTAATCACATCTTCTGAACCACTTTTTGTCCCCTCTCAAACGCCCATCAAAAATCAAAACATTTTACATAATATTTCACAGATGTCTCCACCTTCCAAAACAACCAATCTTTCACTTGTATCCAAACTAAGTTTATCGCATATCAATAGACGAAGGCTTCATGTGTTGTCTCCTGATATGACAAGTACATTTAAGACAGCTACATCTGAAAGTGAAACTGGCTTGAGGTTAGTTACACATATTAATATCCTTTGTAACATATCAACATTGTTTTCCTTGACCTCAGCCAGGTACTGATCATTACTGTTCTTTTCAGGATAAAGCAATTCGTGGAATGTGAACTCCAAGTTCGAGATTATGAACTAGATCAATATGGCGTTGTTAACAATGCTGTTTATTCAAGTTATTGCCAACATGGTCACCATGAGTTTTTCAGAAGGGTTGGCCTTGGAATCGATGCAGACAGTGTGGCTCAAAATGGCCAGGCTTTGGCGCTTGCTAACATGTCTTTGAAGTTTTATGCACCTCTAAGAGTATGTAATGATTCTGTATCTTAATTAATTTTTCTTACGTCCAAATAAATTGAACATAAATTGTTCAGAAACCTAGAGGCATTTCAACTTATTATATTATTGGTAATTGCAGAGTGGGGACAAATTTGTAGTGAAAGTGAGGGTAACAAGCATTTCGGCTACAAGAATATTTTTGGAAGATTTTATATACAGATTGCCCGATAATCAGCTTGTTGTCGAAGCAAAAGCCACTGCAGTGTGGCTCGATAGAAACTATCGTCCGATGCGGATTCCTTCTGAACCTAAAGAAAAATTTCTTCAAGCTTATTTTGCTGAGAATTTCTGATGATTTTCCAAGATACAGTGCGACAAAATTGCTTGTTATATAGTAATATATTTTAATTTCACAGTTTATAGGTGCTCTTGTACTAATAAATAAAGAAGTGTGCAAATTTGTGATTGAATCAATATGTCGGATGTACAAAAATTTTAGGACATTACTTTCACTCTGAACCATTTAATTTTATCCTACATTAAAGGTGAATCTTTAGAGTTTTGTTATGGGGAAGAAGATGGAAGTTTTGGTACGTAAACAAGTTACTAAGATAGAACCAGTGCTTCACAGGGGTTGCTAGGTACCGATTGATGTTTACTATTATGGTCTTAGTTTTTTGTTCCGCAAGAACTGTGTTGTAACATGATTATAACATACATGCTCCTTGTAATGTAGGAAGCAATAGTAACTCTTCGTTGAAGATAAAATATGAATCAAACGTAGTAATGCAATATGTAGGTTGAAATAAAGCATAAGAACACATAAAAAACAGGGATATATAGTTAGAGTACAAACCGAGACAACCAAAATTAAGACATATAAAGGTGGATGGTTTCCCAACATCGAACTGTTGAAAGTTCAAGCTTCCTTCTTGCCCTGTTCCTCTTGATTCTTGAATGTGGTGTAGGTAGACATGTTCGTGACTTTGTCAACATCCTGTTACGAATGATATGTGTAAAAACATAGGGAGAAAGTATCTTTTTCGGATGTGAATTTTCTGTTGATTCCATAGTCAATGCTGATAGGTTTCACTGACGGAGTGGAGGCACATATTAGCTGGGAAGGTCACACTGAAGGGACGAAGGTAGATACTAGCTGGGAAGTTCACGTGACCACTAAAACGCAGTTTACAAAAAAAATACAACAAAACAACCAAAAAAAAAAAAAAAGCAAAACAAAAAAATTATTCCGGCTTTTGTTCACCAAATAAAAGAAAAACCTAATTTCCTTCTACTCCTCGATGCCGATGAACCAACTAAAAAACCCTCATCACATCATCTCTATGTCACGCGAGCTCACTCTTTTGCCAAGGAGGATGCTCATCAACATCACTCTGCTAGCGCAAATTGTTATCGTTGCTGCTGCATCGTTGTCATTTCACTTCACTCCATCTGATAACTGTTGCATTGTCGTCGTCGGTTGCTATGGGTAAATCCTAATTTTGAAATTAATTTGTGAATTTTGTTTGATAATGAAATCAATTCTAACCCTAATTTTGAAATCGATATGCTTCTACTGTGACGACCCCCTTTGTAATATCCTGAATAACATCTAATGACAACGTTTGGATCCTGTATACATAGAAGACAGATCGTCGGGGTAAAATTAAAAACAAACAACATAACTAAGGCATACCGATAAATTCTCATATTGAAATGATATCATTTAATATTCTGAATATACATAAATAGAACATGATAAACAATACATAAGAGACTGCACTACCAGAAGCAACTGATAAATAAACATCAATACACAAAGTAAGAATACACCCACTTTATACATGGAGTTCTAAATGTAATACCATACAGCATGGCTCATATACAAATAACATGCCTGTCATGTACAACTACAAAAGCAAGTTAGGCCGTCAGAAGCCGTCTTAAACCGATGCAAAACGCCGTCGCCGCACAGTTTTTTCGACGGCTTCCAACGACATCCGTCGTTATCTTTTCGACGGCTACAAACAGAGCGCCCGACGGCTCTAGACCCCCGTCGAAGACACGTGGACGTTCAAGAGGTAGCAAAAAAACCGCCGTTAGCTGTTGGAATTTTTCGACCTAAAAGCCGTCGGAAATGCTGAAGCTATTTTTACAGTTTTCTGCTGCGTTCTAGCCTACCATACACAATACAGAAACATAATATACTCACACACAATCACATATCCAATTCAGATATTCAATATAATATCAAATCATACAAATATACTCAAATCACATAAAGAAAATTAAACCAAGCATAACTTGAAATCAAACCAACACTTCGTTAACATAATGTACATACATGTCATTGTACAAAATATACACCGTGGAACACCAACTCCCCACAATCAACTCACAAATGTCAAAATTACCATCACCAGATGTACCATCAAATAATATACACAACATTTCGAAGTATACAACTCCACCAACTCAATGTATCATCAAAAAATACCAAACAATGACGCAAAACAAAAAAAATTACCAATCACTCATGTCAATCACCTCCGGAACCAGCTGAAGATGGAAAGCGGCTACCATACTGCTACATGTATTCAGTAATACGTTGGTCCAACAGCTGTGTCATCTCAATGGCCTGCTGACGGTTCTGCTCCTCCAACTGCGCCAACCTATCTCGTAACTCTTCGATCTTTGCTAGATCAATCTAAGCTCTGATTTGGCTGGCTCTCCTCTGTCTACCCTGCAATACTTATTTAATTTAGTAAAAGCGCAATTACTATAATCTTACTATTGAAGCTACAACATAATATGTTAATTGTTATATCTATAAACTTATTATTGAAACTAAAGCGATGTGAAGTTCTTTAAAACTGAAAGATTACTAAATTGCTATATCTTAATATATTATTCAATACCACTTGATTGTCAAACCAACGCCTATTCCGTGAAGGTGGATCCATGACTGACTCAAAAATGACATCCTCCTCGTCCGTAGTCAGCTGCTCTCGACCAGTTTAATCCAGGAGTTTCTACCGTTGTTCAATAAACCTTGCCTGCATGAACAAATAAATTAAAAAACATTTGAAATTAATAGCATGATATCTTAATTCATTATACTTTAAAAATTAAAACAATTACTAATAGTAAACTAAAATATGCTAACATGGCTCGCCCACGATTTACCGTCATGCCATGTATATGCACCACAACAAAATGCACCTATAACAGCGTTTCAAAAACGCTATAAAAAAATTTAACAGCGTTTTTAACTACGCTGTATATTAACATGCCATTATAGATCAGACCTTTACCATAGCAATACCAAAAACGTTATAGAATTAATATAATTACAACGTTTATTCAATGTCATTAATAAATTTTACAGCGTTTTGTTGATGAGCAAAATTTCTTCCCATAACATTTCAACTTTGTTAGAAATATATTCCATAGCGGTTATATTAAGCTGTAGTAACTTTTGATAGACTTGACTTCATTGCTGTGATTTCTTATTACATCGTTTCCAGTTGTTGCCAAGATGAATTATTTACAGTGTTTTTTGAACGATGTTAAAGGTTTCTATGTTGTTGAACTACTTCAACAGCGTTTAATAAACGCTGTAGAAACCTTTAACGACGTTTTGTAAAACGCTTTTGTATTTTAGACAGTTCTCCATCAATATGCAGGTTATAGTTCGATATGCAGGCATAATTTATATGTAACACAGTTTATATAAACACATCTATTTCAAAATGAACATATATATCATATTAATCACACACTTTATAATCAACATATTATATTAATCACATTTTTTAATCAAAATGTAACACCACATAATAAAACATAAATTATCAAACTCATATAAGCCCATAATGTAGAACAAGTCGCGACTAGTGACTAAAAGTAGTACAACATAACAACATACAAACCAAAGTGTAGTTAACATCAAAAGTAACTTCGAACCCATGACTTGTTGCGGGAGGTTGCTACTTTTTTCCATCAAATATATCTATCCACCTGCAAAGTAAAAGTTCGTTAGTTATGTGTACTTGATTAGGCATAGAAAGACTGAAACATTTAAGTAGCTAGTTCTCAATCTATTGAATAATGTTGATACTACTTCTGGTATAAAAATAAAACTAACCCTGTTACATTTAAGGCCAAGTCTATATATATGTGTTCATTTGTTTATCATGCTTATTTTTAAGCTAAATATCAAGATCCAATTTGCATTAGGATGGCATGAGCTTTGGGGTAACCTATGTATTGCTAAAACAAGATCGCCGGGCACTTCTAAGGAATATATGCACAAATAGCAAAAATATCACTTCATTACAAGCAGAATTATTTTTCAAATTCAAGAATTAGTGACATCAAGGCAATGTTGCCTAATAACTTAAAATTAAGAAATATGCAGTGAAACGGTTAAATATAATCTCTAACTTGAAATGCAGTAGCCAGAATTTAAGTAGCAAAAGTGGTTCATGTACTTATAAACAGCATCAACACATTCACTTATGGATTTTCATAAAGTGAATTTACACTTTTCCAGAACATGTACAATTAATAAATTTTCAGTTGTGCAATGCTCAGTATCAATTATTTTCCCCTCCAGCATCCAGGTTATTTCCAATTTTCAGCTAAACTCATTGTTCATATTCTGATGTCTTGAAGTATGTTATTTGCTTACAACTTAGGAGAGCATGTTGACTTTTCATCTATGTAGCCTTCATAGCAGCCTTGGGCACCACTTGACTCGGACCTGTGTATGTATGTGCTCGTGTATGTAAACAAATACTCTGTGTGTGTGTGTGTGTTAACTCAAAATGTTTTGACAAAAATCAACATACACTGACTCCAGTTATGCCAAGAGACCATCAAAACATAAGGAATGGAATTCAATGCTAACATAATTTAATTCACATAATTTACATCAACATTATATGACGGAACATCACAAATAACTGAAATATAGAAGTTATAAGAGTGTGTACTATAGGACTTAATCTAGCAAAAGCTGAGCATAAGCCTCTTTTCTTAAACCCATGTTAACTTAGCCCAAAATATGAGGTAGAATGATGACTACATTACAGGTTAACCAAGCCCAAAATCCAGTACATATATTCTTAAATTCAGATTCAATGTTACTTTCATAGTTGCCATATAACAATTGCTTTTACTGTATCTAAAAATCTTCTCTTTATATTTGTAGTTGCATGTTAACTTCAAAAAATAGATAGCAGCATTACAATAAATAGATGAACACGAAAGGAGAATCGATTAAATCATATACAAAATTGATATAATTTTTAACTTATAACAGGATAAGATAATTAAATATTTCATCACATCATAAAATAAAACTGAATAATTTATATGTATACAAATTTTATTAGAAAAATTAAAGGCACATTTTCCCATTTGTCGTATTCACTAAAATTCCTAAGGCATGCTTCATAGATGTGACTTCTAAAATGCCTTGCCATGAAATGTGGAAGTGTTACAGGTGCAGTTACTGTGTATTGCATCCTAGATTTATTAAAGCACATTAAAGTGTTGTTTAATAACCAACATTGGGATAGCCTTATGGAGCTTAGGTGGAGCCATTGATTGCACATGCTTCACCTAATCCAAACCCGGTATTCATAATCAATAAGATAATGATGTGTGATTTGATTATCATTTCTAAGTCTAAGCTTTTTGGTTTGAAATATGAACTTGCATGGTCATTTTTTTTCGTTTCATTTTATTTCTGATGTTCAATGTTGTTATGAATTAAGCATGTAGCAGAAGAAATGTATAATCATTTTCTTTGTTAAGTTTATACTGTTATCCATGAAACATAAGAAATATGAAACTGAGAGTAAACATGTAATTATGAGAAAATTTGTTCAAATATTGTCATTTTGGCAAACCATTTCTTTCCTATTAAGACCAAATTAGATAGTGATGGAGAAGTTTGGAAATTTTTCTAAATCAAGCTTGAAAATACATTTCATGCTTTAATTTTCATTGCAACTGACCCTATAGGAATTTGTTGGACAAGCTCTTTTGGATCACTTGACATAACTCTTTCTTCTGCAACAATTTCATCTATCTCACACCAATCCAATTAATCACACGTATCATGTTTCTTGTCATGCTTGCCCTACAATTGATCAAAAGCAAACTATAGTGATTATGGAATTAGTTGCCGAAATTTAAATGATATCACGATAATCATAGTTTACATTTACCTTTTGATGTGTGCTTGCTTCTCCCCAACTTTCATTACCTTATCATACCAATAATATTACAACATGAGTAACCTTGTATATTAATTATTGAAGCACACGTTATATTGAAATATTTCATAAATTCTCAGTGTCATTGTCAATTGAGTAGTCATATTGTATGTTAAATAAAATAATACGTATTAAGTAACAATGGACGAGAATAGTTAATATTTCATTGCCATTTTAGTGTTGGAAAAGCTGGTATTGTCAAGGGTTTAGCTCAACGCATTGCAACTGGAGATGTTCCATAAACAATAGAAGGGAAAGTGGTTCGAAAACACATATTTGTTTGACAATAGCTATGATATATTGATAAATACATCAACTTCTAAATTAACAATTTTGTAGCCTAACAGTAAATCATATCTAACATATATTTGTATTTGAATGATTATAAAATCATAGCTTCCCATTGTAAACTTTGTTTGATACCTAGTCACACTTTCCTTAAAACAGAGGAGGATAATTCAAAATTTTGGCCACCTTCTACTTCCTTAAAATTGGATTAAAAATTATATTAATTATTATTAATCCTCTAATTCAAATAAGTGATACATGGCATCAAAATATTCTTGTCCAGGAGGAGGAATGAAATTTGATTTACTGGTATTGTTCTTTTGAGCAATAATAACTTCTCCTTATGGAAAATTGAATTCTCTCAATCCACAGAGAAGTAAACGATGCCGTCTACGGCGATAGATTCGTTGAGTGATATTGAATTTTTGGTGTAAATCCACAAAGAAGCAAGGTATCTACCTTCTTTAGATACAATAGAGAGTGTATGTTTGTAAACATCCAATGATAACTTATTTTAAAATATACTTTAATGAATAGTAAAACCTACTATTTTCCCTCATAATTTGAAACTTCATTTTCCTTGAATAATGTATGTATAACGTCAGCTAAGATGAAACTACAACTTCAAAAAAAAAGTACATGTGCTATTGATTTTATATTCAACTTCAGGCGATTTTTGTTGATTTAGGAAGCATTTCTTAATACATCCACTTTTGTTGCTGATGCAGCGTGAGATAATGATTAAACGACTTACCTTAAGTCGCGGCCGCTTCCCTAAATCGCGAAGCCCAGTAAGTCGCTCCAGCCCTAAGTCGCGAACGACCAGAGCAGAGTTCCCTGAATCGCGAATTCCTCCAGTAGGTCGCGAAGCTAACTTAAGTCGTAGGTCGCTCCTCCTCCTTAAGTCGCGAGCATCTTCGCTCCAACTAAGTCGCGAGCGACATTCCTTAAGTCGCGGCGAGCTTAGGTCGCTCCTCCTCCTTATGTCGCGAACGACCTTCCAGTTAGGTCGCGAAGCTTAGGTCGCTCCTCCTCCGCCTTAAGTCGCGACGAACCATAGGTCGTTCTAGATCTTTAAGTCGCGAAGCTACTGAAGTTCCTTATGTCACGAACGACATTCAACTTAGTTCCCTGAATTGCTTATGTCGTTATTTCTTAAGTCGCATTGTTTTTGTAAGTCGTTTGTACTGTTTGTGATGTAATTTTTCTTAAGTCGTGTGAAGTGTTGTAATGTGTGTTGAGTTGTAATTTCCTATAAATAGGAGTGTATGGTCATTTGTAAAAGGAGTTGAATATTGAATAAAAATTGGTTTGTGCTTTGTGCCACCATTAAAATTGGAACTTGAGTGTTATCTCCTTTCTCCATCTTTGGATATTCGAGTGCGCTCGAATCAACGAACTTGAAGCCGATTCACGGAATCTCGTGCGTGAGATCAACGTCGAAGAATCGTAGATCTTCTAACGCGGTATCGTGCGCGATCAACGTGTTGAAGATAGCTAGAATCTGGTATCTCGAGAGATCAACGGATTTGGGCACTTGGGTATTTTCAATTCATCGATTCATATTGTTTCATCGATTCATTTTCCGCGAATTCATCAATTCGTGAATCGTGTGATCCTGTAAGCTGCGTCAATTTGGTATTAGAGCAAGGAGACGAACTTTTCCAAGTTTGTTGGGTGTTCGTGAAATTTCAAACAAGTTGGGAGTTTATAAATTTCGAATCAAAACAGATTTTTTTTAATCGAAGCGAAGTGTGTTTTTGGATTTGTTGAAGATTTGACAATGCCTCCAAGAAGAGTTAATCGTCATCAGAATGTTGCAGATGTGTATCGAAGAGAAGATGCTGAACAAATAGAGCAATGAATTAGTGATAAATTCAACGAGAAGTTTGATGAGGGAATTGGTAGATTGGAAAGGCTCATGATTGATATGAATCAAACTCGACAAAGAGCATCGCCAGGTTCAAATCAAGGTGGACATAGAATTTCGCCGTCAAATTCCGGGAGGAGAAGAATGTCACCAACATCGGATCGGGAAAGAAGAGAACCGTCAGTTTCGGGAGAAAGAGACGTGCGTGGTAGCAGAAATATTGATGGTCAGAATCGACATCGACATACGTCAGATTTGGAGGAATCCAGTGATAGTGGTAGTAGCTCTTGTCGAAACCGTGGCCAAGGGCGAAATTGAAATAGAGATTCCGAAGATGATCATCGATGGGAGTCGAGGATGAAAACAGAGATTCCAGAATTCAAAGGGGGAATGATAGCGGAAGAGTTTCTGGATTGGATATCAAATGTTGAAGAAATTTTTGACTTCAAGGAAGTACCCGAGCATCGTAGAGTTAAGTTGGTTGCTACACGATTGAGGGGAAGGGCTATGGCATGGTGGCAACAAACTAAACTTACACGGGAAAGAATGGGAAAGTCGAAGATTGTTTCATGGGAAAAGATGAAGAAGTTGATGAAGGCTACTTTCTTACCTTATAATTATCAGTCTCTTATGTATCAGCGCTTACAGAATTTGAGACAAGGGACAAAGTCGGTAAATGATTATGCAGATGAGTTTTATCAACTGATTGCTAGAAACGATATCATGGAAACGGAGGAACAGTTGACATCCAGATTTGTTGGAGGATTGAGAATGCAAATTCAGGATATGGTAAATATGTTTGATCCGAGATCCGTTGCTGAAGCACACTAGAAGGCTCTAGCTTAGGAGAAGCAAGGTAGAAGAGGAGGTGGTGCGTTTACAAGTTCGAGCAATCAGGTGAAGGGGGCTAGTAGCAATACTAATGTTTCCAAGGCTGTTAGTAAACCGGTTGTCAATGAAGCTGCTAAGACCAAGGTCAACAACAATTTCAAGTGTTATAACTGTCAGGGGTTTGGTCATAAGAGCAATGAATGCCTGAAGCCTAAGAAGCGAGCGATGGTTGCTGAGTTTGAGGATGAGGATGCAGAAGTAGAATGTTCCAATTCACCACAGGTTGAGGAGGAAGAAGAATTATTGACGGGAGACGAGGGATATTCTTTAATGATGAGGAGATCTTGCTTGACGCCAAAGCAGGAAGAGGAGACTAGTTGGTTGAGGAATAATATTTTTCAGTCGACATGCACTATTTTGGGAAAAGTTTGTAAGTTTGTTATCGATGTAGGGAGTTGTGATAACATCATCTCTACAGAAGCCGTAAAGAAGTTGGCGTTAAAGACAAAGAAGCATCCCAAACCCTACAAATTGGCTTGGCTGAGGAAAGGTGGGGAAGTGAAGGTTGGTCGAAGAGCTTGTGTAACTTTTTCCATCGGAAAAAAGTATAAGGATGAAATTTGGTGTGACGTGGTGGATATGGATGTATGTCATTTGTTGTTGTGAAGACCGTGGCAGTTTGATAGAGCCATGCAACACGATGGTAGGACTAACTGCTATAGTTTCATGTTCGATGGCACTAGAATCACTTTAGTTCCTAAAAGGCGACAACAAAGTGAAAGCAAGTTGGAGGAAATCGAGGAACTAAAGACTCTGTTATCTTTGAAGGAATTTGTCAAAGAAGTAGAGGTAGCCCTGAAGTATTTCTGTTGATTGGACGTGAAAGTAGTGAAGCGGTTGAAATTCCTAAGGAAGTTAAGTCAGTGTTGAAGGAATTTGAAGATGTGTTTCCTGAAGAATTACCAAAAGAGTTACCACTATTGAGAGACATACAACACCAGATTGATCTTGTTCCGGGAGCTGTGTTACCACATAGACCACATTATAGAATGAGTCCAAAGGAGCACGAAGAGTTGAGAAGGCAGGTGGAAGAGTTAATTGAACAAGGGCGCGTACAAGAAAGCTTAAGTCCTTGTGCAGTACCAGCCTTGTTAGTGCCAAAAAAGGATGGAACTTGGAGAATGTGTACAGATAGTCGAGCACTAAACAAGATTACGGTGAGGTACAGATTTCCGATGCCAAGATTGGATGACTTGTTAGATTAGTTGAGTGGAGCTTCTATCTTTTCAAAGATTGATATGAAGAGTGGGTATCATCAGATTCGAATTCGACCAGGGGATGAATGGAAGACAGCCTTCAAGACACGGGAGGGGTTGTATGAATGGCTGGTCATGCCATTTGGTCTTTCGAATGCACCTAGTACTTGTATGCGAGTGATGAATCAGATCTTTCGACCGTTTATTGGAAAGTTTGTGGTGGTATACTTTGATGATATATTGATATACAGTGGAAGTACAGAAGAGCATCTACAACACTTGCGGGAAGTGTTGATGATACTTCGTCAGGAGCAATTTTACGCAGCAACAAAGAAGTGCACGTTTATGACGCACAGTGTTTTGTTCTTTGGGTATGTATTGTCCAAGGAAGATATCCAGGTGGATCAAAGTAAAGTTGAAGCAATCAAAGATTGGCCACAACCCAGGACTGTAACTGAAGTGAGAAGTTTCCATGGTTTAGCATCATTCTACCGAAGGTTTATTCCACATTTCAGTAGCGTGATGGCACCAGTGACAGATTGTATGAAAGGAAAGCAGTTTTCATGGGCGAAAGAGGCAGGATCTGCTTTTGAACAGATCAAGGAACTTTTAACATCAGCACCGATTCTAGTGTTGCCAGATTTTCAGTTATTATTTGAGTTACATACAGATGCTTCCAAAGTTGGAATTGGGGGAGTGTTGAGTCAGAAGGGCCGTCCAATTGCCTATTTCAGTGAAAAGCTTTCTGGAGCAAAGACGAGATATAATACTTATGATGTGGAGTTTTATGCTATTGTGCAGGCCGTGAAGCATTGGAGACACTATTTATTTCATAAAGGGTTTGTGTTGTATACTAACCATGAAGCATTGAAACATTTGCAGGGACATGATAAGATTGCAGCCAGGCATGCTTCATGGATCGCATACTTGCAACAGTTTACATTTGTTGTAAAGCATAAGTCGGGAGTTACAAATCGTGTGGCAGACGCATTGAGTAGAAGAAATCACTTGTTGACTACGATGAGAGTTGAAGTGACGGGGTTTGATGTATTTCCAGATTTGTTTGTTGAGGATCCTTACTTTGCCAAGATTGTAGATGAAGTCGAGAAAGGGAAGACGGATGAGTATGTGTTGGTAGAAGGTTTTCTATTTAAGGGAAATCAGTTGTGCATACCAAAGTGCAGTTTGCGAATGAAGATTGTGAAGGAATTGCATGAAGAAGGTCATGTGGGAAGAGATCGTACCTTGCAGTTGATTTCTCAATCATATTTTTGGCCTTCCACGAGGAAAGAAGTTGAAAGATTTGTGCAGAGATGTCACATATGTCAAGTTTCCAAACGGACAGCTACGAATGCAGGATTGTATATGCCATTGCCCGTGCCTACTAGACCATGGGTTGATGTTAGCATGGATTTCGTTTTGGGTTTGCCAAGAACTCAACGAGGGAATGATTCTATATATGTTGTGGTGGATAGATTTTCGAAGATGGCGCATTTCATAGCTTCTAAGAAGACCGCCGATGCAGTCCGTGTTGCTCAATTTTTCTTTAAAGAGGTTTATCGACTACATGGGCTACCTGAGTCTATTGTTTCTGACCGGGATACTCGATTTCTAAGTCATTTTTGGTTGAGTCTGTGGAAGATGGTTGGGACTAAGCTGAATTTTAGTAGCGCCTATCATCCACAAACGGATGGGCAAACGGAAGTGGTGAACAGATCTTTGGGAAACTTGTTGAGATGTCTTGTGAAGGATAATTTGAAGAGCTGGAATGTGAAATTGTGTCAGGCAGAATTCGCACATAATCATGCCGTTAATCGAAGTACTAGATTCAGTCCATTTCAAGTGGTATATTCAGCAATTCTGAAGGGACCGTTGGATTTGTCGACAGTTCCACTTCAGAAAGGGGTTGTTAAACGAGCTTGTGATTTTATGAATGAGTTGTAGGAGTGTCACAGGATTGTTCATGAATGATTTCTTAAGTCAAATGAGAAGTATAAGCAATTAGCAGATAAGAAACGAAGGAGTGTGGACTTCAAAGAGGGTGATTTTGTTTACGCAGTATTGACGAAAGATCGTTTTCCAGTTGGAACTTACAACAAGTTGAAAGCTCGAAAGATTGGTCCAGTAGAAATCTTGAAGAAGATTAATGATAATGCGTATCAGTTAATGTTGACAGAAAATGTTCATACTTCTGATGTTTTCAATGTCAAACACTTAATTCCGTATTATGGGGAGAAGCTTGTCGAAGAAGAGGAAAATGTGAATTCGGGACGAATTCTTTTGAACCAGGGGAGGATGATGCATCGCGAGATAATGATTAAACGACTTACCTTAAGTCGCGGCCGCTTCCCTAAATCGCGAAGCCCAGTAAGTCGCTCCAGCCCTAAGTCGCGAACAACCAGAGCAGAGTTCCCTGAATCGCGAATTCCTCCAGTAGGTCGCGAATCTAACTTAAGTCGTAGGTCGCTCCTCCTTCTTAAGTCGCGAGCATCTTCGCTCCAACTAAGTCGCGAGCGACATTCCTTAAGTCGTGGCGAGCTTAGGTCGCTCCTCCTCCTTATGTCGCGAACGACCTTCCAGTTAGGTCGCGAAGCTTAGGTCGTTCCTCCTCCGCCTTAAGTCGCGACGAACCATAGGTCGCTCCAGATCTTTAAGTCGCGAAGCTACTGAAGTTCCTTATGTCGCGAACGACATTCAACTTAGGTCGCTGAAGCTTAGTTCCCTGAATTGCTTATGTCGTTATTTCTTAAGTCGCATTGTTTTTGTAAGTCGTTTGTACTGTTTGTGATGTAATTTTTCTTAAGTCGTGTGAAGTGTTGTAATGTGTGTTGAGTTGTAATTTCCTATAAATAGGAGTGTATGGTCATTTGTAAAAGGAGTTGAATATTGAATAAAAATTGGTTTGTGCTTTGTGCCACCATTAAAATTGGAAGTTGAGTGTTATCTCCTTTCTCCATCTTTGGATATTCGAGTGCGCTCGAATCAACGAACTTGAAGCCGATTCACGGAATCTCGTGCGTGAGATCAACGTCGAAGAATCGTAGATCTTCCAACGCGGTATCGTGCGCGATCAACGTGTTGAAGATAGCTAGAATTCGGTATCTCGAGAGATCAACGGATTTGGGCACTTGGGTATTTTCAATTCATCGATTCATATTGTTTCATCGATTCATTTTCCGCGAATTCATCAATTCGTGAATCGTGTGATCCTGTAAGCTGCGTCAGTTGCCCTTAAAAATCCAAACATATCACTATTTTATTAATTTTATATTTCGATGTTGAGTATCTTCAAGAATAATTTGCCAACGGTATTTTTCTAGAAATTAAAAGTTTAGTAAGTATCGACTATATGGTATATTAATATATTTGACATGGGATTAATCTATTTTTCTGTTGTGAAACCCACATTTAATATGTTCAGTTTTACAACAAGTAATGATTTTGTTGATAAACTAATTAGTTGTAACACAACATATCTAATGTCTGTTATGAGATGTGGGTAAATAGTGGCGACAAAAATTAGTTAAGATTTCAGACTAAACTTGATAAGAAATATAGAAATCAAAACAAAATTTGAGGATAAAATTGGTCCGCATAAGCAACACCTTCGAAAAGCCACATGGGCTGTGCCTTCTCTTCCTAATTGTTGAATAAATTGCCTGTTTTTTCCCTTAACATGTGTTTATAATGATTTCGTTTTATATGAGGATCCTAAAGATTAAACAGTTGTGAAGCCATCATAAATTATATGCTCAAAGTTTCATTTTCATTGATCTAACGTATAGTTTATCCATCCAAGTTTTTGATGACTGTTAACATAACCAGGAAAAACAGCTGAAACTTTCAGATGCATGCAAGCACTGCTCAGGGTACAAGCACAAGCTCGTGCTTGTCATGCAATTCAATCATAGATAGTTCATCATAAATTAAGCTCACAAGCTGAAACAATAATTGCACATTTTCATCGACAACTTATTATGGTTGTTTTATATCTTGATTTATGTTAAACATGATGTTGTTTGGTATATTTAGGATACAAACACACTAAAAAAGGGTGAACTAGTTAGAGAAAATACTTACATGCTCTCAAGGTAAGTCTGACTCAATTTGTAATGTTTCAATGTTTGTATAGTTTTTCCTACAGATACATAACAATCTTCTGGTCTACAGAATTTATCATTTCGATAATTTAGTCTTCAGTGAATTTTTTTTGGGTTTCATCTGATATTAATAATCATAGAATAATTTGTGTTAGAGATGTTTGGATGACCCAAAGTATTTTATTTAACAAATTGACCCGTTTTACGTTTTTTTAAATAACCCTTAAAACCTTGAAAAAAGAAAATGTCCGAACATACCTGATTTTTCTTTAGCATGTAAACCATCGTCCATAATTCAGCAATTTCATTTTGCATTTGTACAGTTTGTTTGTCCCTAACATGTGACCAAATTGCCTTAGTGAAGGTCATACCCCTTCCCATTCCTCTTAATCGTCCAGATCTATCTGGTCCTAACACTTGTGACAGTGCATCTTCTTTGTAATTGATTGTTGAGCCAGAATGTGATCCACTGTCAACCTTTTTTAGCTTTTCCTATAGAGGTTAATATTAATATTATACAGGAATATCACATTGGCACATGAACAAACAATTCCAGTATATCAAAAATTTAGATGTACTTACAATCGTATCTGCAGCAGCTATGTTCACAGGTTTGCCATCTTTTCTAATGCGAGATTTGATCCAAACATCAACTCTAGGGACAGGAGAGGGATCATCACTGTTCTCTTTCTACATTCAAAAGATCATTAAAACAAAAAATCATATTAAGTAACTAATTAATAAACATTATGATAAATAAATAAAATTTTCTTACTAAATCTTCAGGCAATCGAGCCATTCCTCTATGGCTGCATGTGTGTGGTATCCGATTGTCTCTAATAGCTTTGAATTTATCACTTACCATCTGAAATGTTCAAAAACACATAAAAGATTCTTTAGAAAATTAACTTTGTAATCTAAAAAGTTAATAAAATCAAACAGAGATAAGTGTTATTTTGTATTTGAATGTGTTTATAAATATAAAGAGAGATAAATGTATTACGACTGATTTACCTTAAACTCCAGAGCTGTTTTCAACTTAATAAACTTCTTCCACTCCGCCATAGTTTTGATGTTATCGGGTTTCAGTTGTAGTCTCTCCTCTTTATTCTTTGCATTTAATAATTTGCGAACTAGGATGCTTTTTGAAGATCTAAAAATACATCCCATTTGCTGAAATATGGACACTTTTTGACAGTCCTCATTTAATTTAAATATAGCCTGCAATATTTATTTATTAAAACAATTGAAATTTTGGTTATATAATATGTTGATATAGACATATGGAAGTAATAATGAATGTTTTATTCTTTTATTATTATGCTTTGGACATTCCTATGTAGATAGGCATCTGTTATTATCCAAAGCCGACAATCAGTCGCATAGTGGTAAGATTTAAAACTCTAGATTGTTGATGTAGAGAGTGGTATCAGCATAACTAACCAACGTATATTAGTTTTATACCTTGATAAAGATTTATCCAAATTATTATATTTTTCTTATTAATTTCATACTATCAGATTCCAAAATAAAATTAAAGGTTGTCGCTAGGATTTAACCTAAACATTATTTTTCAGCTACAAAATTCTAGATATCACTAGCATAATATTTATTTTAATAATACTAGATTTAAACAAATTGTTCATATTTTATAATTAGTTCGTAGTTAATTAGCTTTTTGAGTAAAAGACATACAATATAAATAGTATTTATTCAAATGAATCAGATTAAAAATTACATGTAATTTCCCAATTTGTATATGGTGTACGCTGAGTGAGCAAATATCATGAATTATAATCTTATTAACAAAAGTGTGCATATAAAACCAAGTATGTACCCTGAGTTTGGTATCTACATCTTATAGTTTGTTCCTAGTTATTCGAAAACCCTCTTTTGGTTACCTGTGATCTAGTAAAAAAGGAATTTATTTCTGTGCAGGTTAACAAAAGAAAATTAAAGAAGAATATGAAAAACAAAAATGCAAAATTTTATTCCTAAAACTATCTACGTAGAAATACTGATGTTGCAATTATAACTTCAAAAGTAGAATTCGAATGAACTTATAGTAGTATTTGACATTTTGAATTTAGATGATTTCTTTACATATGTTATAACCATTAGCAAAACATCTATGCATAATATTGGATATTGCTCCTTGTGTACATATAGTATAGTATAGTTTAAATTGTTTCTTACCTGAATGGAGGTCCAAAGAACAACTTTTAATTCGTTGCTTAGCTTCTTCCAACCATCCAATGTAACTGGAACATGTTCTCGTACAAGCGGACCTAAATAAGAAGATAACTTGACTGACTCATCTCCTATTGGTTTAGCTTGTCCATTAAACTAAAATTCAATTCAATTTGAAATATTTGAAGGAAGCCTTCTCACTTTAGTTGGCCCTATATATATTTTTTTTAGTTGGAACTACATCGACATTGCCATTTCTCTCGCTTTCTATATCAACTTCAACATTTACTTATTGTTGCATTTTATTGTCATTAACTTCTTGTGGATTGTCTTGAATTTGAACATCATTCTGACTATTGTTCTTCACCACGGTCCTTTTTCTTTTTGGATTTTTACCCATTTTCTGTAAATTAAAACGAAATCATTATAAACCAATCAAGAAAATGCCAATGGTTTTGTATAAATAAGGTGCTGTTGAACCCTGCTTAGTCACACAACATATGCAATAATAACTTCAGTCTTGGTAGTTGGGAAATAAAGAAAAACACATCACAAGGAGCTAATACCACCTTAACTCTTACATATTACAGAGCATATGCAACAATAACCCTGTAAGATATTCGCGCTATTAGCCAAGTAGAAGAGTGAAATTTGTGTTCTCTGCAGGAAAGTAACTATTTTAGAAAATGCAGTTGATACGTTTTGGATTCTTATTACAACAATAACTCTATAATGTAATGGATGTGCTTTATTTGATTTTTTATGCAAACGGAAAGAAGTAAAAAGATTACTACAACAATGAAATAAAGCAAAAACAAGTACAATGGGGATGGTAAGAGAATCAGGGAGAAAAATAATGCAACTACAAAGTCGACTCCAAATAACATAAGGTCCAAAACATTCAAGTAATGGATACATTAAGCTACTGCAGGCTGTCAAATCCAAAGATATTGTAAGTTAACTCCAGTCTCCGTTCCCCAAGTCCCCCCAATGAATAAAGATAAACATATACAAGTTAACAATTAACATGCACAATTGACTGAAGCATGTATAATAAACTGATTTAATGCATTAACATAAATTAAGTTACACAACAATACATTTAACTGACCGAAGCATGGCATTTGTTACCTAAGCATTAGAACTGAACTAAGTTAGGCTAGACTAAACTATTTGTACCTGCTTCAAAAACGATGGAATTAAACTAAGCTAAGTATTAGAACTGGTCTAAGTTATGCAATAATTTACACATGCTTCACTAACAATTAGAACTGAACTAAGGTAGGTTAAACTGCACATTTACATAGACTTATAACTTATGGGTGATAAAATAAAAGCAAATACGTACACAATTAATTGAACTGCGCATTTTTATAACTTATAGGTGACAGAATATATGTAAGTAAGTATATATTTATCAATACTATACATTTATATGAACTTTTATATAGTTCAGTTATATACTATGTTATATATTTCGGCTTATAATATATGTACGCAAAATACGGACACTGCACTGGTTAAACAATTTCAATAACCATGCTTCAATAACCTTGTTCAAACAGATCGTATATCTAATAATTATATAAATAAATATTGTTAAAATAGACTCACATTCTTATATCATATATAACAAAATATTATTCAAATAAATCTTATATCATGTATTCTTCAACTAAATATTGTTCAAACGAATCTGAATTCAAATAGAATAGCTATTTCATATATTGTTCAACTAAATAAAAATTCACATTCTCAATATTGAATTTCAATCATATATTCAAAATTGAATTGATAATTATAAGTACATTATTTATGTTCTAGAAATCCAAGTAGGAAAAAATCTAGGGGATTAAGCAAACTAAGTTCATTAAGATCATTTGCCTTAAATTTAAATGCAGGGGCAACAAAATGTACTAGATCATGCATTCATAACATCTTCAGTGGCAAATAGGCAAACAGACTTTTGACACTACTCAAGTATGCCTTCGCAATCCTCTCTAACATTGTTAGCATCTTCCATAGAATCAACATTTATATCGTTTTCTTTACATTCTTCTCTAAAGTAATTTACGTCTTTAATAGACTCGTCTGTCTCTAATTCATGAAAACCTCATGGTTTTGCTTTCAATACAACATACCAATTAGAAGAATCATTTTCTCTTGAATAATTAATTTGTTTCGCTTGAGATGCAAGGACATATGGATCTCTAGAAAATGAAGCTTGATTTTGATTAAATTTAACAAGAGTAAACTCATCTTCAACTTTCACTCCATTTTCTATGTTTTCCCAATTGCACTTAAAAATGGGAATATAAAAGATAAGATAGTCTAACAAAATTATGTCAGTTAAAATCCTATAGTATGTGACCACATCAACCACTTGAGATGTATCTTTCGCACTTGCTCTACACCTGATAATCGCATCATAAGCCACTCCACAATTTTGAGTTTCTCTCTCAACGTCTTCTGTGTGAAAACGCTGACCATTTATAATATATCTTTTACAGGATAGGCATTACTGCTCGCACCGTACGCAATCCATTTTAACAAATTATCATGATCCTTCGATTCAATAGATATCTGGAAAAAAATTAATGTATTTAAGTATTTGACATAGATTTCAAAAATAATTTATGAAGCAGGTGAAAGTGTATTTAAAAATAACCTTTTTTTTAATCCAATTAGCAAAGTTTTTTGTATGATTGTTCCAAAGCAATGTCACATTTTTTTTCATACGTTGGTTTGAATTTTCCAACTCCTCCAAATGCAAAATAGCACAAAACAAATGATGCTAAGTATACATGCATTATACATGCAAAAAAAATAAAAATAAAATGTAATACCTACTTACTCTAAAAATGGTTCGACTACAGCCATATGTGCACTTTCTTTCGCATTAGATGACAATGTAATTGCCTCAAGCTTTGAAATAGGACGTCCTTCGAGTATTGCATGGTTTTCATAATCTTCATTTCAACCTTGTTTTCCCCTATTTGCGATGATTTTTTTTATAAATTCACCAGAAAATCTCATAGATTCTTCTGCAAGATAGGACTCTGCAATACACCCTTCAACTCGTGCATAGTTTCTTACATAATCTTTAAGCGTCTTCATATACCTTTCAAAGGGGTACATCCAATGAAAATGGACAGTCCACCCACTCGAGCTTCTCTTCCAAGATGAATTGTTAAATGTATCATTATATCAAAAAAAGAAAGTGGAAAATATCTTTCAAGCTCACATAATATTATAATGATCTCATCATCGACTTGCAGCAGCTTTTCTTTATCAAGAACACGTTGACACAGTTTATTGAAAAATGAACATAAACGGATTATTGTTTTCCTCGGCTTCTTTGGCAACAATCCTCTTATTGCAACCGACAACATTTGCTGCACTAGAACATGATAATCATGAGACTTAAACCCACTAACTTTGCAATCTGGCAATGATATACAACTTTTGAAATTTGAACAATAATCATCGGATCCCTTGAAATCATATAATCTTTTGCAAAAATTTTTTTTTCATGACTTGACAATGTATACGAAGCCGGTGGAAGATATGTTTCCTTTCTATGAGGTTGTGCAAAAAGACTATGTCGAATTCCCCAATCCTCTAAATCCCTTCTGGAATTGTTCCATCTTTTGATTTGCTATCATGCAATATTGTACCTAACAAGCTTTCTCCCACATTTTCTCGATATGCATTACGTCTAAATTATGCCGCAATTGAAGTTCCTATAAACATCAATAGTATAACATATGAGCATTATTATTTTATATTGTTCAACCAATGCGGAAAAAAATAAAAACTAACCTCCCAATATGGTAAATAAAAAATTGAATTTTTTTTCCACCTTGATAACTCTATTTTTATAGGGTCATCATTCTCATCTTTGTTGTAGATACACTTTCTTTTTTTACCCACTCTCTTTTGTTGCTCCTTATTTGGTCTCTTCTTCTTTACCTTCTTTCCTTTTTTAGTTTCTTCTTTCTTATCTTTTCCAAATCATTCGGAAAATCTTTCAAAATAACAGAAATATTTCTACCTGTTTGAATTCTAGGTTTGGTGACTTTCTCCACGGTATTATCAAACCAACCCTTTTGTTTCCTCAATAAATCTGAATGGGGGTAAGAATCTTCTATGGCCCATATACATATTCTTCCGACTATAATTCAACCAACGACGATTAGTGTTAACACCACATAAAGGACAAGTTTTTTTACCTTTTACACAACATCCAGCAAGATTTCCATAAGCGGGAAAGTCGTTTATCGTCCATAGTAAAATTGCTTTTAAGTTAAAAAGTGTTTTACTAAATGCATCATAAACATCAACACCGGCACTCCACAAGTGATATAAGTCTTCTATCAATGGTGCCACATATATATATATATATATATATATATATATCAATATCGTTTCTCGGTTGCTTTGGACCAGGAATCACCAATGTTAAAATAATATTTTCCTTTTTCATGCACAACAACGGTGGAAGATTATATGTCACAAGCATTACTGGCCTGCAACTATATTTAGAACTCTTAATAGAAAATGGATTAAAACCATCTGTAGCAAGACCAAGCCTGAGATTACGAGGATCGACTGAAAATAATTTTCATTTCTCATCTACCACATTCCAAGTTACAAAATCCACAAGATAACGCATTTTTCCATCGTTGCTTTTATTACTATAATGCGATCATAAATCTTCTGCCATCTTTTGGGAACTAAACATTCTCCTAAATCTTGGAATGATTGGAAAATATTTCAACACTTTAACAGGGACGCCTTGCATAATCTCATTTGTAGTCTCATTTTTCTTCCATCTTGAAGCACCGCATTTTGGACAATTACTCAAGTCTTTGTACTCTTTTCAAAAAAGACAACAATCGTTTTTACAAGCATGAATCTTCTCAAAACCCAAATCAAATATTTTAAGAATTTTTTTTACTTCATACATAGTCTTGGGAAGTACATTATCCTTTGGCAATAACACTTTTAGCACATTTAATAACTAATCAAAACCAATATCGGACAATCCAGTTTCACATTTAAGATTATACAAAGCAGTAATAGCGGATAATTTTGTATGGCCTGCACAATCGGGGTACAATGTGCTTTCTGCATCTTCTAAATTTTTAAGTAAATCATCTTCTCATCTTTGTGCACCATTATTTTCTTTGTCATCAGCAAGAAAAGTATGATTGACAAAATCTTCATCTTCATAGTGAACGGCTTGGAATAAATCGTATTGTCACTCAACTTTGTTTCCTCGACTATATTTATTTACTCACCATGATTATACCACCTACCGCATTTGTACTTAGGATCCATTCCTTTTTAATCAAATGCTCATAGACAGCCTTGTCATAGTGATGACTAAGACTAAGATTTCGACAATCTACGCAAGGACATAATTTTTTTTCCGTGGTTGCTAAATTTTTCTTCGCAACCTGCACAAAATTTTATGCTCCTTGCTGGTACTCGATACTAGTTCTGTGAGGAAAAATAGACAGTATAAATATTTACTTTAATATGGGATTTTTTAAGTATTCAAATTAAGTTTTCAGTTAAGTATCATCCAATTACCAGTGTAAATGCACCAAGTCTTTTTCCATCACCAATTCAATATGAAAACAAGCAAATATCTAAAAATCAAAGTAACCTTTCAGTCAAAGGTTTTTCAACTATATGTAATCTGTAATATATTATTTAAGTACACGTATGCTTTACCTTTTGACAAATCATGGTAGATAAAGTATTGATTGAAGAATGTTAAAAGAAGAAGAAAATTAAGTACATGCTGCTGTTATATGCGCGTGTTAGAAAGTATAAAAGCTACTTTGGAATTTAAGTCGAACAAGGAGAGAAAACAGGGCGCAAGACAAAACAAGAGGGCGAGAATAATAAGCTACAGATTAGTTGGCAGAATAAGCAGGGTTAGGCTTTTGTTATTGGCTGATAATGATACTTGCTACTATGTAATGTGACACATTCCTATCCTTGCTTTTTATCTTATTTTTAACCTTCTACAACTTGCGTGGTTTAATTTGATCAATTTTTTTTCTTTTTACGTTCACGGTGCAGAAATCATGTTTCGATCATGGACTTTATTCTCGAAGGTTGCGCTATTTTTATCCGTGATGGAAGTGAACTTAATATATTCTGATGTTAAGTGGGTAGCTTTGACTATAGGTCAATAATTACGGATTAAATATTGATTTAACGCTAAAACAATTGCATTGAGAATAGGATATTGATTTTAATATTATTTTGATCAAGCTTCAACCACTACAAGACAAACCGGCTATTCCAACAGCTTCAAGTCGTTGGCGGCTGTTGGGAGCCGTTGGAAAAGCCATTGGAATAACATTCACGCTTTCCAACGGCTTCCAATGGAAGCAACGGGGCTATTCCAATGGCTTTTCCAACGGCTTCAAATGACGTCTAGCCGATGGAGGCCATTGGTTTAAAATGACCAAAGAGTCGTTGGTAGCCGTTGCTAATCTGGGTGAAATTTTTTTTATAACAGCAAGTCATTCACCTTCTAGCCACACACAATCAATATATATCCATTTCCATTCCATTTCCATTCCATTTCCACTCCATTTCACATATATATCACATATCCAACACATTATACCACAAACAATATAAAAAACCAAAAATCAACATCAAACATTACATTTTCAAACCAAACTCCAAGTCAATATGTACATAAACAACAAAACCCTCACCAACACCAACTCCAACTCCATATTCAAGTCAATATATACAATGCAAACACTTAAACCTCACCACCTCAAAGTCAATATATACACAATAACCATCAAACACAATCCTCACCACCTCAAAGTCAATATATACAATAACCAACCACAAAGACAATAATCATCATAACTCTCAAGCATCATCGTCACCTCCGAAAGCACCAGACGATGAAGGGAAGGAACCATGCCTCTGCGCGTACTCCGCTAAACGTTGATTCAGCTGCTCCATTTGTATAGCGCGAAGACGGTCCTGCTCTTGCAGCTGCTCAACCATGGCTCTAAGCTCTTTTATTTCAATTTTGTCACACACATTTTGAGCTGCTCGAACCTGCAAATAGAATGTGAGATGTTCACATTTGTATTATAATCATTTTCTTAAGCAATGCATATTTTAAAATATAGAAACGTAAATGACGTGATCTTAAGCAATGCATATACCACAAGGAAATGCATATTTTATTAAATGATAATGGTGCAGGATGATAATGGTGCATATTATTTTTTTGGTTCATGTTTTTGGTTCCTAATGTAAAATAGCGAACCCTTTTCTTGGAATATATACCACAAGGAAATGGATTCTTTTTAATACAATATATAGGTGTTAAAAGTATTCTTATATTTTTTTTTTGGTTCATCCATTTTTCATCACATATCTTTGTATATTTTTCCTTTTTTACTTATCTAATATTTATAAATCACGTATATGTTAGATTTAACTCAGGTAGAAATCATCATATGTATAGTGTATCTATAGGTTAATTTATTAAATATAATATTGCAATGTTTATAAGATTACCGCTTGGTTTCCATAGCCATAGCGCCTATTCCGCTGCGTCGGATCCATAATAACGTCGAAAATATTATCTTGCTCCTCTACCGTCAACTCATCGCGATCTGATTCTGAAAGCAGCTCTGCCCGTGCCTCTTGAAACTTTGCCTAAAATAAAAAACAATTACAGGTTAAAATTAGTAGAATAGGATTTAAACTTATCGATATTAATAAAATAAGATTTAAAATATGCATACATATGCAGCCGTCTCCTTATCATCATCATCCCACTGATATGTAATATTGCCAACATTGTCTGCTTGTCTTGATGCGTGGGTGCGGGTAAATACCTCCATCATAGACACGGGACGTCCAAGCGATCTTTCCTGCAATAAATAATTTATATATTTTAATTTTTCATAGCTAATTACTGAACTGATTAATAAACAAAATGTAATAACGGTTTAGATTCGTAATTGTTAAATTTACCAAGTCCTCACGGTGATGCTGAAAAGACTTGGATCCGCCACGATGCGTTACAGGATTCCTACTTCTATTGGCAGAGTTCCTCTCCGACTCCACCTGCAATTTAAATTGAATATTATATTTACTAATTGCGAAATAATTAACTATATATTTGGTAGATTTACCTTGAACTCGTCGGTCTCCCACTAACTCATCCAAGAATCCCATACAGAAGCGCCCATCCAGTTCGATTTCTTCTCCGATTTTTTAAGAGCTGGCATTTCCTCCCTGTAATTTTTGGCGACCTTTGAATTCCAGTAGCGCTGAACCATGGCGACATCGGGCTCCGCCAAGTCCACTTACCCTTGTAAAAAGAGAAAATATTACTAATTGTTCATTTATACTTATTTATATAGTAAAGTGGTATAAACTCACCAGAAAATCCTGCCTGATGGCCTCCCTGACTTGGTCAGGGATCTTACTCCACTTAGGCCAGCAATTTGTCATCCTGCTCATATATGATTGTTTGGAAATGCCAAGCACAACTCCTGTGGGCTCCAAATCAAATCCCCTGTGTTAAATATAAAACAAAGCTTTAGACAAGTATATATATGTATGAACAAATTTATATTGTTATCGTTTTAATTTTGATACTTACGCTCCATCAGCCTTCGGCTGCAAATATACAAGTGGTCGAGCCGGAGGCTCACCACTACTCTCGCCGCCCGAGCGAGAAGAGCTACGACGTCTGGAGCCTGACATAATACCTGTTGAAAGTTTCATTTTTATTTATAGACATAGATAAAATGATGATGATATGTGGTGCATGTAATAAAGTCATTTTTAATTGGTAGTGCATGTAATGATGATGATGATGATATGTGATGCGTGTGCGTGAATAATTGTAAAAATTACCGGATATTACTCAGTCCTCGTCGTTTTCTGATTCAGACTCGGTCTCGTGTTCTTTATCATTTTCCTCTACACTCTCAAATGCTTCGACTAATACATTTGTCTCATCATTTAATTGTCCAAAATCAGTTTGATCGTCTGTAATTGCGATTTCAACATTTTCCTCGATATCTGCTTGATAGGCTTGTTCTTCTGGAATATTCTTTCCATCGAATGTAAATCTCACCTTGGTTTTAAAAACCGCAGACCAATCCGCTTTATATCGTTTTAGAGACGGATAAGGGGCGTAATAAACTTGTAGGGCTTGTTTAGCTAGTACAAAAGGATCGTACTACTGATAACGGGAGGTATGTTTTATTTCTATAAGATTATAATTTGGATGCACGTTAATACCAGAACTTGGAACATTGTTGAACCAGTTGCATCTAAACAAAAAAACTTCCTCTGTGGGTTTTATAAAATATGTCAATTGAAAAATCTGGGTTAACATGCCATAAAAATCATGTATATGATTATTAGGATCATCACTGCCTTTAACAAATACATCGGTATTGTTTGTTAATTTTTCAGCACCGTATTCTTTGGTGTTGAATTTATATCCATTAACGAAAAATATTGGATACGTTTTAACTTTCATTTTCGGTCCCAATGCCAAATGTTTTAATCCTTCATCGACCACATTATTTGTAGGATCACAAACGTAGTTCGAAAACCAAGTAGCGAAATTTTTTCTTAAATCGCCGTTTGGATTTTGTGGTTCATAAACACTGCAAACAAAAACATAATATATTGCTTTATTATTAATTTACACATGTAGTATTAAATTAAATTTATCAAAACTTGTAATCTGATAATTACCTAATAAATGGTGCAACTTCTGGACAATTAAGAAGAATATATGTGTGTGCTACATGGTAATATCTATCATCTAATCATACTTCTACACATTTTCCAGCATGTCGACCATGTTGTTTAAAAATAGATAACATTGCTTAAGAAGAAGAATCTTGTTCAACGGCCTCATCATTACGCGCAACACTTTGAAATGATAAATTCACATGATCATTGAAATAATGAGAGAAAAAGAACGATGCTTCTTCTTCGATATATGATTTGCAAATCGAACCTTCAACTCGAGCTTTTTGTCTCACTTCTTTCTTTAAATGATTTAAGTACCTAATAAAAAATATTTCATATCAATATTGATTTTTATTTATAGTTAAATTAACATTTACATACTCAGTATTAATAACATACCTCTCGAATGGATACATCCATCCATATTGCACAGGACCTCGAAGACGTGCTTCAAATGGAAGATGAACAGGTAAATGCTCCATTACATTGAAAAAACCTGGAGGAAATATTTTCTCCAGTTTGTAGAGCAGTATAGGGATCTTTACCTCAAGTTTACGAAGACGGTCAACTTTTAACGTAGTTGAACAAAGCTCCTTATAAAATAAACTAAGTTCTGTTATAAGCTTCCAAACTTTTACGGGCAACAATTCTTTGAAAGCGACAGGTAACAAAATTTTGCATCATTACATGACAATCATGGCTTTTCATCCCACTCAGTCTTCCGTTCTTATAGTCGACACATCTACGAAGATTAGATAAAATTCCATCAGGAAATCGTAATCCTTCCACCCATTTTAACAGTACTTTAACTTGGTTGTTATCTAGTTCATAACATGCTTTGGGTTTTTTAGTGTCATTTGGCTTCATATGAAGCTCAGGGCGATTACATATTTCTTCTATATCACGTCTTGATTTCAGATCGTCCTTAGTCTTTCCCTTAACATTCAAAAGTGTATTAAACACATTATTAAATACGTTTTTCTCGTTATGCATCACGTCAATGTTATGACGGATTAAGAGAATTTTCCAATAAGGCAACTCCCAGAATATACTCTGTTTGCAGCAATTATGAAACGTCGATTTACCTTGGATTTCAGTTTGCTGCCCGGTTTCATGTATCTTTGGATAATCTTTTACAAGTTCATATATATCTTCACTTGACCAAATCGTTGGTGGTTGTAAAGTCTCATGTCTATTAGCTATGAAGTTTTTTTTGTCTCTTCTAAAAGTATGATTAAATGGAGAAAATGTCAATGACAATCAAACCATGAAATTTTCTTCCCATGCCGTAAAGAAAATGCTCGTGTTTCTTCCATACAGTAAGGACAAGCAAAACGACCGGCTGTACTCCAACCCAAAAGCATTGCATATGCAGGAAAATCGCTAATAGTCCATAACAAAGAAGCGAACATCTGGAAAAAAAATTTCTTCGATACGTCGTATGTTTCAACTCCTTCACACCATAATGTTTTCAACTCTTTGATTAGAGGTTGTAAGTAAACATCGATACCCTGTGTCGGTTCATCAGGGCCAGGGACGACAATTGTGAGAAACATATATGGAGTTTTCATACACATCCATGGGGGTAGATTGTAAGGTGTAATGATTATAGGCCAAGATGAATATTTAGAACCAAACTGAGAAAACGGTGAAAATCCATCAGTGCACAAACCTAGTCTAACGTTATGGCTCTCCGCTGCGAAATCGGGATATTTCTTATCAAAATACTTCCATGCTTCTCCATCAGATGGGTGTGTTAACGTACCTTCTTCAGGTGTTCTCACACTGTGTCATCTCATATGATGCATTGTTACAGATGATGCATATAACCTTTGAAGTCTAGGAGTGATAGGTAAATAATACATACGCTTGTATGGAACTTCTTTTCCTTGGTTTGTATCTTTCTTGATTACATATTTTACAATTCCGAAGACTGACATTATCTTTCCAAAAAAACATGCAACCATTTAGACATGTATCAATTTTTTGATACGGCAAACCGAAAGATGACATAAGTTTTTTCACTTCATAATAATTTTCGCACATTAAATTATCTGATGGCATATGGCGTTTAGCAGCTTGTACAACAGCCGTAAATCCAGCTTCTGTGAGGTTGTACTTTGATTTCATTGCAATGTACTCTGCTGTTGCCGATAATTGAGTGCCGCTAGTACATCCATTTCAAAGAGGTTTCTTACACTACAACAAAACAGGCTTTTTACAACGGGCAATGCCCGTTGTAATATGTGTTCCACAACGGGCAGCCGACCGTTGTAATAGGCGATGTTGTAATAGGTTGACCATATTTTACAACGGGCAATGCCCGTTGTAATAAATCTTTTTACAACGAACAATGCCCGTTGTAATAAATTTTTTTACAACGAACAATGCCCGTTGTAATACACCTTTTTACAACGGGCAATGCCCGTTGTAATACATGATATTGCAACGGTTTCTGACCGTTGCAAAATAAATGCAAATTTTAAAAAAAAATTACAGCAGCATCCATACAACACATCCATACCAATTAATTCACTACAGTTTTCATCCAAATTAAAACGCCAAAATCAATGATTATGTAGTTGAATTTGGAACTGCAAGGGTGCTAGATACGCATATAGTACAGGAACATCAATCACAAATATACAAAATAAAACAGAATATTTCACTTATATGCTAATTAAATTAGTAAACGTTAAAACATTTTCAAGTATCCACAATAAAAAAAATTACAATGCTACTGCGATGTACAATCCATCCGTGCAAGAAAGGATCATCAATTAACGAAACAATTACATAGAAAAAACACTAAAGACTCTAATCCATTACCTTTACCTCTACAGCGCCGACTCTTTCTCTTTCATCTCCAGCTTCAGTTTCATCATCCACGGCAGCAGAAGACATCTTCTCACATCGACATACAGGACAGGATGCTTGTTTACGGGTGGGCCTTTGTTCGCAATGAAAGCCCTATTATCCATAGCACAAGGTGTGCGTTTAACTTCTAATAGCGCACGTGTCATCTACAGTGCAAAATAACATGTTAGTGACTCAATCGTTCCTACCTGAAAATGCTAGAAAATAAGAGAGTGGGATCAATATTGAGTTTTATACTACATGTATACATTATATAGTACAAAGTTTATAGTGAATAGATGGTTCAAGGTTAAGTAATAACATATTTGTTATAATTCAGCTTTATAAAGAATGTAAGAGCATTAAGAGCTTACACTACCTTAAAACGTCTACCGAAGTTTCTACTTTTGTATAGAATATGACTGTTTACCTATAGTCTAATAAGATCCAACAACCACCAAAAAAAAGCAGGGACAGGTTTATTAACATGAGAGGATTTTGGTCCGATTCTGGTTAAACTGAATTGCACAACAATGGATAAAAGAACTATAAATACTATGAATGAAGCTTAAGATATGCTACTGAGTATCAAACTGAACAAACAAAAGTCATATGACTAATGATCATGAATTAACCCAACTAGTTTTGGAAATAATAAAACAAATCATTTGATGACATACTAGATATATAATCAAAAGATTCAAAACCATGCATGCCAGATTGTCAGTCATCCTAGAAATAAATTATGTCTACATGGAAGATTACAGCGGATGACATGGACCTCCTGAAATTGATGAGTTTTATCGATGGTTAATTTGTAAAAGCATGGAGTGGCCTAAAAGTTTACAACAAGATTATAATCAAATCCACTACAGTTTTCTCATTCTGTAAAAGGTTATAATCAAATCCACAACTCTACAAATTCTCTACCTCAAAGTGTTACTATGTACCACGCATGTCCTCCACTTGTTTATCATTCAAAACATCCTCTCCACTATAAATACTGCAATTCTCATCCTCCCATCCAATATAGTTATCATAGTGAACCTTAGTGTTTGCATGAGTTAGCAATATTATCAGGGAAGCATATATCATATGCAATTTGGCCAAACAGTGCAACTATAATCAACGATCTTGTATCTATAATAAAAGTGAGCTCACTTTTATTAAAGTTAACAAATTTCAAACCCCAATCACAAATATAATCAACGATCAAGTGAGTAAAACGCAACCAACAAGGTTTTCCCCAAATAAATACTCAAACAAGCATTCTGAGTCCTACATTCAACTCCCCGGTAGGAGAATCAACATGGATTCTCTCCGCCTACTAACATATAAATAGTTCCACAAACAAATATGCACAAACGAATAACTATCATCATAGCATATGAGATATTTGCTCACCAGTCAGGTATACATCATAACAACATATCATATACCTCAAATAGAACGAGTTGAGCAGTTTCTCACCTTAACTTGCTCAAAAATAGCAAAAGTCCGCTTTGAAGCACCCATGCTCTAATCAAAAGCTTCGCAAACAAGTGAAAACTTCTCCAATTCGTCTAGCTTTGAGATCCATGTTGCTAAAACAGTTGAAATATGCCATATGATCTACGCTGTCTATTCACGCTACCGCAACCTCTCATGTCCTCATTTTCGACGCCACCCCATCCTCCACCGCACCAACAGTTCAACCTCCTGCAAAGCTTTGAAACTATAAAGTTCCCTCCTGCAACAGTAGACTGCCTTTTGTTATTACAGCATCGCCATTGAGTAATAGAAAACTATGGCCGGAAAGTCAAAATCAGACCATCAAGCATTTATCTCCGGTTAAATCTCAAGATGCATCTCAAGGATTGCCATTCTACGCTGGGAATGCATCAACACCGACTGAGATCGATCAAGAGCTGCTGGACAAGGACAGTTGGTCGAGGTGTCCCAGTCCAGTCCAGCGTATGGATCTTTCTATTCCTTCTGATTTGTGCAAAATGACCGCTGGCTAATGACTATAACGCCATGCAAAATGAATTAGGCGTGAGGAAACTGAACAGCTATGCATATAATACTTTCTGAATATATGTTTTAAAAATTTCAACATGCCATGAAATAAAATAAAATATAAAAAAGTACCTCTGTTGAATCCTTTAGCTTAGAGAACAGCTGCACAAATGAATTATAAAACACCATTGATTAGTGAACAAATGATAAGTGATAAAATATAAAATTACAAGTAACACAGCATGTTAACAGAATAATGCTCGCATTTAAGTTTACTTACTAGATGCTAAGTATCTTAGTTGCATGGGACTAAGTATCTTAATACCATAATAGTATTATCATCATCTGCTCATCATGCTGGCCACTAGCAAAATGATTTGGTCTTTCTTAAGTTGAAGATCTGAATTGAAACTAAAAAAAAGGAAGAAGAAGAAGAAGAAGAAGAAAGAAAGAAACCATAAAAATAAGCGCATACGTACCAACGCTGTCCGTCAGTGTAGGAGCCAGTTTCCTGTATGCAGTTACATTTTTAACTCATTTACAAGTAAAATGATAACAAATTGTTTTTGCATCTGCATTTTTTTTTTCTGAAAATGCTTAGATATTTGAATTAAAAAAATAATACCAAACAAGGTAAAAAGAGAATGAAAATTAAGAAGCAAATTTATTCCAAACAGACCGATCCGAACAAAGACTCTAAACAACAAGTAGAAGCTACTCCATATCAACAAAGATCAGAATACTCCATAAGACTCTTTAACAAAAGCAAACTCATAACACGATTAGACACAACCCTACACATTTATTTATTAGACCCTAAACAATTACTTAAAGACGGTCTAACCCAAGACGATCATGAAGACATGCAACGAAACCAAAGCTTGATCACTTCAAATGATCAGTAGTGGGCATCTTTTTCTTCCTCAGCTGCATACATGTTAGTAACATCAACATATATATACACATATCAAACAAAATATGATTTCAATCATAGATATGTGGGGATTGCTGTACCTCATTGTTGTGGCCACACTTCTTTTTGCGACAGTTGTGAGCCTTTGGAGGCAGACGAGCATAACACCTACATAATGGTTTAACCATAATTGCATGTAAGTTAGTTGTCTTTGTACATTCATTAAGGTGACTGATTAACACAAAAAAGTAGTTTACTCTGTTTAGCTCTACCTAACAAAACACTATTATTTAATAAACACATTTACAAAAGGAAACGTTGATTTGAAAACAAAAATCTTACTGGAGTTTGATCAGGAGCCAACTTGAAAACATAATACATAACCCCAGCCCAAAATCCAAACAACAAAACCGAAGTTGACCAATCATTGCCATCATCTACTTTCCTATCCAAGTTAGAACCCTGTTTTTCATCCTCTTCTTCTCCGGCTACAATTTTGGAATTTTTGTTTGCTGAATCGTGGCAGATGTGAAAATTAATATATTGGAGTTTGGGTCTGAGAATTGGTTGGTTTAGTGCAAACTGGAATGTTTTAGGGGTGTAAACAAAAAGAGGTCTAGAAGATGAGGATGTTCTGGGAATGGAAGGGAAATTGCAGGAGACTGGTGAGAAGGATTTGGATGATAGGAGCATCATGTGTGTGTGAGGGAGAGGGAGGGAGAGAGAGGGGGAAGTCTGCAAAAGAAGAGCGTGTTACTCTGAGAGGGGAGCGGTGATTACATGAGAGGAGGAACTCGATGAGAAAAGGTGCCATGGAAATTGAAAGTTAGGGTTAATAAAAAGGGGAAAGCGGGAAATGAAAATTTTGGAAGGGCAAGGGAGCAAAAGTGTCCTGCTAACCAAAACAAGAACAGTAATAAATATTATCATAAACTTATATTCTTGATTCTTAAATATTACATGTTAATTATTAAATATTAAATAATAATCATAATTATTAATTATTAATCATTTAATAGTAATTATTAATTTAAAATTACTATGTATTAATTTTTATATATTAATAACTAATTATTACTTATTACTGCTTATTTATAATTGAATATTAATTATTAAATGTTAATTATTAATTATTAAATTTTCGTCGAAGTTTGTAAAATATATATTATAAGTTAGATATAATAAGCGAAATTTATATTAAATATGACATGAATTTCTTGAAAATTAATTTTTATTAAAATACTTAACATTACGTCTTAATTATTATTAATTATTACTATACTACTCTTAGTTGTAATTGAATATAAATTATTAAAATTTAATTACTATATACAGGTTACCAATTATTTTTTAAGTATTATATATTTAATTATTATTTGCTATTAGTTTTTTTATTAATTAGTAATTATTATAAATTAATTTTAATAAATCATTATTATTATTTAATATTAATTTTTACTTTCAAATATTATTAATTAGTTAATTACCATTTATTATAAAAGTTTTATTATTGATTATTACCGACTGCTATTTAATAGTGAATATCATTTATAAATTAATATTTAATAATTAAATATTTATTATTATTCATTTATTGTTGACATCTATTACAACGGACATGAAATGACCGTTGTAATAGCATTCTATTATAACGGGCAGTCATTGCCCGTTGTAAAAAGAGTGTTGTATAGGACATCTATTACAACGGTACTGAATGGACCGTTGTAATAGCCATCTATTACAACGGGCAACAAATGCCCGTTGTAAAAAAGGTGTTGTATATGGCATCTATTACAACGGTCCTGAATGGACCGTTGTAATAGCCATCTATTACAACGGGCAGCAAATGCCCGTTGTAAAAAGGGTGTTGTATAGGGCATCTATTACAACGGTCCTGAATGGACCGTTGTAATAGCCATCTATTACAACGGGCAGCAAATGCCCGTTGTAAAAAGGGTGTTGTATAGGGCATCTATTACAACGGTCCTGAATGGACCATTGTAATAGCCATCTATTACAACGGGTAGCAAATGCCCGTTGTAAAAAGGGCGTTGTAATAGGGTATTTTTGTTGTAGTGTTAGCATCATCCAATAAATCATATGTTTTTTTCGCTCCAACATTTGGTTCATCTTCGACGTTAACATCGTCGTTATTAATTTCAACAATAGGGAACATTGATCGTGCTGCATCTTCAACCATATGTTCTATGAGATTCGTCGTACTAACTTCATCACTAATGACCTCTATTGACTGTTCTTCGTTACGTGTTATAATTTTTCCATGACGATCCCACACCAAATAATTGGTTACGAAACCATATTGGCACAAATGAATCCTAACCATATTCGGTACTAAATGCTTCAACAATTTGCACCTACTAAATCGACAACGAATTTCTACGTCGTTTCCAATATTACTTAAAGCAAATTCGACAAACACATTTACCCCGTTAAGAAAATGTTTACTTATTGAGCCTTCCATTTCTCTTCTTTGATACATCCAGCTCCGATCAATAAAATAATTGACTATTTTTCCTACTATAAAACCTATGATCAATAGTAAAAAAATTATTAATCAAATTCGATAAACACATTTAGATTTTACTGTTTTTTATAATCCATTTTCGTTTATATACAAAGTTATATTTCTTGCTATTTTGTTTACATTTTTGTACCTTTTGTGATGGTTGTTCATCCTACTTCCCATTACAAACACAATAGTAATTACATTTCTTAAATCATATCATTATAAACGATTACCCAAAATTTCGGTAGCACTTCCCCTGTGTTCCTTGTATCGTACACATATGCATGTACACAAGGAACGAAAAGGAAATGCCATCAAAATTTTGTGAACCGTTTATAACGATATAATTTACGAAACGTAATTACTTTATAGTGTTTGTAACTTGTCCAATACAGGGACAAATCCAAAAAATATTGTATCAGATGAATATGAATATCCGTTTTGCAATAAAAACGAATATTCATACAACGATCATATACAACACTTGTCAAACGGGGCCAAAAATTCACTAAGGGATTTAAATTTTGTTTATATGTTACCGTTTTATTAAATATATAAAATAAAGCATATTATGCATTATTTTATTTATATTCTACTATTTTATTAAATATATAGTAAATTATATGATTTTTACTATTTCGCAAAATATATAATTCATGTGTATATATATACTAAATTATATACTTATCTAATACTAATATATTTTGTAAAAGATATAATTCATGTTCGTAAAATATTCGACTAATTCATGTTTGCTTAATATTTTACAAAACATACACAAAATAATTTAAATCAATCCTAACTAATCTAACGCTAACTCAAATGCGCATTTACACTAAATTATCAACATATGTATATATGTGCATAATATATATACACAAACAATTTGGACATTTGGATGGTAATAATTGTAATTAGCACTTAGTTTGGTATAATAAACAATCAATAGGCCATTAGATACAACTATAACAACAAATTAAACACAAACTTAGCAAAATTTAAAATTTTAGGGTTTTAGGCAAAATCTGATTTTGGAGTGTATTTGGATGGAGAGTGGCCGCTGGTGTTGATTGATGGCGTCGGAGTGGCTGCCGGTTGCGTGGGGAGGCTGGGAGCAAGAAAAGAGGTGGAGTGGAGGAAGATGGTGAAGGATTTGGGTTTTTTTATGGTAGGATGAGAGAATGAGGTTTGCTCTCGGCTTGCTGCAGGTTTACACGAATAATTCCAACGGCTTCCAACGGCCGCACACGGCATTTTTACAACGGTTACCAACGGCTTGTTAAAAAATAACTAGCCGTTGGTAGCCGTTGGAAATTCTCATTGGCGGTTGTTGGAACCCTGTCGTGGCTATATACTGTAGTTCTAGTAGTGAACTTTATTTTTTTATAATGAAGTGCTGGGCATATATTCTTTAAAATAGAGCAAAAACACTAACATAACACTAATTATAGTTAGAACCAAAAAAAAAGAATTTTCAAACATTGTATAAAGTAAAATAGAAGAAACTGAAGAAAAGGAAGAATATAGTCTGGCCTGCACAATCGTGGTACAATGTGCTTTCTGCATCTTCCAAATTTTTAAGTAAATCATCTTCTCATCTTTGTGCACCATTATTTTCTTTGTCATCAGCAAGAAAAGTATGATTGACAAAATCTTCATCTTCATAGTGAACGGCTTGGAATAAATCATATTGTCACTCAACTTCATTTTCTCGACTATATTTATTTACTCACCATGATTATACCACCTACCGCGTTTGTACTTAGGATCCATTCCTTTTATAATCAAATACTCATAGACAGCCTTGCCATAGTGATGACTAAGATTTCGACAATCTACGCAAGGACATAAATTTTTTTCCGTGGTTGCTAAATTTTTCTTCGCAACCTGCAAAAAATTCTTTGCTCCTTGCTGGTACTCGATACTAGTTCTGTGAGGAAAAATAGACAGTATAAATATTTACTTTAATATGGGATTTTTTAAGTATTCAAATTAAGTTTTCAGTTAAGTATCATCCAATTACCAGTGTAAATGCACGCAGTCTTTTTCCATCACCAATTCAATATGAAAACAAGCAAATATCTAAAAATCAAAGTAACCTTTCAATCAAAGGTTTTTTCAACTATATGTAATCTGTAATATATTATTTAAGTACACGTATGCTTTACCTCTTGACAAACCATGGTAGATAAAGTATTGATTGAAGAATGTTAAAAGAAGAAGAAAATTAAGTACATGCTGCTGTTATATGTGCGTGTTAGAAAGTATAAAAAGCTACTTTGGAATTTAAGTCGAACAAGGAGAGAAAACAGGACCCGCCGTTCGTAGCTCGGTTGGTTTGGGAGCTGGGAGATGGAAACCAAAGGACTGTGTCCGGGCAGGTTCGAATCCCAACGCCAAACCATCAGTGGGAGTTTCAACGTTACGCATCCATGTGCGACGACTAAATAAAAGCGGGGTAGACACACGGCGTGGGGTTTACTTAAATGAGTATAAATGAATACCATGATCTTAAGATTCCCCATGATCTAAAAAAAAAAAGGGAGAGAAAACAGGGCGCAAGACAAAAAAAGAGGGCGAGAATAATAAGCTACATATTAGTTGGCAGAATAAGCAGGGTAAGGCTTTAGTTATTGGCTGATAATGACACTTGCTACTATGTAATGTGACACATTCCTATCCTTGCTTTTTATCTTATTTTTAACCTTCTACAACTTGCTTGGTTTAATTTGATCATTTTTTTTCTTTTTTACGTTCACGATGCAGAAATCATGTTTAGGTCATGGACTTTATTCTCGAAGGTTGCGCTATTTTTATCCGTGATGGAAGTGAACTTAATATATTCTGATGTTAAGTGGGTAGCTTTGACTATAGGTCCATAATTACAGATTAAATATTGATTTAAGGCTAAAACAATTGCACTGATAATAGGATATTGATTTTAATATTATTTTGATCAAGCTTCAACTTTATTTTTTATAATGAAGTGCTGGGCATATATTCTTTTAAAATAGAGCAATAACACTAACATAACACTAATTATAGTTAGAACAAAAAAAAAAGAATTTTCAAACGTTGTATAAAGTAAAATAGAAGAAAATGAAGAAAAGGAAGAATAAACTAAATTTAATGGAAGCCTTCAAGAGTTTGCTCTTTTTTTAAATGGAATTTACCTCCTGATCAGTTGTACGTACGTTACTGAATTGAAAATAACAATTTTGAAATAATATAGGTACCAGATTTTATGGAGGGTTTCCATTATTGAAAGTATTCAGGTTGAAAACTTACTGTGTTGTTAGCTCAACTACCACATCACATCAATATGTTGCATTAATTTTTTACTAGAATGCTACTTCAGTTTCTTGGTTTGATTTTATATAAATAATATAACCGTGGATCACAATGTAATTCCTATCTGTATAGTTATGTTGCAAGTACGAACTGCATGGGAGCATGTGGAATTTACTTTTAATATGGCTGCCATTAGAGTGTGTGCGCCATCCAAACACATATTGACAATAATTTTTACGAAGAAAACAAAAACATTAAAATTTAAATTCATATTTAACTCATGAATTAATATGGCAATGTGAAACTCAATGGAATATTTGTGTGGAAACCCATGGATTAATAGCAATTTCCTTGTATAGAGTATATTTGGATGTGAAATTTTACTTGCCTATTGGTAGCAATTTGTCACATCTGGAAATATGTTTCGATGCAACTTAAAGTATCATTATAATTTTTATGAACTGTTAAATTGAATTGATGCTAAGATTCAGCTAATTTCAACTAAATGGAAATTTAGAAATCGTTGGGAAATCACACTTTACGCTTCTTATAAGATTGCGATTATTTTTTATTACATGCAATGAAAGACTTTTAACATAAATATACATGTCTTATACATAGTAGCGACCAACGAATAAATTGATGCTAAGATTTAGCCAAACTAAATGGAAATTTAGAAACGTTGAGAAATCACCCTATGCATTTCCTATAAAATTACTGTTATATTTTATCACATGAAAAGACAGACTACTTAACAGAATTATACATGTCTTATACACAGTAACACATATGATGGTAAACAATGCACTAATGCTTGAGTTTACCAGGTTACAACTCAACCAAATAAGTGTTGTTTTTTGGAAAGGGATATGATGCAGACCTAAATTACAAAAAAACTATTATACTGTACCGTACGCAGTGATGGGTATAAGTACAGAACCAAAGCTGAAAAGAATAGAAGCATATATCATTACAGATTTAATGAGAAATTTTCCCCCCTCGTTGCATAGATATGCAATATTACCATAACACAGCCCTACAGTTGTCAGGAAAAGAGGCAAATAAAATTTTACAGCTCCTACTATGACCAATGATAATTTAGTGTGACATAATGCAACTTCCGAAACTTATAGGTAGTTACACTAACCAATGATGGTTCTACCAGTATTCCACGTCTATGACTTCACTACAAAAATTATGAGAAAAAGAAAAAAGTAATCAGCGAAAATGGTGTACTGTTTTTACAAAAGGAAAAGAATACAGGAAAACTGGACAAACCCTGATGACACGACAAGTAACATAACCCTGAATACAAATGTTTATGTAATTTAACCTTCTACTAGTGTGAACCCGTGCTACGCACACTGGTTATAGCTTTTTTTTAATGCAAATATGGATGAATGTTATTTTTTTTCTATAGGAGTTACATGATTTAACTGAAACTAATAGTCTTATTTGTACATTTCATAGATAATGACAATACACGAAGTTACGTTATGCACTATTAGCATAAAATCCAACTTGAAAATAGACTGAGCGAAACGGTTTGTAGAATGTGTCGTTGACTTGTGAATTATAAACTGCTGAATTATAAATAGTTAGTATAAAATGCACTATTATTTTAAACTGTTGAATTATAAAGTAAGCAGTATCCATTTGGATCAATGACATACAGAAAATAATGAATGTGAATAAGCAGGAATCAGTAAACGCAGGCCAAAATAGTTGAACATGGAGATTAAGAAATAAAATAGGTAATATCAATAATAATAGTAATAGTGCATAATACATTTTGTGAGCTGTATGTGTTGTTTGCAGAACAACAAAATGAAAAAAACCAAATGAAAATTGGAAGAGGTTTAGATAATGGAAAGCATCCTTCATTTATTAAAATTTGGGAACACCGAATCGTTGTTGCCATTATTCAGAATGCTACAACATGTGAAATCCACTAACTTGCAGGAACATAACACAAGAAGTGGTCAGAAAATGTTAAGGATAGCTCTAAAGGTTAGTAAAAAAACAAATGATTTAGTGCGGTTGCATAAGTTAAGGCAGAATAAGTCAACACAAACAATAGTATGAGGAAGAAATGGAAGCAAGAGAGTCGTCAAGGCTAACAGAGTTCAACTAATCCAATAAAAGAAGAAATAATATAGTTTATTACATTCTCAGTGTATTCATAATCTACTTATGCATATATCGGTATATACAAATTTTTGGACGTTTTTGAAAGATTTTCCTTGAGTAATAATTTTGTTTTTATTTTGTTATCCTTTATTCTTCCTCTCACCATTTCTTTAACCTAATTCCTTTAGATGTCCAACTAATGCAAATTTCCTGAGCAGATCCATTTCTACATGGTTTTTCGGTGGGAAGGAGAATAAATTTGACTGTCATATGAGAAATTCTTAAGGCATTGATGTGTAATATAGCTGGCGATTTGAACTTATAGCTTGATTTGATTTCACATTTGCTCTTAGGTTGAAAAATCTCATATTAAAAAGAAAAATGTAAGACGGGTAGAGATTTAAGTTGCACGTTTAGGTTTAGGTTTACGTGAACCTGGTAAATATGAGTATTGTTGTTTTATTTTAATAAACTATCGCATTACCTAACTTGCACCTTTTTTTGAAATGGTATTTTATATACAACATGTCACTGGGATAACATATCACATGCCAGTAAATGTTTGAATCACACTACGCAAGTTTCGAACTTGTGACCTCTCGCACCAAAGCCGAATCACTTAACCACTTGGACAATGGTGCTTCTCTACCAAACTTGCACTTGGTATGTTTCCATGTTAAGTAGGTTGATTATAAGGCAATCTAAATGTCCAAAGGTAACCGTGTTCATATATATAACAGAATTAGTGGTGATTTTAGATGTTGATATAAACAAAGGTGCTTTAGCAATATAATTCACAATTTTACTACATGAAGATTCTAAGAAATAGGGAAGTGTTTATAGTGTGAAAGAATGTGCATATGTAGAAGCAACATTTGAATATTTATATTGAACGTATAATCATGCGAGCTTGAAAAGAGGAAAAACAAATTGTGGTAACAAAATAATGTTAAAATGTCGCATTTTTCATGGTAGCAATTCATTTTTGTTCAAATAGAAGTATTATTTAGGGCCACGGTTAGATTTGGATTAACAGCAAGGATTCTCAATTGTGCATATTAGTTCCGTTCAAATATAAATTAGAAAATCCATACAAAAATAGTCTTTTGTTTATTGTGCCACCAATTTCCATGTACAATGATAATAAGCATGGCTGAAGTGTAACAAAGCAAAACAAAGTTAAAATAATTCCAGTTTAAGTCCAAATTACCTACCATTGCTTGAGTTGGTGACGTTTTGATGAGTAGATCCTAGTAAGATTTTACATCCTCATTTTGATAGAGAACAATAGCAAATTGAGTAACTTAATTTCCATGTTGCATGCAATCTTCAGTTGGAATTGGATTGTGCCTAATGGTTAATGTTCTGAGTTTATGCTTTCTCTCAGAAGATTCCCCTTGTGGTTTGCACAATGCAGAAATATAAGACTCAAAAACTATGCTTTACTAATTAAGAAGTCATGTTATCCATATCCCTGAAGATACAAAATCTAATATATATGAGTAACTTCAAATTAAACATTATTAGTCTAGGAAAAACAAACATTTCCTACTACTGTTACAACTCTAGCATAAGAAATCCAACATATATATACAATTAGAAAATCAAAGATATTCAAATTAGCCTAAATCACATCAATTAATTCATGTGGGGCTAAACTAATTCAATAATGATAAGATTGGAAGGAAAAAACATTTACATTTAATGCAAGTAACTAATATCAAGTCCATATACACTCATTCCCATTCTTATCAGCTGAATCCAAACACCTCCAAAACCAACCCTAAAAACATGTAAGAGAACAGGCAAGGAATGCCTCCTTCAAGAACCCTAACCTCATCCTTCAACCTCGACCAAATGTGCGTAGTCCCATTTTCACACCCCACTGCCACATAATTCTCATCCCCTCAAATTCATGTTCTACTCAAGTTCGATGCTAGCTTATTCCTAGCTCGACGTCGGAAAAATTATGCATGTTATCAATCCCAATCGCCATCACTATATACCTACTTCTTGATAAGCAGACCGAAGTTATCGGCTGTCTATAAGTGTCTATTTTGCTTATCAGCTTCCCCAATCTACCGTCCTCATAATGGACATCTACATGCCTGGATTATATGGTGAGCCCATCTATAGGTACTATAAAGTATTGCGTTGCAAGCTGTAGGTACAGTGAGGACACAAAAGCACTAGTTTAAGTCCGGCACCTTGATATCGTGATCATATGATGCACTTATAATGTTACGATGCAAACCTCTACTTGCATCGATTGCCCAGACATTGTTGCCATGGCTGTTAAAGTGTGTTGTATTATGCTTGTTTTGGTGTCAAATACGTATAGGGTATAGTTGTTGCTGGATGTGATGATACCTTATTAGATAAGTGCAAAAAGGTATTAACGTTGTCAACAACAGAGATAACACACTATGATATCCCGGAATTTTGGGCAATATCAATTTAATAATCTACATTAAAAATTAAATTGATTTGATAATATTTGTTAATAAGATTTGAATTGATTTAATAATCTTCTTTTAAATAAATATTTAACTGATAATTTACCTTTTAAAAGCTAATAAATTGTTTTCTATTTATAATGTATATATATTTGTATATATTGTAAATAGATAAGCTTTGTTTTAAATTTAATAAATAAAGGCATGTTTTCTAATTTTAATATTTTTGGTAATTTGGAAATTTGATTTAATTTAATATTAAATAAATAACTATATGATTTTAAAATACTCAAGATAAAAGTTTATTTGTTTAAAATGATTTTAGCCTAAGTTTAAATTCAAACAAGAAAGGTTGTTTTGTTCTTTTTAAATGTAGCATTCAAATAACAAAGACTAAAAGCAAACCAGGCTTTGTATAAATTTGAATGTAGCTGTAAGTTAATAGGTAGGCAACAGCACAAACCAGACAAAGTAAATATGAATGAAACATGTAAATAGTTATGTAAAGCAAGGCAAGTAAAATATGTTTGTAGCTGTAAATAAAGTATGCAGGTAAGACAAGAAGTAAAAATATAATACATCTATGTACAAAGAAGATTAGGATGAAGCATAAAGTACCTTAAGCATTTAATGCTAGCATAACATTAGTCAGTTCATATTGTTTTAAAATCAACTCAGCCTCCAAAGCAAGAAAAAAAATCTCTGACCTATGTTTATAAAAAAAGAAGAAGAAAAGTGTACCAGGCTATATTGTAAAACCCAGAACACCTACCCTATGCCATCTTTTCTTTCTATATATCACTCCTTATTTTAGTTCGTTCTCAAGACATAGCAAGCATTTCTTTTTACAAACTGAAGCATCATTCTACAAATTCAAAACAATAAGCAAGCTAGATGATTTAAAGGAAGATGAAAGCAAAAACAATTTCCAGTTTTAAAAAAAAATTCAAAGCTGTTTGCAAAACAGATGTGCTCTGTCCCTCTTCTCAAATCAATGGTGAGTAACTTCACTTTTAAAAACTTAAGCAGTAATCTGGTTGCATGAAATCTCTGGAATTATTATGTTTGAATGCATGTATATATTGGTGCTTTTCTCTGTATATATATGAATGTATGATATGCATATTCTGTTTCCATCTGGGTACTCTCTACTCATAGTTCCAGGTTCTTGTTTGATTTAAATTCTATATCTCTTGATGTAGTCCCTATTTAAATTTAAGTTTCAAGTAAAACTTGTGTATCTCATCACCAATTTTAGTTTTAAAATTTTTATTTAAGTTAAAAGAAATATGGATTGTCTCTGGTAATCAAAATAACAGACCAAACCTTAAATAAGTGAAAATCCAAACATCATGATTCAATGTTTCAGGCATGCAATCTGAAACTCCATCCAAACTTATGATTTTTAAAACTAAAACTATAATTTTTAGTTAAGCTTTTAAGGTGCAGTTTGGGTTTGTACGGGAATGGGAAGTTTGGGTTTTTCTAGTGATCTATATGTCTGGAGGGGTCGAGATTCTTACTGATGGTAGAGGAGCGATCGGGGTTGCGAGAAAAATGGAGCGGTGGCGTATAGATGATCGAGGCGGCGACGGGAAGATCTCAAAGTCTGGTGACCTAGTTTTAAGGGGTCGGAGGTTTGCGTTTCGTTCATCACCGAGAGAGGATCGAGTTCAACGTGCTTCTGGGGATTGGTAGAGGGATAGTAGTCGGAGCTACGACCGGATTTGTGTAGCCGGTAGTGGTCGAGGCGTCGTGAACGAACCGTTGACAGGTTTGGGTTGGTCACAGTCTCGAGTTCCAGGTTTTGAATGGGGCGCTCGATTTTGATTATGGGTTGTTGGACGTGATTTGATGACCGAGGTGGGATGTCGAGTCGATTTCTGATGGTTTGCGATCGTCGTATGTGGTCAATGGTGGCCGGAGCCACCGTGCATATGCACGGTGAAGTGTTTTGTCTAGTGATGTTGGTTTTGGGAAGCAGGGGGTTGTTCAAATTCACTCGAGTAATTCGAGTGTGGGTCACGAGCAAGCTAAGGTTTTGCTCGAAGTTGGTTGGTGTTTTGCTTGAAGCATCATGTGGAGTCTCGGGTTGTCTTGCTTGCAACAGGTTTTACAGCAAACCTGTTACACAGTTTTGAATTATTTTTCAAAATAAAAGTTAAAAGCTAGTTTAAATGGAAAGTAAGTTTTAAAATGAGTTTAAATTCAAGTTTAAATCTGGTTTAAGTAGATTTGAATCTCAGTTTTAAAAATAAATAAAGTTTTTAAATTTAAATTTGTTTGAATCTTGTTAAAGTTATTTTATTTTAAATCTTAAATTTAAAATGAAATGTAAAAGTGAATTTTGAAAGTCTATTGTTTTAAGTACCTTGTTAATGATAATTTAATCATTAATAAGAAAAATATTCTTATCTTTAAATAAATGAGGGTTTAATGATTTGTAATTATTAAATTAATTAAAATGGATAATTAATGATTTGAATTAATTAATTTAGTAATTTGGAGTTTAATTAAGGTTTAGAATAATTAATTTAGGATAAATTAATTAGTAATTAAAGATCATTTGAATTTTAGTTAATGATTAGTAATTAATTAATCAAGAAATTAAGAATTTATTTATGGGTTATTAAGATTAATTAAATTGTAATTAACAATGATTAATCTTAGTTAATTACTTTGAGAAAAGTAATTAGTAAATGAAGGTCGTTAACTAAGGATTTTATTTTAAAAATTTATTTATGTGATTAATTAGAGTGATTAATTAGATTAATTAATTTAAAAATAATCAATTGTAAATTGTTTAAGTATAATTACTTAATAAAAGTAATTAAGAAATTTATTACTCATTGTAATTAATTAAGTTTAAATATGAATTGTTTAAGTTAATTAATTAAGTTTAATTAATTTAAATAACCATTGCTAGTGTGATAAGTATAATTACTTAGGGAAGTAATTAATAATAATTACTGGATGTAATTATTAAGGATGATTTAATGATGAAAGTAATTTGAGTATAATTACTTTGTGAAATTAATCAAGGTATTGATTGGAGAAATTAATAAAGGGGTAATTAATTTATTGATGAAGTAATTAAGGGTAGTTAATTACTGAATGGAATTAATCAAGGATGATTATCAATTTGTTTAATTGAAGATTAATTACTTGATGTAATTAATTTAAAATAAATGTAATTAGAGATCATTAATTATTATAATTAATGATGTAATTTAGAATGGATTTATTTGGAAATAATTAATAAATGAAGGGATTTATTAATGTAATTAATTAAGAGGTAAATTTAGTAATTTAAAGGTTAACTCCTATTTTTGGTTAAAGATAATTAACTTGTGGGATTAATTAAAGAATAATTACTTGAATGTAATAAAGTTAATTAATCAGGGATGATTAATTTAAAATGAATAATTGGATGATGATTAATTAATTGATTGATAATTAATTAATGAGGATATAAGCAAGTTTATTAATGGTGAAGTAATTAATTTAATTCACTTTAAATTAGTTAGAGGTGAAATAATTAATTTAATTCATTTTAAATTAATTATAGCTAATGTGATTGCTTATGTATGGATGATATTGATTTACCTTGAATGGTTTGATCTGAAATATGAGATACATGATGCTGTGTAAAATGGATGCTTTGATTAAAGTATGATGATAATATGGATTATCTGTTATGATGATAATGTTGATTATCTATTGTGATATTGTGAATTATCTATCGGTGTGTATATAGATAATATTGAATTGAATTGTTTTAACTTTAAAACAACTTGACCTTAAAAGATACGATTTGGATTTCGATGAGACCGGGATCGGGTTTCCAGATTTGGATATCCGAAAACCACATCGATCCAAATTAACGATAGGTCGTGAATCTCAAGTGAAGATGAAGATTCAAAGTGCAAGGGTTATTGTCGTTAACTCTGAGGGCGATTCCAAAATGAGTGTAATGAGATAATGCCTTCGGTTTCGTTCGAACCCGGAACAAACTTGTATGGATTGAATGCTTTTAGCATATCGTCAGGTGGACGATGAGCATTCTAAGTGATGTGTTCTGATAAGGTAAATCGTAGCCTCAAGCCTCATCAACCGGGAATGGCTAAAACAGGGGAGGTGCAGCAAGGTTAAGTGGGTCATACCCAAGTAGGATAAGATTTCCCCTGTCTAGAGTCCCTTTTTATTCGGCTGTGTGGCGGTTGCTAGCTACAACCGCGGGGTTGTCTTATTCGGGACTGCCCAGTAAGGGATGGTTCCAGCTTTGTGTTGCAGGGGGTCGGGAGTGATCCTCGGTACGGTGATCTAGGCCACGTACTGTGACGGGCGGTACCCTAGTAGCCCTGCCATTGTATGGAATCCAATCTCTAATAAGCGCCGTACGATTTAGTTGTGCCCAACTATGTTGGAACGTGAGATGTAAGTATTCCAGCTATTTCTGTATTTTACTTGAAAACCCTAGACCCTATTATAATATCACTGGATTTCCTATCAAATGTTTGGTTAGCGTAAGGTAAAAACTTACCCATGTTTATGTGTGGGAAGTCTTACGTGATACCTTTATTTTCAAAAAAAAGGTTTTTAAAGTTAAGCAACTTTAACCGTTTACTCATACCAGACCCATGTCCGACCCGGAGTTTATTTCTGTTTTTCTTAAACTCTCGGGTACTCAAATTTTTACGAGTAGCCAAGGGTTTCAGGTTAGCTTTGACGAATTATGGAGGAGCAATGGAGCAGGAGGCTTCAACGTTACACGTATGTATAGTGTTCCGCTGTGTTGGTATCTCTGTGTTGTTTTATGTGTTGTATTTGAAATGTAATAACTAGGCAGGTGTTTATAACTGTCTAGTTTGTGTTTGAATAAGTTGTGTAACCGTGATAGTTGTTGTATACTATGTAATATCTTATGTAATTAATATAATTTATTCGTTCCGCTGTGAGATTCTGATGTTGTTTAGTTCTTTCTTCTCTATCTTTTCTCTTTTCTATCTCTTTCTTTCTTATTGATGATGTGTCTTTCTATGGATAGAAAGGCGGGTCGTCACAGTTGGTATCAGAGCCAGGTTGAGCGAATACCTAGGCTTTTGAGTGATTTCTTTCTTGAGAGAGCGTATTTGTAATTTTGATATATTTATTTCTACCTATTTGTTGGGTTACCTGTTCTGGTTTTCCAATATAATTTATAAAGGTAGATATGGTAGTGTTGTGTGTAACACGACTACCAATGGTTGGAGTTTGAATGTTTGAGGTTGGAAGTTATCTGTCGGGACTGTAGACCTAATACCGTCTCGAGTAAGCTTTGGGTGGTGGAAGGATTTCATTGGTCTCTGAAAGAAACCTGTTAAGGTTCGGAGTTCATCTTTGAAGTGTAAGTTTGGATGAGCTAGAGTTTGGATCTGTTGGTTGGATAGAAGCAAGTCATGATATCTTGATACCTCAGGATGTAGTAGCTGTGTGATGAGACACAGTGACTATGGATGTCTCCGAAGATGTTTCTTTGGAACAAGTTAAGGAAGTGTGTCTGCTTCGGTGTTGTGGCTGTGTTCAGCAGGGTGTTTCTGTTTTGTTTGTGGTCCGAGTTCTTAAAGAGCTTTGGATAGGAAGTCTTTGGGCATCTGGGTCAGCAATGTAGCTCGGAGTGTTCTATGTGCCGTCAAGGAAGTCTTCTGGCTTGGCAGCTTTCTTGAGGTAATTTCAGAAGCAGCAGAGTGGTTCCATTTCTTCGATGGATTGGCTAGTTAAGCATAGGCTGTTCTGTTTGGTAAAGAGAGAATAGTTTTCCTTTGGAATTTGGCTGGATTGATCGCAAAAGCGACTTGCGATAGTTTGAGTGTTCTCTTGTGTTTTCTGAGATTTTTCCAGATGTCTTCAGGAAGTCGGAGTTTTTTCCGCATCTAGAGATTGAGTTTGGTATCGACTGGATTCTAGAAGTGGTACCGATGGTTCAGCTTAGTAGTAGGATGGTTTTTGGAGAGAGAGTTTGGTGAAACAGCTCAGGTTTTTGGGAAACTTATGAGTTTTATGGATCTGTTGAACCATAGTTGGGATGTGTTGTCCAGTCTGTGCTTGTGTCCATCATCAGCATTTTCATCTGTTCAGTCATAGTTGCGTAGTGGAAGCGTGGGGGCAGCTATTTTAGTGTGGAAGCAACTGGAAGTTGCAGTGTTTTGGATTAGAGAGTTTCAACAGAAAAATTTTCAGGATCTTAAGGCCGGATTGGAGTACATCTGTTTTATCTCTTCCGGATGAGAGGAGTAAGATCTGTCTTTTGATTTTGGAATAGAGTTTGTGTTCTGAGTTTGGTTGATCTTGGGAAGGTCATTTTGTTGGATGGTTTTTGGTCCAGTTTGTTTCTAGGGGCATCAGCAAGGGTTGAGCTGGTCAGGAAGGATGTAGGCAGCCCTGGATTGTCCGAAGAGTTTTATGGATAAGAGACGGAGAAATTTGGATTCCGAAGTCGGAGATGTGATTTTGGACAAGTGTTAGGTCTTCAGGATTGAATTGTCAATTTGGATAACTAGGATTCGTTGTGTTTCACGTATCTCTGAGGGAGTACGTGTAAGATTCTATCTCTGGTTATAGAACCAGCAGTTCAGGGAATTTTGATTGTTCAGTCAGACTTGCCTGTAGTCTGATATCCTGTCTTGTTTTGTAGATCTAGATGAGTCGAAGCTCTGTAGCTTATAAGTATTGATTGTTTGAATTCTGTAGAGCGAGTATCCCGGTACTTATACTTGGGAAACTCGAGAAAATTCTATCCAGAATTTTGTCTGGATAGTTAGATTTGTTTGTTTGGAGATGGGATGCTATGGTGTTAGCATATGATTGATAATATATGCTTATTTTAGAATTAAATCTTTAATTAGATTATTAAATTACCTTTGTTTTAAATTTTGGGGACGAAATTCTTTTAAGGGGGGAGGAATGTGATATCCCGGAATTTTGGGCAATATCAATTTAATAATCTGCATTAAAAATTAAATTGATTTGATAATATTTGTTAATAAGATTTGAATTGATTTAATAATCTTCTTTTAAATAAATATTTAATTGATAATTTATCTTTTAAAAGCTAATAAATTGTTTTATATTTATAATGTATATATATTTGTATATATTGTAAATATATAAGCATTGTTTTAAATTTAATAAATAAAGGCATGTTTTCTAATTTTAATATTTTTAGTAATTTGGAAATTTGATTTAATTTAATATTAAATAAATAACCATATGATTATTAAATACTCAAGATAAAAGTTTATTTGTTTAAAATGATTTTAGCCTAAGTTTAAATTTAAACAAGAAAGGTTGTTTTGTTCTTTTTAAATAAATAGCATTCAAATAACAAAGACTACAAGCAAACCAGGCTTTGTATAAATTTGAATGTAGCTGTAAGTTAATAGGTAGGCAACAGCACAAACCAGACAAAGTAAATATGAATGAAACCTGTAAATAGTTATGTAAAGCAAGGCAAGTAAAATATGTTTGTAGCTGTAATAAAGTATGCAGGCAAGACAAGAAGTAAAAATATAATACATCTATGTACAAAGAAGATTAGGATGAAGCATAAAGTACCTTAAGCATTTAATGCTAGCATAACATTAGTCGGTTCATATTGTTTTAAAATCAACTCAGCCTCCAAAGCAAGAAAAAAATCTCTGACCTATGTTTATAAAAAAATAGAAGAAAAGTGTACCAGGCTAAATTGCAAAACCCAGAACACCTACCCTATGCCATCTTTTTTTCTATATATCACTCCTTATTTTAGTTCGTTCTCAAGACATAGCAAGCATTTCTTTTTACAAACTGAAGCATCATTCTACAAATTCAAAACAATACGCAAGCTAGATGATTTAAAGGAAGACGAAAGCAAAAACAATTTCCAGTTTTAAAAAAAAAATTCAAAGCTGTTTGCAAAACAGATGTGCTCTGTCCCTCTTCTCAAATCAATGGTGAGTAACTTCACTTTTAAAAACTTAAGCAGTAATCTGGTTGCATGAAATCTCTGGAATTATTATGTTTGAATGCATGTATATATTGGTGCTTTTCTCTGTATATATATGAATGTATGATATGCATATTCTGTTTCCATCTGGGTACTCTCTACTCATAGTTCCAGGTTCTTGTTTGATTTAAATTCTATATCTCTTGATGTAGTCCCTATTTAAATTTAAGTTTCAAGTAAAACTTGTGTATCTCATCACCAATTATAGTTTTAAAATTTTTATTTAAGTTGAAGAAATATTGATTGTCTTTGGTAATCAAAATAATAGACCAAACCTTAAATAAGTGAAAATCCAAACATCATGATTCAATGTTTCAGGCATGCAATCTGAAACTCCATCCAAACTTATGATTTTTAAAACTAAAACTATAATTTTTAGTTAAGCTTTTAAGGTGCAGTTTGGGTTTGTACGGGAATGGGAAGTTTGGATTTTTCTGGTGATCTATATGTCTGGAGGGGTCGGGATTCTTACTGATGGTAGAGGAGCGATCGGGGGTTGCGAGAAAAATGGAGCGGTGGCGTATAGATGATCGAGGCGGCGGCGGGAAGCTCTCAAAGTCTGGTGACCTAGTTTTAAGGGGACGGAGGTTTGCGTTTCGTTCATCGTCGAGAGAGGATCGAGTTCAACGTGCTTTTGGGGATTGGCAGAGGGATGGTAGTCGAAGCTACGGCCGGAGTTGTGTAGCCGGTAGTGGTTGAGGCGTCGTGAACGAACCGTTGACAGGTTTGGGTTTTTCACAGTCTCGAGTTCCAAGTTTTGAATGGGGTGCTCGATTTTGATTATGGGTTGTTGGACGTGATTTGATGACCGAGGTGGGATGTCGAGTCGATTTCTGATGGTTTGCGATCGTTGTTGGTGGTCAATGGTGGCCGGAGCCATCGTGCATATGCACGGTGAAGTGTTTTGTCTGGTGATGTTGGTTTTGGGAAGTAGGGGGTTGTTCGAATTCACTCGAGTAATTCGAGTGTGGGTCACGAGCAAGCTAAGGTTTTGCTCGAAGTTGGTTGGTGTTTTGCTTGAAGCATCATGTGGAGTCTCGGGTTGTCTTGCTTGCAACAGGTTTTACAGCAAACCTGTTACACAGTTTTGAATTATTTTTCAAAATAAAAGTTAAAAGCTAGTTTAAATGGAAAGTAAGTTTTAAAATGAGTTTAAATTCAAGTTTAAATCTGGTTTAAGTAGATTTGAATCTCGGTTTTAAAAATAAATAAAGTTTTTAAATTTAAATTTGTTTGAATCTTGTTAAAGTTAATTTATTTTAAATCTTAAATTTAAATGAAATGTAAAAGTGAATTTTGAAAGTCTATTGTTTTAAGTACCTTGTTAATGATAATTTGATCATTAATAAGAAAAATATTCTTATCTTTAAATAAATGAGGGTTTAATGATTTGTAATTATTAAATTAATTAAAATGGATAATTAATGATTTGAATTAATTAATATAGCAATTTGGAGTTTAATTAAGGTTTAGACTAATTAATTTAGGATAAATTAATTAGTAATTAAAGATCATTTGAATTTTAATTAATGATTAGTTATTAATTAATCAAGAATTTAAGAATTTATTTATGGGTTATTAAGATTAATTAAATTGTAATTAACAATGATTAATCTTAGTTAATTACTTTGAGAAAAGTAATTAGTAAATGAAGGTCGTTAACTAAGGATTTTATTTTAACAATATATTTATGTGATTAATTAGAATGATTAATTAGATTAATTAATTTAAAGATAATCAATTGTAAATTGTTTAAGTATAATTACTTAATAAAAGTAATTAAGAAATTTATTACTCATTGTAATTAATTAAGTTTAAATATGAAATGTTTAAGTTAATTAATTAAGTTTAATTAATTTAAATAACCATTGATAGTGTGATAAGTATAATTACTTAGGGAAGTAATTAATAATAATTACTGGATGTAATTATTAAGGATGATTTAATGATGAAAGTAATTTGATTATAATTACTTTGTGAAATTAATCAAGGGATTAATTGGAGAAATTAATAAAGGGGTAATTAATTTATTGATGAAGTAATTAAGGGTAGTTAATTACTTAATGGAATTAATCAAGGATGATTATCAATTTGTTTAATTGAAGATTAATTACTTGATGTAATTAATTTAAAATAAATGTAATTAGAGATCATTAATTATTATAATTAATGATGTAATTTAGAATGGATTTATTTGGAAATAATTAATAAATGAAGGGATTTATTAATGTAATTAATTAAGAGGTAAATTTAGTAATTTAAAGGTTAACTCCTATTTTTGGTTAAAGATAATTAACTTGTGGGATTAATTAAAGAATAATTACTTGAATGTAATAAAGTTAATTAATCAGGGATGATTAATTTAAAATGAATAATTGGATGATGATTAATTAATTGATTGATGATTAATTAATGAGGATATAAGCAAGTTTAATAATGGTGAAGTAATTAATTTAATTCACTTTAAATTAGTTAGAGGTGAAATAATTAATTTAATTCATTTTAAATTAATTATAGCTAATGTTATTGCTTATGTATGGATGATATTGATTTACCTTGAATGGTTTGATCTGAAATATGAGATACATGATGCTATGTAAAATGGATGCTTTGATTAAAGTATGATGATAATATGGATTATCTGTTATGATGATAATGTTGATTATCTATTGTGATATTGTGAATTATCTATTGGTGTGTATATAGATAATATTGAATTGAATTGTTTTAAATTTAAAACAACTTGACCTTAAAAGATACGATTGGGATTTCGATGAGACCGGGATCGGGTTTCCAGATTTGGATATCCGAAAACCACATCGATCCAAATTAACGATAGGTTGTGAATCTCAAGTGAAGATGAAGATTCAGAGTGCAAGGGTTACTGTCGTTAACTCTGAGGGCGATTCCAAAATGAGTGTAACGAGATAATGCCTTCGGTTTCGTTCGAACCCGGAACGAACTTGTATGGATTGAATGATTTCAGCACATCGTCGGGTGGACGATGAGCATTCTAAGTGATGTGTTCTGATAAGGTAAATCGTAGCCTCAGGCCTCGTCAACCGGGAATGGCTAAAACAGGGGAGGTGCAGCAAGGTTAAGTGGGTCATACCCAAGTAGGATAAGATTTCCCCTGTCTAGAGTCCCTTTTTATTCGGTTGTGTGGCGGTTGCTATCTACAACCGCGGGGTTGTCTTATTCGGGACTGTCCAGTAAGGGATGGTTCTATCTTTGTGTTGCAGAGGGTCGGGAGTGATCCTCGGTATGGTGATCTAGGCCACGTACTGTGACGGGCCGTACCCCAGTAGCCCTGCCATTGTATGGAATCCAATCTCGAATAAGCGTCGTACAATTTAGTTGTGCCCAACTATGTTGGAACGTGAGATGTAAGCATTCCAGCTATTTCTGTATTTTACTTGAAAACCCTAGACCCTATTATAATATCACTGGATTTCCTATCAAATGTTTGGTTAGTGTAAGGTAAAAACTTACCCATGTTTATGTGTGTGAAGTCTTACGTGATACCTTTGTTTTCAAAAAAAAAAGGTTTTTAAAGTTAAGCAACTTTAACCGTTTACTCATACTAGACCCATGTCCGACCCGGAGTTTATTTCTGTTTTTCTTAAACTCTCGGGTACTCAAATATTTACGAGTAGCCAAGGGTTTCAGGTTAGCTTTGACGAATTGTGGAGGAGCAATGGAGCAGGAGGCTTCAGCGTTACACATATGTATAGTGTTCCGCTGTGTTGGTATCTCTGTGTTGTTCTATGTGTTGTATTTGAATTGTAATAACTAGGCAGGTATTTATAACTGTCTAGTTTGTGTTTGTATAAGTTGTGTAACTGTGATAGTTGTTGTATACTATGTAATATCTTATGTAATTAATATAATTTATTCGTTCCGCTGTGAGATTCTGATGTTGTTTAGTTCTTTCTTCTCTATCTTTTCTCTTTTCTATCCCTTTCTTTCTTATTGATGATGCGTCTTTCTATGGATAGAAAGGCGGGTCGTCACACACACAGAGTTAACACTATCTCTCAAAAAAATTAAAATAATGTTTCTACCCTAAACCAAACTATTTCCCATGAAATTGAGTTATATACCTTGTCAGGTTAGTGCGAAGTTATCGAACCCATAGAATAAAAAAATAAGGAAAGCGGTTCATATTTTTTCGGCTGACCACTGAAAAAAAGATGTTAGTTGCAAGTGTATTACCACTTGAATATTTATCAACACAATTATCGCTCCTTTAAAAATTCACAATATTTGTCATGATAAGAATTTTGCTAAAAGGCTCATTGTGTGTCGCTTGTAAAATTATTCTTAGATCCCAAATGAATGATATTTTTAAAATAGCAGGAGCACTTACTACCAAAATAGTCAAGGCGAAAAGGCGCAAAAAAGTGCAACGCGCATTGCCTTTTTTGTGCTTGTGCTTTTTTATTCGCCTTAAATGTGATTTTCTACTACCGCTGCACTATAAAAACTACAGCTAAAACCATTAGTGAATACGCAGTTTTGACAATAAATAATATAATATACTTGTAATTTTGAAATTAAAACTTTGTAAGTTCACGTTCCAAACCAAAATAAGTAGTCGAAAAGCTGTTCAATTTAAGTCTGCAACAATAAAATTTATTTTTTCTAAAAAAGCAGGAAAAATTAGAGAAGGACAAATATGACAGTTCACCAACTGTACGCAATAAAGGAAAACTGGATAGAGTAAAAGATATTTTTGAATTATTACAATATTTTGCCTTTGAAGAAGAATTTGAAATGACGACGTACTAATTTACCATGCATTAAGAAATTATCAATGATGATTTAAAACTTCAATTTACGATCGTGCGTAAAATTTGTGAAATCTACCATGACAAATTTTGACAATGATGTATCAATGCACATGAGAAAATAGCGCGAAAAGTTAAAATGAAGATGAACTAAATTGAAAAATGTAAAGTTTGATGTAGATAGCTTCATAAAATAAATCAACCATTACACTAATCATATATGAAAATATAACATCTGGCAAGTGACGGTTTCAATATTAGCTATGAGAGTAAAAAAGCCATCATAAGGACTCTAAATTATAGATGAATAAGAAAAAAAATCATCACATACATGTAAAACATGCTGAATTCCTAATTTTAGATATATATAGATTCCAAACCTAGTATTGAAACACACACACACACACACATATATATATATATATATTCTTAAAAAGATATTTGACAAAACAAACTTCAATACTGGAAAACCATTTAATATAGAAATAAGGTCAATCTTGTGAGAAATGCGGATTACGGATCTTAAGGCTGGAATAACACTAAGGGGTGAATAGTGTTTTGTGGATTTTCTAAATCTTTTTGAAACTTATGTAAATTTAATCACCAACAAATGCAATTCACAGACACAGATATAATCACAGAATCAGACACAGATGCAAATAATAAATAAAAGTAGTAAAGGAAAGAACACACCAGGATTTTATACTGGTTTGGAGTTACCCTACATCCAATTTCGCACAAATGTACGGATTTCTTATCAAAAATAATCTCCTAGATTACACCCTCAATTTCAAGGCCATGAGGTACACCCACCTGTATTCGAGTCCGGGGCAAACTCTCTTAATTTACCAGGCCATAAGTTCACCTAATCGATTTTCGGGGCAACAGTCACACCCAATTGATTTCAAGGCTCAACCGCACCCTTTACTCAACAGTTTGATTTAAAAATAATCATATAACTCTGAATAGCACTGAGATCTTATGGAGAGAGTAGCAGAGATTCAAACAAGAGATAATCAAGTTTGATTCACTTGGTATTTCGGTAGAGTATAGTTTGAGATTCTTTAGAATAAATGTGGAAGATGAGAGGAGAGAAAATAAATAAAATCTGGTTGTAAATTTGTTTAGAACTACTGGTATTTATAGGAAATCAACAACCATATCTATTCGTGAAAGGATACGACGAATAGACACTTCTTTTGAAATTTGAATTTTGAATTTAACGGACACCATGTCGACATGGAGGGTTGAGGGATGTCGACATGCTCTAGGCAAAATTGGTGATATTGATTTTCTTAATAAAATTGGTTTCAATAATTTGTCAAAACGATTTCTAAACTTTGTAAATATATTTGAATATAGTTTAAACATATAAAAGAGTTTTAGAAAGTAATTTTTTAATATATATAATCTTAATCTATAAAGTGATTTAAAATCTGAGTAAATAAATATTTTAAAGCTAAATATTTAAAACAAGAGATAGTTTAAAATCAATGACAATTTTGAAATCAAAATATTAAAAATAATAAAGATGGTTTTGAGGCTAAAATATTTCAAACAAGAGAGACGTCTTTTTGAAAAGAAGGTTTTGAAATCATTTAAAATAAGAGATATATTTTTGAAAAACATTTTTATAAAATTAGTGGATATCAAAATAGAACCACTATATGTTCCACTAGATATTGTCGTGGGTTCCATCCCACTAGGGTTCCATCCCTTTAACAGGCTCGGAGTGGATTCCATTCCACAAATAAATTTCGAATAAAGATGTAAGTGCTTTCAAGAAGTTTTAACATAATTCTAGACTCAATACTTATCTTGTACTATTAAAATCTTGAACTCTTGATAACTTGATTTCTTGAAACTCGTGAGTCTTCAATCTTGATATCTTTGATCTTTAAATTCATCAGTCTTGTATCTCTATATTGTACAGTCTTCATTCTTGGTACCTGCATGTTTATATCTTGTATATACATATATATATATATATATATATATATATATATATATATATATATCTAAACTATAATGTTAGTATTTATATTTTATAACAAGTCCTAAGGTTGTTGTCATCAAAACCATCCTTCTCAAGGACTAACAAATCTAATAATTTTTAAGAAACCAGCTATTGTGATAGATGTTTCTGGTTTCATTTAATGCATTTGTATGGAGAGGAAAAAAATCAATAGTCATTTAAACAATTATCAACAAACTGTTTGACATATATAACACTTACAATTTCATATATCGCCAGACGACTCTTAAATAAAAAGCTACAAATGCAGACAATTTAACCCCAAAGAAATGAGTTTATAGCAATTTCCAAACATGCTTCCTATTTCTCAAATTTAATAAGTCCAAACTCTGCTACAAATATATGATCTAACTTGTAACTTATTATCATATCTCAAAATAATTTTTTTTATTGAAATTCATAAACCCCACATAAGATGGTGACAACAAAGGAGGTACAAAATAAATGGATATCCAAATAATATATACAATTTCAGAACGAAAATTTTGACATTCAATAGGAGCAAGATACGGCTCCATATGTTCTTTTTTAAACATCCAAATAATGCGACATGTATGGAAGAACACATCATGTTTACAACTGAAATAGAAAAGAAAATAAAGAAAATTTGATAGTTGACCAATCAACTGCCTATTACTATTCTAATATCATCCATTCATGGTAAACTATCATTTAAATCCTACCACAATTTTATGGTTTTCAATGTCAAATTTAACTACTTGCTAATAGTTGATGATGCAAGAATTTTAAACTCTAACAACATTCTACAACCTATGGTTTGCATTTATGTTGTAACATAATGTCATGGTTTGTAGCAAATATTAAAAGCAATGTTGGTTGATTGCAATTTTTAGTGGCTGGCATAAATTGGTACCCAAATGAAAATATTATCATAACAAATTATGCATGAGTGGGCACAACATTGCAAGAAATCTAATATGGATATGCATGTAATTTATAGCTTTCAGCGTGTCAATAGGGTGCAAGGCCCAAATTTGGAAGGAAATTTTTTTTCTTCTTGCAAGCTTTTCAGTTATGAATACTTTATATCAGCATGCATGCCATGCTTCAGATAAAGTAAAATATTTTCCCATAGCGTCGAATATAATTTATGCGCTTTCAACTTCCCACAATTGAAAGTGCATAGACTAATTATAAAGTAATACCTATTGAATGTTATGATTTTAACATGAAATTAAAATGAGTTAGATGCCCTTGCTCAATTATTTTAATTCTTAAAAGAACAGTCACATTTCTACAGTTAGAACATAATATGTTAATATTCGCACATGCATCTTCCAGTTGAATAATTACATATTTTAAACTAGAAAGAAAACCTGATTACCTTACATTTGTTAACTTAAGCTCACCATGGTCTCTTTTCAAATTTTCAAGATGAAATCATCATTCTATAGCAACGTGAATTATCTCTCTCATAATCAACTTAAGCATACACATATGAAATAAGGTTATGAACCAAATGGCACTTGAATTCGACCAAATACTATTAATTAGGAACCAAAATTAGGATTAGGGCTTGAACTAAATGTAAAACATATTGCGATCAAAGAAACAGATAGAAGAACATAATCTGAAAATACCTGAAGCATGTTGCAGAGTAGCATGAGTAAATAGGGACAATGAAGCAGGACTTGTATTTGCGTGCTACAGGAATACCAAGTATAGAAGATCAATTAGCAAAAAATGATTTTTTTTCTATTTAGAAATGAAAATGAAAAAATTACTAATTGCCTCTAGGGTTTCAGGAGCACGATAGCGTAGTTAAATAGATGGAGTTAAGGGTGATATAGGCAGATGAAGCTCTGAACAACAAGGATAAATAAATGGATTATCAAGTAAGAACTGTAATTAGGATTAGGGTTTGGATTAAATGTAACATATTGCGAACTAAGAAACAGATAGAAGAACATAATCTAAAAATACCTGAAGCATGTTGGAGAGCGACATGAGTAAATAGTAACAACGAAGCAGTAGTTGTATCTACAGCTGTAGGAATTCCAAGTACAGAAGAAGATCAATGAGCAAACAATGATTTCTTTTTGTTTAATAATGAAAATTAAAAAAATTACTAATTGCCTCTAAGATTTGAGGAGCATGATACCGTAGTTAAAATTGATGGAAATAAGGGTGATAGAGGCAGATTGAGCTCTAAACAGCAAGGTTAAATATATGGATAGAGGAAGGCATTTCATGTAATTTGCCATTACTGTAATCGGGAAGGGGAGGAGAAAACTTTAGGATTTGGATGGCCGAAGGAAGGGTAAAGAAGAGGACAAAAAGGTACATGCGCATGACTGTTCATTTCAAAATTTTATGCTAAATGGAAGGAGGCCTGGGAGCTATTGAAATCTAACTCGGTAATAATAGAATAGTATAGATAACCAATTTAGGATAAACAAATTATCTTATCACACGGTTTTTGTAATATACACCCAATTATAATACATAACAGCAAACAAATTATCTTGTAAAAGTCATCACCACTTAAATGAATAACACCAGATGTGGACATCACCTCAAATGATGGGTTCAAAGTATCCATTTTGACCGTGTACCAGTTTGATTGATTTATAGGAAATGTTGTTACCATAAGTCAAACCACGTGCTTGAGATTTTGGCGTACATTGATTTTAGACATTCACAAAAACAATATTACGTATCTGTATTTCTGTATTTATTCTCTATGTTACTTTTCAACGTAAATCAACATGATTAACAATGGTGTAATTGAAATAAAAAACTAAAGACAACTCAATTTGCTGAAGTACGGATTATCATAAAAACTTCACTATACCAAATTTTATTGGTTTTATAACCTGGAAGAGCCGATAAGAAATTTTTTTACAAGCATGAATTATGATGGTTAGAATCGTACGACAATTACCACTAATAAATTTAACAAATGTTACAGGTTGAAGATAAGCAATAATACATTGCAACATGAAAACAAACTATATAGTTGACATATACAAAGATGAAACACACATAGGGGAGGCAAAAGTCAAATCAAAGCAAACAAGGCAATTAAAGAGTATACGAGCATTCAAGTAGTTGTAATGGAGTTAATAAATATATTGGAAAGCCACAAAGTCAAAAAGAAAAGCTCAAACAATATATTGCAAGATGATATTATTACATACAGGTACAAATGTGAAAAAGGAGCAAATGAATAAATATGAAGTGGAGAACAAAGTTTCAGTGACAATCAATGACAAATAAAGCTCAAGGAAATGCTTTAAGGTGGACTTAAGAGCTAAAAAAATCAAGCATGATGTAATTCTCAGCAAAATAAGATCCAACTCTCATGTGTGAATGGCAACAGGAAAATATACACATAGAACCAACATTCATCCTTAACAGCAGACCCACAAACAAATATTTATACACACACTAACTCAAATCCATATATGCTTAGGTAAGCATACTAACGCAACCTAGAAATGCTTAGATAGGCATACTAACTCAAATATCTGAAACTTAATCTAAAAATAGAAATAAAGGAAAAAGCCAATCGGCTATAACTTACTCTGAAACTTCGAGAACAAATGGCGCTGATGGCTACCAATTCACGTCCACTGAATACAGCTCGAACTAAGGATAACGAAAGCTCGACTTCAACGGGGACGAGAACGAGGGAAAATGGGAGAGCTGGACCACTACAACACGGACAACGATAGGAGAATGAGATTTCAACGTCGACGACTACAACAGGGACGGTGAAATAATTTTTCGAAAGAAGCTAATTGATTTGGACGAGGAATTGAAATTGGGGGAAGTCTTTGTTAAGGGGAGTTCGTAGAAAAGGAGGGAAGGAAAATAAATGTACCGCCTTTATTTTACACAGCGTGCATGCTAATAAAATTTAGCGTTAGTTTACCCTTTCATGGCAACCGTTTCAAAAACGATGTACACTGGTGCTAAGGAAACAAACTTTTCTTGTAGTGATGAAACAGTCCCGTTTGGATTTACATGCTTGACGACATGAGTACGAATAAACACATCCATGTACGATACGGAGCCCTGCGTCTCAGCTTTTTGAAATTGATTATTTTGTACTATTATTGTATATTCAAAATTATACAGCACAATAACTATTTACAATTCACATTTAATAAATTTAAAAACTCCTAGCGATATTGTTGAAACGACTTCACCCTCCTCGATGAGTGACAAGATTTTTGTTCCTATTTGCAAAGTTTCTTTGCAACTCTGCTTGTACATTTAAATAAACAATACATTATTTACTTACCAAATATTTTTTGATATTTACATATCAATCAAATAATTAATAAAAAATTAGTACACTTACCTTCGCTTCGTCACTATCCCAATGCGCCAGCCACCCTTCCCACACACTCGCTTCTATCCAGTTCGACTTCTTTCCATTATGCTTCACAGCCGACATAGAATCCCGGTAATTCTACCTCATCTTCTGCATCCAGTAGTGTCGTACCAGCTGCATGTCCACTGCTTGTACGTCGACTGCAGCCCGCATTTCATTATAAACAAGCGACAAATAATTAAACAATAAAAGGTAAACAATAAATAAGCAACAAAAAAATTAAGAATGAAAAACAAAAGATTATACTTACAATGAAATCCTGTCATATACACTCCATGATGTGGGAAGGGATATTATCCCACTTGGGCCAACAAGCCGGCATCCTACTCTTGTACGAATCTCTCGAAACTGATAGAGCTACAGCTAATGGCTGTAGGTCGAACCCCCTGTGTTAAATATGATACATATTATTATATCGTACACAAAATATTTATGATGCTGAAAAAAATTTAATATGTACTCCTCCGCTCTAGGCACAAGACACAGCGGGACGCTATGGCAGCTGCGATGGACCGCTGCCATCGCCTCCTGATGAATGGGAAGAGCTCTTCCTTCTTGACGACATGATACCTACCATAGGCACATCATTTTATAAGAGAAAAATAACATAATAATGAAATATATCATATAATAATGACATAAATGACATAAAGTACAGAAAGTGCAAAATATACTTGATTCAGATTGAGTCTCATATTTCGACGATAAGCAGAATACATTGCATTTTTAACATAAATTTCTAAATAAATGATATAAATGGAAATGACATAAATAACATAAATGACGATAAGCAGATTCGGTTTCATAAATGACATAAATTACATAACTTGCAAAATAAATCTCATCAATTACATAAATTGCATAATACATCAAAATTCAGCATAATATTTATATCAATCCTCATTGTCTTTTGATCCATATTCGGTCTCATATTCTATGTTATTTTCCTCCCTACTCTCAAATGCTTCTACCAAAACGTTAGATTCATCATTCAGAGGTCCAAAATCAGTACGATCGTGTGTTACTATTATTTCATTGCTTTGCTCAAGATCTGCCTGATAAGCTTGTTCGTTTGGAATATTCTTTCCATCAAACGTAAATCTTGCCTTTGTTTTAAAAACTGCCGACCAACCTTCTTTATCTCTTTTTAGAGACGAATAAGGAGCATAATAAACTTGCAATTCTTGTTAGTTTAGTACCAAAGGATCGTACTTATGATAATGCGATGTGTGCTTTATTTCAATAAGATTATAATCCTTGGGCACATTAATTCCAGAACCTGGAACATTGCATCTAAACAGAAAAACATCCTCCGCGGGTCGTGAAAAATATGTCAGTTGCAAAATTTGGGTTAAAATGCCATAAAAATCATTTATGTGATTTCCTGGATTATCACTACCTTTAACAAATACACCTGTATTATTAGTTAATTTTTCAGCATCGTATTCTTTGGTGTTAAATGTATATCCATTGACGAAATATATTGGATATGTCTTGACATTTCTTTTTAGTCCCAACGCAAGATGTTTCAATCTTTCGTCGACCACACAATTTCTCGATTAATAGATGTACTTTGAAAACCAATCAAAAAATTCTTTACTGAGATCTCCTTGTGGATGTTCTCTTTCATAAATACTGCATATATGAATAAAATATTGCATTAAATTCTACACGCGCATGCATTATTGAAATGAATAAATCAAGAATTATTATTTCACATTACCTAACAAATGGTGCAACCTCAGGACAATTAAGAAGAATATAAGTGTGTGCTACATGAAGATCTCTATCCTCTAACCATACATCTACATATTTTCCAAAAGGTCGACCATGTTGTCTAAAAATAAATAACATTGTTTGAGAGGACACTTGTTTGTCGCCTTCATCATTACGTAAAAAACTTTCAAATGATATGTTCACATGGTCACTAAAATAGTGAGAGAAATAGAACGAAGCTTCTTCTTCGATGTATGATTAACAAATAGAACCTTCAACTCGTGCTTTTTTCCTCACTTTTTTCTTTAGATGATTCAAGTATCCATGAAAAATTAATTTACATTAACTTTAACTTCCGAATGTAATAAAATTAATAGGCAACATATTTCATACCTCTCAAATGAATACATCCATCCATGTTGCACATGACCTCGAAGTCGTGCTTCAGATGGGAGAAGAACAGGTAAATGTTTCATTACATTAAAAAAACCTGGTGGAAATATTTTCTTCAATTTGCAGAGCAATATAGGAATACCTTCTTCAAGTTTATGTAAATGTTGCACTTTTAACGTGGTCGAACAAAGCTCTTTGTAAAATAGACTAAGTTTTGTTATTACCTTCCAACCTTCTAAGGGCAATAGTTCTTTGAATACAATGGGTAATAAATTTTCCATCATTATGTGACAGTCGTGGCTTTCCATTCCACTCAATCTACCGTTTTTAAAGTCAACACATCTACGAAAATTTGATGAAATCCCATCAGGAAATCTTAACCCTTCCACCCATTTTAACAGAACTTTAACTTGATTATTATCTAACTCATAACACGCTTTGGGTTTTTTACTGTCGTTTGGTTTCATATGAAGCTCAAGACGTTTGCATAATTCTTGCATATCGCGTCTTGATTTCAAATCGTCCTTAGTCTTCCCCTTGACATTCAAAATTGTGTTAAAAATATTATCAAATACATTTTTCTCGTTGTGCATCACATCAATATTATGACGAAGCAGAAGATCTTTCCAATAAGGCAATTCCCAAAATATACTTTGTTTGCACCAATTATGAATAGTCGGTTTACCTGCAATTTTTGTTTGCACTCCAATTTCATACCTTTGGATAGTCACTTACAAGTTCTTATATGTCTTTGCTTGACCATATCGTTGGCGGTTGTTTGGTTCTACTCTATTAGCTAAAAAGTTTTTTCTATTTCCTCTTAAGGGATGATTGACATGGACAAAACATTGATGGCAGTCAAACCATGAATTTTCTTACCATTCGGTAAAGAAAATGCCCGTGTTTCTTCCATGCAATAACGACAAGCTAGACGACTGGATGCACTCCATCCTAAAAGCATTGTATAAGCAGGAAAATCACTTATAGTCCACAACAAAGAAGCAAACATACAAAACTTTTTTTTTGAAATGTCGTATGTTTCTACTCCTTCGTTCCATAGTGTTTTTAACTCCTCAATCAATGGTTGTGAATAAACATTGATTCCTTGTGTTGGATCGTCGGTACCAGGAACGACAACAGTAAAAAAATATATTGAGTTTTCATACACATCCACGGAGGTAAATTATAAGGTGTGATGATAATGGGCCAAGATGAATATTTAGCACCAAATTGAGAAAATGGTGAAAACCCATCTGTACATAATCCAAGTCTAACTATTAACAAGAAAACTTTTCAACATCCCCAATGCTATGTGAAAGGTAATTAAACTTAAACGAAACCAAGCTGTTGAAAAGATATCTTCTTTCGAAACCTACCTTTAGACCAAGTTGACTTAGCCGAAAGGGTTTAAGGAAATTTCTCTATTCGACCAGGTTGGCTAAATCGAAAGGGTTTTAGGTGTTAACTCTACCTTTCGACCAGGTTGACTTAGTCGAAAGACTTCAAGAAGTTATCTTAGGAATACAGGCTAAGGAAGTAGCATCCTACTCGAAACCTTTCCTTTTAGTGTGTCGAAAGTAGCTAATCATCTTGGCTTTTCATTCCTTTCGATTATGACGAAAGGCTTGTTCCAGCCCTTTCGATCATGTCGAAAGGGATGCATATTTCATTAAGTATGACACATCTGCTTTCGACCCTATGGTTTTGCTACTTTTGTTGTGGAACCCCTTCGAAAGGGTTACAGATGTAGCTGGGGATAAACCCCTTTCGAATGAGTTCCTCTCTGATCAACCATTAGCCAATTGTAAACTAGGGCCCCTTCGAAACCACCCTTTCGATCGAGTCGAGTGGGGTTCCACTCTTTCGAAACAGGTCTAGTTGTAACCGCCTAAGCTTCACTTTGTTTTCCTTGTATAAGATCGACCTGGATATCCCCTAGTATTATGGACTCATCAATGTCGAAACCTCATCATTATTCCTATTTTCATTGTTTGATATTGGTTTCGATGATGATGGGTTTTGACTGTATGTACCCAGGTCGATCCTATGCATTGCATAGACAAAATGAAGTTAAGAGAATAGGTAAGAATCATGTCTAATTGCTCATTAGTCAAGCTAATGATCTGAATGATCTTCCTTGTCATCAAAATTTTTAATGAACCAGCCACTTCTCCTTTATTAATAATCCAAAATGAGTTACAATTAAGAGAGCTTTTTCCCCAATTTGATTTAGGGTTTCTAGAAGATTTAATTGCAGTTAAGAATTTGGATTAGTGAAAGTGAATTTGGGATTCCAAAATTCGATCCCTAAAACTGGATCCCTTGGGTCTTATTTATAGATGTAGGTCGGCCTCCTTTCGAGCCTATGCTTTCGACATGGTCGAAAAGACCCCTTTTATATGCCACCTCATGCCTTTCAACTTGGTTGAAAGGCTATGTCTGCCTTCGACACCATCAAAAGGCATCTTCTCTGAGTTCTTTGATTTACACTTGCACTTCCTTTGTCTTTCTCCAAACCTTTCCCCAAAGTCGAAACGATCCTTTACCAACCTTTCGCCTTTGTTAAGTAATGAGTGTCTTTTCTTGCTGCTTCCTCTAGAACACCTTTCGACGTTGTCAAAAGGTCTCCAAATGTGCTTTTTCCTTCATGTTCCATTATTGTCATCGGAAGTTAGATAGGTGCCTCCGACTCTGTCGATAGGTTGCCTATAGGGGCTTCGAAGATGTTGATGTGCCCATGGTTTCGATGATGTTGAGTTGCTTTTGAATATATGTTCGTGCATTGATATGGACCCTTCACCTAATGTCATTGGCTTCAACCGGTTCGAAAGGCTTGTGTATGCTTTCGAAAGGGTTATTATGAGGGCTACACCCTTAGTTCCAAAAAGTCTGCAGCGTTCATGGGAGATTAACATTCATTGCCTTCAAAAGGAGGTTCCAAAGTAGTCTTTTCTGACCCACCTATGTCGAAAGGTCTTAGAGAGGTGGAAAATTGGCTTTGTTTCTCCTTTTTTCATCTTTTTTCCGAGGCTTGCACGTGTTTAATCACCTGCAAGGGTGCCTGCTGCTTACGACTCTTTCGAAAGCCTTCCCAATGCCTTCGAAACCTTCATTCATGATCTTTGTCGAAACCCATTTTAGTAGATATTGGCACTTTTCTTATCTTCTTTCATGCCTTTGTTCTCCATGTGGATTTTATGGCTAACATTTTGCCTCCCACTTGTATGAAAGAAGCTTTTGTTCTTTAGGACAAAATTTTCAGAACTTTCTCGCTCTTTATAACTTTATTTTTCCTACAAAATTCAAAGTAAGTGATATTCTCTATTGCTAGCTTATTATCATATTTATATACATGCTTCAGCATATCAATGCTTCTATAGTTAGTTGGTTATAGTCCTGTTTCAAAAGGTATGAGGCATGTAATCAATAGCCATTAATGCATATAATAAATGTAGTCTACGGACTCCTCGTGGAAATAGTCAATAGTTATAGGGGTTATAAGTTATTATCAGAAAATAAGCCTTTGTATCCCATCCACTCTAATATGTATTTGAAAATTTCCCAGAGATTTGAATGATCCTGAAGCCTTCGTTCAGATGTTGGTGAGAATCATTTAGAGTTATAATACATTAATTCTAATTTAGGTATCAAGAAGACCATTTTGAAATTTCTAGTTGTCTTTAGCAACCTCTACTATTTTATACCCTAGGTTTGGTATTTGATTTAGGAAGCAATGAAATTTGACCCAAATTAGGGTATTAACTTGTGAAATTTGAAAGTTAACAATGAGATACCCATAATCCAAATAGCAATATCCCAAATATAGTCCTCTAAGAGACATTTCTAAACCCAGATTCGGGTATTTAGTAATAATTGTCTTTATGTCAAGATACCGAGCCTAGATCAGGGCATATGTCGGATAATTAGAGATTATTAGCAATTACCTTTGTAAAAGGAATCTTCGGCCTAGATTAGGGCATATGTTGGGTAGGCAGAAATCCATAGTAATTGTTGTCATAATAGAAATCCTCAGCCCAGATTAGGGCATATGTGGAACAGCCAGAAGTCTATGGCAATTGTCTATATAGTAGAAACCACAAGCCCAGATTAGGGCATTAAGGCAAAATCAAGCAAAAATCCCGAAACCCAGATTCGAGCATAAAGATTGTAAGTGATTAACAAAGACCTGAAACCTATATTCGAGATTAATAGATAATGTTTAGAAATGAATGTCCCGAAACCCAGATTCGAATTATTCAATAGAAGGAGTTCTGCTTTACTCCTTAGATTATGTCTGCTTTGACATGCATAGATATAATAGTAATCTGATTAGCTGCTTTTTAAGCTTAGACGTTTTAGTCCATAAGTTGTTGTGCCACCTCTTGGGCATGGACATCTTAGTCCATTATTTGAATAGCCTCTTCTCGGGCTTGGACATCTTAGTCCCTTATTTGACGTGCCTTCTTTTGGGCTTGGATATCTTAGCCCATTGCTTGATGAGTCTCTTCTTGGGCTTGGACATCTTAGTCCATTGTCTGGTACTCTTGGTTAGCTCATCTTAGAGGCTGGAACCAAGGACTTACCCAACCTCCCTCCAGGAGGCGCCTTGACCTGGCCAGAGACATGGTCAAGGGCTTGTCCGATGCTTTACCTTGGCCATCTTATGAGGCGGATAAAGGCTTACTCCGACCTTCCTCCTGGAGGTGCCCTGCCTTGGCCATAAGGTGGCGCGAACAGGGGCTTGTTCGGAGATTTACCCTGGCCATCTTATGGCACAGATAAAGGCTTACTCCATCCTCCCTCCAAGAGCTTCCTTGACCTAACCAGAGGCATGGCCAAGGGCTTGTCCGGTGCTTTAACCTGGCCGTCTTATGGTGTGGCTAAAGGCTTACTCCGCCCTTCCTCCTGAAGGTGTTTTTCCCTGGCCATCTCGACATGGACAGAGGCTTTCAAACATCTTAGGTAGACTACCATCTTAGGTAGTATCCAAATATAAGGAGCATTTCACTCCCAACCATGTAGATTTTCTTTTTGAAGAAAGAGATGCTTTATTCATTCATCTTTGGAAAATATGGCCTCAAATGTTCGGCATTCCATGTTCTCGAAACCATATTTCTGTTGGTCGGCATAATTTGTAAGCTCCTGGGGGGATTACTTTGTAAATGATTAATGGTCCTTCCCAATTTAGCCCCAGGAGTCCATCTGTAGGGTTTTTGGTATTTGCCATCACTCTTCGGAGTACCAAATCTCCTTCGTGAAGTGACTGAGTTCTCACTTTTGAGTTGTAGTACCTTGAGATTCTTCTTTGATACTCAGCGGTTCTTACCGCTACTTCATCTCTCAATTCATGTATTAAATCTAAGGGTCTCTTTTCAACTCTTGACTATTATCGAATGCATAGGCGATTCTTCGGTGTGAGGGATCTCAACCTCGATTGGTAACATCGCCTCACACCCATATGTCAAAAAGTAGGGAGTATGTCATGTTCCTATTTTGGTGGATGTTCGATAAGCCCATAACACATGTGGTAGTTCTTCTACCTAATTTCCTTTTGCCTTGTTTAGCAGTTTTTTCAGAATTGTCTTTATGTTTTTGTTTGCAACTTCAACTGCCCCATTCGCTTTTGAATGTGCAACGGATGAAAAAGTTTTTATGATTCCATTCTTGTGGCAAAAGCGAGAGAATTCTTTACTCTCAAATTGTGTCCCATTGTCAGAAATTATCTTCTGGGGAATTCCAAACCTAGTTATGATCTTCTTGATAACGAATCTGAGTACCTTCCTAGAAGTAATCTTTGGAAGCTGTTCTGCTTCAGCCCATTTGGTGTAATATTTTATGGCGACTACGACATACTTTGCTCCTCCTGTTTAAATTGGCAATGGGCCAATTAAGTCAATTCTCCATACGTCAAAGGGCCATGGACTTGTAATTGGAGTCAACTGAATTGGGGGTAATCAGGGAATCTTTGAGTATTTCTGACATTTTTCACATCTTCTCACATACTCGATGGCATGGCTTACCATACATGGCCAATAAGATCCTTGCCTCATTATTTTCTTTGCTAATTTTGTTCCATTTGAATGATCTCCGCAAAACCCCTCGTGTGCTTTAGCCATTAATTTTACTCTATTATTCATGCTCACACATCTTAGATGGGGAAGAGCATATCCCTTTTTATAGAGGATTCCATCTATCATTACGAAGGTTGGAGCTTATCTTCTGATTTTACTTGCTTCACCTTTGTCTGATGGGAGTATTCCTTTAACAAGGTATTCAACAATGGGTGACATCCAGGTGTCATCATATATGTTACTTGGTCTTGGTTGGTCAACCCTTTCATCTGATATTTCTTTATTACTTTCTCTTCTCTCTTCCCCTTGTGATTTTGCTTGAAACCTTGTCAGAACTAACAATTCATTTCCCTGTTTGGATGCCTCCTCTCCAATATTTAGAATTTCCTGATATCCCACTGGAACAATATGTGTCTCCAAGGCTCCCTTGAGCTCGCTAGTTTTTCTAGGGAGTCTGCTTATGAATTTTCCGCTCTTGGGACTTGGTGTATTGAAAAGTCTTCAAACATAGCAAGCATTCTTAGTATCTTCTTCACATATAAAGATAGCTTGGGGTCCTTTGTTTGATATATTTGTTTCACTTGGTTCACCATTAGATGAGAATCACTAAAGATCTGTATTCATGGAATTTTGAGTTCTAATTCCAAGGTTAATCCCACAACCATAGATTCGTATTCTTCCACATTGTTAGTTGCAGGGAATCCCAATTTCATGGCATAATGTAAACGGTGTCCATCTGGTGTGATTATTTCATATTATGCACTGGCCCCTTGTTCGTTTAATGCACCATCAATAAATAATTGCCACATAGACCTCTGGTCTTTTTCCTTTTCCGATTGCTCCTTGATAAAGTTAGTGCACTCATTAATGAAGTCTGCTAATGCTTACCCCTTGATTGCAGCTCGTGATTGAGATTTTATGTCATATTAGCAGAGCTCGATTCGCCATTTTACCAACCTTCTTGAAGTTTCTGGTTTACTAAAGACTTGCTTAAGGGGAAAAATGGTCAATACCCTGATCGGGTGTGCTTGAAAATATGCTCTAAGCTTTCGAGATGTGAGAATCAAGTAATAGGCTAACTTTTCTATCACTAGGTATCATACTTCTGCATCCTTCAACCATCTGCTCAGATAATATACTAGAAGTTGTGCCCTATTCCCTTCTCTAATCAATACTGAGCTAACTGCGTGGTCTGAGACTGCCATATATAGGTATAAGGTTTCCCTATTCTCGGGACTAGAAAGTATCAGTGACTTTTAATGGCGGCTTTTTAGTTCCTAAAAGGCTTTCGTGCAAGGCTTTCATGCAATATTCCCCCCATTCAAAGTTCTTTTTCTTCCTGATTACATCAAAGAAGGGTATACACTTATCGGTAGATTTAGAGATAAATCTACTTAAGGCGGTCACCCTTCCATTCAAACTTATCACTTCCTTGCTGATTTTAGATTCGACCATGTCCCTAATGGCTTGAATTTGATCTCGACTAGCTTCAATCCCTTAGGCACTTACAAGATAGCCTAAAAACATTCCAAAATGGACTCCAAAAGAACACTTTTGTTGGTTCAGTTTCATTTGATATTTTCACAATACCATGAAATCTCTTCCAAACCTTTAAGATGATTTTTGGGTTCGCCAGACTTTACCAGCATATCGTCCATAAAAACTTCCATGTTCTAGCCAATTTTCTCCTTAAACATTCAGTCGACCAATCTTTGATATGTTGCCCCATCATTTTTTAACCCAAATGGCATTGCCTTGTAACAATAAATCCCCCACTCAGTTTTGAAGCTAGTGTACTCCTCATCTGCTTTGAACATTGGTATTTGATTGTACCCTGAATAGGCATCCATAAGAGACAACAATTTATGCCCGCATGTTGCATCTACTAACTGGTCTATTCACGGCAGAGGAAAACAATCTTTCGGACATGCTTTGTTCAAATCCGTGTAGTCAATGCAAGTCCTCCATTTTCTATTTGATTTCTTTACCATAACTGGATTGGCCAACCACTTTGGGTAGTATATTTCTCGAATAAATCCATTCTCAAGGAGTTAGTTAACCTCTTCTTTCAAAGCATCTGATTGTCCTTGTCCATCTGTCTCTTGTTCTGCCTTATGGGGGTTGCTCCTAGATTGATGTTGAGTGCATGACACATGCCCGTTGGATCAATTCCCACCATATCGGAATGTGACTAGGCAAATATGTCTTTGTTGACTTTGAAAAATTGTATCAAATCCTTCTTTAAGTCACCATTAAGATCATTTTCCACCTTGACCACTTTGGCAGCATCATATGAATCTATGTATGCTTCCTTAAGATCTTTTATGGGTTTTATCCTTTCTGTTTCCCCTCGGCAATCGAATTACGTGAATATTGGTCTTGCTTCTACGGAGTTAGCATCGATTCTCTTTCTCTTGCCTCCAGAAGGAATGTACCTTTGATACATACGTTTGTTAGATTTATTAATTTTAATCTTTGCTTCGAATGTTAGATGTGAAAATCCATCATCTGAAGGTTGTAAAATAGTAGAAAAATCAAAGTAAGCGGAATACTCCCTTTTATACTAGTCTAGAGTAGCAAAATACATTTCTCGGAAGCTGAACTGCTCCCCTCGGACAGTGCCCTATCCTCTTTTTGTCAAGAATTTTACCATGAGATACTTCAGGGAGCGAAGGCATCTATTTCGTCAAGGGCTGGCTTGCCATAGAAGGTGTTGTAGTATGAGGGTTGATTTGTTATCACAAGATAGTTGTAAAGGTTTCGCAAGTTGGTGGCACCCCCATTTGCACGAGCAGCTTTATCTGTCCAACCGGGGTTGATCCTTTATTGTTGAATCCAAATATGGGTTCCATGCTTGGCTCCAGTTTGTCTTCAAGAATGTTCATCTGATCGAAGGCGTGCTTGAAGATTTCATTGACTACACTGCCTGGGTCAAAAAGAATTTTAGAGATGATGGATAATATAATTTGTGAAGTAATCATCAAAGGATCATTATGAGGATAGTGAACCCCCTTTCTTAGCTCCTGAGGAGTAACAACAAGGTTCAGCATCTGAATGTTGAGACGTGGATTCTTCGTTAGGGGTTCCTCTTGGATAGAGTAGATGCCTTCTTTAGCTTCCTTAATATACCTGTTCCGGGCCCCTTTCAATTTCCTACCGGATGCGGCCCACCGTGAATCATGTCAATCATGTTTACTGGTGGGCTCAAGCTTTGGGGTCTTCATCTTCCAATATATTTACAGCATTGCTAGGGTTTTCTATGGACCATCCCCTGTCCATTAAGCTTTTTGTTGATCCTGAATGAACTCCATCAAACACTACGCCATAAATGGCCTTCTGCAACACAAAAAAAATGTTGGCTCAGGCCCGAAAAATGTTGTCATAGGTCTATGGCAACACTTTTAGGGTAATGCAATTTTTGCCGTTGCCTTAGACCTCAAAGGCAACATTTTGACTATCTAAGGCAACATAAGTAATATTGTTCCAATAGAACCCTATTTGGGTCTATGGCAACACCCATAGGTATTTGTAGCAACATTCCAAAAATGTTGCTATAGATATTAACTTTCTGAAGTTGTGGGGCCCACATCTTGTGGGGCCCATAATGTGGGGCCCACGACCCAACTGGGTCCATCCCTATGGCAACACCTTGAATGACTATTGCAACATTATTTTAAGCAACATTTATAACCCGGTGGCAACACTATTATGAAGCTACTGCAACATTATTCTGTAGCTACTGCAACACTATACTGAAGCTACTGCAACACTATACTAAAGAGACACTAAGAGCACATAGAACAGTACAATATCACATAGAACACTTGCATAATACACAGTACAATATCACATAAAACACTTGCATAATACACAGTACAATATCACATAAAACACTTGCATAATACACAGCATAATACACAGTACAAATAACAGTTCATACAGCAGTACACATCCCAATTCATGTCAGTTACCCCAAAATATCCAGTTACCCCAAAATATCCAGTTACCCCAAAATACTACAAAGCTACCCCAAAATATCCGGTACACATAACAATTCATAAATGAGACTTAAGAGCTGGTGCCTCCAGTCAGATTATCAGTCTCACTGGACATGATTGTGGAAGTTAGATCCTCTACATCGATGTTCATCTCCGGGTTGGCATCACCTAACTTCTTAAGCACCCTAGCCAAATTCTCTTGTACCTTCTGATTTACCTTGGATTCTAGCTGTGCTTCCATTTCTTCGACAAGCCTTTGCCTTAAGTCATGTACGTAAGCATTTGTTAGAGCCTCGGTTGATTGTTTTGCACACTTTGCACGCCTCCCTATAAGCAAAGGACAACCCTGTGATTTTCCATTCGAAATTACTGTTTCAACAGTATTTCCTCCTTCTCCACCGACCATTGCCTTTTGAACTAAGTCCTACAAAATAAAGCCACATCAAAATTACCCTACAGTAAATGCAGAGAATGCAGCAAATGCTTACATATGGATTGTGTACAGCAAATGCAGAGAAAGCCACATTTTGGAAAACAATTTGTTCATGTGCATGTAATTAGAAAACAATTTGTAACATATATACTAGTAAAAACTGGAAAACAATTCCGTCGACAGCTAGCTACGGCTTCGTCATCTGGATTCTGAGGCTTCAAACGGCCATTCATTTTATTTATGCACATATGTGTATTACTATAGACATATATTTTTATATAAACCAAGTCAGTAATCCCTTTAACCAAATTCATTTCTTCGTTTCCAGTTTTTGTGTCATTTCTAGCCAAACGCAAAAGCAAGTCCTCTTCATTTGACTAGAAAAGGAAAAAAATGGCTGAGGGTTCAAAATTCTTAATCTCACAATATACTCAATTACAATTTCCAAAGCAAACATCTATGCCATTAGTACGTTTGTGAAACTCAGGTTCAACAAGTGTTTCAAGGACAGTTTCAAGAACATGAGCATACATGCACATGAGAAAGACATGAACAATGTGCAGCATGTGCAAAACAGAACAAAATTATTACAAAACAGAATTATTACTTGCAAGTTTGTACTTCATTACTTGAGGATTAGACACGTACTCACGTCCATCTGTTCTCTTACGACTTTTAAGAAAAAGTGCTGCATCGGATGGTGTCTCCTGATACAAGTTCAATAGATAGTTTAGCATACACTCTCTTCAGTCAAAAATGTAAAGTATCACATACCATCTTATGACGAAGCTGGGCGAACGACTTTGGACCAACGGTGTGTGTGTCTTGATACGACTTACGACTATCAGAATTTTTCAGGGCTTTTTGCTAAAAAATACACAAAAAACAAAGTACTCGTTTATCTCACAAAAAAAAGTACTCGTTTATCTTGCGAAATAAATAATATGTACGTATACCTGAATCTCATCATCTGCCCAATACCTCAAGAGCACTTTAAAATCCTCCACTGGGATGTTGTCCGGCTTGTTTTCTAGCCTCTCCTCATCAGTCTTATAAGCTTTATAATGAGCTGTTTTTATGCGACTCTTGTACCCCCTCCAACAGTCACGAATAGACTTCAACACCCAGTTTTCACATTCATCCGGAATAATATACCATTGCTTAAATATAAATCAAAGATAAAAAAGAATAAATAAATCAAAATTCAGCTACATTATAGTTAATAGATCAATATTACTTATTAAAGTAAAATTCAGCAACATTATAGTTAATAATAGATTACCTTAACATAATCCCATAGAGATTTCTTCAACTTTTCAGGAACATCCGACCAAGATTTATACGTAAGTGGCACAGACCTTTTCAATGTTCCTAAAAAGTTACTCAGTTCAGATATTACTTTGTCATCATCTGAGGTCACACAAAGATGTTTAATGTTCATACACTCTTTTCCTTTATCTTTTTTTGGTTTGCATTTCTCAGTTCAGCTGAAATTGCAAGCACACCTAGAGAAGCAAGAACTTCGTTGTTCCTCATCACATTAACAGCTCTATGTACTTCATAATCTTTTAGGTTCATCGTCAACTTAGCAGCTCTCTGTACTTCATAATCTTTTAGAGATAGTGGAGGTGTAGAATACTCATTTGGAGGTGGTGGAGGTGGTAGATGAACATCCTGCAAGTATATAATAAGCAGGAACATCATAGTAAGTAAGCTGCAAGAGTGGTACAAAATATTCAAATTACAATAATATCATCATAATAAGAATTCTTCAAACCGACATGCCATTTTCATCCATATCTTCTTCTTCCGATGTTGGTAAACGTGATTCCAACTTCCTCTTAATACTTGATGAGTTCAGATTCACCGTTGAATCGCTGATTTTTGGTTTTTTTTTCTGTGTCATCTTCTGAGGATTTACCTGATCAGCTAACTTTAGATTCACGGTTGCATTGTTGGGTTCTGGATTATTCAGCCGTGTCGACTTCCGAGGACTCCTCACCTCAGCTAACTTTAGATTCTCAGTTGCATTGCTGGGTTGTGGATTATTCAGCCATGCCGACTTCCGAGGACTTTTCACCTCAGCTAACTTTAGATTCACAGTTGCATTGCTATTCAGCCATGCTGACTTCCGAGGACTGTTGACTTCAGCTAACTTCTTGTTTTTTTGGTTCTGTTGTAGTTGATGAGCCGTCACGTACTGTCGTTTCACTGGTTTTGTAGCTGCAACAATACAATGATATTATAATCATAATATTTAAATGTTATAATCAAAATATCACAATAATTTTTTTTGCTATATCAAAATATCACAATCTGTAAATGATATTAACTATCCATTTATATATACCTGTAACCATATTCTGCCTTGGCCGCATGATTACATGCGGCTACATTTGCTTCAGTGGCTCAATTGCAGTATCGACAACGTTGTCGATATAAAAATCCAAGTTGCCACCACTGTTAACTCCTTTGACTAATTCAGAGAGGTCCGCATAATTCGTCACTAACTTCTACCCACCCTTCTCACCATTTCTCATATAAATTCCTCCTATTTCGGTGTATTGAAGGTCATCCTTCACAAACTCCATGAGCACTGTGTACGAGAAGTAGTCAGGATCAACCCTCTTTACCACAGTATCGGTTCCACCAACATATTGTGCCTTCTGAAATGCACCCTTGTGATGAAATGTGAGCTGCATGAGTTCCCCCATCATATACAAAATGGATACAGAATGGTGAGTTTACATTGGAAGCAAGATATGAAATAATAAAATGGGCAGGTATATTAAGTACATATGTGTATGCAGGTATATAAAGCACTAGAAACAACAAGGGAACACATAAAATCAGAATAACTTACAAGCAGTCAAGTAATTAAAAAGTAGTAAATTAATTATGAAAATCAACAGATACAGAAGTCGTCCCTTAATTAAGAACCAATACATAAATAGAAGTCACTTGATATTGCTACATAGAAATCAAGAGGAAGTTTCCTCTATGCTAGGCGGAATGAGGATTTGTGTTGCCGGGACGTCATCTCTATACCACCTAACATCACTAACTTGATTTCCTATTCCATTACCACATTGAATATCATGTAAAACTGGATCATCTTCATTTCCATTTTCATTTTCGACATCACACCAGTCCCTCGGCAATTCCTTGACAACATTATAAAGTGTCGTATCAGTTGGATCTTGTACATAAAATACTTGTTGTACTTGTGAAGCCATAACATACGGATCAGATTTCTGGCACAATCTATTAAAATTAACTCGAGTCATCCCATACAAATCTTTCTCTTCTTGGTACCAGCAACACTTAAATAAAACCATTGAAATTTCTCCCCAATAATCAATTTCTAGTATTTCTTCAATTGCTCTGTAGTAACTAACATTACCAACCAATGGATTTTGATCTTTTGAACTTGCAAAGCTAGTGGTCAAGGCAGTCAAGAATACACCACTATTCTGTGTTTTACACTTAGCATCTCTATATTTTGTATGGAATCTGTATCCATTAATAACATATCCACTAAATTTCCTAGCTGTCTGATTATGGACCATTGCAAGCACTTCTAGCTCTTTCGAAATGTCCTTTTTTCCCCAACCTCATCCTTCAGCCATTTCCAGAATTCTTCAGTATGTGCTCTCTCTCTTTTATATCTTCTCGATATTGCATGACCATCAATTAAAGCTCGATGTTCCCTATAATAATTATGATGGTATTAATATCAATAAAGAAATATTCTAATTCTTTAGTACTTGCTAGAATAAAATTAGAACATAAAAACTTACTCTTTTAAATTATCTATTTCCTCGTTACCACAATTGAATAGAATGTACCGATGACATGCCATCCACTCAGATTATTTTAGATGAATAGCTTTTCCGTCTTTATTTCTTCTTGTACCAATAGCATATTTCATATTTTGTGGACAACTTTCAAATTTAGGTACTGCATCACCACCGCTTAAGAATCTTGAGAAGAATGTCAAGCATTCTTCTGCCAAGTAACCTTCGGCAATGGAACCCTCCGGTTTAGATCTGTTGCGCACATAAGATTTGAGTTTAGCTAGATAACGCTCAATTGGAAACATACATCGAACGTGCACAGGTCCACCGTATTCAACTTCCTTGCACAAGTGAACCATCAAGTGAACCATTATGTCAAAGAAAGCCGGTGGAAATATCATCTCAAATTGGCAAAGAATTTCGACAATTTCTTGTTGTTTCCTCTTCACATCTTCCAAATCAATTACATTGCCCCAAAGACCTCTTAATAATGCACCAAATCTTATCAGAGGCAATGCAACGTCAGGCTTCAGTGTTTTTTTCACAGTAAATTGCAACAAGTAGTAGAAAATGAGCATCATGGATCTTGTATCCTGAGATTTTCCTTTCCTTCATGTGAACATACCGACTGATATTGGCTGCACAACCGTATGGCAATTTAACATTCTCCAGTACTGAGCAAAATATTTCTTTTTCTTTATTCGTCATGCAAAATATGGCAGCCCTAATCTCAAAGTGTTCGCCGTCATTTGATAAAACGGGATGCAGAACCTTCCTGATGCCCATTTCCTGTAAATCAAAATGAGCATTCAAATGGTCTTTTGACTTGCCACTAATATTTAGCAAAGTACCGAGTATGTTGTCGCATATGTTTTTCTCTATATGCATAACATCAAGGTTATGTCGCAATAAATTGTGGCTCCAATACGGTAAATTGACAAATATTGACTTCTTTTTGAAAGGGGAATCCTTTTTCTCCCTAAAAATATTTTCAAAGTCACGCAACAGTTCTTCAATGTCTGTTCCTGATAAATTTCCCGGAATCTGTCCTATTTCAACTTCACCATTGAACCTCCTCTTATCAAACCTCCACTTGTGTTTCGGATCCAGAAATTTTCTATGATTCATGTAGCACATTTTTTTACTATGTTTCAAGTACATTGAAGAAGTCTCATAATGACATACAGGACAACCCAATTTACCCTTTGTGCTCCAACCGGATAACATTGCATACCCCGAAAAATCGCTAATGGTCCACAACACACTTGCACGTAACATGAATTTTTGATCAGTAAAGGCATCATAAGTTTCTATGTCTAGATCCCATAATTCTTTCAACTCTTCAATTAGAGGCTGCATATATACATCAATTTTATTCTTTGGAGACTCTGGACCGGAGATGAGTGTTGAAAGAATTAGATTTTCGGGCTTCATGCACAACCAAGGTGGAAGGTTGTAGTTAACTAATACAATTGGCCATGTACTGTAAGTTGTACTCATTGTACGAAAAGGATTGAATCCATCAGGGGCTACACCCAATCTGATATTTCTATTTTCTGATGAAAAATCAGGATACATAGCATCCATCGCCTTCCAAGTCTCGCTATCAGCTGGATGTCTAAGTTTTCTGTCTTTTTTTCGGCCCACAGAATGCCATCTCATAAGTTGTGAATACTCCTTGCATATAAACAGCCTTTGCAGCCTTGGTTTTAGCGGAAAGTAACGCATCACTTTTGCCGGGACTTTGTGAATCAACTTCTCTCGATCATTGTCACGGGTGCCTTTCTTTTCCTCTTCCCACCTCGAAATACCACAAGAGTTACAGACATCTTTATCTTCATTTTCTTCCCAATAGAGCATGTAATCGTTTGGACATGCATGTATTTTTTTGTAATCAAGACCTAAATATTTAATGATTTTCTTCGGCTCTAAAAGATAAAGGTATGTGGGCCTGTGGAAAAGCCTCTCTCATCAACTCTAGTATATCCCCAACTGCAGACTCTGTAATTCCATGTACACATTTTAAAGAATAAAACCTGATGATAAAACTTAATCTCGAAAATTTTGAACAGCTAGGATATAATGGCTGCTTTCCATCTTCGACAAGGCGATAACATCTTTTAGCATCGGCATTTGGTGCATCAGAATTCTCATCTTCACAGTTCTGCATATTTCCACGAGTACGGTGCAACATTTCACCTAGATTATCTCCAAAATCACCAGCATCACAGTCTATATCTTCATCACTCCTTCCAAAATTTGGGTGAGAAACCTCACAAATCCATTTCACATACAATGGAGATGGACCATTGCAGATGAGATGATCATAAATTATATCTGGAGACGCCACTTGCTATTTTTACAATTCTTGCATGGGCACGTCATTTCATCGCCTACGGCGAATTTAGAAAAACCGTTTTGTATAAAGGCTCTTATCCCGCTAATATATCCTTCACTAAACTTTGGAAGTTCTATCCAAATGTTTTCGCTGTCCATCACTACAATTATGAATATGAGTATTTTAACATAAAAAGATAAAATTTGTGTGTGTGTCCAACAAGAGGAAACCTAGACAAGTCGAATTGTTAATTCAGGCCGAATTAAGAATTTATAAGTAGTTTAAATCGAAACCCTAAAGTGATGGGAGAGAGTGTTATACCTCAAAATCGAAATTGAAGCCCTAAAGTGATGTGAACAATGCTTGAACCCCCAAATCGAAGCGAAATCGCTGAACAAAGCTTGAACCCCCAAATCGAAGCCCTAATCGAACCGAAATTGCTGAACCCCAAATTAAGAATGTTCGCTTGAACCTTTGTAAGAAGACAGAGAAGAATGAAAATAAAAAGTTATTTGCGGGGACTTTTTTTCATCGCGGCTCTAAAAGATCAAGGAGTGGTGTTCTGATTGATGAGGTGTCACGTTCTCCAACGTAGGATTTTCCTTGGTAGATTGGCGCGGATCGGTGCAAAAGATATGCAAAGGTCTGCTATAGCAACACTATAAAAAAATGTTGCATCAATTACACTTGTTTAGCTAGAGCAAAACATTTTTATGGCTAAGGGAACACCAAAAATTCAACGTTGCAGTAGGACCAAAATTGTATAGCTATCGCAACATTTTACCTGGCAACACCTTGCAAAAATGTTGCAGAAGGCCATCTATGGCGTAGTGAAATGACCCTCACAGATCAGTTTCGGGATAATGCCAGCTAGGACCCTGCACTCATCGATCTTGTGACCTATGGCCTTGTGATAAGCACAATAATCTCCTTCCTTTCTCTATTCAGGGTTGTTCTTGGCTTTAAAGGAGGTCGAAAAGTTGACTCTTTCCTTAGCTACGGCATAAACGTAAGACAGTGGCTTGTTTAAAGCGACTGTGTTAGCGATTGACTCTTACCATCTTGTCCTTTTGTGTCCTCGGTCATGGCCAAATCTCCCCCTTCTTTCTTGAGGATAGTTTTCTTCTTAGCATAGTAAAGCTCATCCATCCGGATGAACTTGTCAGCCTGGAAATGGAAGTCTTGTAATTCTTTACAGCCGTTAACAAAGAGCTGTTTCCAAAAGGGGGTGTTTCCTATCAAGCTTGAATGAACTGCAATAAGCTTGTCTCGATCATTCATGTCTTTGGATTTTAGAGCTTCAACATTGAATCTCCTCAAATAATCTTCCAAGGATTCTCCCTGTCTTTGCTTTATATTGGCCAAGACTGTACAGTCGATCTTGGGATCTTTGCAAATGCAGAATTGGGCAGAGAATTCATAAGAGAACTGCTTCCATGAATATATGGTTTTCTCTCGGTACTATCTGTACCATTTTGCTGTAGCTCCTTGGAGAGTGATCGGGAACAATCGGCATCTGACAGCCCCAGATGCATTGTACAAATCCATTTGGCTATCAAAAGCCATTAGATGATCGTCTGGGTCTGTAACCCCATGATATTTCGTTGATGGGATCTTCACATATGGCGGGATGACTGTAGCCATGATCTCATCAGTGAAGGGTGGCACTCTTTCATTGTCATTAACATTTTCAAATTCATAGCATCCTTTATTGCTTTTTCAGCTGCATCTTTTAGATAAGCCGCAACATTACGGTAATTTATCTTGTCCGGCTAATACTCCATTGATGTTGAGCTTCCTAATTGTTCAAGCAACTTATCGAGAACTCTTCTTTGATGGTTAGCTTTTGACTGGGGGCGCTCCTTCTTCTTCGAGGACGTTAGATCTGCTTTTCTTTTGTATTCAGTTGAGTTGGCCTTCGAGTTTCTCCTAGGCGACCATTTTGAGTAGCTCTTTTATCTCTTGCAATTGCTACTCCAAATGTTTGATTTTTGCAGTATTCACATCTTGTTGAGTTGGTGAGCAAGGTTGTCCTTAAACAGCCCCTTCTAGATTAAAGGATGGAGCTATGTTCTCCTCAAGAGTGGTGGTTTGGATAACTCCTTCCTCGATTCCACTTAATCATTTAGATCTCATTTTTCCTACGCAAGTCAAATGAACCAAAGTTATTCTATAACATAGTAACAAGGTTGGAGGTTCGGCCCTCCATCTAACACCAAAAATGTTAACAAGAAAACTTGTCAACATCCCTAATGCTATGTGAAAGATAATTGAACTCAAACGAAACCAAGCTATTGAAAAGATCTTTTCGTTCGAAACCTATCTTTCGACTAGGTTGACTTCGCCAAAAGGGTTTAAGGAAATTGCTCAACCTCTCGACCAGGTTGGCTAAATCGAAAGGGTTTAAGGTGTTAACTCTACCTTTCGACCAGGTTGACTTAGTCGAAAGGCTTCAAGAAGTTAGCTCAGGAATAAAGGCTAAGGAAGTAGCATTCTACTCGAAACTTTTCCTTTAAGTGTGTTGAAAGTAGCTAATCATATTGGCTTTTCATTCCTTTTGATCATGTCGAAAGGCTTCCAACCCTTTCGATCATGTCGAAAGGGATGCATATTTCACTAATATGGCACGGCTGCTTTCGACCTCATGATTTTGCTACTTTTGTTGTGGAACCCCTTTGAAAGGGATACAAATGTAGCTAGGGATAAACCCATTTCGAATCAGTTCCTCTTTGATCAATCGTTAGCCAATTATGAACTGGCACCCCTTCGAAACCACCCTTTCGATCGAGTCGAGTGGGGTTCCACTCTTTTGAAACAAGTCCAGTTGTAACCGCCCAAGCTTCACTTTGTTTTACTTGTATAAGATCGACCTGGATATCCCCTAGTATTATGGACTCATCAATGTCGAAACCTCATCATCATTCCTATTTTCATTGTTTGATGTTGGTTTCGATGATGATGGGTTTCGACTGTATGTACCCAGGTCGATCTTATGCACTGCATAGACAAAAAGAAGTTAAGAGAATGGGTTAGAATCATGTGCAATTGATCATTAGTCAAGCCGATGATCTGAATGATCTTCCTCGTCATTAAATTCTTAATGAACCAGCCACTTCTCCTTTATTAATAATCCAAAATGTGTTACAATTAAAAGAGCTTTTTCCCCAATTTGATTTAGGGTTTCTAGAAGATTTAATTGTAGCTAAGAAATTAGAGTAGCGGAAATGAATTTGGGATTCCAAAATTCGGTCCCTAAAACTGGATCCCTTGGGTCGTATTTATAGATGTAGGTCGGCCTCCTTTCGCGTCTATGCCTTCGACATGGTCGAAAGGACTCCTTTTTATATGCCGCCTCATGCCTTTCGACTTGGTCGAAAGGCCATGTCTGCCTTCGACACTGTCGAAAGGCATCTTCTCCGAGTTCTTTAATTTACGCTTGCACTTCCTTTGTCTTTCTCCAGACCTTTCGACTAAATCGAAAGGATCCTTTACCAACCTTTCGCCTTTGTTAAGTTATGAGTGTCTTTTCTTGCTACTTCCTCTAGAAAACCTTTCGACGTTGTCAAAAGGTCTCCAAATGCGCTTTTTCCTTCATGTTGCCTTGTTGTCATCAGAAGTTAGATAGGTGCCTCCGACTCTATTGATAGGTTGCCTATAGGGGCTTCAAAGATGTTGATGTGCCGATGGTTTCAATGATGTTGAGTTGCTTTCGAATGTATGTTCGTGAATTGATGTGGAACCTTTCCCTAATTTCATTGGCTTCGACCGGTTCGAAAGACTTGTGTATGCTTCGAAAGGCTTGTTATGGGGGCGACACCCTTAGTTTCAAAAAGTCTGGCACGTTAATGGGAGATTAACTTTCATTGCCTTCGAAAGGAGGTTCCGAAGTAGTCTTTGCTGACTCATCTAGGTCGAAAGGTCATAGAGAGGCGGAAAAGTGGCTTTGTTTCTCCTTTTCTCATTTTTTTCGGAGGCTTGCACGTGTTTTATCACCTACGAGGGTGCCTGCTGCTTACGACTCTTTCGAAAGCCTTCCCAATGCCTTTGAAACGTTCATTCATGATCTTTGTCAAAAACCGTTTTAGTAGATGTTGGCGCTTTTCTTATCTTCTTTCATGCCTTTGTTCTTCGAGTGGATTTTATGGCTAACAATAACATTACGACTCTCCACTGCAAAATTGGAAAAAGTTTTGTCGAAATACTTCCATGCTTCTCTATCGGCTGGATGTGTCAACGTACCTTCTTCCTCTGTTCTCACACTATGTCATCTCATATGACGTGCAGTTACAGAAGATGCGTATAATCTTTGAAGCCTAGGAGTGATGGACAAATAATGCATATGTATGTATGGAACTTCCTTTCCCTTCTTTTTTTGGTTTGTACATTTCCTCGTTACATATTCTACGCATCCTAAGAGTGATGTCCACTTTCCAAAACAACATGCAGCCATTTAAACATGTATCTATTTTTTGATAAGGTAAACCAAAAGCCGACATAAGTTTTTTAACTTCATAGTGATTTTCACACATTAAATTATCGGGTGGCATATGTCGTTTTGTAGCTTTTACAACAGTTATAAATCCGGCTTCGGTGATGTTGTATTTTGACTTCATTGCAATGTATTCTACGGTTACTGATAGTTGAGTGCCTCTTTTACAAATATCCCAAAGAGGTTTCTTAGCAGCATCCAATAAATCGTAAATTTTTCTTCTTCAATATTTGGTTCTTCAACATTTACATCGTCGTCATCAACTTCAACCGTAGGGAACACTGATTGTGCTGCATCTTCAACCATATTTTCTATATGGTTCGTCATAACAATTTCATTATCAACAACCTCTAATTTAGACTCTACAAGAGTATGTGCTATAACTTCTCCATGACGATCCCAAACATAATACTTCAGTACGAAACCATTTTTGGAAAAATGAACTTTCACAATATTCGATAACAAATACTTCAAATGTTTGCACTTGCTACACTGACAATGAATTTCTACATCGTTTTCGTTATTACTTAAAGTGAATCCGCCAAATACGTTTATACCGTTATAAAAATCTTACTTTATTGAGCCTCTCAGTCCCCTTCTTTGATACATCCATCTCCTCCGATCAATAAAATAATCGATCATTTTTCCTATTTGAAAATATATGTCACAAATTCAAAATTAAATATTGGTCATTTTACGAATTGACATTTTATTTTCAATGTATTGATACATAATCTTATACACGTCAGTTTTACCCAACTTAAGAATACAATATTGAAATGTTGGTTTATGGTTTTCTTTTTTACTGGTCAGTCATCCTACTTTCCATTACAAACACAGTAAACTCTTACATTTCATACATTATTTCATCTTAAACGATTCAACAAAATTTCGACAGCACTTCCCCTTTGTGTCCTGCATTGTACACAAATATGTGTACACAGGGAACAAAAAAAAAGTGACGGCGAAATTTTGTAAACTGTTTAAAATGAAATAATATATGAAAGATAATTGTTTAATGTGTTTATAACTTGTCCAATACAGGGACAAATCCAGCAAGTTTTGTACCAGATGAATATAAATGTCCGTTTTATGACAAAAACGAATATTTATATAACGATCATGTACAACACTTATTGGACGGGGCCAAAAACTCTCTAAATGACGTAATAAAAAAGTAGTTTATACGAAAATTGAAAGTTTTATAGTTTGTCTTCTTATTTATTATATAATATATTATTGTTTGTAAACGGTTGAAAATATACTAATTTTATATATTTCAAAAAATTATTGATTTATCCACATTATTCCACGTATTTTATCGAATAAGGTTGCTTCAATATTGTTGTCATTTTCGAATGCACTCAATTTCTTTTTGAGACTCGTGCATTCATTTTTATACAAGTCAAGATGTTTAGAAGCAATGAACATGAATGATTCTAACTCCAATTGATGTAGATGTATCTCTATTTTTTGATAAGTAACCTGTTTTAAAGTTCTATGGCTTTTAATTTGAGTACAGATAGAGAATATTCCAATTAACATAAGACAATGCTAGAAATAACACATATATAATGGTTTACACATATACACAAATAAATTCCCAAATTATACCTACTCTTTACAATTTCACGCTAACAAATGAAATAGGTACACAATGTGATAGTATAAACCGTCATTAGCCTATTAGAAACAATTAGAATTATTAATTAGCCCTAATTTATCAACTTATGCAAATCTAGATTTAGGGTAAAATTAGATTTTTCGCGAAAATAAGAGATTATACCTGAGATTGGAAGCAATAGAGAGTGATTAAGCAGCCGTGGAGGATCCGGAAACTTGAGTTTGGGGTTTGGAAGCAAGAAATCGGGTTTTAGGGTTTAATTTTTTTTTTCATATGCTGAAATGAGGAAGAAAGGTTTCGGTTGAGGCCTGTAATCGTGAATTTCCGACGGCTTCCGACTGCCGCCGACGGCCCATCGTAAGCCGTTAGAAAAGCGTCGTCGGAAGCCGTCGCCAGTTGCTGTTGGTATTTCAGCCTTTTCTGGTTGTGACTTCCCGCGAGGATGATCGAATTTTTTTGATCTCTTGAGTTCATGTTTTGTTAATATTCTTGTCATTGAACAATAACAAAGGCTAGTTGTAATAAAATTTATTAAGAATAGAAATGTATAGTAGTTGTAATTATTAACAATACTCGCAAGCATTTGTGAATTTTAATACAAATAATTGTCAAACTGATATTACAATGTTTCCAAAATGTTATACAAGTGTACACTAACTTTTATTGAATGTTGTAAATATTTTTTTCCACTGTTTGAAAAGAGTTGTTAAAAGTATGTCTACAATATTTGTTAAACATAGTTAAAAACTTAAAATAACAACACAACATTTGAAAAATATTATATTAAAATTTTTAACCGTGCTCTAAAAATGTTATGTGAAATCCGAATATAACTCATTGCTAACATCGTACATGCTATTTTTTACAATCTTTTGGTATTGTCTTAGAATCATTTTGATGCAGGCCAAGTATTAGGTCGTGACCGACCTAACGAACCCTTAAGTCGCTCGGAAATGTTAGGTCGTCTACGACCTAAGAACATAGAAGCTAACAAAGAAGATAACGAAGAAGGGATACAAAATGACATCCTAGGTCGTGACCGACCTAATGATTCCCTTAAGTCGCTCCAGCGACTTAGTGAAGCTCGCCAACGACCCAGCAGGAATGCGCGCGCTAAAGAGATAAGCCCTGCACCGGGTTACGACTTAAGTTAGGTCGCGAGGAACGACCTAAGTTAGGTCGCGAGGAACGACCTAAGTTAGGTCGCGTGAAGGAGTCCTGAAGCTGGTTCTTAAGTCGCTGCCGACCTATGATAAGTCGTAAGTCGCTCCATCTCAGTTAGGTCGCATGAAGCTGGTTATCTCTTAGGTCGCTGAAGTGTATTAAGTCGTCTGCATGTTAAGTCATTACAATGTTGTTTTTAAGTCGCTGCCGACCTATGTGTGTGTTGCGTCGTTCTCTGTTAAGTCGTTGATATGTTGTAACTGATATTGTGTTAGGTCGTTGGGCGTGCTAAGTCATAGGTCGTTCTTTTATACCTCGTGAGTCGTCAGTGTTGTACATATTTGAGTCGCTATTGTGTTGTAACAATCTGATAGGTCGTTAACGACCTATACTAAGTCATAGGTCGCGTGTGTTGTTGTAGTTCGTAAGTCGCTGGTGTGCTAGGTCGGAAACGACCTAAGTGTTGTACAAATTTCTGTTGTGTGTGTTGTAAAGCCTATAAATAGGCGGATGGTGTCATTTGTAAAGTTGAGTTGATTTTGAATAAAAACTTTTGTTTGTTAGCTTTGTGCTTTCAATTAAATTGGTAGTCGAGTGTAATCTCCTATCTCCTCTTTCGGCATTCGAGTACGCTCGGATCAACGATCGTAGAAGCCAATTCACGAGTGCGCTTGATCAACATCTGAAGAATTGCAGATCTTCCTTCACGGTATCGTGCGCTATCAACGTGACGAAGATAGCTAGAATTCGATATCTTCGGATCAACGAATTTGGGTTATTCAGTATTCTTCATTTCATCGATTGCTACTTTCACAGAATCATCTTTTTGTTATTTCCGCTGCTGCATCATATTTTCACAACATATAGAAAACTACAAAAAAGCAAAAAACAACGTTGTACGATCGACGTGAAAAAGTTTCACCGAAGGTTATAGTACGTTATAAAAATTATATTTTGCATTATTCACGAACTATTTTTCATTATTCAGGAACTATCATGCAAAGTCTTTTGATCGATCGATTGAAAAGTGTACATACATATGGTCTATACAACATTAAATAAGTGATAAAGATTCATGTTTTATGCAGCTATTAATATGACGACATGATAAATGTTGTTGATGTGCTTTAACTACATTTAGTCTTTATTGTAAAAGATTCTTTATTTTTTAGTGAATAGATCTCAACTGTTGGATTGTTTTTTAGTTTCAATCCAAAAGTGAACACACCACGAGTTCTTACCGCCACATCATAAATTTAGACCCAATGCCACGCCCTAACTATTATAGGATCAAAACAAGTTATCTTTTCTTATCCAAGCAAAATGCACAATGTATAGAAGTTAGTAGGAAGCAAGATGTGAAATATTTCTTACAGCCAACAAAGAATATCGTCATTGCGTGAAGCACATTCAGGAAACAGAAAGTTTAGAAAAATGAATTCACACAGCTGTATTATATTTTAACATCTTCGTATTGTTACACAGAATACTAGGAAACTTCCACTCTGTAGGTCGAGATAAACATGGAATGCAATATAAAATTTGATTTTCTGCAGTATGTTAGAATTGAATTATCGTCTTCATAAGATAAATATATAATAAGAAGTCAAACCTACATGAATTGAGTCCACGTGAAACACTTACATGGTTTCTATTTAACCAAATAGATGAATGATTTAAGGTTATGTCAAAGCTTACAAGCTAAACTTGTTATTTGGTTTTAGAAACAGTAATATTTTATGCAATATAGAATTCTCGTGATAATTCTGATCAGATTCATCTGCTGTTGGGCCTCATATATAAAATACTCGTCATAATTAATGTGGGAAGATCGTTTGACTATTGACAGGTTGACAAACACACTTCCATTGTTAAGTACTTATACAGGTTGTTTGTCATAGTTGAGAAAGTGAGTTGATGAGAATGTTTTGATTTGTAATATTTTGTAAAAGAAAATATTTATTGCTTTCGATGATCAGATACAAGAATGTGATACAACATATCTTACAATGATTAAACAGAGAGCATTATATACAATATAGTGTTGGGCCTAAATATAATAGTCCATGATCTAAACTGGATCTGTAGAGTATCTCTTCCATTGGATATGATGAGCGGTTCAGATGTAAAGGTGAGATGCACACGGATTGATAACCAGGTCGTAGCGAAAGCACACATCATTTAACTCCCCCCTTCAAACCCGAGCTAGAGTTTGCTGAAGAAAGAAAAATAATGGCGGCTCCTCATTTCTTTTTTTTCTTCTCTAGAGTGAGAGCTGACATGAAATCCGCAATCGATACAATCATTCTGGAATGTAGATAGCTCTTTGCGATCTCTGACTACAGTCTGCTTCGTCAACGTTGAGCTCTTCTCTTAATTTTGTGAAGCTTGGTTTTGACAGCGGCTTTGTAAGTATATCTGCTTTTTGATGTTGCGATGGTATGTATCCAATCTTTAACTTCTCTTTAATAACTTGTTCTCTGATAAAGTAGAGGTCTAATTCGATATGCTTGGTTTTTGAGTGAAGAACTGGATTGGAAGTTAATGATATAGCACTAACGTTATCACACCAAATTGTTGCCTTTTTGCTTTGTTTGATGTTGAGTTCACTTAACAGTGACTCTAACCACATAACTTCGACTGCGGCACTTGCCACACACCTGAATTCTGCTTCTGTACTTGACCTTGACACCGTGCTTTGTTTTATTGCACTCCATGATACAGGATTTTTACCTAAATAGATGCAATAACCTGATGTCGATTTCCTGTCATCAGTATCAGTACCCCAGTCAGCATCTGCATAAGCATTTATATTGAGTGTGTGACTGGATTTTAAGATGAGACCGTGATTTTTTGTTCCTTTGAGATATCCGAGTATCCTTTTAACAACTTTCCAATGATTATCTAAAGGGTTTTGCATGTACTGGCTAACTTTATTAACACAGAATGATATGTCTGGCCTTGTTATAGTCACATATTGAAGTGCACCCACTATACTCCTGTATTGCTTTTGATTTTGAATTGCTTCACCCTTGTATCTTGATAATTGATGATTTGTAATCATTGGAGTTGGTAAAGGATTTGCTTTGTCCATTTTAGCTCTTGCTAATATTTCTGAAATGTACTTTCTTTGATTAAGATGTATTTCTGAATTTGAGTTTTTTTGAACTTCAATTCCTAGAAAGTAATTCAGGTCACCCAGATCTTTTATTGAGAATTCTGAGTTGAGCATTGCAGTGATTGTTTCAATTTCTTGCACACTGCTTCCTGTAATTATAAAATCATCAACATAGATTAGGATATAAGTGGTGGCAATGTCATTAATCTTAGTAAATATGGAGTTGTCAGATTTTAATGATTTGTAGCCAAATTTCATTAGAGTTGACTTGAGCTTATCAAACCAAACTCTTGGGGCTTGTTTTAAGCCATAGATAGCTTTATTGAGTTTGCACACTTGTTGTTTGTCAGCTTTCTGTGTAAACCCTTCTGGTTGTTCCATAAATACTTCTTCTTGCAAAATACCATTAAGAAAAGCATTATTAACATCTAATTGTTTGATGCTCCAATTTCTACTTAAAGCAATGGTTAGAATAACTCTAATTGAGGATGGTTTCACAACAGGAGAAAAAGTCTCTAAAAAATCAAATCCATGTTGTTGTGAATACCCCTTGGCAACTAACCTTGCTTTATATTTAGAAATTGAGCCATCTGCATTTTTCTTTAATTTAAAAGTCCATCTGCACCCAATTATATTTTTGTTTTCTGGTTTCTCAACCAGATCCCAAGTTTTTTTGTTAATTAGAGCATTGTACTCTTCCTGCATAGCAACTCTCCAATTATTGTTTTTAGCAGCTTCTATGTAGGAAGAGGGTTCTTCTTGAACAACTATATTGTTCACGATTTTTGGTTTATAGATACCACACTTTGCTCTAGTTAACATTGGGTGAACATTGATGTCATCCCTGACACTACTGTCATGATTGTTGTTACTACAGCCCATTTTATCATCATTGATGACTTGATCATGACTTGGGCTGTAAGTGCCTTGACTTTGATCATCTTGATTGTTGCTAATGTCTTCATTTGCAGCTTGCTCTTGGCCTGATTCTCTGTCAGTCATGGTGTGTTGAGATCTTGTGATGGTCTCATCCCTTATGGGCTGAACTGAGGGCTGTATCTCAATCTCTTCAGGTAGATCAGGAATTATGAATCTTGAATTCCTTATTTTTTCAGTAGTTTTAATTTCTGAACTACTGTAAGGGAATATTTGCTCATTGAATCTTACATGTCTGGATATATATATATTTTTCCTTTGCTGTCTAAGCACCTATACCCCTTTTGTTTGTTACTATATCCTAAGAATGTGCAGGGAGTAGATCTGAAATCTAATTTGTGTGTGTTATAAGGTCTTAAACAAGGAAAACATTGACACCCAAATATTTTTAAATGCTTATAGTCTGGTTTAACTTTAGTTAACACTTCTTGAGGACACTTAAATTGAAGAGGTTTTGTAGGTAGAATATTTATTAAGTGCACAGCAGTGTTAAATGCTTCTGGCCAAAACTTTAGAGGCATAGAAGCTTGTGCTAGTAAAGTTAAACCAGTTTCTACAATATGTCTATGTTTTCTCTCAATAATTCCATTTTGTTCAGAGGTGTATGGACATGTGGTTCTATGATTAATACCCTTTTTTTCAAAGTAAGTTTTCAAAGGTAGGAATTCTCTTCCACCATCTGACTGAAAAGTACAAACCTTATTTTCAGTCATGTTTTCAACCTTGTTGATAAATTGTATTGTTATATTAGTAGTTTCAGACTTAGACTTTAGCATGTATATCCAAACGAATCTTGAATAAGCATCTATAAAAGATACATAATATTTGTAACCATAATCAGAACTGATAGGTGCTGGCCCCCATAGATCACTGGCAATTAATTCTAGGGGTCTTGTGTAACAAGTGTGTGAGTCTGGAAATGCTAGTTTATGACTCTTTCCCAATTGACAAGAGGTGCAAAAATAAGAATCAGGGTTATCACTAAAAGAAATTTTATTGCTACTCATGACTTGCTTAACAATCTTTATGCTGGGATGTCCCAGTTTGCGGTGCCACAATTCAAACTTACTACAGTTTTTATTACTAGCAACATTCAATACATGAAGATTTTCCCTATTCTCAGAAATTTTTGAATTTGAAAAATCAAATCTGTACAGTTCATTGTTTTCTTTACCCTGCAAGATAATTTCTTGTGTTAGTATATCTTTTACTATGCATGTGTCAGGATAAAATTCAAAATAGACTTTATTATCCTTTGTAAATTGGGAAACACTCATTAGATTTTTTTTAATTGAAGGAACCCTTAGCAAGTTTTTTAAAAGAAGTTGTTTGGGTCCATGCAAGCTAGCATTTCCAGTGTGTGTAATGTGTACTGTCTTACCATTACCAACAAAAAGTTTTTGTGTACCTTTATACTCATTGTTTCCCAAGTTCAGATTGCTGAGATTGTTTGTCACATGATTAGTAGCCCCTGAGTCTGGATACCAGCAGTCATCACCAGCATCATCATTTGTTGTGGTTTCAGTATTTAAAATTTCTGCTTGAGTTGTATTGTTGTCTTTTGGTACAGTGGTAAGATTTACATTTGAACTGCTGCCTTGTTGTGAAGGAGTGTAGTTTTTGTTGAATCTAAAGTAGCATTTATTTGCCCCATGACCATATCTCTCACATATCTGGCACCTTATTTTGTTGTTATTGTTGCTTATGCCTCCTCTTCTTCCTCTGCCTGTTGATCCACCCCTTTGAAAGTTATTGTATTGTCCTTTGGTATTTGAATTTTGTTTACCTTTGGAAGTGTAGTTAACAGAGATATCTGCACTCATACTTTTGTTGTGTTCTATCCTTCCTTCATGTGAGAGAAGGGTAGTGTATACAAACTGTAAGGGTGGTGTTGGTTCCATAGTGGAGATGATGGCCACAACAGCTTCATATTCATTGTCTAATCCACTGATTATATGTAGTACTTGTTCAGATTCAGGTACTTTGTGCCCTGCAGAAGCTAGTTGATCACATAAATTTTTAATTTTAAGCAGATATTCATTCATTGTCATGTCATTCTTTCTGATACTCTGTAGCTGTCTTTTGTGATGCATGATTCTTGCAGATGACTGTGAAGTGAAATTTCTTTCAATTGTTGTCCAAACTTCTTGGGCAGTTTTGCATCCAATGAGTTGAGGCAGAATAGATGCACTTATGGATGACATCATCCATGCACATACAAAGCTATCTTGCCTTTGGTGTGCAGTATATTCTTGATTAGGCACCAGTTTGTCTTCATTATTTTTGACAAATTTTGGTGGTGTGATTCTTGTACCAAGAATGTAATCTTCTAACCCATATCCTCTAATTGATGTTTCTATTTGTAATTTTCAGAGCAGGAAATTTGATTCATCCAACTGAATGGAGATCATTTGGCTCTGGGGTTTGATGATAGCCTTCATCAGATCATTTACTGAATCAGATTGTGGTTGGCTTTGAGAAACTCTTGAGCTAGAGCATTGTGGGCTTGCAGCATCATCTTGATCGGCCATGATGAACACACGGATTGCAAAATCTGAAGAAAGGTATGTAAATTCCTAACTGGAGCTCACTTTGAATTGAGATTTTTTCAAGAAAGTTTTTGGAGTTGAATCTTAATGGTTTTCTGAGAACTTAAATGATGATTTCTTTGATTTATGGTGACTGAATTGCTTTCTGATGAGTTTTCACTAAGCTCTTGATTCAACCGGAATTTTTCTTGAAGATCTTGATCGGTTTGCTCTTTAAAGTATGGAATTTTACTTTCTTTGGTAAACTGGTGCAGTCAGACTAAGATTCTGGCGAGGCATAGTTTATTAGAGAACAGTTACAACTCTCAAGTGAAGGAATTCTGAATTCTTGATGGGAGGAGTCCACATGATGAAAATTTTCTGATGGACCAACTAATTTGATGCAGTTAGCATACAATTTGCTCTGATACCAAGTTGAGAAAGTGAGTTGATGAGAATGTTTTGATTTGTAATATTTTGTAAAAGAAAATATTTATTGCTTTCGATGATCAGATACAAGAATGTGATACAACATATCTTACAATGATTAAACAGAGAGCATTATATACAATATAGTGTTGGGCCTAAATATAATAGTCCATGATCTAAACTGGATCTGTAGAGTATCTCTTCCGTTGGATATGATGAGCGGTTCAGATGTAAAGGTGAGATGCACACGGATTGATAACCAGGTCGTAGCGAAAGCACACATCATTTAACTCTTCCATTGTTAAGTACTTATACAGGTTGTTTGTCACAACCACTACGATCAGCTCCATCTACAAGTGCAACACTTTCTGCTCTACAGTTCACAAAGCATATATTTTAACAACGATCATAATCATAATCTTAAATATTCACTTCCCATACATTCTTCAAATCCTCTATCAAGATGAATTCTCTAATTTTATCGGCTCAAGCACTTCTTCTCCCCTCTCAAACACCCATCAAAAACAAAAACATTTTACACAATATTTCACAAATATCTCCACCTTCTAAACCAACCAATCTTTCACTTGTATCCTAACTAAGTTTATCGCATATTAATAAACATAGACGTCATGTGCTGTCTCCGGACATGACAAGTACATTTCAAGAAGCTACATCTGAAAGTGAAGAAATCTTAAGGTTAGTTACACATATTCCTTTATAATATATCACCATTGTTTCCCTTAACCTTAGACGCCAGTTATTGATTATAAGTGTTCTTTTCAGGATAAAGCAATTTGTGGAATGTGAACTGCAAGTACGAGATTACGAACTAGATCAATATGGCGTTGTTAACAATGCTGTTTATTCAAGTTATTGCCAGCATGGTCACCATGAGTTTTTCAAAAGTGTTGGCCTTGGCATCGATGCAGATAGTGTGGCTCAAAATGGACAGGCTTTGGCGCTTGCTAGCATGTCTTTGAAGTTTTATGCACCTCTAAGAGTACGTAATGATTTTGTATCTTAATATTTCTTACGTCCAAATAAATTGAACATAAATCAAAAACCTTGACGCACTTCATCTCATTATTATTATCATCTGTAATTGCAGAGTGGGGACAAATTTGTAGTGAAAGTGAGGGTATCAAGCATTTCGGCTACAAGAATATTTCTGGAAGATTTCATATACAGATTGCATGATAATCAGCTTGTTGTCGAAGCAAAAGCCACTGCGGTATGGCTTGATAGAAACTATCGTCCAATGCTGATTCCTTCTGAACCTAAAGAGAAATTTCTCCGCGCTTATTTTGCTGAGAATTTCTAATCGTTTTTCAAGATACAGTGCAACTATACAACTTGTTATAAAGTAATACATTTTAATTTTAATTTCACAATTTATAGGCGCTCTTATACTACTAAACAAAGAAGTGTGCAATTTTGAATTTGAATTGATTTGTGGGATGTACAAAAATATTTGGACATTATTTTAACTCTGAACCATTTAATTTTATCATACATTAAAGGTGAATCTTTGGAGTTTTCTAGTGTTGAAGGAGATGGAAGTTTTGGTAGTTGTAAAAGTTACTAGGATTGAATCAGTGCTTCACACATGGGGTTGCTAGGTACCGATTGATGTTTACTATTATGGTATTAGTTTTTCTTTCTGAGCAGTGTGGTGCAACACGGTTACAAAACATATGAACATGGTCACAAAACATATTATAATATGCATGATCGTTGTGACGTAGGAAGCAATAGTAACTATTTGCTGAAGCTAAAATATATTACAAAACATTAATCAAACGTAGTATTGCCATACATAGGTCTAAACAAAGCGCAGGAACACACTTGGAATAAACCATGTGTTTATATATATTGGCATCCCAAACAATGCATCACTCCAATTCTCCTTCGATTTCCGCCACAAGTTCCTATTTAAATTACACTTCTTTCTCTTTTTTTCTACTAACTCCATTATATAAATATGAACTTGCGGTGGAAATCAGTGGACTGTTCCGAGTGTCATTGAACGTTTTTCATGTATTTCTATCTATATAATAAAGCAAGTACTCCCCAACTGAAGCCTTTTTCGAATAGTAGAAAATACGCATGTTTTCATCCTCTGATCCAACACGTTCCACTTTTCTAGCCCATTTCTTTTTTAAGCCATTTATCGGCACTATTTCTCTTTCAACTTCACGACGTTTTTACAATCTAAAACCTTATAGCAGCAAAAATCAAACAAACCAGTGTATGTATTTATTAAAGAGCATTACTATTTACATACACCTAAATACTTACTAACGCCATTTAAACATTTAAAAAATTAAGTCACAAAATCTTCTTCAAAACCCACCTAAAGCCTAAAAGATGATCTGAAAATAAATGCTAACAATTTTGCATGATCGTACAACCATTACTAGAGCAACAGTCATTTCTGATGGCTGCTCGCCGTCGCTAGCCGTCGCTATGGTTTACGGGCATTCCTTCACTTGATGACGGTATCGACGACTATTTGACCATGGTTACTCACGGCTTTTTCCGACGGTTTTCAGTGCCCACGTGGCTCCTTAGAGCCATCGAAAACCGTCGCTAGCCATCGGAAATTGACGACCAAAGGGCCACTACACCAAATAAGCTATTTTGTAACAGTTTTTGTTTGGAATTCCTAACAGTTATAAATGTGATTAATTTGCAACGGTTTTTTCCATGAATTTCTTATTACAACACTTATAACTGTTGGAAGAGTTGGTAATTCTGTGAATATAACCAAACTAATTGGACTGACTTGTAATTCCTACTTAATTTTTACATTATCCCAATTCTAACGCATATCACACATACGCTTTTATCTAGGGTTCTACCTCTATCAGCCGCTTCCATCGATATCTCAGATACGTCGCTTTCATCTAGGGTTCTATTGTCCGCTTCCATCGATATCCCAAATACGCTTTCTCATCTAGGGTTCTATCATCCGCTTCCATCGATATCCCAGATCTCAGGTAATGGTTCTTTCAACTTCACATCTTTTATGCGATGTTCAAATTCGATAATCTATCATGGAGAACAATTTCTATTATTAGAATTTAAATCATGTATTTTTCATTTCCTTCAAATCTAGGTTTTTTTCCCCATTTGAACCCAATTCGAGTCTAATATCTACATAGATAAGTTATTCTTATTTCAATTTGGTTGTAGTGATTTATCACAGTTTTAAAATATTTAGCTAGTGATTTATGATGATCCTTTTGTAGTAGGAAGTAAAGCAATATACATCATGTATTAACAGTATATTTAATCAACAAAGAGCCATCGTAACAACCTCTGACTATTTCTTTTTGAGGCAATCCATTCTTATTGCAAATTACAGTATTTGACCAGTAAATAAAATAATCCACTAAATGCAGTTTTAGGTATAGTTCATAGTAACTTTGTTGAGAATTTGCCTCAAGGGAAGACGCAGAAGACTACGGTGGAGAGTGGAGCTAGAAGGATTAGTAAGGTTGGTGCAGGATTTGAAAAGAACATATCTACGAACTCAGTTAATATGGCTTTCAGACACATGGTAAGTTATTTTTTTTTTCTTTATATGTATGTCATATGAACTTAGGTTATAGATGAGTTTTTGAACTAGACATAGATATACGGAGTGGAGTAGTATTTACATATGTTGGCTTAATTTATCTGCTAATGGTTAATGTTGTATATAACACATAATAAGAAGTGTACCGTATAAGTAGTAGGCTTGAACATTAAGTTATGCTACAGTATTCACTAGAAAATAGTTTGAACATTATGTCTACAATTAGATATATTTCAACAAGTAGGTACTTAGGGATATAACTTGAGTCCGTTTCATATAATCAAGTTTTAAATCGACCTCGAACCATACTAGTTAGTATTTAGACTTCTGAGAAAACTTTTATGAAAATCGACATCAAGCCTGTATAGCCTGAGGTAGTGGAAGATACTTCTTTTAAATAAACTACTTTTTGGTTTTTAAAAAACCAAAATGAATTGCTTTTGATATTAGAAAAGAAAAAAGATAAAAACTTATTGAAATCCACCCAAAGACTATAAAAGTAAACTTAAGGCCCTTACTTCATTGAAGATGTCCCAAGTGCTACCATTTTAAGCTGGTAAGATATTTGCAACTCACGGGAAGATGCAGTTATTTTCGTACGGAACAAACAGAAATCAAACAGGAGCACCCTTTGTAGGAGAAACCATAAGTTTAATAGAGGAAGTTTTTCATCGATCTTTCAAATGGATACCAGCATTCTTAAGCATTCACGATAGTTATTTGCCAAATAATAAGACTTGACATATTCATCATGATCTATCCTGCTGCTTCTGCTTCATGCAAGTACTAAAATAAGCTCACTGTTAATTGTACATCATAGAAGCGAGGAAAATGATTTCTTGGTGGCTGGGAATAGTGGGGCTGGCGTTACATGCTAAACACACAGTGTGCAACTAAATACAAAAACGTGGTAATTTATGCGCAAAATTTACAGCCAAAATTTAACATTAATCAACTTCTTCATGCAACAGTGAAGTTTCCACATCACAAATTCCTTTCATGAGGTTCAAGCTAAGGAAACCCTAGAACATCAAATACATCCTTCTCTGTTTTGCAATTGAGGCTCATGCTTGACCTCACGTCCTAAAAATATTTTGATAACTGAGTTTCATATTGGAAAAGTCTGTTTTAGTCTCTGAACATATGCACAAAAAGGAATTCAAAAGAAATTACTCTCTTGGTAGAACTGCTCTGAGTAGAAAGAAACAACCCTGTGTCGTCAAGTCTATGTCCTTTTGATTCTTCTAATAAACTTAATCTGCAGCACCAATACGTCGCATTATAAACAGAGATATGAATCGGTGACTATTTATGTATCGATCTACTGTTATTTCCTCAATGTATTGATGTTCCATTAACTAAATTGTATGACCCGGGTAAAAAAAAATGCAAGTTTCGCATCAATTTCCAGTAATTATTTCTACAAATGTGCTATTGTTTATGCCTAAACATGAATATAAATGTTGCTAGCTAATCTATTGTAGGGCAATTCATCAACTATTAAACTTCACTAGCTATGCAGAAAAAATCTATAATCATCTAGCCTACCTTCCAAGGGACAACACAAAGATATGCACGTTCATGGTAACTAGGAGCTGTTATTGCAATAACATTACGACAACACAAAGATATGCACGTTCATGGTAACTAGGAGCTGTTATTGCAATAACATTACGAGAACAAGGATTTCTTTTGCATTGATGGACATTTTCTATAACCTACGACCTTCTGTTTTCATGCATAGAAGGAGTTAGCTTATTTGTTCGTTTTAAGATTTTTTAATCAACTCTTGGAAATATCTGATTTAATCAAGTGGTGATCTCTTGACACAATCAAGATTCAAGATAATTAACATGCGTTATTTGAGGAATTATTTTGAATAATGTTACATGATGAGAGAGATGGATAGGATTTATTTTTCAAATTGAGTAATTTAGGGCATCAATGTAAAATAATGTTGAAGCTTCCACCCTGTTTACAGAAAAGATTTGAATACTGAGTTCACACTCCTCTAGAACTTTGAGATCTGTCCTTAATTTTGCTTGTTGTTAGCTATGATATTTCCTGTTTAGCTTTTGGGAAATATTCCTACATTTCATACTTAATCTTACACAACACCAAATCAGTCATTTGACAATATTGCCATATATTTTCAAATATTATGAAATTGCTATTGTACTCAAATATTTATCGGTAGCCTTTGTTTAACTTGGAATCTATTAAGAAATTTATTTTCTATGAGCAATGTAAATAAATTAATCGAAAACAAATGCCTTTTTATATGCCACCGGTTACATTTTTTAATGTTGCCTTTTGTACAGCTTATATATAAGAAACAACTCCAAAATCTTTTGGGACAAGGAGGAGAAAGAAGCCAAAAAACGACAATGATAGAGACTATTTCTCTTATCCTCTTCACTAATCCAAGGTATGCATGATTTTGTAGTTAAATGCTTGTGATAAATAATGTGTTCTTATTAATTATTTTGGACCAAATTCAAAATCAAACATGTATATTGTTTGTTTTTTTGTTTATCTCTTTCTTTTTTTTCTTTTTCTTATAGGAGATATCTCCTTCCTCAACATGGGAGGACTGCAAGACATTGCTTGTAGATTGCCAACAATATAGGTATTCCATCTGACTGTGTAAATTATGTATATTTTGCGATTGCTTTAATCCTGCCTTTCATAATTTTTCTTTTTTTAATCCTTTTTTAGTTCCTCCATTGAGCAAAGTTTTAGAAGGAGATTTTAGAAAAGTAGGTTGAACATTTAAAAGAGGTAGCCGTTGAAAAGGAACTGAAATGGGTGGAAGACAAGGTATTAAATCTGTTTCATTAAACTTTTAGCTTTTATTTAGTTTAGCATAGCCTCCAATGAACTATCTCATCAGTTCTTTTTTCTGTTATTGAATGAAATGCCACAGTTTTTGTCTTTTATTATTAATACCGTATATTTTTTTTCATATTTAAGTTTTATAAACATCCCGACAAGAAATCATAACTGGCTAAAAATTTAGGAAATTTGGTGCTGCTGCTGTTTGATTTTGTCCATATCAAAAACCAAACTGTCGGTGGCAATCCCCATTACATATTGGACATCATACTCTTTATTAATGTATGAGAAGGCTTCCTTAAATTATAAATATATACATTGGTCGTCATACTGTTTATTAATATAAAACGGGTTTATATGCGGTGGTTTTTAACAATTTCATAATTTCATGTGCAAGCAAAGAAAGAGAACGACAAAGAGGGAGCAAAAGAAAAGGATAGATAAGATAGGGAGAAAAAGAAAAGGATAGATAAGATAGGGAGAAAATAACTATCATCAGGTAAACTAATTTCTGGTGTGATTCAATAACGTTCATCAGGTAAAATAACTTCATATTCCAAATCTGATATTATAATATAACAGAGATGCATCTTTAATAAAATTAATGACCTTTAAATGCTTAGAGTCTAACTAATACATCATGATTTTGTACAATTGAAATATTTACTTCGAATGATGATCATGCTATAAACTTAATAAGTTTCTGTAGTTGAACAATTAATTTCCCACCTTCCGTAACAATTTAAAACTGAAACATTTACTCTGAATAATGACATGCTATAAACTTTAAATTGTCTTTTGTTGATGCTTTATTTTCCAATTTTCCGTAGCAATGTAAAATACGAAAGTGCTTTCATGTGCTAGCTTTATGGTTTCATTTGTAGGTCCAAAACGCAACTTTCTACTCTTATTCTTTGAATCTCAAAGTGTATGCTTTTCTACCATATTGTTCTACTTCTTATTCTGCAGACTTCTAATTTTTTTTAATCAAAAATGAGATCCTACCCAAAATTCATTTTGTCAAATTCTGCGAAAACGACAGAAAACTAACACGAGACAGAAAACTAACACTTAGTTTTTATAATTCAAATGTTTGCATTAGATTATTTGTATGTAATTGTAGCATTTTGCTGTGAATACGCACTTAGTTTTTATAATTCAAATGTTTGCATTAGATTATTTGTATGTAATTGTAGCATTTTGCTGTGAATACGCACTTAGTTTTTATAATTCAAATGTTTGCATTAGATTATTTGTATGTAATTGTAGCATTTTGCTGTGAATACATTGAATTATTAAATATGATGAATTTTCTTATACGAAAATATATTGATTTGTCTGAATTAATTTTGTTGATGAGAATTTGATTGCTTTAAATCAATTCCTATATCAAATACTGGCAAAAAACTTTTCTTTGAATTTGAAAATATACAATCTGGTTGAAAACAATCTAAAGTAAAATATTAAAAACAATGAGTTTGAAAGTGAAAATAATGTGATGAAAAATGAGACTGGTGTTCAATTAAAATCTGGTTGAAAAGGAAAAAGCCAAAGTTCCAACAAAAATGAAAAAAATTCCTTGAGGTCCATGCCTCGGATTAATGTTGAATTTAGTTAGAAGGTCATGCCGATAGTAAAAAGTTTTATAAAGGCGTCTTCTTGCTTAGGACCGCTAGCATGTTCTGATCACAATTGATGGTTGGAGATCGATTAGTGATGATTTGGAATTTGTTTCATGGAGTTCCATTTTGATATTAATTTGTTATTCTCAAATTCCTCTTTAATTATTATAATTTGTGTTTAGCCCATTTCCATTCTAGACAAAGCTGCTCATATATGCTCATATATATTTCAATTTGTGTTGTGGTTGGAACTTATACACGCTTTTATATACATTTTTATGGAACCCATTAAATTCTATACACAATGCACATATGATATTTATATAACCATAATTTGGTGGACCAGTAAATACCAACTCGGCTATTAATTCCAACATGCTGCTTTGTTTATGTAGACAGCGACTTGAACTTTCAGTTTTACTATACTAAATGGGAAGTGGCATATTAATTAATATCATTGGTACGAATTCTAATTTATTTGCCGGGCTCAGTCATTGGAAGTGGCTATTAATTAATACCAGTTATTTATCCTATGTCTTCTAGAAATTTTGTGGTTTATGATACTAAGTATACTGTAGAAGAATTAAAATAATTAAGTCTTGATTGTTTACTTGTAATGGTCAGCCTTGTAGGATCTAATTTCTGTTGTTGTCATGTAGATGGTTCATTTACACCAAGCCTGAGTGGGTAATTTATGATGAATATGCACTTACAAGGAGAAACTATATTCAAACAATTACTGATGTCTGTGGAGAATGGTACACTTGATTCTACTGTTTCTTGCATTGTGAATCAAGTTAAATAAGCTTGCTAGTATACATATAAATATTCAGTTTTTTTCCTTGATTTATTTATCAAAAGTTGCATAAGTTATATTATTATGTTTGTTAGCTTTAGAACTACAAAAAATTTGTAAGATTCATATTAATGATTATACTGAGAATTTAGCCGAAGTAAATATATTTTGACTTAAGAACAATATATGCAACCTTCTGTGAACCCACATTATTCAACATTGCAGTAAATACTTCGAGGACTTCATTCTTACCTCATCGCACACTATTAGTAAGTTAGAATTATGTGTTTCATATCTGCTTTAGATATATAACAAACATAAAACAAAACAGATTGCCCAACATGATAAAACTTTCATGTATCTCTTGTCTTAGTTTAATAAGGAATGCTGGTTGTCTAGAAATAAATTTACTGTTAGAATATGTGAAAGCATAATGCTACTTCGATTTCAAGAAAATAATTTGGTTTGTCATTATTACTACCCATAAAGGAAATCCTCAACAGTACTATTTTATCTCAGATCCATGCTTACCCGTAAAGAAAAAAATTCAGTTTGTGTCATTGTTACTACTCATAAATGAGATTCTCCAAAGTACTGACAGTAAACAAAATTGATTTCGCACTAATTTGTCAGTTCTGTTTTTAATTTTCAATACCAGAATTAATTTGTAACTATGGAATTTTATTGGTTGTTACATGAATGGTTGAGTTTCACTAGATGAGAAGTGTCCTTGGGGAGAATATTGGATAAGAAGCCTAAATCAAAATTTTGTTTTCCCCTTTAAGCTGACTTGATTCAGCACAAAAAAATATTAACTTGATTTTGATACCCCTCCAAGTCTGGATGAGAACTTTGTAGATTTCTCAACTCACAACATGAAATGAGTAACCATAACATTTACACGTTTTCTTGTGATGTAGCTGCTTTTGAAATCAAGTTGTGCAGACTCACAAAATCATCTAGTGTTAGCTCCTCAGGTCTTGCCTGAAACAAATTATACAATAAATTCATAGAGAACGCATCATGTAATACCCAGAACAAATTAGGTAGAAGTAAAATGAAAATATTGTCTTACTTACAGTAACGGGAAGGTTTGCAGCCTTAAGTGCAAATTCAATATCCTGGGAAGACCCAGAACAAATTAAGTAGAAGTAAAACGAAAATATTGCATCTTACATGAATGGTTGTTACATGTTATGGTGCGAAGTAGTAATGACGGATGGTGTTCGATGTTTTTAACTGAGCATAACTTAGTTTTCAACTGAGCATAGCTTAGTTTTTAACCGAGCTTTACTGAGTTTATAAACTGGGCTAAGCTCGTTTTTAACTAAGCTTACTGCTCAGTTTATAACTAAGCTTACTACGCAATTTATAATTGAGCATAGCTCAGTTTACTTAGCTTACCGCTTGGTTTTCAATGGAGAAAAGTGCTCAGTTCTTAACTGAGCAGTTTGCTCCGTTTTTAAAAACCTGAGCAAAGCTTAGTTTTAAAAAACTAATTTGGATAGTTTTTTTCCTTGTGTTTTTTCCCCTTTTATTTTAGAAACTGAGCACTGTTTTTGGATATGCAGGCTTTAATTGAAGCTGTAGAAGAAAAGCGAAAATCAGAAGTGAGTGTTAATGGTAATGAAGAAGTAATTAGTTTAGAAGATTTCAAAAGAGATATTGTTGCCGAAGTTTTTGAAAATTATAAAAAAGAAACTATTGTCGTGCTATTAGTTCCACATTTAATGTAAAACAACTAAAACTCATCCAAAACTTTGTAAGCTTCTAGACATTTTGTAGTAGTAAAATTTGAAGTTATCATTTAATGAACTTTGTAGATTTTGGTATGAAGTATATATTATGTTTGTTTTAAAATTTGATGATACGTTGGTTTTGAAGTTTGGTTACATGTTTGTTGTTACCGTAAACTTAAATTTGTATTGTTGAATGAAATAACATGTGACAATATAAGATGCTGAACAAGATTGTTCAGGTACACCAGATTTGCAATAGTTACAAGTGATACAATTCAAAATGGTTATTAATGGCTGTAACAGTTAGTAACCGATGTATTTACAAACTGTTGGCAATTTCCTATTGTTGTAACATATTTTCCAACGGTTATAACCGTTGGGAATAAATAATTTTTCAATGGTTATAACCGTTGGGAATTTTCCTATTGCCAACGGTTATAACCGTTGGGAATAAGGAATTTTTCAACTGTTATAACCGTTGGGAATAAGGAATTTTTCAACTGTTATAACCGTTGGGAATTTCCCTATTGCCAACGGTTATAACCGTTGGGAAATATATTATAGATTTTGTCGTACCTATTACTAACGGTTATAACCGTTGGGAAATATATTATAGATTTTGTCACGTACCTATTACTAACGGTTATAACCGTTACAAATTTGATTTGTAATGGTTATAATCGTTGGGAAATAGTAATTCTGGTGTTGTGGGCGTCGGTAGCCGTCGGAAATCTAGACAATTTTTTTTATTCCTACAGCCATTCAATTCCTGTACTACATGTACATATCAAAACTCAATTTCACATATATCTAATATCCACTATTCAAACTCAAGCAACACATAATCAACTTATATCCAATATCTAACTCAATCCCCACCAATTCAATACTTAAATCAAAAAAACAAATAATAACACTAAATAATCAACATCCAACATCCAATATATACAATCAACATCCAACATGTCAAAACAAGCCAACATATCATCCAACATAGCGTCAAAACGTATCAACCATATCCAAATACATCAATTTCAAAATATCCAAACATAAACGCAAAGTAGCATACCCATCAAGACTTATCGTCAGCTCCGGAACCGTCCAACGAAGGAAATGACCCATGCTGTTGCACCTCAGCCAAGTGCCGGTTCAACTACACCATCTCCACAGCACGACAGTGGTCTTTCTCCTACAGTTCCACGATCATAGCTCTAAGCTTCACGATCTCTTCTTTGTCCTGAGCTTTTTGATAAACTTTCTGCAAGGACCTAGCCTGTAGATAATCAAGAGATATGTCAAAGAATGAGAAATGTATTTTAGTGGCTACTGTAAATTAAAAAGGAACAAATAAGTAAAGCATAATCATTTGTTAAAACATTAATGATATATTTTTTTTCTATGGAAACTTTTTCTAATTATTGGTTTAAACATAGAAGTTAGTAAATTTTTAGACATTGCCGCTTGATTCCCAAAGCCATAACGTCTATTTCGCAATATGGGTTCCATGGTGGACTCAGAAAGCGCTCCTCCTCATCAGTGGTCAACGAATCTCGTACCGATCCCTCAATGGACAATAAAATATAATTGAAATTCACACGACATTATTTTAATTATTCTTTATAACTAATGAATTAAATTGATCAATACTAACTTCTAATTTAAAATATGCTTATATAGGATTCGCTTGCTTTATCGTCACTCCATGTGTACGATATTGAGCCATCTTCGTTTGTTTACTTGGTGGCATGAGTATGAGCAAATATGTCCATATACTAGAGGGGTTTGCCGCGCTCTCTTTCCTGAAATAATTAGTACGTATTACTGTTGTTTATACAAAATTACATAAGGTAATAACTGTTTATAATTGCAATTAATAATTTTACCAGATCCTCACGATGATGTTGGAATGATTTGGAGCCACCACGATGTATAACTAGGTTCTTGTTCCTATTTGCGGAGTTCCTCTTTGACTCCGCCTGCAAATTTAAATTGAACATTATATATTTCAGCTTTAAATTATGTATTATATACGGGAACAATTAAAATGATATATGACAAAATTTCCTTGAATTCATCACTATTTCACTAAGCAACCCACATGCTAGCACCCATCCAGTCAGGGTTCTTCTCCGATTTTCTTATGCCAGACATTGTGTCTCGGTAATTCTTAGGCATCTTGGAAGTCCAGTAGCACTGGCAAAGGTCAAGGTCTTCTTCCTGCAAGCCTACTGCCCCTTGTACGTTGTAATAATATAAGTTATACATGTATACTTAATCAGCAAATTGTAAAGTAGTAATATATAATGATATATAAATTTACACTTACAACGAAGTCCTATCAAATACTCGCCCTGATGGGGTTTGGGATCTTACCCCACCTAGGCCAACAATTAGTCATCTTGCTCATGTACATCTGCTTGGAAATACTAACAACAATCTGTGACGGCTCCAGCTCAAATCTCTTATGTTAAATAAGATATAGACCTTTAATAAATAATGATCAATATATATCATAAAGAAAATAATTATAATGCTAAAGTAAATTAAATACTTACGACCTATCTGCTTTTGGTTGTAGCTTTACTATGGTAAGTGGTCCCTGCTCTGATGGGATGCTGTCATCACCTCCCGCATCCTTCCCAATCTGAGTAGAAAAGGGGGAACTTGAATGGGAAGAACCGTGACGTCTAAAAAAAGACATAATACTTGTCACAGATATATTATTTTATCATGGCAGAGCATATCATTTAATTATGAGAAAACATATCATTTTTTATAATAAAAAATGTAACATCAATAATCACATGAGTTGCCTTCTATCAAAATGTACATTATTAATCAATTCTCGTTGTTTTTTGATTCAGACTCGGTCTCGGACTCTATATTGTTTTCCTTTGTAGTCTCAAATGCTTCTACCTATACATTTAATTCATCGTTTAGAGATCCAAAATCGATTTTATCGTCGGTTATTATTATTTCGCTATTTTCCTAGATATCTGCTTGATAAACTTGTTCGTTTGAAATATTCTTTCCCTCAAACGTAAATCTTACCTTCGTTTTAAAAACCGTCGACCAATCTGCTTTATCTTTTTTTAGAGATGGATAAGAGTGTAATAAAATTGTAGGGCTTGTTTGGCTAGTATAAAAGGATCGTACTTATGATAACGCGATGTATGCTTTATTTCAATAAGATTATATTTTGGTGCACGGTAATTCCAAAACCTGAAACATTACCGAACGAGTTGCATCTAAATAGAAAAACTTCCTCCGCGGGTCTTGTGAAATATGTCAGTTGCAAAATCTAGGTTAACACGCCATAAAAATCATTTATATGATCATTTGGACTATCACTACCTTTAACAAATACACCGGTATTGTTAGTTAATTTTTTAGCACCATATTCTTTAGTGTTGAATTTATATCCATTGACGAAGAATATTGGATATGTCTTGACTTTTCTTTTTAGTCCCATCGTAAGATGTTCCAATCCTTCATCGACCACACAATTTCTCGGATCAAAAACGTAGTTTGAAAACCAATTAGCGAATTGTTTACTAATATCGCCGCTTGGATGTTCTGATTCGTAAACGCTGCAGATATAGATAATATATTGCATTATAATAAATGTACATGCGCATTATTAAAAAATATCCAGACTTATAATTAAATAGTACCTAACGAATGATGCAATTTCAACACAATTAAGAAGAATATATGTGTGTGCTACATGGTAATCTTTATCGTCTAACCATACTTCTGCACATTTCCCAGCAGATCAGCCTGTTGTCTAAAAATAGATAACATTACTTGAAAAGATTTTTGTTCAACACCTTCATCATTACGCGTAGAACTTTCAAATGATAAGTTCACATGGTCACTGAAATAATGAGAGAAAAGAACGAAACTTCTTCTTCGATATATGATTTACAAATCGAATCTTCAACTCTTGTTTTTTGTCTAACTTTTTTCTTTAGATGATTTAAGTATCTATTAAAAATTATTTCAAATTAAAATTTACTTATATATGTAATTAAACTAATATTTAACATACCCAATATAAATAATACCTCTCAAATGGATAAATCCATCCATATTTCACAAGACCTCGAAGACGTGTTTTAAATGAAAGATGACCAGGTGAATGCTCTATTACATTAAAGAAACTTGAAGGAAATATTTTCTCTAGTTTGCAGAGCAGTATAGGAATTTCTTCCTTAAGTTTACGTAGACAATTAACTTTTAATGTAATCAAACAAAGCTCCTTATAAAACAAACTAAGTTCCATTATAACCGTCCAAACTTTTATGACCAATAGTTCTTTGAAAGCGACTGGTAATAAATTTTCCATCATTATGTGACAATTGTAGATTTTCATCCCACTCCATTTACTATTCTTATAGTTGACACATCTACGAAGATTAGATGAAATCTCATCTAGAAATCTTAATCCTCCGCCCATTTTAATAGAACTTTAACTTGGTTACTATTTAGCTCATAGCATGCTTTGGGTTTTTAGTGTCATTTGTCTTGATATAAAGCTCGAGATGATTACATACTGCTTGGATATCACGTCTTGATTTCAAATCGTTCTTAGTCTTCACCTTAATATGCAAAAATGCATTAAAAACATTATCGAACACTTTTTTCTCGTTGTGCATCACGTCAATATCATGACCAATTAGGAGATTTTTCCAATAAGGAAATTCCCAAAATATACTTTGTTTGCACCAATTATGAACCGTCAATTTGCCTTGAATTTCAATTTGCTTTTCGGTTTCATGCATCTTTGGATAATCCTTTACAAGTTCATATATATCTTCGCTTGAACAAATCGTTAGTGATCGCAAAGTCTCTTGTCTATTAGTTGTAAAGTTTTTTCTATCTTTTCTAAAAGAATGATTAATATGAAGAAAGTACCGATGACAATCAAACCATGGTATTTCTTTTCCATGCCTTAAAGAAAATGATCGTGTTTCTTCCTTGTAATAAGGACAAGCTAGACGACCGGCCATACTCCAATCGGAAAGAATTGCATATGCAGGAAAATCGCTAATAGTCCATAACAAAGAAGCGAATATACATAATTTTTTTTTTTTGGAATTTCTTACGTTTCAACTCCTTCATACCATAATGTTTTCAACTGTTCAATCAACGGTTGTAAAAAACATCGATTCCCTGTGTCGTATCATCAGGGTCAAGGACGACAATAGTGAGAAACATATATGGAGTTTTCATCAACATCCACGGAGGTAAATTGTAAGATGTAACGATTATAGGCCAAGATGAATATTTAGAACCTAATTGAGAAAATCCATCCGTACATACACCAAGTCTAACATTACGGCTCTCCGCTGCAAAAGCAGGATATGTCTTATCAAAATGCTTTCATGCTTCTCCATCAGCTGGGTGTGTTAATGTATCTTCTTCCTGTGTTCTCATACTGTGCTATCTCATATGATGCACAGTTACAGAAGATGCGTATAACCGTTTAAGCCTAGAAGTTATAGGTAAGTAATGCATACGCTTGTACAGAACTTCCTTTTCCTTCTTTTTTTGGTTTGTATCTTTCCTCGTTACATATTCTACAATTCATCAGATTGATGTCTTCTTTCCAAAACAACATGCAACAATTTAAACATGTATCTATTTTTTGATATAACAAATCAAAAGAAGAGATAAGTTTTTTCACTTTATAATGATTTTCGTGCATCAAATTATCAGATGACATATGCCGTTTTGTAGGTTGCACAACAGCTGTAAATCCGGCTTCTGTGAAGTTGTATTTTGATTATATCGTAATGTTTTCTACAGTTACTCATAATTGGGTACTGCTTGTGCAGCCATCCCAAAGAGGTTTCTTAGCAGCATCCAATAAATCATAGATTTTTTTGCTCCAATTATTGGTTCTTCTTCGATATTAACATCGTCATCATCAACTTCAAAAGTGGGGAACATCGATCGTGCTACATCTTCAACCATATCTTCTATGGGATTGGTCATAACAATTTCATTACCTACCTCTTCCTCTGAATGTATAGGATTAGATGCTACAAGTTCTCCATGACGATCCCACATAAGATAATTTGGAACGAACCTGTATTGGCACAAATGGACTTTAACCATATCCAGTATCAAATGCGTCAACAATTTGCATCCACTACATGGACAACGAATTTCTCTATCGTTTCCATTATTACTTAAAGCGAATTCAATAAATACGTTTACACCCTTATAAAAATATTCCTTTGTTGAGCCCCTCATTTCCCTTCGAGGATAATACATCCAAGTCCGATCAACAAAATAATTGACCATCTTTCTATTTAAAAAATACGATAGAGATTAAAAAAAGTATCAATCATTTTATGGATTGACATTTGATTTTTCAAATCATTTATTGATTAATATTCATTTATGCATTTTAGGGATTAAACAAACTATGAATAGAATATTAAATTTTTAGTTTATTGTTTTCTACTTTGATGGCTAGTCATCTTACTTCCCATTACAAACACAGTAGTACTTACATTTCATAAGTCATTTCATTTTAAACGATTTAAAAAAATTTCGGCAGCACTTCCCTTTGTTCCATGTATCGTACACAAATGCGTGTACACAAGGAACAAAAAGGAAGTGCTATCGAAATTTTATAAATCGTTTAAAATGAAATAATTTACAAAATGTAACTACTTTATTATGTTTGTAACTTGTCCAATACAAAGACAAATTCGATAAATATTGTATCAGATGAATATATGTGTCCGTTCTAAGACGAAAAGGAATATCCATATAACGATCATATACAATACTTAGTAGACGGGGCCAAAAACTCTCTAAGGGATATTAATTAAATACGTAACATATATTAGCATATATAATTCATTTATGCATTGTGATGTTTTAATGATTATATAATATATTAAATTTTCCATTTTTTATAAAATCTTATTTGTTTTCAATTATAACAAATTACAGATATAATATTATATTTCAAAAAAAAAAACTTCATTATAAACTCATTTATTTATTAATTTTATCGGATTCGACATCCGAGTAAACTAGATTTGTTACATAAACTATCAATCGATAATGAATCTTCAATAGTAATATTTGGATTGACATTGACATTTTAGTACACTAATTAACACTAAATTATATCGCTAATTCGACACATAAACTAACTAACCTAAGTTTAGCCATAATTATATTTAATTATCGAATTTACACACTTATAACCCTAATTAACAAACATACAATTGTAAACACTCAATGGGGTAGTATCATCAAATACAACTACAAATTAACTATAACGACCCAGAATTTCTGTCATTTGAAATTCGTATATTTAATTGATTTTAAATATTAACAAGTGAAATTTGTAAGTTGAATGAATTAAAATTCGAATATAGTGATTTAATTGGATAATTAAATCGATAATTTAATATTTGAAATTCCAGAAATAATTGGAAATTGGGTTTAATATCATTAAAAATGATTTATAAAGTTATATTAAATCATATTGGAGTTAGAATGATGTTATAGAACTTTTAAAATTGAATTAAAAGTTAAATTATAGAAATTGAATATTTTAATATTTAATTGACGAGTGAAAATAGTCATTTTCAAATAGTCTCGGATTTCGACGAAACAAGTTTCATCGGGTCCGTAATGTTATATTATTGTAAGGTTTTAAATTTCGTGTCAATCGGATTTACGGTTTGTCCGGGCAAGCCAAAACGCATAGAAATTTGTTTAACCGATTTAATTTAAATTTGATCGTTTATATCCGTAACTCGCACATATGATCAAATTAGCTCTCGATACCTATTCCATTGTGTTCGAAACATGGGTAAAACTTTATAAACGCCTGTCGGTATGCATTGTTTGGAGATCGTTTGAAAAAAGTCGTTTACAAGTGAATTTAATATTAAAATATTATTTATAAACATTTATATAAATGCTTTATATGGGCCGAAACCCTAGTCCCCTATCTTCAGCTGCCACGATAATAAACAATGGCCGATGTTCAATCTCCTTCTTCCCATTTTTTCTCGAAATCTTGGCTTTATTTTTGAAATCTTTCTAAATGAAAGTTGGAGAGCACTTCAAGGCGAGCACATCCATACGGTGGAGTGGCGTATAACTCGACGAGATGGCCGGAAGTTGCTCGTGTAGGGTCAGCGTTCGAGCTCGTTTTCACGTCGAGTAAGGCGACCGAGTGGGCTCGCGTTCTGGGCGGAGGTGGAGCTGGTTGCGACGTTCTCGTCGGCGGTGGTTGATCGAGGTATATGAGACTGTGGTGGCCGCGTTTGGTAACCCTAGGAAGCGGCGATGATGGGTTGTTTGCGTACGTGATTTCCAGGAGCGGGAAGAAGAAGATGTTAACGGCCTTGATCTGGAATTTGTAACGAACGGCTCTGATGTAAATATATATATTATAAATTTGTTTTAAATTATATATACAAACTTTAACAATCCATATCTAATGCATACGTTGTCGAAATTCGACGAAACAGGAGGCGTCGGAATCGCAGCGACGCGATCTACGCTGCAGCGTAGATCTGGGCGCATTTGGGCAAGCGGGAATTTTTGATTAAATCGAAGGCGCTCGATTTAATTTGAAATTGGAACACTCAGCGTTTTAAACTCAAGGTGAGAACTTCTCACTCAATCGAATTTGTTTCGATATAAATTTTAAATAGTTAAATTTAAAATTGGTTGTTTGTGTGATTATGTGTTTGAATGATGATTGTTGTATATATTGACTTGAAATAGACCCTATGCGCCGCATAATATGCGGAGGTTATTATATTAAACACATATACCGCGATATTCCACTTTGAAGTGGAATTGGTATTATATATGTACTTGGAGTTGATTTCCCGCATTATATAGCGGATAAGACCCTATTGCGCCGCATAATAGCGGATAATATTTCATAAATCCCATATACCGCGATATTCCACATCGAAGTGGAATTGGTATTGTGCTAACATCTGTGGATGCAGGGAAACAGGTTGGAGGGATCCAACTGGATTCCTCAAACATTTGAAATTATTTCATATGTTGTGTGTTGATTATTTATAATCTCTGTGTGATTATCTTTGTGATTGAAATTGTTAAAGGCTACGGTTTAGCCGAATATATTTTTGGTATCGTTAGATACCGGAAATAAATAAAAATTGGATTTTTGAAATTTTAAGAATTTATTTTTGAGAATTGGATAAATTAAAAAGGAGTTTTAAAAAGATAAATTTATTTTTGAACCATATTGAATAAAATTTCAAATTTCGGGGAAAAGGCTTAATAAATGGATTTCGATTAATATTATTATAAGTTGAAGAATTTATTAAAATGGTTGGATTTTTAAATAAATTTGAAGAGATAAAGAAATTTATTTAAAAAGGAAATGATTTTGTAAATTCATTGGAAATTTATAAGGAGAAATTAATTGGTTATAATAATTAATAAAGAATAATTAATTTAGTATTAATTATTAATTAAGAGTTAATTAATGATCTATTAAAGGATAATTTATTAAATGTTTTGATAATCAATTGATTTTTAATTTAGCATAACTAGCAAAAATTTATATGTAGAAATTTATCTGCTTTAAATTAATCAGATAATTAAATTAATCCTACTTATGGATGTTGGGATTATATTGGATGTTGAATTATTTGATATCTCTGATATGTGATGCTTTGTGATATATCCTGATTTGTGTTGTGATCTGTAATTTGTTTATCTGTGATATATATATATATATCTGTGATCTGTGAATGAAAGATAAGTGTTATAGTTTATACCGCTTATCAATTATATTGTTATATTTGATCTGTGATGGTTGAATGTTGTTGCACTATTGTGTTAAACCCTTGGACTACACAATACACACACAAATGTGGATTTCACGTGGAAATCAGTTAAGTCACAGATTTTTAACAATTCTAAAGATTGAATTTTTGAGTCAAAAATAGTTTTGGAATTGGAATTGAAAGTTTTTGAAAATGAGATTCAAAAATAAGAGTTATTTTAAATAACTTAATAAAAATTGGGATTTAAATCATTTGATTTAAATTTTGAATTCAATACTTGAAATTGAATTCAATGATTTGGGACCTATGGTCTAAAAGATTGTACAAGTTATAAAAGGTGTTTATATGGATTTTTAACCATTTAAAAATATGGTTTTTGGAAATTTAAATTTAAATCCAAGATTTGTACTTGGATGGCTTTAACCTGTGTAATTGTAACCAATTTTTCCCAAAACGAAAACTATCTGTTTTCAAATAATAATAGCTTTCATAAAAAGAAAGTATTTCCAATTTGTATCGAAACATTTCAAGTTGAAATGAAATTGTAAATTGTTTGGAAAAACTATGAATTAACCTTTGTGACGATGATTAAATCTTGTTTTGAAATAAAGGAGTATTTCAAATGGTGTATCTTTTATATTATAAAAGACTTGAATTGCGAATAGTTTTGAAAGCTATAAGTTAAATCTTGATTTAAAGATTTAATGGGTTAATCCAATTGAAATGGGAAATGATTTGGGAATCTGTGAATGAATCTTTGTGAAACTGGGTAAACTTTGTGAAGTAAATCTTTTTGTTGAAAGATTTAAAATGGTAATTTGTTTAAACCATTTAAAGGAAAGGATTTGGGTAATAAATTGTGACTTAATTGACATCCCTATATCCATATGTTTTAAATATTGTGCTCACTATTCGGTTTAGCCGGGAAAGGACCTTTGTGTCATATAACCCATTCTGAATAAGTGATATGACGATATGGATAACATTTGAAGACCGGTGGTGAAGACCGGGTATTTGTGAAAACGATAGGATGACTTATCGATTGTCTCTGCACCGTTAGCTACGGTATAGAGATTTCCTTTGTGATGGGAAGTTCGATCGGGATTGTGAATACCCGGATTGCAAGGGCTTCTTTGGAAGTGCCTTCGGTTCTGTTCGAACCTGGAACAGACTTGTATGGTTACATGTCTGACATTACATTTTGAGATATAAAGCAGATTTCTTTCAAATACATTTCTGTTGGTGGTGGAGAATTTATTCTCTTAGCTTAACACCCTTCTCTGAGACGTACGAGCTTAGAGGTTATGTGGTTGAAGGTTATCAGCGATATATTCCCAATTTGGTAATGTGGCATGCTGAGTGTTGCTGTGTGATGATTATTTATTGATCATTTGTTGATCAAAGCGTGGCTTTGTGAAAAAGCGTAGCTTTGTGGACGAGACCTCTTCGGACCTCACAACCCGGAAATGGTCGAAACAGGAATGATGCGGCAAGGTTATGAGGGTCGCTCCCTTTAAGGTATGTCATTTCCTTCTGGAAAAGGGTGGTATCAGGTATGGAGCCCTAGTATTTAACCTATGTGGTTACTCCAATCTCATTTACTGTGTGATTGTAGTTTTGTTGAGGCACCTCGGATAAAGGTCCCAAAGGACCGGGGGGTGGCATATTCGTGTAGTAGTTACTTAGTGTAAGAGGTAACCCGGCCTTGTGTTGGCAGAGAGTCAGGTTGGTTCTCGGGACGTCCATCCAGAGGCGTACCCATGTGATAGTAGGAAGTTCCTTAGCCTGACCATTTGTTGGAAATCCAAAGAAACAATACGAACCTTGTACGGTTTTAGTTGTATAACCTGCTATGGAATGTGGCGGTAACCTACTATTGAACATAGTAGCTATAGTAGGCATAAGTGCGGAATGCCTATGCTGGCTAAGATTAATATTATACTTTCGAAATGGTTTTCTACACTATGCACTAATAATAATAAAAATCCAATGATTTTGCGTAGTAAGCATGTTTGACTATCATAAGAAGAAATCTCCTCCAATTCTGCGTTTGCATTGTGTGTGTGGCGGGAGGTCTTATGGTAGTTTCATTTTCCAAAAAAAGCATTGCGGATGTCTTTTACTTCCTTTGTTGTTGTTTTAAAGATAATAACTGTTTTAAGTTCTCACACCAGTCCCATGACTGACCTGGAGTTTATTTTTCCTTTCCTAAACTCTGGGTGCCCATAATTTTCCACACGGCCAGCCTAGAGTCAGGTTATCAGGTCATTCTGGATTCAGGAGATGCTGTGGAGCTCAGTGGCGAGCTGGATGGCGAGGCGTATCACTTGTATATGATATTATTATTCCGCTGTGTATTCTGTATGAGGACAAGTTTGTATAACTGTCCATTGATGTATTGTGTGTATATTGACTCTGATGATGTAATGTATAAACTGATATAGTTCTTGATTTAAAGATTATTCATTGATCTATTATATGTTGTTCCGCTGCGATATGTGAGATTCTGATATTGTTTTTGTTGTTTCTTCTTTCTTTATTTCTGTCTTTTTCTACCTCTTCTTTTTAACCATAACAATTCGGTTTTCCGGCATTCGATTGCTCGACAGTTGATACAGTGGACGTATTAATGTCGATTTTCGGAAGTCGAAAATCCAGAATCGTTACATTAACATTAATTAACATATTAGGGTAAATTGGAGTTAGGAAAAAAAACATCTTTTCGTTGAAATTGAAGTGCTGGAGGCCAAATAAGAGAAGTTGGAGATGTTTCTGGAGGTGTCGGACGATGTGCACCAGTGGGGGTTGGAGGTGGACCAATCTGGGGGAAGAGAGAGGGTTTGGGTTGTGAATTTGTAACGACCCGTAAATTTTAATGCGTAAATTTTAATGGTTTTAATAACGTAATTTAAACTGAATTTTTGTGAAATTTTGAATAATTAAATTTTGAAATGAAAACTTGATATTGGAAATACGTTTATTTAAACATAGCAAATGGAAAATTTTCATCAGATAATATGGGAGTTTTTTTTCTTATGTAATTTTATTTAAAATTTAAATCAGTTAATATTTGATGATAACAAAATGTTTTCCAAACCTGAATATTTTTATATAATAAATTTGTAAATCATCTTCTGAGTTAGGCGTCATATTTCATTTTGCCAAATTTGAATTGCTATTGCTCCGTTTATCTTATTTTCGGCGTATTAGCAGCATTTTCGGTATTGATTATCGACTTTTGATAGGATGGTCGTACCCCTGATATTTGTATACTGTTTTGATCGTCTGGTCGTGCCGATCCTTGTAGTATATTCATTTGTAAATTTTGGAGTCTGGTACGGCGTGAAATCAGTAAAACTATTTCCGTATCGGTTCCGCATTTGGACCTTTTAGCTTCCTATACCCTTTCATATTCCACCGTCTATAAACCAGTAGCCTCTGCAATCAATAGTCACTATCTTGTACTATTTCCAAAAGATAAATTTTCATTTGGCTTTCTGATTCCCCAATGTTAAATTATATTTTCTTTGGCCTCGGTTTCATTTTTGAGATATATATTGTAATGTTATAATACAATAACTTGTATTTAATTCTTGGAAACTGGTACGTTTTTTTTCTCTGCTGATATAACATATTATACTGAGGTTGATAAGCTTATATAAAATTATAATTTTGATGATAACCTTCTTTCCTCTGTTTGCTTTCTTCCCTTCACCATCAGCTTTCCCCACCTCCCTCTGCACTATTTTATCGGCCTTGCAAGAGCAACCCATCACCCAACTTCCGTTCGAAGCCACCTCACCCGTGAACAACCATCTCCTTCCCCTCCCATCGGCATAGCCGGCCACAACCAATAAGCCAGCCGCTAGTCTAGGCCGAGCAACCCGAAACTACTGCCTTAACCAACCCTGCCTCCTCAACCCGAGCCCAAACAACCACCAGTCGAGCCTCCTCTTGCTCCTCTTGCCGACCTCCACTTGAACCTCAACCCTCTGCACTCGGTCTTCCTTCTCATATATATATATGTGTAAGTTTTTCATACATGTTATATATTTGTTTATATCTACAAGTATATATTACTATTATATATATATATATTTCGAATATATAGTAGTATGCATAAATATAACAGTTGAGTGTTGATTTCTTGTAGCATGAGTATATATATATATATCGTGTAGTATATATATACCGATTTTTGTTTAAATATGATATATACAGTGATGATTTGGCTTTAAAGTGTACGTATATAGGTGTATACAGCTGTCTATTATGTATAGGTTTATGTTGATTGTATATATATGTAGTTACATCAGTTTCTACATGAGCTTTGAGTTTTGAGTTTATATGTATATGATTCATTGAATATTATATATATATATATGATTTGGGTAACTGCTTTGTATAAGAAGGTGGAATACATATATACGGTTTATATATGACCTAGGTAACTAATATATATATATATATATATATATGTTATCCCACCTTTTGGTCAAGGCCGGAATATCAACAAATTAGCTGTAAAGGATGGATATCAGGGTTAGAGATCGATCGGAGACAAGGCTATGATCGATGTCGTCAAAATTTGGCCGAGCTCCGATCAAGGCGGGATCGATTGGGAATGACGATCAAGGCTAGGAGAGGCTACGTTTCAAATTTCAGGTCAATCGGAGTTCGAATGCTCGAAATATGGATGGGTTAAGGTTCGTGGAAAATGGTTCGTATCGATACTGTTCGTATCGATCAACATGCAACAGTTCGAATCGATACTGTTCGTATCGATCAACATGCAACACTTCGAATCGATATTGTTCGTATCGATCAACATGGATACGAATAAGGCATTCGTACCGATCAGGGAGGAGGGTTATAAAAGTTTCGACTCAATGGCTGTGGATTTGGATTGAATAGATAAGCGCAGGGTGATTTGTTCGGCTTGATGATCTCGTATCGATCGGGATGGAGATGGCGGCATACTTCGAATCAAAGGTTTCATATCGATTCGAATGGATACGAAGGCAGAGTTCGTATCGGTCTTGTTTGTATCGATTCATAGCAATGGCCTGATCGATACGAATAAGAAAGCAGCCGAAGGATACGAATTGATGAACACAGATGAGACTGATACAAACTAATGGATGCGAAATAATGGATTCGAAGCACGTTTTGGACACGAACAAGAAGCAAGCATGATTTCAGGGAAGAAGCATTCAACTTGGCACGAAAATGGGATCGAGCTTTGGAAATAGCGCCACGTCACCGATGCACACATGCTTAGTATCGACACGAATAAGCATCGATACGATCCAGATGACTTTGAGTAAGTTATATTTCGTATCGATCGTATCTTGCAACCCACAAGTTCGAATGCTATGAAATTTTCACCGGAGCTTACGTACAAGCCAAAGAAGGTTCATGCCAAGTTTCGACTCCATTGGACAAAATCTTGATCGATACGAATTACGTTCGTATCGATCACGGATCGAGCCGAAACTTCATGGGATCGATCGCGTGGGCCCACTCACATGCCAGAAAATGTCTCTCGAAGTTTGAGCGAGATATTTGCATGGAGCACCTATAAATAGTACGTCAGAGCCTACAGAAAAAGGATCTTTTGGCTATCCGACGTCCAGACTCTGTCGGAAATATTTTTGCACTACACGACTGCTATTGTACTCGAATTTTATCACTGTAATCAGTTGTAACTAGCAAGGAAAGACAATAAAGATTTACTTTTAGAGTGGACGTAGGCCGGAGATAGCCAAACCACTATAAACCTTGTGTCTCTGTCTTTTTCTTTCTGTTTTAAGTTTATTATTCTTCACTTTTTATCCTCTACATTACTTAGATCTGTGATTGGTGATCATTTATTATTGATCTATGTTCATACACTGGTGCTTTCACAATATTTGGGTTTGTGACCAATTTTGGCGCAAACACTTTGGTGCTTTCACTGAGAGCAACTAGCGCCTGCTATACCAAATTTGGAGTTCAGATTTGAAGGCTTAAGGATTCAGATTAAGATCTATGACAAGGCAATCAAGTAGAAGACAAAGAGCCGAGAGAAGTCAGCATGAAGGAAGCCAAGGGGCATCATCAGGGGCTAATCAGACTTCAGCTTTCATCACTAGAGACGAGATGGAGATGATGATGGGAGCTATGCATGAAGAGTTTCTGAAAAGGTAGGAGGAGATGATGCAGAACCTCCTCAGATAGTTTGGAAAAGCAGGAACATCTGGAGCTTCAGGAGTTCAGATCCACGGAGCTGGAGCAGAAGGACCAAATAGGCAATCGAATGGAGCAGCTCAACAAGGCACGACCCCCGATCAGCACACAACTGCTAATCTGGATGGATCCAGACATAGGGGCACACCACCCGACAACAATGGACCAATCCATGGAGGAATTCCAGGTGACACAACATAACAAGATCCTGGAAGGAATGTAGGAGCGCGGGATGAAGAGTATGTACCAGAATTCCCTCGGGGACTCGAGGGGTAACCCTTGACGGACGACACTGGACTAGCTGAGATTATCAGGCGAACTATGCGCGGAGGTTTGACAAACAGAGATCTAGAAGGAGTAAATAGGAGTCCCTTTACTCGTGACATCAGAATTGCTCGGAATCCACAAGAGTTCAAGCTACCTACTTTGGACATGTACAATGGCAAGGCTGATCCTACTGATCACTTGATGAGATACACAAGACATATGGAAGTGCTGGGGGCATCGGAGGAAGTGATGGCCCGATGTTTCCCTCTGTACTTAACGGATATAGCTGCTTTGTGGTTCAGACAGTTGGAAGAAGGATCTATTAGGACATGGACATATTGGTGGACAGGTTTCTGAAGCAGTTTCGGGTTCATATCAAAAGGCTGAAGAACGTTATGATGCTAACATCAGTAAAGCAAAGGACAGACGAATCGCTCAGAGCTTTCTTGACTCGGTTCAATGCAGCAGTTGCTTCGGTGGATCGGCCGTATCCATCGATGGTTTTAATGGTAGTAGTGTCAGGAGTCAGAGAGAATTCGGATTTCAAAGTGTCGTTGATACGGGACCCACCAATGGATCTCGGGGAATTCTTTCACGAAGTTGAGAGATTCCTTCGGTAGGAAGATGCATGTTCAGATATGAAATTAAAGGAGGTGAACACGGCCGAGGATGGAGGGCCATCCAGCGGAAGCTTGAATAAAGATAAAGATAAAGGAAAAAGGAAGCTGGATGATGAATCAGGAAAAGCTAGGAAGCGGTGGAGAGAGCCAAAATTTTCATTCACACAGGACTGAACGAGACGTTAGAACGGATATTCATGGAGACCCGGAACCGCCTTCCTTACCGAAGGCCAGCTAGGAGAGAACCCTCAGAACGTGAAAGGGCATCAAGAAGACATTGTCTTTTTCACGATTTGGACGGACATGATACCAACAGCTGCAGGCACCTAAATGACATTATTGAGGAGCATGTAAGGAATGGACAGTTACGAAAAAATGTCGGGGCTCGGAATGCGACGGTGGAGCAGGAGCAACCACCGTCTACCTCAAACAACGATGGCGCGAGACCCAGGAATGATGGTCGATTGGTTATCAATTGACCGGGATGATATGAAATAAGTAGCAAACTACTGCCAAACGACCAAGTCATTTACTCATGTACGGGGACAGAGATGGCCCCTAGGCATGCTCTGAATGATGATAAACCGCGACGCTATGGTTTGTGAAATCTGCTTTCTCTTTTGGTTTGGACATTTGTCTTTCCTGGCTTGGTTTTGGAGTTTGGTTTGAACTCCTGATTCGGTTGGTTTTCTGGTTTGGACTTTCGTTTGGATGATTGTTTTCTGTTTTGGGCATTGATTTGGATTTCTAGTATGGATTTTTGGCTTTCCGATTTGATTTGGATTTTGGTTTGAATTTTGATTGGATTTTTATCTGGTTTTCGGGAAATGGTCGTCGAGTATGGACTATGCTCGGCAAGGGTCCGGAGAGACTAGGATTCGGCCTAGGACCTAGGCCCCACAATATCTATCAATTGCTATTTCGGGTCGTCGAGTATGGACTATGCTCGGCAAGGGTCCGGAGCGACTAGGATTCGGCTTAGGACTTAAGCCATGGTATTACTCAACATTCCGGGACACTGGACCACGGTCGTCAGGTGTGGATTGCGCTTGGCAAGAACCCGGAGAGGTTACGTATATGAATATTGGCTATGAACGGCAAAGGACTTGGATATCGACCCGGAAGCTCCTGGATTCGGTTATTGGTTATTGGGTAAGGATGGATTAGGACTCGGTTACCGGGTTCGGATGGATATGGAATTGGCTAAAGCTTTGGTTAATGGGTTTGGAATCAGACATCGACTCGGAGCAGTCAAGAATGATGCACTTGGATAGGATGGCTTGGTAATGGATTGGATTATGAATCAGATGGTATGGCTATGGATGGAATATGGACTTCGGATGATGGATTCAGAACTATTCAAAATATACCTTCTTACCACAAGGCATGTTTTGGGGGGAAAATGTTATCCCACCTTTTGGTCAAGGCCAGAATATCAACAAATTAGCTGTAAAGGATGGATATGAGGGTTGGAGATCAATCGAAGACAAGGCTATGATCGATGTCGTCAAAATTTGGCCGAGCTCCGATCAAGGCGGGATCGATTGGGAATGATGATCAAGGCTAAGAGAGGCTACGTTTAAAATTTCAGGTCAATCGGAGTTCATATGCTCGAAATATGGATGGATTAAGGTTCGTGAAAAATGGTTCGTATCGATACTGTTCATATCGATCAACATGCAACATTTCGAATCGATACTGTTCGTATCGATCAACATGCAACACTTCGAATCGATTCTGTTCGTATCGATCAACACCGATACGAATTAGGCGTTCGTACCGATCAGGGAGGAGGGTTATAGAAGTTTCGACTCGATGGCTATGGATTTGGATTGAATAGATAGGCGTAGGGTGATTTGTTCGACTCGATGATCTCGTATCGATCAGGATGGAGATGGCGGCATACTTTGAATCGAAGGTTTCATATCGATTCGAATGGATACGAAGGCAGAGTTCGTTCGGTCTTGTTCGTATTGATTCATAGCAACGGCCTGATCGATACGAACAAGGAAGCAGCCGAAGGATACGAATTGATGAACACAGATGATACCGATACAAACTAATGGATGCGAAATAATGGATTCAAAGCACGTTTTGGACATGAACAAGAAGCAAGCATGATTTCAGGGAAGAAGCATTCAACTCGGCACGAAAATGGGATCGAGCCTTGGAAACAGCGCCACGTCACCGATGCACACGTGCTTAGTATCGACACGAATAAGCATCGATACGAATTGATCGATACGAATTGATCGATATGAACAAGACGATGTTGAGGAAGTTATATTTCGTATCGATCGTATCTTGCAACCCACAAGTCCAAATGCTATGAAGTTTTTACAGGAGCTTACGTACAAGCCAAAGAAGGTTCATGCCAAGTTTCGACTCCATTGGACAAAATCTTGATCGATACGAATTACGTTCGTATCGATCACGGATCGAGCCGAAACATCATGGGATCGATCGCGTGGGCCCACTCACGTGGCAGAAAAATTCTCCTGAAGTATGAGCGAGATATTTGGATGGAGCACCTATAAATAGCACGTCAGAGCCTACAGAAAAAGGATCTTTTAGCTATCCGACGTCCAAACTCTGCCGGAAACATTTTTGCACTACATGACTGCTGTTGTACTCGAATTTTATCACTGTAATCCATTGTAATCAGTTGTAACCAGCAAGGAAAGACAATAAAGATTAACTTTTGGAGTGGACGTAGGCCGGAGATAGCCGAACCACTATAAACCTTGTGTCTCTGTCTATTTCTTTCCATTTTAAGTTTATTATTCTTCACTTTTTATCCTCTACATTACTTAGATCTGTGATTGGTGATCATTTATTATTGACCCGTGTTCATACACTGGTGCTTTCACGATATTTGGGGTTTGTGACCAATTTTGGCGCAAACAATATATTTATGGAAATAGGTTATATATTTTCAGTATTTTATGTTTGCAACTTTTATATGTATTTGCTTTGATAGTTATATATATTAGAATATATAGATTTTATATATATTAGCTTACTCTAGTTTATCATCTGTCAGTTATAAGATTATATATATATATATATATTAGTCTGCTGTTATATGTAAAGTGTTTACATTATGTGTTTAAAGTAATTTCATATGTTTTATGGTTATATATGTTAGTTTATATAAATTTATTTAGTTAGCAGGTTCTAAATGCTTATATTATATGTTATGACTTATTAGAAATGATATATTTGAACTGTTGTATATATATATATTATAGTTATACGTGTCTGTATATTATATGTTTTAAATCTATGTGCATAGCTGCAAACTTATCATGTTGTTCTATGTTAAAAATAAAAATATAATAAGTAAATAGTATAAGTATTATATATATAATTATATAGTAGCTGTACTAGTATTGTTTAAAGTACATGCATAAAGAGGATGTTGGTTTATTATATATATAATATATAGATTTTGGGTGTATGTTTTCTTCATTTTAAAATTTTTGGTTTGAAAAAAATATATGCTTTGACTTAAATTTAAAATGTAATATGTAAATACGTCGTTTTAAATATGTATTTAAAATTTAATATTCGTTTTAAGGAAATTTATAATAATAATAATAGTATATATTTTGTTCAGTTTGTATCAAGCTAATTTGATCTTTTCTCATCGATTCTATTTATCAGCTTTGATCGTCGAATTCGTGCCAATCTTGCTTTGCTTTGGAATTCGTGCTTGGATTTGTAACTCATCTCATTCTCGTTTATATCTAGCCTCGAAAGGTAAGAAATCACTCACGATTAACGTTCTTATATTTATTAAGTTTGATTTTACTTGAAACGACTAATTGAAATATGCTGCTAATTTGAACTGCTAATTATTTAATTATTATATATGATATGCTATTATCTATAATTGTTCACCTATGGGATATGACACCATATCCTGCTTTTTATATTATATTTTATTGTTATTGATATTATATGCCTATTGTTGATATATTAAATTATTATCATATCTGTTCTCACTCTACAAGTTCCATGTTAGTTTAAAATTCCCAATGGGTTGAAATGATATATACCCCAACGATCTTGTAGAATAGGAGAAAATCGTTATGGGTTGAAATGATAAACCCAAGCGATTTTCATTTAATTGAATTTGGGATTGCGGGTTGAAATGATATATATCCTTAGATATTTAAATTGCGGATTGAAATGATAAATATTCGTATCACTTGACCAAAGGATAGAAAATTATATACATACACCATTGGTCTATATATGTTTCGAAAATGATTTCCAAGGTATTGAAAGGAAATATATGGTTTTAAATAAATATTGATTTTAAGATATTGTATATATAAATGTTATTTTATAAAGGTTTTAAAATTTTATGTTTGGAAATTTAAAATTTATGAGTTAGTTTTGAAATTAAAATTTTAAGATTTTACTTATAAAATTTAATATTTTAAAATATATAAAATAAGTTTTAATATAAAATAAATTTAATAATAAGTTTTAATTTAATGAAATTAAATTTAATTAGTATATACTATGTTTTAAAAATATTTATTTAAAATTTATATTAATATTTTAAAATAGATTTATAACTTTAATAATAAAGGTTGGAAAAATAAAGTAAAAATTGACTTGAAATTTAATTTGTCAAAAATCGAATTTAAATAGGAATTTATTTGAACTTATTGGATTTTTTGAGATTTTGAAAGATACGATTTATAACTTGATTTGAGAAAGATTATTAAATGAATATTCTCAACTTTAAATAAAAATTGAGATTGAATGTTGAATATTGATTTAAATGTATAAATTTGGATTTCAACAAATTTTCAGTAAAATGGTTAAGTGAGTATTTTCCAATTTTGAAATAAATTTAAAGTTAAATGTTGAAATATAAAGGAAATTTATATTGTAAATGTTTGAATATATAAACTTGAATCTTTGAACTTTAAAATTTGAAATGTTTAAACTGGATTGAATTAAATTGAATTTTGGAATTTGAGTTGATTTGAATCGCTTTGTGAAATTTGAGGAAACTATTTTATTATATAAAACTATTTTTAATATATTAATTACTTTAATATAAACTATTTATATAATATATACTATTTTCAATATCTAAACTGTTATGATTTCAAAAGTGTTATGATTTCAAAGTGTTATGATTTCGAAAGTGTTGCAAATTTTGGAAGTGTTATATTCTGAAACCAAATATTATTTAAGTGAATAATGATATCGAATTTGATATGGTTCTTAAATGAATATGATATTTGATTTGAAGTATGAACTATTTGAAATGAAATGACCACGGTGTTATAATAACGTTTGGTTGTTAAAGAGATCGGGATTGGATATTGTCATACTCTCCGCCAATACCGAAAACCACTTTAACAACTGTGTACGTGGTGGAGATTCCAGAATGAAGTAGGATGGTTTGGTGATGATTATATATGGTATTTACGTAGCCCTGACTCCCGTTAGTCAGCTTGATGTGGCTAAAACAGGAGCCATGCCGGGCCAAGTAAGGTCATTCCTCCGATCGGACACATTTCTTCGATACCATTCTATTGCTTTTGTGATTGATTGGGTGCACCCTTTGATTTGGGAGTGTGTCAGGAGGTTGGCGGTAGTAGCTGCTATGCGTTACCACCAGTCCAGATCCGCAAACGGTATATCTACCCTGGCATTGCCTCGCATGCCGTGTCGCATGCCGTGTCGCGACTTCTACGAGTTTGTTTTGTGTCGTACCTTTGGAGTGCTCCCTGATAGCCCACTTGTGAGTGGAATTTACAGTATCTATATAGACTACGACATTATATAAAATGTGTTAAGGGGGATATAGGTAACGCTTTAACACTATTTTAATACTTTACTTTACTATAGACATATTATAATAGCGTATATTACTACATAGTAGATAGTTCCACGTGTCCTTAGTGGATGGAAATCCCAAACATCCTTTAAGTTACTTGTATTTCAGTTGACATTTCACTTGAGTTGAATTTATTAATATAAGAATGTTAATCCTGACTCGAGTGTTTTGTGTTTTGCTTTACGCTCGAGTCAGACTGAGTGTCACAGCATTTGAGACTCACCTCTAGAGATTGGAGTTTTACTTGAAGATCTGTCTTATCTACTCAGCTTTTCCAGTTGATTTTTTCAGGGATGTCATCTATTTGTATTCGAGACTTCATTGTATTCGAGATATTCTGTTGTATTTTATTTCAAACTCTGTTGTTTATATAGTAGCTTCATGAACTACTATTTATCTATTCTGCTGCTTATTGTCGTAATACTCCGTGTCTGTGATTCTGTGATTGATTTATTTACTAAAGACCCGCAAATTCTCACCTTTTGAATCGACTATAATCCACACAAGTCAAATCCAAACAGATAAGGATTCACGATCTTCCCTAATCAAATTGGATTCTTCACTTTTGAAAATCAACATATCATATATCGAAGATATCAATGTCGAGATCCAAATGTTAAAATCCTCATCGGTAGGGTTTGCCACTAGTAAATAACATCAGTATAAATAAGAATGCACAGCTGAAACAAAATGCGCTCATATATATTTAGAACAAAAGATGATACAAGGTGATATTAGAGAGTCATAGATAAGTACAACTGAACAAGGTACACAGCGGAAATAGAAACTAAAGAAACAAGTCTTCAGAGAGAGTCCAAAAACCGACATCTTCACTCTGATCCAAAAGCTCCAAATAAACACTCCAACTCCAGCTCCAACTATCTACAGGGTGATCTATTACCTGACTCTAGGCTGCCCGTGTGGAAAATAAGGGCACCTAGAGTTTAGGGAAAAACAATAAACTCCAGGTCAGTCATGAGACTGGTGTGAGAAACAAAAGTATATAGTTGCTTTTGAAAACAAGTTTCGTATATGCTTTTGGAAAATAAAAGTATCATAAGGTCTCGATCCGCACACAAGATGCAAACGCACACATGGTCGAGGTTTCTCCTTATGACAGTCAAACAAGCCTTTGATACGTTAAAAATATCCTTTTAATATTATTATAGTGCTTAGTGATAGAGAACCATTTTCAAAATAAACTTATTAATTTAGCCAGCATACGTTACATGATGGTATGCCTACTATAGCCACTGTATTAAATAGTGAGTAATACAATCAAAACCGTACAAGGTTCGTATTGGAGAATGGGTTTCCAATAATGACCAGGCAAAGGAACTTCCTCATCCACGATTGGGTATGCCTCTAGAGGGACGTCCCGAGAAACTACTGTTTCTCTGCCAACACAAGGCCGGGTTACCACTCAATGGTAACTACTTACTCAAGTCTATCCATCCCCCGGTTGTTACCAACCTTTAAAACGGGGCCCCGATCTTTTCCAACATCCACATCAAGCAAATACTGGGCATGTAAGACCATAGTACAACTATATAAATATATAATCCACAGTGAATACCTGGGATCCATACCATGGTATCACTAGAAATATCTAGAAGAGGATAGACATCCTACACCTTGCCGCATCCATTCATGTTTCGGCCATTCCCGGGGTGTGAGGTTCGTGAAGTCTCGTACCCACAAGGCTATGCTTTTCAACAAAAGCCTTGATCCTATCCATAGCATTCTTCGGAATGTCACATTACCAATCCAAAATTACATAACTGATTTCTACCAACGCATAACCCTTGAGTTCATACGTCTCAAGGAAAGGTGTTAAGCTAAGAGAATAATTTCTCCGCCACCAAGCAGATATACGTTAATAAAGATCAATCATATAAAGTCAGAATGTAATGTCAGACAATCCATCCATCCACAAGTTCGTTCTGGGACTGAACGAAACCGAAGGCACCTTATTCCTAAACCTTTGCCCAAAAGGTGAAAGGCCCTTGCGTATCCGAAGATTCTCCAAACATCATCTGGACCACTGCTTTAAAAGTATAGGGGCCTCGTTTCTATATCGGCCGCTAAACTGATGAAGAGAAATCAAAAAGCAGTCCATTAGATGTGAAGATCGCCGGTCTTCAACATCGTTTTAAATATGACTCATCACAATCATAGCGTCGTATTATTATTCGGAATGGGAAATTCCCGTTCCCGGTCTTTCCGAATAATAAGCGTCCTTTAAAAGCCATTCGGAACCAAATGGATTTTTAATTTAAGTCTCAACAAATCAAATTCATATTTGATTTAAGTGATTTAAACCTCCATTTAAATTACTTTATTCATACCATTTCAAATTGGGAAAATATTGATCACTTATAGCTTAAAAATAAAAATGTTGATTTAAGCGTTACAAAAAGTGTCGCAAATATAGTGTATTTGTACAAATGCCATTTATATTTTCCAAAACATTCCATTTCCACTTTAAATCACTTTTAAATAATTAATTATGATTTATCATAATTTTTCCCTATTTTTAATAAATTAAAAACAACTTGTTTCAATGAAAATCCGTTATGGTCACCGAACTGCAATACCGCGATTTTAATTCCAAATTGATTTGGATATAATTTAAAATCTATAATCTTAATTTTATATTTTTCTTCTTTATTTGAAAACCAATTCCATTTGGAACCAAACGTTTTTAGTTTCGTCCAAATCCGATTTAAATCCAAATGGGTGTATATAATAAGTGTAACGTGCAGTGTTATCACTATTAACATCCATATATACATTCATATCATCCAAACAAGCAGTATATGGCATAAATGAATATTTTAATAGTTAAATACTGATATAACTATCACATAGTTAAAACATCCATAACTATCAATCCATTTATCCAATCACAACCAATATAAACACTATATTAAGTGATATAGTTTCTCACCGTGGGATCCACTCCTCCTTTCTTTAGTTTGTGAATGAAATAAAATGAGATATGGACTTGGCTATTTATAGGTGAAGAGAAGGGTAATTTAGTCATTTCCTATAGCCTAACCAGATTCGACCATATTTTGGTCCAATAGAAACCAGCCTTATGGCCTAATTTGATTCGACCACATTTTGGTCCAATAGAAAACATCTTGATGGCTTAATTTGATTCGACCACATTTTGGTCTAATAGAAATCCTCGTTATCAACTATGGCATAACATGATTCGACTAGATTTTGGTCCAATTGCAACCATCCGCATGGCAAAACCTGATTCGACCAGATTTTGGTCCAATGGCAACCATCCGCATGGCAAAACCTGATTCAACCAAATTTTGGTCCAATAACAACCATTCACATGGCATAACCTGATTCGACCAGATTTTGGTCCAATGGCAACCATCCGCATGGAATATAATAATCATTATGCTATTTTGTTTCATTAAGCAAGTAATTATACTGTTCTGTTTTTATTAGGCAAGTAATTATACTATTCTGTTTTATTAGGCAAGGTTAATAATTCTCTCTTGTTTTATTAGGCAAGTAATTATACTATTCTGATTTATTAGGCAGGGTTAAAAAATCTAAATATAAAATCCATTATTTAATCATTTAAAAACATATTAACTATTCATGTTCAAAGTGATTAAATTATGGATCGTTACATTTTAAATATTCGAATTTGATGACCCAAAAATACGGGTCGTTACATGCTGAGTTTTACCAAATATAAATTAACAATCTGATAATTTGAGCAATTCAAGTCCGACATGTGCGGATGTGAATGGTTCGAAATAGCGGGTCGTTACAAGTGGTATCAGAGCTCTGGATTTTGGAAAAACTTAGCATATATAGTAAATTTAATTACAGAATCACCTTCGTTCGAGCTTGAGTTCCTTTCTCTAGACTCAATTTCCATTGAATTTTGAAATTCTCCCTTTTGTTATGGACTCCATCCTTGTCTTCCTGTTCGTGTTCTTCTTGATTTTGGTGTATCCCATAACTCCACTTCAGTTGATCTCTATAATGGATCGACTGTCTCGCCAATCTTGGAATGATTTGTAAAGGGGAGAACTCTTTTACAACAAGCATCGATTCACCGGAGATTTCTACGTCCTCGATTTAGATGCTATTATTTCTTGTGAAGCCCAAACCGTCTCTAGTAGACGATCAGGGTAATTCCCTTGAATCTTGACTCCACTCCGATAATCAGAGATTATCCTGATATTTGCTGAAGTCACTACTTTCCCTCTCAAGCGGGAAATAGAATTTCTGCATCGATCTTACTCCTGGAATCTCGGTTGACCCTATTAAGGTCACCCGCGATTAATATTAGTCTATCCATCTTTCTATTTTGTAATTTAATTATCTTATCTTCGTTTCAAGCCTATCTTCGAATTAGAATTCTCGGTTCATCTAAATGTGGATCTCTATCCTTGTTCTAGAATTTATTCAGGAATCATCGAGTGAGGGAGTGTATTTGTAATTAATATTAAAATGATTTATAATGTGTTGTTTGAGTTGTTAATGTTGATTTGGGTTTCGATCGATTCGTCTGATCAACGTTATCGATAAGAATTTCAAAACACTTGAACAGAGCAAACTGACACAATAAATTTTGTTTGATTATATTATATATGTAAGAAAAGAAAAAATTTCTGAAATTAAATAGTTAACTGAATTGGTTGTTGGAAATGATAATATTTTATTTTCATTTATTGTTTTGTAAAACATTAACTATTGCACCCTGATATGAAGTAATGAATTTATAAACATGGTTTATTAATTGATTTGAAAAATGAAATGAATTTAACTTAAGAATTTGAGAATTTAATTTTCGGTGATTCCAAACTTTGGTTTTAAAGTTTTAAAATGCATATTATTTAAAGGTATTTTTGAATATAAATCGTTTCCGAAGAATTTTTAAAGTTTTAAATCATAACCCTTCTCTTTTGTCACTGGAAAATAATTTCAGTGATGACGACCGCATCATCGACATTCATTTTCGAGTTTCAAAGTGGAGAAATTAGTTAGTAGCTTTGCTACACTTTTGTTTTGGAAAATGGATTTGATTTGAAATTCTTGAACATGATTTGATTTATATATATATATATATATGTATATATGTAAATAATTATTTCAAAATAGTTTGAAGTGAAACCGGAAATTTGAATCTTAAGTTTTATATTAAGAAATGGTTTCAGTTATTGAAATAAAGTGAAAATTTTGAATAAGTGAAATATCTAAAATGATAAATGAAATTAGACGAACTTGAAATAGTTGAATTTGAATAAAACTTATTTGTATAATACTAAATTGCATTCTAATATATAACTTACCTAAATTATTCAAAAAGTTAAAATGTTAGGGTGAATATATAATTAAAGGTTATACAAGAGAAAATTTAAGTAATAAATTGTTCAAACTAAAATCTGGCTTAATATAAATGTTATAAATAAAAGAAAATTTGTATAGTGTTTAATTACATTCAAGAACATTAATATAACTTATCGGGAAAGTTTAAATGTAACTAGAATGTAACTGGATAATATACACTATGATATAAATAATAGGATATCAAAAATGATATTTTGTTAAGGGAAATTACTGATAATAAATTGGATAATAAATTGAATAAATAAAAGAAAGTTTATTTGTTGAATAATATATGGTTATAGAAAATGATTTAAAACCTAATATATGTTGCAAAATATGTTAAGTGAAATAAGTTAAATAAATAAAAGGGAAGACCATTTAAGCAGATAAATATGAACTTAAGACTAGTGAGCTTGAATTTTAGTGGAATCAACTTAGCTGAAGATAAATGGATAAAATAAATGAGTTGATTTAAAAATGAATTTGCTTGAAAGAAATGTTGATAAAATGAAAGAAAATCGAATTTTAAATTGAATGTCTATTTATTAGTTGAATAAAATGGATTAAACCAAATCATCGAATATTAATTTATCTAAAATTGAAATCTACATGGTTTTGAATTGTTGAAGTTGAATGTTGAGGTGGAATTAACTATGGTTGATCTAATAAATTTAATAAAAGAGTAAAATAAAAAAAAATTTGGTGTGAAAATTATGCAATACATGTTAATAAATTTGATAAAATCAATTGAATGAAAATATATGAAAATGAAATCAATTAAATGTGAACACCATAAATTTGATTGATTAAATAAAATAAATTGGAATCAATTAATTGAATATAAACCAATTTTAAAATAAATGGAGTTTATATGGTTTAAATTAATTATGTATTGTTGTATTTTATTCTATTTTTCTTTATGGTTGCTTCTATTCTCCTACCTCCTTCCTTTTCGGGGACGAAAAGTTTTGAGTGGGGGAGAGTGTAACGACCTGTAAATTATAATGGTTTTAATAACGTAATTTAAACTAAATTTTTGTGAAACCTTGAATAATTAAATTTTGAAATGAAAATTTGATATTGGAAATACGTCTATTTAAACATAGCAAATGGAAAATTTTCATCAGATAATATGGGAGTTTATTTTCTTGTGTAATTTTATTTAAAATTTAAATCAGTTAATATTTGATGATAATAAAATGTTTTCCAAACCTGAATCTTTTTATATAGTAAATTTGTAAATCATCTTCTGAGTGAGGCATCATATTTCGTTTCGCCAAATTTGAATTACTATTGCTCCGTTTATCTTATTTTCGGCGTATTAGTAGCATTTTCGGTACCGATTATCGACTTTTGATAGGATGGTCATACCCCTGATATTTGTATTCGGTTTTGATCGTCTGGTCGTGCCGATCCTCGTAGTATATTCATTTGTATATTTTGGAGTCTGGTACGCCGCGAAATTAGTAAAACGATTTCCGTATCGGTTCCGCATTTTGACCTTTTAGCTTCCCATACCTTTCATATTCCACCGTCTATAAACCAATAGCCTATGCAATCAATAGTCACCATCCTGTACTATTTTCTGAAGATAAATTTTCATTTGGCTTTCTGATTCCCCAACGTTAAATTATATTTGCTTTGGCCTCGGTTTCATTTTTGAGATATATATTGTAACATTATAATACAATAACTTGTATTTAATTCTTGGAAACTGGTACGTTTTTTTTCTCTGGATACAACATATTATACTAAGGTTTACAAGATTATATAAAATTAAAATTTTGATGATAACCTTCTTTCCTCTGTTTGCTTTTTTCCCTTCACCATCAGTTTTCCCCACCTCCCTCTGCACTATTTTATCGGCCTTGCAAGAGCAACCCATCACCCAACTTCCGTTCGAAGCCACCTCACCCATGCACCACCATCTCCTTCCCCTCCCATCGGCATAGCCCGCCACAACCAATAGCCCAACCGCTAGTCTAGGCCGAGCAACCCGAAACTACAGCCTCAACCAACCTTGCCTCCTCAACCCGAGCCCAGACAACCACCGGCCGAGCCTCCTCTTGCTCCTCTTGCCGACCTCCACTTGAACCTCAACCCTCTGCTCTCGACCTTCCTTCTCATATATATATATATTTATGTAAGTTTTTCATACATGTTATATATTTGTTTATATCTACAAGTATATATTACTATTATATATATATATATTTTGAATATATAGTAGTATGCATAAATATAACAGTTGAGTGTTGATTTCTTGTAGCATGAGTATATATATATATCGTGTAGTATATATATACTGATTTTTGTTTAAATATGATATATACAGTGATGATTTGGCTTTAAAGTGTACGTATATAGGTGTATACAGTTGTCTATTATGTATAGGTTTATGTTGATTGTATATATATATATAGTTACATCAGTTTCTACATGAGCTTTGAGTTTTCAGTTTATATGTATATGATTCATTGAATATTATATATATATATGATTTGGGTAACTGCTTTGTATAAGAAGGTGGAATGCATATATACAGTTTATATATGACCTAGGTAACTAATATATATTTATATAAATAGGTTATATATTTTTAGTATTTTATGTTTGCAACTTTTATATGTATATGCTTTGATAGTTATATATGTTAGAATATATAGATTTTATATATATTAGCTTACTCTAGTTTATCATCCATCAGTTATAAGATTTATATATATATATATATTAATCTGCTGTTATATGTAGTGTTTACATTATGTGTTTAAAGTAATTTCATATGTTTTATGATTATATATGTTAGTTTATATAAATTTATTCAGCTTGTAGGTTCTAAATGCTTATATTATATGTTATGACTTATCAGTAATGATATATTTGAACGGTTGTATATATATATATATTGTAGTTATATGAGTCTATATATTATATGTTTTAAATCTATGTGCATAGCTGCAAGATTATCATGTTGTTCTATGTTAAAAATAATAATATAATAAGTAAATAATATAACTATTATATATATAATTATATAGTAGCTGTACTACTATTGTTTAAAGTACATGCATAAAGAGGATGTTGGTTTATTATATATATATATAATATAGAGATTTTGGGTATATGTTTTCTTCATTTTTAAATTTTTGGTTTGAGAAAATATATGCTTTGACTTAAATTTTAAATGTAATATGTAAATATGTCATTTTAAATATGTATTTAAAATTTAATATTCGTTTTAAGGAAATTTATAATAATAATAGTATATATTTTGTTCAGTTTGTATCAAGCTAATTTGATCTATTCTCATCGATTCTATTTATCAGCTTTGATCGTCAAATTCGTGCCAATCTTGCTTTGCTTTGGATTTCGTGCTTGGATTCGTAACTCATCTCATTCTCGTTTATCTCTAGCCTCGAAAGATGAGCAATCACTCACGATTAACGTTCTTATATTTGTTAAGTTTGATTTCACTTGAAACGACAATTGAAATATGCTGCTAATTTGAACTGTTAATTATTTAATTGTTATATATGATATGCTATTATCTGTAATTGTTCACCTGTGGGATATGACACCATATCCTGTTGTTTATATTATATCTGATTATTATTGATATTATATGCCTGTTGTTGATATATTAAATTATTATCAAATCTGTTCTCACTCTACAAGTTCCCTGTTAGTTTAGAATTCCATATGGGTTGAATTGATATATACCCGAACGATCTTGTAGAATAGAAGAAAATCGTTATGGGTTGAAATGATAAACCCAAGCGATTTTCATTTAATTTAATTTGGGATTGCGGGTTGAAATGATATATACCCGTAGATATTTAAATTGCGGATTGAAATGATAAATATCCGTATCACTTGACCATAGGATAAAAAATTATATACATACACCGTTGGTCTATATATGTTTCGAAAATGATTTCCAAGGTTTTTAAAGGAAGTATATGGTTATAAATAAATATTGATTTTAAGATATTATATATATAAATGTTATTTTATAAAGGTTTTAAATTTTTGATATTAAAATTTTATGTTTGGAAATTTAAAATTTATGAGTTAGTTTTGAAACTAAAATTTTAAGATTTTACTTATAAAATTTAATATTTTAAAATATATAAAATTAGTTTTAATATAAAATAAATTTAATAATAAGTTTTAATTTAATGAAATTAAATTTAGTTAGTATATAATATGTTTTAAAAATATTTATTTAAAATTTATATTAATATTTTAAAATAGATTTATAACTTTAATAATAAAGGTTGGAAAAATAAAGTAAAAATTGACTTGAAATTTAATTTGTCAAAAATCGAATTTAAATAGGAATTTATTTGAACTTATTGATTTTTTTGAGATTTTGAAAGATACGGTTTATAACTTGATTTGAGAAAGATGATTAAATGAATATTCTCAACTTTAAATAAAAATTGAGATTGAATGTTGAATATTGATTTAAATGTATAAATTTGCATTTCAACAAATTTTTAGTAAAATGGTTAAGTGAGTATTTTCCAATTTTGAAATAAATTTAAAGTTAAATGTTGAAATATAAAGGAAATTTATATTGTAAATGTTTGAGTATATAAACTTGAATCTTTGAACTTTAAAATTTGAAATGTTTAAACTGGATTGAATTAAATTGAATTTTGGAATTTGAGTTGATTTGAATCGATTTGTGAAATTTGAGGAAACTATTTTATTATATAAAACTATTTTTAATATATTAATTACTTTAATATAAACTATTTTAATTTATAACTATTTATATAATATATACTATTTTCAATATCTAAACTATTATGATTTCAAAAGTGTTATGATTTCAAAGTGTTATGATTTTGAAAGTGTTGCAAATTTTGGAAGTGTTATATTCTGAAACCAAATATTATTTCAGTAAATAATGATATCGAATTTGATATGGTTATGAAATGAATATGATATTTGATTTGAAGTATGAACTATTTGAAATGAAATGACCACAGTGTTATAATAACATTTGGTTGTTAAAGAGATCGGGATCGGATATTGTCATACTCTCCACCAATACCGAAAACCACTTTAACAACTGTGTACGTGGTGGAGATTCCAGAATGAAGTAGGATGGTTTGGTGACGATTATATATGGTATTTACGTAGCCCTGACTCCCGTTAGTCAGCTTGAAGTGGCTAAAACAGGAGCCATGCCGGGCCAAGTAAGGTCATTCCTCCGATCGGACACATTTCTTCGATACCATTATATTGCTTTTGTGATTGATTGGGTGCACCCTTTGATTTGGGAGTGTGTCAGGAGGTTGGCGGTAGTAGCTGCTATGCGTTACCACCAGTCCGGATCCGCAAACGGTATATCTACCTTGGCATTGCCTCGCATGCCGTGTCGCATGCCCTATCACGACTTCTACGAGTTTGTTTTGTGTCGTACCTTTGGAGTGCTCCCTGATAGCCCACTTGTGAGTGGAATTTACAGTATCTGTATAGACTACGACATTATATAAAATGTGTTAAGGGGGATATAGGTAACCCTTTAACATTATTTTAATACTTTACTTTACTATAGACATATTATAATAGCGTATATTACTACATAGTAGATAGTTCCACGTGTCCTTAGTGGATGGAAATCCCAAACATCCTTTAAGTTACTTGTATTTCAGTTGACATTTCACTTGAGTTGAATTTATTAATATAAGAATGCTAATCCTGACTCGAGTGTTTTGTGTTTTGCTTTATGCTCGGGTCAGACTGAGTGTCACAGCATTTGAGACTCACCTCTAGAGATTGGGTTTCCAATAATGACCAGGCAAAGGAACTTCCTCATCCACGATTGGGTATGCCTCTAGAGGGACGTCCCGAGAAACTACTGTTTCTCTGCCAACACAAGGCCGAGTTACCACTCAATGGTAACTACTTACTCAAGTCTATCCATCCCCCGGTTGTTACCAACCTTTAAAACGGGGCCCCGATCTTTTCCAACATCCACATCAAGCAAATACTGGGCGTGTTAGACCACAGTACAACTATATAAATATATAATCCACAAAGTGAATACCTGGGATCCATACCATGGTATCACTATAAATATCTAGAAGAGGATAGACATCCTACACCTTGCCGCATCAATTCCTGTTTCGGCCATTCCCGGGGTGTGAGGTTCGTGAAGTCTCGTACCCACAAGGCTCTGCTTTTCAACAAAAGCCTTGATCCTATCCATAGCATTCTTTGGAATGTCACATTACCAATCCAAAATTACATAACTGAGTTCTACCAACGCATAACCCTTGAGTTCATACGTCTCAAGGAAGGGTGTTAAGCTAAGAGAATAAATTCTCCGCCACCAAGCAGATATACGTTAATAAAGATCAATCATATAAAGTCAGAATGTAATGTCAGACAATCCATCCATCCACAAGTTCGTTCTGGGACTGAACGAAACCGAAGTCACCTTATTCCTAAACCTTTGCCCAAAAGTTGAAAGGCCCTTGCGTATCCGAAGATTCTCCAAACATCATCTGGACCACTGCTTTAAAAGTATAGGGGCCTCGTTTCTATATCGGCCGCTAAACTGATGAAGAGAAATCAACAAGCAGTCTATTAGATGTGAAGATCGCCGGTCTTCAACATCGTTTTCAATATGACTCATCATAATCATAGCGTCGTATTATTATTCGGAATGGGAAATTCCTGTTCCCGGTCTTTCCGAATAATAAGCGTCCTTTAAAAGCCATTCGGAACCAAATGGATTTTTAATTTAAGTCTCAACAAATCAAATTCATATTTGATTTAAGTGATTTAAACCTCCATTTAAATTACTTTATTCATACCATTTCAAATTGGGAAAATATTGATCACTTATAGCTTAAAAATAAAAATGTTGATTTAAGCGTTACAAAAAGTGTCGCAAATATAGTGTATTTGTACAAATGCCATTTATATTTTCCAAAACATTCCATTTCCACTTTAAATCACTTTTAAATAATTAATTATGATTTATCATAATTTTTCCCTATTTTTAATAAATTAAAAACAACTTGTTTCAATGAAAATCCGTTATGGTCACCGAACTGCAATACCGCGATTTTAATTCCAAATTGATTTGGATATAATTTAAAATCTATAATCCCAATTTTATATTTTTCTTCTTTATTTGAAAACCAATTCCATTTGGAACCAAACGTTTTTAGTTTCGTCCAAATCCGATTTAAATCCAAATGGGTGTATATAATAAGTGTAACGTGCAGTGTTATCACTATTAACATCCATATATACATTCATATAATCCAAACAAGCAATATATGGTATAAATGAATATTTTAACAGTTAAATACTGATATAACTATCACATAGTTAAAACATCCATAACTATCAATCCATTCATCCAATCACAACCAATATAAACACTATATTAAGTGATATAGTTTCTCACCGTGGGATCCACTCCTCCTTTCTTTAGTTTGTGAATGAAATAAAATGAGATATGGACTTGGCTATTTATAGGTGAAGAGAAGGGTACTTTAGTCATTTCCTATAGCCTAACCAGATTCGACCATATTTTGGTCCAATAGAAACCAGCCTTATGGCCTAATTTGATTCGACCACATTTTGGTCCAATAGAAAACATCTTGATGGCTTAATTTGATTTGACCACATTTTGGTCCAATAGAAATCCTCATTATCAACTATGGCATAACATGATTTGACCAGATTTTGGTCCAATTGCAACCATCCGCATGGCAGAACCTGATTCAACCAGATTTTGGTCCAATGGCAACCATCCGCATGGCAAAACCTGATTCAACCAAATTTTGGTCCAATAACAACCATTAACATGGCAGAACCTGATTCGACCAGATTTTGGTCCAATGGCAACCATCCGCATGGAATATAATTATTATTATGCTATTTTGTTTCATTAAGCAAGTAATTATACTGTTCTGTTTTTATTAGGCAAGTAATTATACTATTCTGTTTTATTAGGCAAGGTTAATAATTCTCTCTTGTTTTATTAGGCAAGTAATTATACTATTCTGTTTTATTAGGCAGGGTTACTAATTCTAAATATAAAATCCATTATTTAATCATTTAAAAACATATTAACTATTCATGTTCAAAGTGATTAAATTATGGATCGTTACATTTTAAATATTCGAATTTGATGACCCAAAAATACGGGTCGTTACATGCTGAGTTTTGCCAAATATAAATTAACAATCTGACAATTTGAGCAATTCAAGTCCGACATTTGCGGATGCGAATGGTTCGAAATAGCGGGTCGTTACAAGTGGTATCAGAGCTTTGGATTTTGGCAAAACTTAGCATATATAGTAAATTTAATTATAGAATCACCTTCGTTCGAGCTTGAGTTCCTTTCTCTTGACTCAATTTCCTTTGAATTTTGGAATTTTCCCTTTTGTTATGGACTCCATCCTTGTCTTCCTGTTCGTGTTCTTCTTGATTTTGGAGTATCCCATAACTCCACTTCGGTTGATCTCTATAATGGATCGACTGTCCCGCCAATCTTGGAATGATTTGTAAAGGGGTGAACTCTTTTACAACAAGCATCGATTCACCGGAGATTTCTACGTCCTCGATTTAGATGCTATTATTTCTTGCGAAGCCCAAACCGTCTCTAGTAGACGATCAGGGTAATTCCCTTGAAATCTTGACTCCACTCCGATAATCAGAGATTATCCTGATATTTGGTGAAGTCGCTGCTTTCCCTCTCAAGCGGGAAATAGAATTTCCGCATCGATCTTACTCTTGGAATCTCGGTTGACCCTATTAAGGTCACCCGCGATTAATATTAGTCTATCCATCTTTCTATTTTGTAATTTAATTATCTTATTTTCGTTTCGAGCCTATCTTCGAATTAGAATTCTCGGTTCATCTAAATGTGGATCTCTATCCTTGTTCTAGAATTTATTCAGGAATCATCGAGTGAGGGAGTGTATTTGTAATTAATATTAAAATGATTTATAATGTGTTGTTTGAGTTGTTAATGTTGATTTGGGTTTCGATCGATTCGTCTGATCAACGTTATCGATAAGAATTTCAAAACACTTGAACAGAGCAAACTGACACAATAAATTTTGTATGATTATATTATATATATAAGAAAAGAAAAAATTTCTGAAATTAAATAGTTAACTGAATTGGTTGTTGGAAATGATAATATTTGATTTTGATTTATTGTTTTGTAAAACATTAACTATTGCACCCTGATATGAAGTAATGAATTTATAAACATGGTTTATTAATTGATTTGAAAAATGAAATGAATTTAACTAAAGAATTTGAGAATTTAATTTTTGGTGATTCCAAACTTTGGTTTTAAAGTTTTAAAATGCATATTATTTAAAGGTATTTTTGAATATAAATCGTTTCCAAAGAATTTTTAAAGTTTTAAATCAGAACTCTTCTCTTTTGTCACTGGAAAATAATTTCAGTGATGATGGCCGCATCATCGACATTCATTTTCGAGTTTCAAAGTGGAGAAATTAGTTAGTAGCTTTACTACACTTTTGTTTTGGAAAATGGATTTGATTTGAAATTCTTAAACATGATTTGATTTATATATATATATATATATATGTATATATGTAAATAATTATTTCAAAATAGTTTGAAGTGAAACTGGAAATTTGAATCTTAAGTTTTATATTAAGAAATGGTTTCAGTTATTGAAATAAAGTGAAAATTTTGAATAAGTGGAATATCTAAAATGATAAATGAAATTAGACGAACTTGAAATAGTTGAATTTGAATAAAACTTATTTGTATAATACTAAATTGCATTCTAATATATAACTTACCTAAATTATTCAAAAAGTTAAAATGTTAGGGTGAATATATAATTAAAGGTTATACAAGAGAAAACTTAAGTAATAAATTGTTCAAACTAAAATCTGGCTTAATATAAATGTTATAAATAAAAGAAAATTTGTATAGTGTTTAATTACATTCAAGAACATTAATATAACTTACCGGGAAAGTTTAAATGTAACTAGAATGTAACTGGATAATATACACTATGATATAAATAATAGGATATCAAAAATGATATTTTGTTAAGGGAAATTACTGATAATAAATTGAATAAATAAAAGAATGTTTATTTGTTGAATAATATATGGTTATAGGAAATGATTAAAAACCTAATATATGTTGCAAAATATGTTAAGTGAAATAAGTTAAATAAATAAAAGGGAAGACCATTTAAGCAGATAAATATGAACTTAAGACTAGTGAGCTTGAATTTTAGTGGAATCAACTTAGCTGAAGATAAATGGATAAAATAAATAAGTTGATTTAAAAATTAATTTGCTTGAAAGAAATGTTGATAAAATGAAAGAAAATCAAATTTTAAATTGAATGACTATTTATTAGTTGAATAAAATGGATTAAACCAAATCATCGAATATTAATTTATCTAAAATTGAAATCTATATGGTTTTGAATTGTTGAAGTTGAATGTTGAGGTGGAATTAACTATGGTTGATCTAATAAATTTAATAAAAGAGTAAAATAAAAAAAAAATTGGTGTGAAAATTATGCAATACATGTTAATAAATTTGAAACAAATCAATTGAATGAAAATATATGAGAATGAAATCAATCAAATGTGAACACCATAAATTTAATTGATTAAATAAAATAAATTGGAATCAATTAATTGAATATAAACCAATTTTAAAATAAATAGAGTTTATATGGTTTAAATTAATTGTGTATTGTTGTATTTTATTCTATTTTTCTTTATGGTTGCTTCTATTCTCCTACCTCCTTCCTTTTGGGGACGAAAAGTTTTGAGTGGGGGAGAGTGTAACGACCTGTAAATTATAATGGTTTTATAACGTAATTTAAACTAATTTTTTGCAAAACTTTGAATAATTAAATTTTGAAATGAAAATTTGATATTGGAAATACGTCTATTTAAACATAGCAAATGGAAAATTTTCATTAGATAATATGGGAGTTTATTTTCTTGTGTAATTTTATTTAAAATTTAAATCAGTTAATATTTGATGATAATAAAATGTTTTCCGAACCTGAATATTTTTATATAGTAAATTTGTAAATCATCTTCTGAGTGAGGCGTCATATTTCATTTCGCCAAATTTGAATTACTATTGCTCCGTTTATCTTATTTTCGGCATATTAGCAGCATTTTCGGTACCGATTACCGACTTTTGATAGGATGGTCATACCCCTGATATCTGTATACCGTTTTGATCGTCTGGTCGTGCCGATCCTCGCAGTATATTCATTTGTATATTTTGGAGTCTGGTATGCCGCGAAATCAGTAAAACAATTTCCGTATCGGTTCCGCATTTTGACCTTTTAGCTTCCCATACCTTTCATATTCCACCATCTATAAACCAATAGCCTCTGCAATCAATAGTCACCATCCTGTACTATTTTATGAAGATAAATTTTCATTTGTCTTTCTGATTCCCCAACGTTAAATTATATTTGCTTTGGCCTCGGTTTCATTTTTGAGATATATATTGTAACGTTATAATACAATAACTTGTATTTAATTCTTGGAAACTGGTACGTTTTTTTTTCTCTGGATACAGCATATTATACTAAGGTTTACAAGATCATATAAAATTAAAATTTTGATGATAACCTTCTTTCTTCTGTTTGCTTTTTTCCCTTCACCATCAGTTTTCCCCACCTCCCTCTGCACTATTTTATCGGCCTTGCAAGAGCAACCCATCACCCAACTTCCGTTCGAAGCCACCTCACCCGTGCACCACCATCTCCTTCCCCTCCCATCGGCATAGCCCGCCACAACCAATAGCCCAACCGCTAGTCTAGGCCGAGCAACCCGAAACTGCAGCCTCAACCAACCTTGCCTCCTCAACCCAAGCCCAGACAACCACCGGCCGAGCCTCCTCTTGCTCCTCTTGCCGACCTCCACTTGAATCTCAACCCTCTGCTCTCAACCTTCCTTCTCATATATATATATATATATATTTATGTAAGTTTTTCATACATGTTATATATTTGTTTATATCTACAAGTATATATTACTATTATATATATATATTTCGAATATATAGTAGTATGCATAAATATAACAGTTGAGTGTTGATTTCTTGTAGCATGAGTGTATATATATATATCGTGTAGTATATATATACTGATTTTTGTTTAAATATGATATATACAGTGATGATTTGGCTTTAAAGTGTACGTATATAGGTGTATACAGTTGTCTATTATGTATAGGTTTATGTTGATTGTATATATATATATATAGTTACATCAGTTTCTACATGAGCTTTGAGTTTTCAGTTTATATGTATATGATTCATTGAATATTATATATATATGATTTGGGTAACTGCTTTGTATAAGAAGGTGGAATGCATATATACAGTTTATATATGACCTAGGTAACTGATATATATATATATATATATTTATATAAATAGGTTATATATTTTCAGTATTTTATGTTTGCAACTTTTATATGTATATGCTTTGATAGTTATATATGTTAGAATATATAGATTTTATATATATTAGCTTACTCTAGTTTATCATCCATCAGTTATAAGATTTATATATATATATATTAATCTGCTGTTATATGTAGTGTTTACATTATGTGTTTAAAGTAATTTCATATGTTTTATGATTATATATGTTAGTTTATATAAATTTATTCAGCTTGTAGGTTCTAAATGCTTATATTATATGTTATGACTTATCAGTAATGATATATTTGAACGGTTGTATATATATATATTGTAGTTATATGAGTCTATATATTATATGTTTTAAATCTATGTGCATAGCTGCAAGATTATCATGTTGTTCTATGTTAAAAATAATAATATAATAAGTAAATAATATAACTATTATATATATAATTATATAGTAGCTGTACTACTATTGTTTAAAGTACATGCATAAAGAGGATGTTGGTTTATTATATATATATAATATAGAGATTTTGGGTATATGTTTTCTTCATTTTTAAATTTTTGGTTTGAGAAAAATATATGCTTTGACTTAAATTTTAAATGTAATATGTAAATATGTCATTTTAAATATGTATTTAAAATTTAATATTCGTTTTAAGGAAATTTATAATAATAATAGTATATATTTTGTTCAGTTTGTATCAAGCTAATTTGATCTATTCTCATCGATTCTATTTATCAGCTTTGATCATCAAATTCGTGCCAATCTTGCTTTGCTTTGGATTTCGTGCTTGGATTCGTAACTCATCTCATTCTCGTTTATCTCTAGCCTCGAAAGGTGAGCAATCACTCACGATTAACGTTCTTATATTTGTTAAGTTTGATTTCACTTGAAAAGACAATTGAAATATGCTGCTAATTTGAACTGTTAATTATTTAATTATTATATATGATATGCTATTATCTGTAATTGTTCACCTGTGGGATATGACACCATATCCTGTTGTTTATATTATATCTGATTGTTATTGATATTATATGCCTGTTGTTGATATATTAAATTATTATCAAATCTGTTCTCACTCTACAAGTTCCCTGTTAGTTTAGAATTCCCTATGGGTTGAATTGATATATACCCGAACGATCTTGTAGAATAGAAGAAAATCGTTATGGGTTGAAATGATAAACCCAAGCGATTTTCATTTAATTTAATTTGGGATTGCAGGTTGAAATGATATATACCCGTAGATATTTAAATTGCGGATTGAAATGATAAATATCCGTATCAGTTGACCATAGGATATAAAATTATATACAGACACCGTTGGTCTATATATGTTTCGAAAATGATTTCCAAGGTTTTGAAAGGAAGTATATGGTTTTAAATAAATATTGATTTTAAGATATTATATATATAAATGTTATTTTATAAAGGTTTTAAATTTTTGATATTAAAATTTTATGTTTGGAAATTTAAAATTTATGAGTTAGTTTTGAAACTAAAATTTTAAGATTTTACTTATAAAATTTACTATTTTAAAATATATAAAATAAGTTATAATATAAAATAAATTTAATAATAAGTTTTAATTTAATAAAATTTAATTTAATTAGTATAGAATATGTTTTAAAAATATTTATTTAAAATTTATATTAATATTTTAAAATAGATTTATAACTTTAATAATAAAGGTTGGAAAAATAAAGTAAAAATTGACTTGAAATTTAATTGGTCAAAAATCGAATTTAAATAGGAATTTATTTGAACTTATTGATTTTTGAGATTTTGAGATACGATTTATAACTTGATTTTAGAAAAGATGATTAAATGAATATTCTCAACTTTAAATAAAAATTGAGATTGAATGTTGAATATTGATTAAAATGTATAAATTTGGATTTCAACAAATTTTTAGTAAAATGGTTAAGTGAATATTTTCCAATTTTGAAATAAATTTAAAGTTAAATGTTGAAATATAAAGGAAATTTATATTGTAAATGTTTGAATATATAAACTTGAATCTTTGAACTTTAAAATTTGAAATGTTTAAACTGGGATTGAATTAAATTGAATTTTGGAATTTGAGTTGATTTGAATCGATTTGTGAAATTTGAGGAAACTACTTTATTATATAAAACTATTTTTAATATATTAATTACTTTAATATAAACTATTTTAATTTATAACTATTTATTTTATATACTATTTTCAATATCTAAACTGTTATGATTTCAAAAGTGTTATGTTTTCAAAGTGTTATGATTTCGAAAGTGTTGCAAATTTTGGAAGTGTTACATTCTAAAACCAAATATTATTTAAGTGAATAATGATATCGAATTTGATATGGTTTTGAATGAATATGATATTTGATTTGAAGTATGAACTATTTGAAATGAAATGACCATGGTGTTATAATAACGTTTGGTTGTTAAAGAGACCGAGATCGGATAATGTCATACTCTCTACCAATACCGAAAACCACTTTAACAACTGTGTACTTGGTGGAGATTCCAGAATGAAGTAGGATGGTTTAGTGACGATTCTATATGGTATTTACATAGCCCTAACTCTCGTGAGTCAGCTTGATGTGGCTAAAACAGGAGCCATGCCGGGCCAAGTGAGGTCATTCCTCCGATCGGACACATTTCTTCGATACCATTTTATTGCTTTTGTGATTGACTGGGTGCATCCTTTGATTTGGGTGTGTCACGAGGTGGGCGGTAGTAGCTGCTATGCGTTACCACCAGTCCGGATCCGCAAACGGTATATCTACCCTAGCATTGCCTCACGTGCCGTGTCACATGCCCTATCGCGACTTCTACGAGTTTGTTTTGGTCGTACCTATGGAATGCTCCTTGATAGCCCACTTGCGAGTGGAGTTTACAGTATCTGTATAGACTAAGACATTATATAAAATGTGTTAAGGGGGATATTGGTGACGCTTTAACGCTATTTTAATACTTTACTTTACTATAGACATATTATAATAGCGTATAATACTACATAGTAGATAGTTCCACGGATCATTAGAGGATGGAAATCCCAAACATCCTTTAAGTTACTTGTATTTCAGTTGACATTTCACTTTTGTTGAATTTATTAATATAAGAATGTTAATCTTGACTCGAGTGTTTTGTGTTTTTCTTTACGCTCGGGTCAGACTGAGTGTTATAGCATTTGAGACTCACCTCTGGAGATTAGAGTTTTGCTTGAAGATTTGTCTTATCTATTAAGCTTTTCTAGTTGATTTGTCCAGAGATGTCATCTGTTTGTATTCGAGACTTCATTGTATTTGAGATATTTTGTTGTATTTTATTTCGAACTCTGTTGTTTATATAGTAGCTTCATGAACTACTATTTATCTATTCTGCTGCTTATTGTTGTAATACTCCGTGTCTGTGATTCTGTGATTGATTTATTTACTATATATGCTGAGTTTTACCAAATATAAATTAACAATCCGACAATTTGAGCAATTCAAGTCCGACATGTGTGGATGCGAATGGTTCGAAATAGCGGGTAGTTACAGAATTTGGGGAGGGAGATGGAATGAAATCGCTCTCGGCCGACTCAGATAATTCACGACGTGCGTCGATTTTTGACGGCCACCAACGGCACCTTGTCGACGTTTTGTGATGGCAAAAGTTCGGTTATTACAGAATTGCCATGGCAAAACACGCCATCGAAAGCCTTCGGATAAAGCCGTCGGCGGCCTTCACAATCATTCGTCGCGATAAACAGTAATTCTAATAGTGAACATATGCATAATAAAATCTAATACTTAAATATAATTAGTTTCAATCTTATCAATCATTAATGACAAAATAAAATGAGATAAAAAACGTAAATAATTTGATTTCATGATTCTAGAGAATGATTACCATAACTATTTCTGTCTGACTATATCACGTTGTTTTGTTGTTTTAACATTTTTGTTCAATAAACACCAAAAAAGATAATGGTTGGATATTTTTTATCGAAATGGTAATAAATGTTCAATTATATTTTATATCATAATACCAAATTTGAACTGCAAATTATTTTGTACTATGTTAATTTTAATTAGGGTTACAAAGTTTATAAAACTGAAAATTCTACTTACAGTTAAAATCGATAACAACTTAATTGTAACAATATTAGTTGTGTGTACTGGTGAAGCATTAAATCTAAAAAAGGTCGACTGTAGAGAAATTCGATGGAAATTTTTTTATTTTATCTTTTATACAAAGACAGAGAGAAGAAATTGCGTGATGGATTTAAGAAAATAAGAAGGTTATCAAAAGGTGTGTGTGGGTGAGTAAGTGAAGTAATGAGTGGGTGAGAGGACAAAGTCGTTGAGAGAAGTGTTTAGGTGGATGTAAATAGTAACACCCTTATTAAATTAAAAATTCATGATGTCAACTTCGTTGATTTTGATCTCCAATGATATTTCTTACTCTCATGACGAGATTCAAAGTAAACCAGGTAAGAAATCTAATTTTTGAATGTCATTATGCTCCGAAGTTTTCTTTTCTCCCTATGTTTTTGTACGTACTAGGTATGTTTGCCATTGCATATGAAACTTGAGGGCTATTATGAATTATTTGACTACATTTGGTGTTGATAACCTGGTTGAACAAATTATAATGCTGGAAAGCAAATCATCCGCCGTCCATGGTATAATATTCGCATCAGACCTTTTTTTAAATCTATATTACATCCCAAAGAAAATAGGATAAAACTTTGAATTGGTTTGCTGGACTTAAATACATCATTGAAATTCATCTATTATACTAATTTTCTAACAGTTATGATTATCAAAAAAATTTAAGAGCCTTGATATCATATGAGAGGCTATCATATAAGAATGATAAAACATATTTGTATAACACTAAAATAAAACACCGAACAATCTTCTTTTGATATTTTTAGAATTTATGTAATTATGCTAAATTAATCTATCTGGTTCATTTCTATAGGCAATATTTCTAGAAAAAAATAATCATTTTGCCTAATATTTATGATAGGAAACTTACTTTTTCCTTGATTTTTTTGGTGGTATGTTTAGTTTTTCCCTTTATTTGGTCCTGAGGCTAATACTTTCTTATGATTTTTAGCAATTACTATTTAGGGGTTTAATTTTTGACATTATTAAATTGTACTTTAAGTAGTATTGGCCAATTCTATTATGAGTTATGTTGAGGCATATTAACAATTATCCACCAGTAGTAGAAATTATGATGTTCTTGTCAAATATATTTTATTCCTTTTATTTCTATTATTATTGCTATTAGTTTCTTAAGTCTTTACTTTTTGAAAATTTCAATTACATGAGTTCGTAGTAAATCATGCATCTTGATTCTAGCATGTCAGATGATGGATTTGTTGCATTATGACTATCTGTACCATTCCAGAAAAAAGAGGTGTTTTATGTTTCTAAGTTCTGACCATTTTAGAGCTACATTTCTCCAAATTTACAAGTCACAACTTAGAAATATTAAAATTGAAATGTGTTTTTTAATTGGTTGCTATAATCATTCCTTTAGGTTAGTTGATATAATTATTTCCATAGGATTAATTTTAATATAACTTGATGCAAAAATTTTAAATCATGTTGGTAAGAACATGGTTGTGCTTGGTGATGTAGTTTGAATTTTTGATTTTGATGTGAATTAGAATTTCAAACATGAATAAATAAGATATTTTCCAGAAATGTGAATTTTGGTCAATATGGTCAAACTTTGACTTTTAATTTAAAATTTTAAAATTTGAATTTTTGAAATCTATCTTTATTTTATGAAATTAAATAAAATTTTAATAATACTGCTTTTTGTTTCGTTGAAATCTGATTTATAATGTGAAAGTTATGCCCTTTTAAATATTGTGTGTAATTTGTTGTATTTAACAAAATTGTTTATTTTAAATTATATAAATAATATTTTATTTGGTCATGTAATGTTCTAATTTATGTTTATATGGGTAAAATAACATGTTATGTATATATTTTGGTTTTAAAACATTCTTCAAAGTGTAATTGACATTTTCCAATGTCAGTTGTATTCTGTTTATAATTTCTAATTTCCAATTTCATTTAGTTAAAGAAATTCTTTGTTTATTTTCTATTTTCTTAAGACTTTATTATATTTTCATTTACACTTCATTTTTTCAGCATTTATTTTATTTTACTTGACTTTTATTGGTTAGAAGTAAAGTTATAATTTTTCTAAAACTAGTGATATTCTATTTGTAATTTTTAAGTCATGTTTTGAATTTTTAAACAATTTCTTTAGTTCTTTTTATAATTTCACTAAATTTAATTATTTATTACATTTTGAAAATATAAATGAATTATTTTACTTCACATTTTTGTTTTAAAATATTTTTAAAACGAAGTAGATATTTTTCTAAAGCTTGTGATGATTTAATTGTAATTTTTGAACCATGTTTTCAATATTTAAGCAATTTCTTTAATTCTTTTTCTATTTTCTTTAAATTTATTTATTTATCTTGTTTTATTTTACTTTGTTTCAGTTTTTAAATTCATTTACTGAAATTTTATTTGTTTATTTGATTTAATAGAAAAGGAAATATGAAGAGACTAAAGCTTTATAACATGTGACTTTTCGGCTGCTAGTCTTTTCATCTTCTTTGTCTTTTCATTTACTTTGCTTGGCCATACACTACCTGATCTTTAGCCGTGAGTTTTTAATTGTAATTCACGTGAAAAACCTTCCTTCTCACTTCATTTTCACAGCCAAAAGAATGGGTAATGTCTTCTCTTCATTTTTCTACTTTTTCTCCTTCTTTTTTTCCACTTTTTCTATTTGTTTTGGCCTTGTTCTCTAGCTATCTTGCTCGGCCACCCCTAGCTAGCCATGGCCATCACCTCCACCACCTCCTCCTCTTCACCAGGAACCACCTACCCCTCTGATGTGACCAGGCCGTACCACCCCATGAGGCAAAACTCCACAAAACATGGCAACATCCCCTTGAAAACATGCATAGCCACCACTAGTTGCAACATACCTTCATCCATCACCTTGGCCACCACCTCTAGCCACCACCACCACCTTGCTACCACCACTACACATCATCTCAACCTCTGTCCAGACCTGAACATGATAGGGCCGAGCCCAAACACCCATGGCCGAACCCAAAGTATGAACCAAAACCACCATATTGCATAAGCCTCTTCATATTCATGCGTAGTAACTCCTCCACCACTTCAATGCCTTGTAGCCATGCCTTTTTAGGTCCAAATCTGAACCAAAACATGTCCAAACCTGAACCAAAACACGACCAAACCTGAGACAAACCAAACCCTAGGCCGTGCAAGCTTATGTAGAAAACAAGGCAAAAGTTTGTGTGTACAATTTGCTTTTTATTTCAAAGTTATCTCTATTCAATGTTGTATTGAATTTTAATTTTATTTGGTTTTGTTTTGGGTTGTAACACAAAATCTATAGCTTGGATCTCGCTCTCCACTTGAATTCGTAGTCTTGTCATTGTGCTTTTGATTCCGTTGTGTCAATTGTATTGCAATCTCCAGCTTATAGAGGTGAGTAATCTCACCTGACATTTATACTTATGCAAATATGAATTGACAACAATTGAATGTGTAGTACTATTATGTTATGTTATCTCTGTCTGTAATTATTAATTATATGATGCTAAATCTGTTTATTTACCGGTCATCTCATCTATTACTAATATATGTTGATAAACTGTTTATTTATATCTATTTATCACACTACAAGTTCCCTGTAAATTAGATCACTATGGGTTGAAATGATACATACCCGAACGGACTTTAGAATAGGGAAAAAATCGTTATGGGCTGAAATGATAGGCCTGGACGATTTTTATTTATTTTATTTTACTTGAGATTGCGGGTTTGAAATGATAGAACCCGGATTTTTCTTTGTAAACCGCGGATTGAAATTATATATATCCGTATCACTTGACCTAGGTTAGAAAACTATATACAGGCCCGTGATTATTTCATAAAGTATTTTGAATATTTTAAATAGGTTTAAGAGTGTAAATTTATGAAAATTTTATTTAAATCGGATTTTAATGTTTAAATAAGAAATTTTTATTCTTCTATAAGTTAAAAATGTAATTAAATGAATGGTTAAATTTTAATTATTGAAATATAACTTAAGTCTGGAAATTTGGATTTTTGGGTTTAAAAGAAAATTCGAGTTATATAAATAAAAATGAAAATTTAATTATATTGGAAAAATGGAAATAAAAATTTAAGTGTTAAGTTTAATTGTTAAAATGAAGAGAATAGAAATTTTACACTTAAAATTTATTAAGTGAATTCTTGAAAATTGGTTTTTATTTATAAGATAATTTATTATAAAAATCATAAGTTAAGAGTATTTTTAATGAACATTTTGAATGTTAAAGTATGATTTTTATAATGTTTAATGGTTTAAATTGGGATTTATTGTTTGCTGGAAATACACTAAAATCTGGAAATACTTTTAATAGCACTTCAGAAATGCTATCGGTTCTGAAATGAACTAAAACTTAAATAATAGAATCTGCAGCACTTTCTAAGTGCTGTAGTTGCAAAAGTAAACTAAAAGGCTAAACTTAATAAAGGGCTATTATAGCAGTTCTGTAAATGCTGTAGTTGCCCGATGTCTTTGCTGAATTTAATGAAAACCTTTAATATGAAAACTGAGCTATTACAGCATTTCTAGAAATGTTGTCTTTGCTGAATTGAACTAATTTTCAACTAAAATTGAGATTTTACAACAGTTTTAAATGCTGTCTTTGCTGAATAAAAATGTTTTCAAGTATAACTTATAACAGCTTTTCTAAATGTTGTGAAAGGCTGAAATTTTCAATGTTTATGGTTTTTAACTAAGTAAATGAGCTCATAATGGTCTAAAACTTTGGAAATTGAATACTTGAGTTGAACGTATAATAACTTCGCTTTTAGATGGTTTAAATGAATTAATTTGATTGGAATATAAACTATTAAAAAGGTGATTTGAATTGAGAATAAATGAATGATATCTTGGAATTTAAAAGGTATTTAAAGTTAAATATGGGCTTTGAATTCAAATGATGATTGGATAATGAAGTTTTTGGAAAATATGATATTTTGAAATATTGAAATGGTTTAGAAATGATTTAATCTTTAATTTGATAAAGATTTGAATTGAATGATATTTTGTTTTGAAGTATAAAATATTATTTTGGAATTTTATAACCATGGGTATACTTCTCTGTATGTCATTTGATTTCCTGGTGATGGTTTGATGCACATTAACACTGTTAGTGCATGGCTTACTTCGATATGGACATTTCTGTGATATTGTTATTACTGTTTAACAGATGGTTTTATGGATCCTTAAAGGTTGGGCGATCCCAAGCATCCTTTAAGTTATTTTGCATTGCTATTACAGTTCATTTGAGTTGGTTTACATTTTATAAGTATATATGTCCTGACTCGAGTGTTTTGTGTTTTACTTTACGCTTGGGTCAGCCTGAGAATCACAGCTTTGGATTCACCTTCTAGAGCTAGAGTTTTGTTGGAGCTTATCTGTCTATATATTCGTCTAGTTCTTCTAGTTAGTTCCTATTCTGTATTTGTCTCTGTATTACTGATTTATGTATCCTGACTTCTACTGTATCTATTTTACTATGAGAATTTTGTATATATTTTGAGAGTTTGTATATAGTAGCTTCATGAACTACTATGGTATTTTATTTCCTCTGCGAGTTATTCTGATATTTCTGTGTATGTGATTCTGTGAATGATTTTATTTGGTCCAAATTTTATTACAATCTGTTATTTTGAATTATTCAAGTCAGACATGTGTGGATTATTGTCGATTTGAATGGTCCAAAATAGTGGGTCGTTACAGTTGGTATCAGAGCTTTGGTTTTAGGCAAACCTTAGCCTACGGAGCAAAAACTCATTAGAGATAGGGTAGAAATACCCTAGAATGAGTGAAATCAATCTCAGAATCATTCCTTTGTGAGAGAACGTATTTTCGAAGTATAAAATGATTTTCAAAGGATTTTTAAGTATTATTTTGATATAAAATTTTCTTGTTTTGAAAGAAATTTTTTTGGACTTTATCCTTTTCGTATCCACCTTGTTTGTAATTTCTTTGATTAGGATTTCCTTAAAATTCTGGACTACTATCTTAGTTGGGATTTCTTCGATTAGGATTCCTTTGAATTTTGGAATGCTCCCACTTGTTCTGAAATCCTTTTCTGTCTTCCCTATCTGTATTCTTTTGATTTTAGAGCATTGAATAACCTCACTTTGAATGACCTCACTTCGAATGACCTCTAGAAAGATCGGCGATCCCGCAAATCTTTGAATGATTTGTAAAAGGGTGAAACTCCCTTATAATTGGCATTGATTCACCGGAGATTTCTGTATCCTCGGTTTATGATGCTATTTATCTTCTACTATATTTAATGCTATCTCGGGCGATCGAAGGTCAATTTGCCTTAGATTTTCCGCATTGATTATATTCCTGAAATCACGGTTGACCCTATTAAGGTCGCCCGCGATTTATATAGGCTATCTATTTGGTAATTTAATTGTCTCATCTTCGTTGAGCTTATCTTCGAATCAGAATTCTATTTGATTTAGAGTTCCTCTAAATTTAAATCTCTGTTTGTTTTGAAATCCATCCTTGAATCATCCATTGGAAAATTTGTGGTTGATTGTCTTTTGAAATTGTGTATTCATCAAAGTTGTTATTTTTATAAGGATGACCATATTTTATATATATATATATATGAGAAATGTTTTCGATAAGGATTATATACCCTTTTAAAATGAGAATTTGAAGTTTCGAAAGGATTTTGAATTTTGAAAATTATATAAGAAATGGTTTCATATAGAATAATTTATAACTGAAGGTTTTGAATCTGAATTTGAGGGATTGAACTCCGGCATTTTGGAACTGGTTTAAGATTTTGAAATAAAATTGTAACGACCCCGATTTTATCTAAGTTGAAATTTATAATTAAATTTATTTTTGAATAAAATTTGTAAAATAAATTGATAAAGTGATGCGAGTTTCCCCAATCTCAAATATATTCTGTATAAATCATTTAAATTAAAAATATTGTGTATATATATATATTTGGGTATAAATGAGTCAATTTCAAAATTATAAATATATGTGTATATATTTGACTTGAATTTAAATTGTAAATAAATGGTTTAAAAATAAAAATGAAATATATAAGATATAAAGTATAGAATAAATACATTCAAGTAGATTCAAGTGTGAATAAAATATACATAGCTATGTATATACACTTGCAAAGGAAAGCATATATTCAAGTGTAAGCAAATATATATATCTATCTATGTACACTTAAACAACACAATGATAACTAATGCCATATCATTATCATCTCAGCCGAGACAAGTAAATAAAAAGAAGAAACAAAACATGTACATGAGAATAGCTTATAAATAAGACAGCATAGATATGTGTATTCATGTACAAAATATAATAAGATAAGCAAAAAGACATAAGGTACATATGCATTTAATGTTTGCATCTCAAGCATAGCAAAGCAAGATTTCAGCAGGCCAAACAAAGAAAAATCTCTGCTTAATATTGTACAAATAATATTTTATCACTTGTACAAATACATAAACCTATACAAAATAATATCATGTTGTACAAAACCAGTAAACTCATCTCCCATATATTCATCATTTCCATTTCAGTTTCGTTCATTATCACTAAGTAAAACTGAAACAAATATCATGCAAACTCAAACAAAAAAAAATTCAACTTAAAACAACTTAGATCAATCAGAGAATCAAAGAAAAAGGGGTTTCAGCTGCAAATTTCTTAGCCAGTTTCAAACTTTAGCATCTCTGTTCATTTTCAAATCACTATTTGAAGCAAGGATCATCTCAAAAACAATAATCAGTTCAAAGTCAAAACAGTTTCAAAAAGACCAAATTCATAAAAAAGTTTCCAGTTTTCCAAATTCAAGCAAATCCAGGCTTCTCTGTTTCTTCATAAGCTTGTGAGTAAACTTTTTTTTAAGCCTAAACTTGTCTGATGATCTGATGCAAGTAATAATCCTTGAATTTATGATGTGATATATGTATTGCATGTCTGTTTAGATATGATTGCATGTATATATGGATGTTAATATCAGTGTGCATGTCTGTATATATATATACAGAGCTCTGTTCCAGGTTACAGGAATTCAAAATCCTGTTCAAAAAAAAATCAATTTCTCTTTCTCTGATCCATATTAGACTTTAGGATTTAAACAAAATCAGTTTGTTTTAACATGTTTCAAGTCTTAAAAATAAATGTGGGCAAAAATGAATTCAAATTCTTCTGGAAATTTGAAAATACAGGCAAAATTCAAAAATGTGTAAAAATTCAAATATCACGAATTCTAGTTTCAGGTATACTATCTGAGATGTTTATGAAAATAATGATTTTTGAAAGCAAGATCAAGATTTTTAATGAACTGTCGATCGAGAAAATCAGAGTTGAACGAAAAATGAATTCTTGGCAATTTTTGGCGATCAAGAAGGAGATGGTTGTCATGGTTGGGGCTGGAGGAGGTTTGCGAAGCGAGGATCATGGGAAAAATACTAGAAAATTTTCTCAAGGATCGTGGTGGATTGGCGCGATTGATTTAGGGTTTAGAAACTCGTTTTTGGCCAGTGATTATTTTTAGTTTGTTCGTAGCCGTGGAGAGATCGAGCGTGACCGGACCTATTGGGATCGAAGCTCGAGTGGTAGACGAAGCTCTGGTCGAAGTTTCGACAATGCTGATGACCTGAGGCGATGGGACGTGGTGGTTGTAGGTGATCGGGTCTGGGAAGCAGGTGATCGACAACTCGATTTTGATTTTTAGGAGAGTTAATCGATCTGGGTGTTCGCCTGAGGTGAGGAGGTCAGTGGCGACGTGGTGGTGTTCGTCGACTTGGTCGGAGGTGGCCAATGCGACTGTGCACATGCACGAGTGTTTTCGTGTAGTTGTGTGGTTTTGGGATCGAAGAAGAAAGAGATAGCTCGGGGTTTTGTTCGTGTAGGATCGCATTCGACTCGAAGCAAGATGGGTTGCGTGATTACTCGAGAGTGTCTCGGGATTTTTGATGGTTTTACTTGGGTCTGGAAAGTTTGTGTTGAAAACAGCTTTTAAATTTTTAAAAATTTGAACAAGTTTTCGAATTTCAGTTTTAAATCAGAATTTTCAAAGATTTGGTTTTTAAGTTAAAAATATATGTTTAAATTTATTTTGGGTTTGAATAATTGTATTGGAATGATTATTTAAAAGAAATTAAAGGGTTAAAATCATTAATGAAGAATTATTAATTAAATATTAATTAATGATAAAAAAATTGATTAATCAAGTGATTAAGCAATAATTGATTAAGGATAATTAATGGTAATTAATTGAGGGTTAATTAATGTGATTAATTAAGGAAGGTTAATTAAAGAATAATTAAATAATTAGGTATTAATTATTTAATGATTAAAGTTTAATTACTTAATAATTAAAGGTTAATTAAATAATGATTAAAGGACCTTTAATCAAATGATTTGGAATCGATTAATGTTAATTAACTATGATTGATGACCTATCTGTTTTAAATAAATCAGATAATTAATTGAGGTTATTTATGGATGACTATATTCTATTGAATGCTGTGTATTGGATTGATAACTCTGTTATGTGATTGTGATGCTTTGTAATATGAATTGCTTTGTGCTGAGCTGTTATATCTGTGATGAATATACTGTTATATGAATATGAAAACCCTTGACCCGTAAACGACATTTGAATTTCGATGCGACAGGGAGTCGGATTCCAGTTGGATATCCGAAACCCACATCGAATTGTAATAGTGAACCTTTGTGACCGATAAATTTATTTTATCTATGAATCTGCGAATGAAGATAAGCGTTATGGGTTATACCGCTTATCGATATATCTGTGATGATTGATGTTGTGCACCATTATGTGTGAAACCCCTGGACCACACTTTTACACACACAAACATGGATTTCACGTGGAAATCGGTTAAGTCACAGATGATTTAAATTTAATGTTTTTGAAATTGAAATTGAAATTTCAATTGATTTTGAAATTGGAAATTTGGGTTTAAAGCGAAAAGCTTTTGAAATGGAATTTCAAAGATAAAAGTTATTTTGAATAACTTAATCGAGTTTTGGAATTTAAATAATTTGATTTAAATTTGAATTCAAGTTTGAAATTGAATCCTATGATTTGAAGCTAGGGATTAAAGATGCTATACAAGTTATATATGGGTTAAACCATTTTAAAGGTATTGATTTGGGAATTTGAATTTAATTCAAGGGTTTTAACTCGTGTAAATATAACTGGATTTTTCCGAAAACGAAAACTGTTTGTTTTCAAATAATAATAGCTTTCATTTTAAGAAAGGATTTCTAAATTGTGTTGAATGGTTTCAAGTTTGAAATGGATTGAAATGTTTTGAAAACTATGAAATGTGTCTTTAATTCAAAGACCGGACGAGTTAATCCAACTTGAAATAGAATTGTTTTTGAAAAGCTATGAATGAATCTTTGGAAACCAGTTTTGAACGCTATAAGTTAAATCTTGATTTAAAGATTTAATGAGTAAACCTATTCAATTAAAATGGAAATTGTTTTGAAATCCATGAATGAATCTTTGTGAACGGGGCGAACTTTGTGAATTGAATCTTTTTTGTTTAAAAGATTAAAAGTGTGGAAATTGTTTAAACCATTAAAGGTTTTTGAAATGAATCTTTTTGTTTAAAGATTGGAAATGGTAATTTGTTTTAACCATTCGAATGAAAGGTTTTGGGCTTTAAGCTGTGATTTAACTGAGACCCCATTATCCATATGATTTTTTAATTGCGCTCGTTATTCGGTTTAGCCGGGGAAGGACCTTTGTGTCATATAACCCATTCCGAATAATGATATGACGTATGTGGATAGCATTTGAAGACCGGTGGTGAAGACCGGATACTTTCGAAAACGAAAGGATTACCATTGATTGTCTCTGCATCGGCTGATCCCCGGTATAGAGATTTTTATCACCTTTAGTGATGGGAAGTCCGGGTGTGATTAGAAATTATCCGAATTTGCAAGGGCTTCTTTGGAAGTGCCTTCGGTTCCGTTGGATCCCGGAACGGACTTGTATGGATGTGTGTCTGACGTTACACTTTGAGATGTAAAGCTGGTTTCTATCAAATACATTTCTGTTGGTGGCGGAGAATTTATTCTCTTAGCTTAACACCCTTCTCTGAGACGTACGAGCTCAGAGGTTTTGTAGTTGATGGTTACTAGTGATACATTCCCAATTTGGTAATGTGGCATACGAAGTGCTGTTGATCATTTGTTGATCAAAGCGTGGCTTTGTGAAAAAGCATGGCTTTGTGGAAAAGCGTGGCTTTGTGAAAAAGCGTAGCTTTGTGGACGAGACTTCGTCGAGCCTCACAACCCGGTAATGGTCGAAACAGGAATGTTGCGGCAAAGGTTTGTAGGGGTAGCGCCCCTAGGGTATGTCATTTCCTTCTGGATAAAAGGTGATATCATGGTATGGAGCCCAGATATTTTACCTATGTTGATGCTGCACAGTTATTATACTTTGTGGTTGTTGCTTTATGATCGAGACATCTCGGATAAAGGTCGGTGACGACCGGGGGATGACATGACTCGTGTGTTAGTTACCTAGTTACAGCTTGGTTAAAGCGTGAGGTAGCGTCGGCCTTGTGTTTGCAGAGATCCGGTTAGGTTCTCGGGGCGTCTTTCCAGAGGCGTTTCCATTTCGGTATAAGGAAGTTCCTTTGCCTGACCATTTGTTGGAAATCCAAAGAAACAATACGAACCCTGTACGGTTTTAGTTGTAGAACCTGCCATTTACTTATGGTGGTCACCGCTGTTTAGATGGTAGCTACAGTAGGCATACAATAATGGTTGTATGTTGGCTAAGATTAATATTATATTTTTGAAATGTTTTACACTATGCACTAGTGATAATATCAAAAGAGTTTTCCTTTGCGTAGTAAGCATGTTTGACTATCATAAGAAGAAATCTCCACCAATTTTGCGGTTGCATTGTGTGTGTAGCGGGAGGTCTTATGGTAGTTTCATTTTCGAAAAACATTGCGGGTTAAAATGTTTAAAATTCTTCTGTTTAAAGATAAACTGTTTTTGTTTGCTCATACCAGTCCCATGACTGATCCGGAGTTTATTGTTCCCTTCCTAAACTCTGGGTGCCCACCATTTTCCACACGGGCAGTCTAGAGTTGGGTTTCTCAGATATTCAGGTTGAGTAGATTATCTAGAGCTAGTCAGTCCTTGGATGATTGACCTTGCTTTCTGCTAGCTATGGATTGGAGCATTCTATTGGAGATATTCTATCCGCTGCTGGTGTTATCTGTTTTCTTTCCGCTGCTATTTCTTGTATCATATCTCTGATGTATATTGATATCTGTTGTATCATTCTGTTGCATAATATTGTATCAGATTTTGTATCTTTCATTGTATCAATGTTATATATATATTGATATCATTATTTTCTTTCTTCCGCTAAGTTGTTATACTTACTGTGTTATAAGCTTCGGTGAACCAGATTCGGCGTTTGAATCTACGGCATTTTGAGTACATGCGAAGTACGGGTGTCGATTTTCGAAGGCCGATTTCAGGGTCATCACATTTGGTATCAGAGCTGATGGTAAAACTTTAGCTCAGTAGTATAACACGTTAAGTAACTTATTAGAGATAGGGTGAAGTATCCTTAGAATGAGTACATCCCTAAGATATTCGTTCGAATGCCTCAGTAAATTCTCTTACTATCCACTGATAGTAAGTATGAGTGCAAGAAGAGGATGAGATAGGGATAGGGAAATACGACTATAAATGGTCAATACTCTGAAACAACAAGGAAACAATCTTTTCTCTTTCAATCTCTTTTGTTCGTCATCTTTTCTCAATTCTTCGATAATTTCTGGTAAATCCAAGAAGAAGATTTGATATATTAATATGGGACGTAAACTCCAGATAGGTCAGAATTGTTTGTTGGATGAATTGGTTGCTTTGGTTGCTATGGTTGATAGGTATACTTTAGTTCTAAACTAAAAGTTTTGAAATTGTATCCATATATCTATCTATTCTTTGGGTCTCGATATGTTCTACGAGTGGTTAGTTATCCCTTTGAACTAACCGATGCCATTGTATACTTCGTAGATCTGGATAACCCGAGTATTTTGTGAAGTGTTAATTAGATTCATTCTCGTATCTATTATCGATATTCTGATTTGGTAAGCCAAATGCAGAATAAATATTCAGTTTGATTCGATTAAACATTTTTCATATATCTTTGTGTCTCCCTAGCAAATTTCGAGGATGAAATTCTTTTAAGGGGGGAAGTCTGTAACAACCCCGATTTTATCTAAGTTTAAATTTATAATTAAATTTATTTTTGAATAAAATTTGTAAAATAAATTGATAAAGTGATGCGAGTTTCCCCAATCTTAAATATATTCTGTATAAATCATTTAAATTTAAAATATTGTATATATATATATATATATATATTTGGGTATATATGAGTCAATTTCGAAATTATAAATATATGTATATATATTTGACTTGAATTTAAATTGTAAATAAATGGTTTAAAAATAAAAATGAAATATATAAGATATAAAGTATAGAATAAATACATTCAAGTAGATTCAAGTGTGAATAAAATATACATAGCTATGTATATACACTTGCAAAGGAAAGCATATATTCAAGTGTAAGCAAATATATATATCAATCTATGTACACTTAAACAACACAATGATAACTAATGCCATATCATTATCATCTCAGTCGAGACAAGCAAATAAAAAGAAGAAACAAAACATGTACATGAGAATAGCTTATAAACAAGACAGCATAGATATGTGTATTCATGTACAAAATATAATAAGATAAGCAAAGAAGACATAAGGTACATATGCATTTAATGTTTGCATCTCTAGCATAGCAAAGCAAGATTTCAGCCGGCCAAACAAAGAAAAATCTCTGCTTAATATTGTACAAATAATATTTTATCACTTGTACAAATACATCAACCTGTACAAAATAATATCATGTTGTACAAAACCAGTAAACTCATCTCCCATATATTCATCATTTCCATTTCAGTTTCGTTCATTATCACTAAGTAAAACTGAAACAAATATCATGCAAACTCAAACAAAAAAAAATTCAACTTAAAACAACTTAGATCAATCAGAGAATCAAAGAAAAAGGGGTTTCAGCTGCAAATTTCTCAGCCAGTTTCAAACTTTAGCATCTCTGTTCATTTTCAAATCACTATTTGAAGCAAGGATCATCTCAAAAACAATAATCAGTTCAAAGTCAAAACAGTTTCAAAAAGACCAAATTCATAAACAAGTTTCCAGTTTTCCAAATTCAAGAAAATCCAGGCTTCTCTGTTTCTTCATAAGCTTGTGAGTAAAATTTTTTTTAAGCCTAAACTTGTCTGATGATCTGATGCAAGTAATAATCCTTGAATTTATGATGTGATATATGTATTGCATGTCTGTTTAGATATGATTGCATGTATATATGGATGTTAATATCAGTGTGCATGTCTGTATATATATATACAGAGCTCAGTTCCAGGTTATAGGAATTCAAAATCCTGTTCAAAAAAAAATCAATTGCTCTTTCTCTGATCCATATTAGACTTTAGGATTTAAACAAAATCAGTTTTTTTAACATGTTTCAAGTCTTAAAAATAAATGTGGGCAAAAATGAATTCAAATTCTTCTGGAAATTTGAAAATACAGGCAAAATTCAAAAATGTGTAAAAAATTCAAATATCATGAATTCTAGTTTCAGGTATACTATCTGAGATGTTTATGAAAATAATGATTTTTGAAAGAAAGATCAAGATTTTTAATGAACTGTCGATCGAGAAAATCAGAGTTGAAAGAAAAATGAATTCTTGGCAATTTCTGGCGATCAAGAAGGAGATGGTTGTCGTGGTTGGGGCTGGAGGAGGTTTGCGAAGCGAGGATCATGGGAAAAATACTAGAAAATTTTCTCAAGAATCGTGGTGGATTGGCGCGATTGATTTAGGGTTTAGAAACTCGTTTTTGGCCAATGATGATTTTTAGTTTGTTCGTTGCCGTGGAGAGATCGAGCGTGACCGGACCTATTAGGATCGAAGCTCGAGTGGTAGACGAAGCTCGTGCCGAAGTTTCGACAATGCTGATGGCCTGAGGCGATGGGACGTGGTGGTTGTAGGTGATCGGGTCTGGGAAGCAAGTGATCGACTAGCTCGATTTTGATTTTTAGGGGAGTTCATCGATCTGGGTGTTCGCCTGAGGTGAGGAGGTCAGTGGCGACGTGGTGGTGTTCGGCGACTTGGTCGGAGGTGGCCAGTGTGACTGTGCACGTGCACGAGTGTTTTCGTGTAGTTGTTTGGTTTTGGGATCGGAGAAGAAAGAGATGGCTCGGGGTTTTGTTCGTGTAGGATCGCGTTCGACTCGAAGCAAGATGGGTTGCGTGATTACTCGAGAGTGTCTCGGGATTTTTGATAGTTTTACTCGGGTCTGGAAAGTTTGTGTTGAAAACAGCTTTTAAAATTTTAAAAATTTGAACAAGTTTTCGAATTTCAGTTTTAAATCAAAATTTTCAAAGATTTGGTTTTTAAGTTAAAAATATATGTTTAAATTTATTTTGGGTTTGAATAATTGTATTGGAATGATTATTTAAAAGAAATTAAAGGGTTAAAATCATTAATGAAGAATTATTAATTAAATATAAATTAATGATAAAAAAATTGATTAATCAAGTGATTAAGCAATAATTGATTAAGGATAATTAATGGTAATTAATTGAGGGTTAATTAATGTGATTAATTAAGGAAGGCTAATTAAAGAATAATTAAATAATTAGGTATTAATTATTTAATGATTAAAGTTTAATTACTTAATAACTAAAGGTTAATTAAATAATGATTAAAGGACCTTTAATCAAATGATTTGGAATCGATTAATGTTAATTAACTATGATTGATGACCCATATGTTTTAAATAAATCAGATAATTAATTGAGGTTATTTATGGATGACTATATTCTATTGAATGCTGTGTATTGGATTGATAACTCTGTTATGTGATTGTGATGCTTTGTAATATGAATTGCTTTGTGCTGAGCTGTTATATCTGTGATGAATATACTGTTATATGAATATGAAAACCCTTGACCCGTAAACGACATTTGAATTTCGATGCGACAGGGAGTCGGATTCCAGTTGGATATCCGAAACCCACATCGAATTGTAATAGTGAACCTTTGTGACTGATAAATTTATTTTATCTATGAATCTGCGAATGAAGATAAGCGTTATGGGTTATACCGCTTATCGATATATCTGTGATGATTGATGTTGTGCACCATTGTGTGTGAAACCCCTGGACCACACTTTTACACACACAAACATGGATTTCACGTGGAAATCGGTTAAGTCACAGATGATTTAAATTTAATGTTTTTGAAATTGAAATTTAAATTTCAATTGATTTTGAAATTGGAAATTTGGGTTTAAAGTGAAAAGCTTTTGAAATGGAATTTCAAAGATAAAAGTTATTTTGAATAACTTAATCGAGTTTTGGAATTTAAATAATTTGATTTAAATTTGAATTCAAGTTTGAAATTGAATCCTATGATTTGAAGCTAGGGATTAAAGATGCTGTACAAGTTATATATGGGTTAAACCATTTTAAAGGTATTGATTTAGGAATTTGAATTTAATTCAAGGGTTTTAACTCGTGTAAATATAACTGGATTTTTTCGAAAACGAAAACTATTTGTTTTCAAATAATAATAGCTTTCATTTTAAGAAAGGATTTCTAAATTGTGTTGAATGGTTTCAAGTTTGAAATGGAATTGAAATGTTTTGAAAACTATAAAATGGGTCTTTAATTCAAAGACCGGACGAGTTAATCCAACTTGAAATAGAATTGTTTTTGAAAAGCTATGAATGAATCTTTGGAAACCAGTTTTGAAAGCTATAAGTTAAATCTTGATTTAAAGATTTAACGAGTAAACCTATTCAATTAAAATGGAAATTATTTTGAAATCCATGAATGAATCTTTGTGAACGGGGCGAACTTTGTGAATTGAATCTTTTTTGTTTAAAAGATTAAAAGTGTGGAAATTGTTTAAACCATTAAAGGTTTTTGAAATGAATCTTTTTGTTTAAAGATTGGAAATGGTAATTTGTTTTAACCATTCGAATGAAAGGTTTTGGGCTTTAAGCTATGATTTAACTGAGACTCCATTATCCATATGATTTTTTAATTGCGCTCATTATTCGGTTTAGCCGGGGAAGGACCTTTGTGTCATATAACCCATTCCGAATAATGATACGACGTGTATGGATAGCATTTGAAGATCGGTGGTGAAGACCGGATACTTTCAAAAACGAAAGGATTATCATTGATTGTCTCTGCATCGGCTGATCCCCGGTATAGAGATTTTTATCACCTTTAGTGATGGGAAGTCCGGATGTGATTAGAAATTATCCGGATTTGCAAGGGCTTCTTTGGAAGTGCCTTCGGTTCCGTTGGATCCCGGAACAGACTTGTTTGGATGTGTGTCTGACGTTACACTTTGAGATGTAAAGCTGGTTTCTATCAAATACATTTCTGTTGGTGGCGGAGAATTTATTCTCTTAGCTTAACACCCTTCTCTGAGACGTACGAGCTCAGAGGTTATGTAGTTGATGGTTACTAGTGATACATTCCAAATTTGGTAATGTGGCATACGAAGTGCTGTTGATCATTTGTTGATCAAAGCATGGCTTTGTGGAAAAGCGTGGCTTTGTGAAAAAGCGTAGCTTTGTGGACGAGACTTCGTCGAGCCTCACAACCCGGTAATGGTCGAAACAGGAATGTTGCGGCAAAGGTTTGTAGGGGTAGCGCCCCTAGGGTATGTCATTTCCTTCTGGATAAAAGGTGATATCATGGTATGGAGCCCAGATATTTTACCTATGTTGATGCTGCACAGTTATTATACTTTGTGGTTGTTGCTTTGTGATCGAGACATCTCGGATAAAGGTCGGTGACGACCGGGGGATGACATGACTCGTGTGTTAGTTACCTAGTTACAGCTTGGTTAAAGCGTGAGGTAGCGTCGGCCTTGTGTTTGCAGAGATCCGGTTAGGTTCTCGGGGCGTCTTTCCAGAGGCGTTTCCATTTCGGTATAAGGAAGTTCCTTTGCCTGACCATTTGTTGGAAATCCAAAGAAACAATACGAACCCTGTACGGTTTTAGTTGTAGAACCTGCCATTTACTTATGGTGGTCACCGCTGTTTAGATGGTAGCTACAGTAGGCATACAATAATGGTTGTATGTTGGCTAAGATTAATATTATATTTTTGAAATGTTTTACACTATGCACTAGTGATAATATCAAAAGAGTTTTCCTTTGCGTAGTAAGCATGTTTGACTATCATAAGAAGAAATCTCCACCAATTTTGCGGTTGCATTGTGTGTGTAGCGGGAGGTCTTATGGTAGTTTCATTTTCGAAAAACATTGCGGGTTAAAATGTTTAAAATTCTTCTGTTTAAAGATAAACTGTTTTTGTTTGCTCATACCAGTCCCATGACTGATCCGGAGTTTATTGTTCCCTTCCTAAACTCTGGGTGCCCACCATTTTCCACACGGGCAGTCTAGAGTTGGGTTTCTCAGATATTCAGGTTGAGTAGATTATCTAGAGCTAGTCAGTCCTTGGATGATTGACCTTGCTTTCTGCTAGCTATGGATTGGAGCATTCTATTGGAGATATTCTATCCGCTGCTGGTGTTATTTGTTTTCTTTCCGCTGCTATTTCTTGTATCATATCTCTGATGTATATTGATATCTGTTGTATCATTCTGTTGTATAATATTGTATCAGATTTTGTATCTTTCATTGTATCAATGTTATATATATTGATATCATTGTTTTCATTCTTCCGCTAAGTTGTTATACTTACTGTGTTATAAGCTCCGGTGAACCAGATTCGGCGTTTGAATCTACGGCATTTTGAGTACAAGCGAAGTACGGGTGCCGATTTTCGAAGGCCGATTTCAGGGTCATCAGAAAAATAATATGATTTGAAAGTATTTTCCGAATATGAAATGTTTCAAATGACTTTAATGAGTTTCAAATGGTTTCGAAGAAATTTCAAAAGAAGTTTGAGAAAATAGAAGTCCAGAACCCACTTTTGTCGCTGGAAAATAATTTCGGTGATGAATGCATGCATCATCAACATTGATTTTTGAGTTTCTAAATGGGGGAGAGGCCACTTCGGTAGCTTTGCTATGCGATTGATTTGTGAAACCTATTTTTGATTTCAAATTCCGAAGTATGATTTGATGTCCGAAAGATATATGTATATATATTTGAAACAATTTGAAATGAGTCGGTGTTCAGTCCTTGAGTTTTGGATTTGATTTGATATAACCCTATCTTTTGGAATTGATTTACTGATTTAATTGTGATTTCCAACTCTTGGATTAAAATATGATTTCTTCGACTATTTTGAAGGTTCGAGCACTTCCAAATCAAGGTTAACTTTTCAAAGCTAAGTAATTTTGAAAAGTATAAAGTATATAAGTTTGGTATGTAGGTTTAAAGTATGTAGTAATATGATTTAAATAAGTTGAAATTGTTTTGTTAAGTAAACGAATAAGGCTATTTTGAAATTTTCTAATATGAAATTTAGATTTTGAAATGTTTTGAAAAGAATTTGGTCTTCAAAATATTTTGAATAAAATTTAGTTTAAATGTTTTAACTGGGTAACATCTTTATAAAATTATATATTGAAAAAGTTGGAATAGATACATAAGTTGTACGTATGTTGTTTTATTCGCATAATTAATTTGATTCAGGTTTGAGTACATAAGTTCGAGGTGAATTACACCATTTCATGTTAGGATTTTTCATTTGATTCTTGATGGCGAATATTTGATATGGATTTTGGGCTTGATTCTAGATTTCTCTATCATGGTATATGGCTATGCAAGGAGACTGGTGGCTTCTAGTCTAGAAACCATATCGAAGTCCGCATTAGGGAAGTCGAATGGACAATACTAGTTTGAAAGTGAACTTGTGTGATCGAGCGAGCGATCAAATTTAATGTTGCGAAATGATGACATATGTACATCTTATATTCTAATATCATTGATACACTTGACGCTGAAATTGGAAGTTGTTGGGTTGGATATCTTTGTAATTTAATTGGAATTTTTCTTTTATGAAAAACTACTATCAATTTAAAACCATTTTTCAAAACTATTTTTCTTTTGTTCTTCTTAAACAAACTATTTTATTCTATTTTACATACAAACTATTTTACAAACTATTTTATATACAAAACTATTCTAAATTAAAAATCTTTTATAAAGCAAAGATGTTCAATCCCATATGGCTCTTCATGCAGCAAAATTTATTATTTTTGAAATTTTTTGATCCTTATATAAGATGAACTTTATGTAAGTATAAGATGATTTTGAAAACCATTGATTTTGGAAAAGAATTGTTTGACTTAAATTATATTGATTTAGAAACTTGGATTATTCTCCAAACCTATTATTTTGGAAACTTTGAAATTGAAGATATTTAAATTGAGAAGAAATAATTTGGTGGAATTGTATATGATTTTGAAACTGAACTGATATTGAAACAAATTGAATTGAGAACCTTATTTTAAATACTTGATTTGGGAGTTATCGAACTTATATAAAAATTTGGTTTGTATAAGTATGCTGTTGATTCAAAAACTATGGATTTGAAAAGGTACTCAATTTGAAAAGTGAAATCTTATATAATTGAAGTCTATATAAGTGTGATTTGATATACTTTTGATTTTGGAAAGGTATTTGATTTGAAAATAAAATCTTATATATAATGGACTTTATATAAGTATGATATTTGAAAGTGATTTGAAAAGGTACTATATGATACATATTTTCGAAGTAAAGATATGGAAAGTGCCTTCTGCTTGATATCCGCTTTGTGGCCACATTGTGGATTCATTCTATCGATATTTCTCTGATTTTGGTTTTCCGGATATGATACTCGAGTGTCCATCGAATTCCATGGCATTACCCATGGTCTTACGAGCACGACTGCATAGCGTAATTCACCTGCCTAGATGGCCCAGGGGTACGGATGTTTCCTAGGGGATTCAGGCGTAACCATTGTGTATCTTGTGATCTATGTAGGTCGTATTAGTAGCGAATTCCGCAGGGTTGAGAAAGCTTACGGATACGGATGTTTCCTGGGGGATCCAGGCGTAACCTTTGTGTATCTACGGTCTACTAGTCATCATGGCGTAATTCACAGGGCTGAGAAAGCTTACAGATATGGATGTTTCCTGGGGGATCCAGGCGTAACCTTTGTGTACCTACGATCCATGGTTAGACAAAGGTTTTGTTTGTGTTTTGTTTGGATTGTACTTTCCATATCTATTTTTAAAAGTTTTTCCAGTATTTTAACTGGGTGTTGAAACAAGTTTACTAAGTACCTGGAGAATTCTAGCTTTGCGCCTGATCAACGCACTGCCAGAGTCTACAGGAATGAGGATAAACTTGTTAAGACATCGAGTTATAAAAGTATTTTGATAAAAGTATTATATAAAGGATATTTTGATCAGTTATTTTCCTTTCTAAAGATTTTAAAGTGTTTCAAATATTGTTTACTTCTTAACTAACAAGTTGAATTTAAAAGACTTTTATGGATATAATAAAATGGATTTAACCAAATTATTAAGTATTAAAGTATTCCAATTGAAATTTATATGGTTTTAAATTAATGGCTCATCCTTGTCTTTCGTCCTATTTTCCCTTCTAGCTATTCCTATTCTCCACCTTGTCAAACTTACCTATAACAACAGTTATCGGGTATAATTTCAATCTTCTTGTCATCTTGTCTTAATCTTATTTCATTTTATCTTTTCTGTGCCTTTCCCATACCTCATTCCTTTTCGGGGATGAAAAGTTTTGAGTGGGGGAGAGTGTAACAACCCTGTATTTTGTGATTATTTTAATTGTATATTTTAATTTCTTTAATTTAATTTCCCGATTTAAAAAACTTTATTTTATTTATTTAATTTGATAATTTTGTTATTTTAAATATGAATTTTTGATTTTGATGTGAATTAGAATTTCAAACATGAATAAATAAGATATTTTCCAGAAATGTGAATTTTGGTCAATATGGTCAAACTTTGACTTTTAATTTAAAAGTTTAAAATTTGAATTTTTGAAATCTATCTTTATTTTATGAAATTAAATAAAATTTTAAGAATACTGCCTTTTGTTTCGTTGAAATCTGATTTATAATGTGAAAGTTATGCCCTTTTAAATATTGTGTGTAATTTGTTGTATTTAACAAAATTGTTTATTTTAAATTATATAAATAATATTTTATTTGGTCATGTAATGTTCTAATTTATGTTTATATGGGTAAAATAACATGTTATGTATATATTTTGGTTTTAAAACATTCTTCAAAGTGTAATTGACATTTTCCAATGTCAGTTGTATTCTGTTTATAATTTCTAATTTCCAATTTCATTTAGTTAAAGAAATTCTTTGTTTATTTTCTATTTTCTTAAGACTTTATTTTATTTTCATTTACACTTCATTTTTTCAGCATTTATTTTATTTTACTTGACTTTTATTGGTTAGAAGTAAAGTTATAATTTTTCTAAAACTAGTGATATTCTATTTGTAATTTTTAAGTCATGTTTTGAATTTTTAAACAATTTCTTTAGTTCTTTTTCTAATTTCACTAAATTTAATTATTTATTACATTTTGAAAATATAAATGAATTATTTTACTTCACATTTTTGTTTTATAATATTTTTAAAATGAAGTAGATATTTTTCTAAAGCTTGTGATGATTTAATTGTAATTTTTGAACCATGTTTTCAATATTTAAGCAATTTCTTTAATTCTTTTTCTATTTTCTTTAAATTTATTTATTTATCTTATTTTATTTTACTTTGTTTCAGTTTTTAAATTCATTTACTGAAATTTTATTTGTTTATTTGATTTAATAGAAAAGGAAATATGAAGAGACTAAAGCTTTATAACATGTGACTTTTCGGCTGCTAGTCTTTTCATCTTCTTTGTCTTTTCATTTACTTTGCTTGGCCATACACTACCTGATCTTTAGCCGTGAGTTTTTAATTGTAATTCACGTGAAAAACCTTCCTCCTCACTTCATTTTCACGGCCAAAAGAATGGGTAATGTCTTCTCTTCATTTTTCTACTTTTTCTCCTTATTTTTTTTCCACTTTTTCTATTTGTTTCGGCCTTGTTCTCTAGCTATCTTGCTCGGCCACCCCTAGCTAGCCATGGCCATCACCTCCACCACCTCCTCCTCTTCACCAGCAACCATCTACCCCTCTAATGTGACCAGGCCGTACCACCCCATGAGGCAAAACTCCACAAAACATGGCAACATCCCCTTGAAAACATGCATAGCCACCACTAGTTGCAACATACCTTCATCCATCACCTTGGCCACCACCTCTAGCCGCCACCACCACCTTACTACCACCACTACACATCATCTCAACCTCTGTCCAGACCAGAACATGATAGGGCCGAGCCCAAACACCCATGGCCGAACCCAAAGTATGAACCAAAACCACCATATTGCATAAGCCTCTTCATATTCATGCGTAGTAACTCCTCCACCACTTCAATGCCTTGTAGCCATGCCTTTTTAGGTCCAAACCTGAACCAAAACATGTCCAAACCTGAACCAAAACACGACCAAACCTGAGCCGAACCAAGCCCTAGGCCGTGCAAGCTTATGTAGAAAACAAGGCAAAAGTTTGTGTGTACAATTTGCTTTTTATTTCAAAGTTATCTCTATTCAATGTTGTATTGAATTTTAATTTTATTTGGTTTTGTTTTGGGTTGTAACACAAGATTTATAGCTTGGATCTCGCTCTCCACTCGAATTCGTAGTCTTGTCATTGTGTTTTTGATTCCGTTGTGTCAATTGTATTGCAATCTCCAGCTTAAAGAGGTGAGTAATCTCACCTGACATTTATACTTATGCAAATGTGAATTGACAACAATTGAATGTGTAGTACTATTATCTTATGTTATCCATGTCTGTGATTATTAATTATATGATGTTAAATCTATTTATTTTCCTGTCATCTCATCTGTTACTAATATATGTTGTTAAACTGTTCATTTATATCTGTTTATCACACCTCAAGTTCCCAGTAAATTAGATCACTATGGGTTGAAATGATACATACCTAAACGGACTTTAGAATAGGGAAAAAATCATTATGGGATGAAATGATAGGCCTGAACGATTTTTATTTATTTTATTTTACTTGGGATTGTGGGTTTGAAATGATAAAACCCGGATTTTTCTTTGTAAACTGCGGATTGAAATTATATATATCCGTATCACTTGACCTAGGTTAGAAAACTATATACAGGCCCGTGGTTATTTTATAAAGTATTTTGAATATTTTAAATAGGTTTAAGAGTGCAAATTTATGAAAATTTGATTTAAATCGGATTTTAATGTTTAAATAAAGAAATTTTGATTCTTCTATAAGTTAAAAATGTAATTAAATGAATGGTTAAATTTTAATTATTGATATATAACTTAAGTTTGGAAATTTGGATTTTTGGGTTTAAAGGAAAATTTGAGTTATATAAATAAAAATGAAAATTTAATTATATTGGAAAAATGGAAATAAAAATTTAAGTGTTAAGTTTAATTGTTAAAATGAAGAGAATAGAAATTTTACACTTCAATTTTATTAAGTGAATTCTTGAAAATTGGTTTTTATTTATAAGAAAATTTATTATAAAAATCATAAGTTAAGAGTATTTTTAATGAACATTTTGAATGTTAAAGTATGATTTTTATAATGTTTAATGGTTTAAATTAGGATTTATTGTTTGTTGGAAATACACTAAAATCTGGAAATACTTTTAATGGCACTTCAAAAATGCTATCGTTTCTGAAATGAACTAAAACTTAAATAATAGAATCTGCAGCACTTTCTAAGTGCTGTAGTTGTAAAAGTAAACTAAAAGGCTAAACTTAATAAAGGGCTATTACAGCAGTTCTGTAAATGTTGTAGTTGCCTGAAGTCTTTGCTGAATTTAATGAAAACCTTTAATATGAAACCTGAGCTATTACAGCATTTCTGGAAATGCTGTCTTTGCTGAATTGAACTAATTTTCAACTAAAATTGAGATTTTACAACAGTTTTAAATGCTGTCTTTGCTGAATAAAAATGTTTTCAAGTATAACTTATAACAGCTTTTTCTAAATGTTGTGAATGGCTGAAATTTTCAATGTTTATGATTTTTAACTAAGTAAATGAGCTTAGAATGGTCAAAAACTTTGAAAATTGAATACTTGAGTTGAAAGTATAATAACTTCGCTTTTAGATGGTTTAAATGAATTAATTTGATTGGAATATAAACTATTAAAAAGGTGATTTGAATAGAGAATAAATGAATGATATCTTGGAATTTAAAAGGTATTTAAAGTTAAATATGGGCTTTGAATTCAAATGATGATTGGATAATGAAGTTTTTGGAAGATATGATATTTTGAAATATTTAAATGGTTTAGAAATGATTTAATCTTTAATTTGATAAAGATTTGTCTTTGAATGATATTTTTTTTTGAAGTATAAAATATTATTTTGGAATTTTATAACCACGGGTATACTTCTCTGTATGTCATTTGATTTCCTAGTGATGGTTTGATGCACATTAACACTGTTAGTGCATGGCTTACTTCGATATGGACATTTCTGTGATATTGTTATTACTATTTAACTGATGGTTTTATGGATCCTTAAAGGATGGGCGATCCCAAGCATCCTTTAAGTTATTATGCATTGCTATTACAGTTCACTTGAGTTGGTTTACATTGTATAAGTATATATGTCCTGACTCGAGTGTTTTGTGTTTTACTTTACGCTCGGGTCAGCTTGAGAATCACAGCTTTGGATTCACCTTCTAGAGCTAGAGTTTTGTTGGAGCTTATTTGTCTATCTATTCGTCTACTTCTTCTAGTTAGTTCCTATTCTGTATTTGTCTCTGTATTATTGATTTATGTATCCTGACTTCTACTGTATCTATTTTACTATGAGAATTTTGTATATATTTTGAGAGTTTGTATATAGTACCTTCATGAACTACTATGGTATTTTATTTCCGCTGCGAGTTATTCTGATATTTCTATGTATGTGATTCTGTGAATGATTTTATTAGCTCCAAATTTTATTACAATCTGTTATTTTGAATTATTCAAGTCAGACATGTGTGGATTATTGTCGATTTGAATGGTCCAAAATAGTGGGTCGTTATAGTGTGTAACAACCCTGTATTTTGTGATTATTTTAATTGTATATTTTAATTATTTTAAATTGAATTTCCTGATTTGAAAACTTTATTTTATTTATTAAATGAATAAATTATGTTATTTTAAATATAAATTTTGATTTTGATGTGAATTAGAATTCCAAACATGACTAAATAGAATATTTTCGAAAAAAGTGAATTTTGGTCGATATGGTCAAACTTTGACTTTAATTTAGAAATTTGAAAGTTTGAAATTTGAATTTTATCTTTTATTATGAAAGTAAATAAAATTTTAAGAATACTGCTTTTCGTTTCGTTGAAATCCGATTTATATTGTGAAAGTTATGCCTTTTTAACTATTGAGTGTAATTTGCTATATTTAACAAAATTGTTTATTTTAATTATGTAAATAATATATTATTTGGTCATGTAAATTTTCTAATTTATATTTATATGGGTAAAATAACATTTTATGTATATGTTTTGGTTTTAAAACATTTTTCAAAGTGTAATTGACATTTTCCCAATGTCAGTTGTATTCTGTTTATAATTTCTAATTTCCAGTTTCATTTAATTAAAGAAATTCTTTGGTTACTTTCTATTTTCTTAAGACTTTATTTTATTTTCATTTACACTTCATTTTGTTCAGCATTTATTTTATTTTACTTGACTTTTTATTTGTTTAGAAGTGTTGTTATAATTTTCCAAAGTTAAGTGGATTGTGTTTGCAATTTTCTTAAGCTAGCTTTAATATATTAAGCTATTTTCTTTATTTATCTTTCTATTTTCCTAAAAATAAATTATTTATTTTCCTTTTCACTTTATTTTAGTTTGTTTTATTTTATTTACTAATTTTATTTGTTTTATAATATTTTTAAAAGTGAATTAGAAATCTTTCTAAGGCTAGTGATATATTATTTGTAATTTTTAAGCCCTGTTTTGAATTTTTAAACAATTTATTTAATTCTTTTTCTATTTCTCTTAAACTTATTTATTTATTTCAGTTCATTTTATTTTGTTTTCGTTTTCTAATGCATTTACTGAAATTTTATTTGTTTTATTTGATTTAATCGAAATGGAAATTTGAAGGGACTAAAAAGCTTTATAACGTGTGACTTTTCGGCTGCTAGTCTTTTCATTTTCTTTATCTTTTCATTTTTTCTTGTGTTTTGGCCATACATTTCAGTTCTTGGCCGTGAATTTTATTCATTTTCACATGAGAAACATCCCATCTCATTATTTTTCACGGCTAGAACAAAAAAATGGTAATGGCTTCCTCCATTCTTTTCTACCTTTCTTCCTCCTTTTCCATTGAATTTTGCTTGAATTGCCTTGTTTCTTTACACATGTTGCTCGGCCTAAACCCACCATCTCCTCCACCACTTCCTTCCCCTCATCATCCACAGTTACATCTCCATCCCCTCTGACCAGATCAGGCCATGACCATCTAGTTGAGCCTACACCACAAAAACATCACAAAAGCTCCTTAAAAAGCATGCCTAGCCACCTAATTTTCATCACCATCACCTTAGATGACCTTGGCCACCTCCTATTGCTCAACCACCACCTTGACAAACCCCTAACCATCACCTCCTACCTCTGTCCAGACCTGTACATGAAATGGCCGAACCTAGATGGGACATAGACCGAGCCAAAAGTTGAACCAAAACTCCACTATTTGCATAAGCCTCTTCATATTCAAGTGTAGTAACCCCTCCACCACTTCAATGCCTTGTAGTCGTGCCTCTTTGAACCCAAACCTGAGCCAAATTCATGCCATACCTGAGCCAAAACATCCCCTAGGCCGAGCAAGCAATGTTATAAAGCAAGGCAAAAACATTCATTCCATTTTTGCTTTTTATTTCAAAAGTTGTTTCAAATTGATGTTGTATTGATTTATAATTTTACTTTGTTTGTTTATGGGTTATGACAAGATCATTAGCTTGGTTCTCATCCTCTTGAATCTATTGTTGTGTCATCGTGCTTTCTGGAATCTGTTTGTATCATTTGAATTGATATCTCCAGCACAAAGAGGTGAGTAAATCTCACCTGACATTTTATACTTATGCAAATGTGAATTGACAACAATTGAATGTGTAGTACTATTATGTTATGTTATCCCTGTCTGTTATTATTAATTATATGTTGTTAAACCTGTTTATTTACCTGTCATCTCATCTGTTACTAATATATGTTGTTAAACTGTTCATTTATATCTGTTTATCACACTGCAAGTTCCCTGTAGATTAGATCACTATGGGTTGAAATGATACATACCCAAACGGACTTTAGAATAGGGAAAAATCATTATGGGCTGAAATGATAGGCCTGAACGATTTTTAGTCGAGAAACCATATCGAAATCCGCATTAGGAAAGTCGAATGGACAATACTAGTTCGAAAGCGAACTTGTGTGATCGAGCGAGCGATCGAATGTGATTTTGCGAAATGATGACATATGTACAACTTATATTCTAATATCATTGATATACTTGACGCTAAAATTGGAAGCTGTTGGGTTGGATATCTTTGTAATTTAATTGGAATTTTTCTTTTATGAAAAACTACTATCAATTTAAAACCATTTTTCAAAACCATTTTTCTTTTATTCTTCTTAAATAAACTATTTTAAACTATTTTATTTACAAAACTATTTTACAAACTATTTTATATACAAAACTATTCTAAATTCAAAACCTTTTCGTAAGCAAAGATGTTCAATCCCATATAGCTCTTCGTACAGCAAAATTTATTTTTGAAAATTTTGATCCTTATAAACGATGGACTTTATGTAAATACAAGATGATTTTGGAAATGAATTATTTGACTTAAATTATATTGATTTGGAAATTTAGATTTATTTTCTAAATTTATTATTTTGGAAACTTTGGAACTGAAGATATTTGATTGGGAAGAATAATTTGGTGAAAGCGTATATGATTTTGAAAATTTTATTGATATTGAAACGAATTGAATTGAGAACCTTATTTTAAATACTTGATTTGGGAGTTATCGAACTTATATAAAAATTGGTTTGTATAAGTATGATGTTGATTCGAAAACTATGGATTTGAAAAGGTACTCAATTTGAAAAGTGAAATCTTATATAATTGAAGTCTATATAAGTGTGATTTGATATACTATTTATTTTGGAAAGTATTTGATTTGAAAATGAAATCTTATATATAACGGACTTTATATAAGAATGATACTTGAAAGTAATTTGAAAAGGTACTATATGATACATATTTTTGAAGTAAAGATATGGAAAGTGCCTTCTGCTTGATATCCGCTCTGTGGCCACATTGTGGATTCATTCTATCGATATTATTCTCTCCGATTTTGGTTTTCCGGATATGATACTCGAGTGTCCATCGATTTTTCTTCTTCGAGCGACTATGTAGCGTAATTTGCCTGGTTGAGATGGCCCAGGGGTACGGATGTTTCCTAGGGGATCCAGGCATAACCATTGTGTATCCGGTGATCTACGTAGGTCGTTTTTAGTAGCGAAATCTGCAGGGCTGAGAAAGCTTACGGATACAAATGTTTCCTGGGGGATCCAGGCGTAACCTTTGTGTATCTGCAGTCTACTAGGCATCATGGCGTAATTCGCCGGGCTGAGAAAGCTTACGGATACAGATGTTTCCTGAGGGATCCAGGCGTAACCTTTGTGTATCTGCGATCCATGGTTAGACAAAGGTTTTGGTTGTTTTGTTTGGATTGTACTTTCCATATCTGTTTTTAAAAGTTTTCCAGTATTTTCACTGGGTGTTGAAACAAGTCTACTAAGTACCTAGAGAATTGTAGCTTTGCGCCCGATCAACGCACTGCCAGAGTCTGCAGGAACGAGGATAAACTTGTCAAGACATCGAGTTATAAAAGTATTTTGATAAAATATTATATAAAGGATATTTTGATCAGTTATTTCCTTTCTAAAAGATTTTAAAGTGTTTCAAATATTGTTTACTTCTTAACTAACAAGTTGAATTTAAATGACTTTTATGGATATAATAAAATGGATTTAACCAAATTATTAAGTATTAAAGAATTCCAATTGAAATTTATATGGTTTTAAATTAATGGCTCATCCTTGTCTTTCGTCCTATTTTCCCTTCTAGCTATTCCTATTCTCCACCTTGTTAAACTTACCTATAACAACAGTTATCAGGTATAATTTTAATCTTCTTGTCATCTTGTCTTAATCCTATTCCATTCTATCTTTTCTATGTTTTCCATACCTCATTCCTTTTCGAGGACGAAAAGATTTGAGTGGGGGAGAGTGTAACAACCCTGTATTTTATGATTATTTTAATTGTATATTTTAATTATTTTAAATTGAATTTCTTGATTAGAAAACTTTATTTTATTTATTAAATGAATAAATCTTGTTATTTTAAATATAAATTTTGATTTTGATGTGAATTAGAATTCCAAACATGACTAAATAGAATATTTTCCAGAAAAGTGAATTTTGATCAATATAGTCAAACTTTGACTTTTAATTTAGAAATTTGAAAGTTTGAAATTTTAATTTTATGTTTTATTATGAAAGTAAATAAAATTATAAGAATACTATTTTTCGTTTCGTTGAAATGCGATTTATATTGTGAAAGTTATGCTTTTTTAACTATTGAGTGTAATTTGCTGTATTTAACAAAATTGTTTATTTTAAATTATATAAATAATATATTATTTGGTCATGTGATGTTCTAATTTATATTTATATGGGTAAAATAACATTTTATGTATATATTTTGGTTTTAAAACATTTTTCCAAGTGTAATTGACATTTTCCCAATGTCTGTTGTATTATGTTTATAATTTCTAATTTCCAGTTTCATTTAATTAAAGAAATTCTTTGGTTATTTTCTATTTTCTTAAGACTTTATTTTATTTTCATTTACACTTCATTTTGTTCAGCATTTATTTTATTTTACTTGACTTTTTATTTGTTTAGAAGTGTTGTTATAATTTTCCAAAGTTAAGTGGATTGTGTTTGCAATTTTCTTAAGCTAGCTTCAATATATTAAGCTATTTTCTTTATTTATCTTTCTATTTTCCTAAAAATAAATTATTTATTTTATTTTTCACTTTATTTTACTTTGTTTTATTTTATTTACTATTTTATTTAGTTTAAAATATTTTTAAAAGTGAATTAGAAATCTTTCTAAGGCTAGTGATATATTATTTGTAATTTTTAAGCCCTGTTTTGAATTTTTAAACAATTTCTTTAATTCTTTTTCTATTTCTCTTAAACTTATTTATTTATTTCAGTTCATTTTATTTTGTTTTCTTTTTCTAATGCATTTACTGAAATTTTATTTTTTTTATTTGATTTAATAGAAATGGAAATTTGAAGGGACTAAAAAGCTTTATACCGTGTGACTTTTCGGTTGCTAGTCTTTTCATTTTCTTTGTCTTTTCATTTTTTCTTGTGTTTTGGCCGTACATTTTAGTTCTTGGCCGTGAATTTTATTCATTTTCATATGAGAAACATCCCATCTTATTATTTTTCACGGCTAGAACAAAAATGGTAATGGCTTCCTCCATTCTTTTCTACTTTTCTTTCTCTTTATCCATTGAATTTTGCTTGAATTGCCTTGTCTCTTTACACATGTTGCTCGGTCGAAACCCCACCATCTCCTCCACCACTTCCTTCCCCTCATCATCCATGGCTACATCTCCATCCCCTTTGACCAGATAAGGCCATGACCATCTAGTTGAGCCTACACCACAAAAACATCACAAAAACTCCTTAAAAAGCATGCCTAGCCACCTAGTCTTCATCACCATCACCTTAGATGACCTTGGCCACCTCCTATTGCTCCACCACCACCTTGACACACCCCTAACCATCACCTCCTACCTCTGTCTAGACCTGTACATGAAATGGCCGAACGTAGATGGGACATAGACCGAGCCAAAAGTTGAACCAAAATTCCACTATTTGCATAAGCCTCTTCATATTCATTTGTAGTAACCCCTCCACCACTTCAATGCCTTGTACCCGTGCCTCTTTGAACCCAAACCTGAGCCAAAGTCATGCCAAACCTGAGCCAAAACATCCCCTAGGCCGAGCAAGCAATGGTAGAAAGCAAGGCAAAAACATTCATTCCATTTTTTCTTTTTATTTCAAAAGTTGTTTCAAATTGATGTTGTATTGATTTATAATTTTACTTTGTTTGTTTATGGGTTATGACAAGATCATTAGCTTGGTTCTCATCCTCTTGAATTTATTGTTGTGTCATCGTGCTTTCTAGAATCTGTCTGTGTCATTTGAATTGATATCTCCAGCACAAAGAGGTGAGTAAATCTCACCTGACATTTTATACTTATGCAAATGTGAATTGACAACAATTGAATGTGTAGTACTATTATGTTATGTTATCCCTGTGTGTGATTATTAATTATATGTTGTTAAACCTGTTTATTTACCTGTCATCTCATCTGTTACTAATATATGTTGTTAAACTGTTCATTTATATCTGTTTATCACACTACAAGTTCCCTGTAGATTAGATCACTATGGGTTGAAATGATACATACCCAAACGGACTTTAGAATAGGGAAAAATCGTTATGGGCTGAAATGATAGGCTTGAACGATTTTTATTTTTACTTGGGGTTGCGGGTTTGAAATGATAGAACCCGGATTTTTCTTTGTAAACTGCGAATTGAAATAATATATATCCGTATCACTTGACCTAGGTTAGAAAACTATATACATGCCCGTGGTTATTTTATAAAGTATTTTGAATATTTTAAATATGTTTAAGAGTGTAAATTTATGAAAATTTGATTTAAATTGGATTTTTAATGTTTAAATAAAGAAATTTTGATTCTTCTATAAGTTAAAAATGTAATTAAATGAATGGTTAAATTTTAATTATTGAAATATAACTTAAGTCTGGAAATTTGGATTTTTGGGTTTAAAAGAAAATTTGAGTTATATAAATAAAAATGAAAATTATGTTATATTTGGAAAAATGGTAACAAAATTTAAGTGTTAAGTTTATTTGTTAAAAAGTAAAGTATGGAAATTTTACACTTAAATTTTATTAAGTGAATTATTGAAAATTGGATTTATTTATAAGAAATTTTATTTATAAAAAATCATAAGTTAAAGATATTTTAAATGAACATTTTGAATGTTAAATTATGATTTTTATAATGTTTAATGGGTTAAAAATCAAAGTTTATTGTTTGCTGGAAATACACTAAAAATCTGGAAATTTGTTAATAGCATTTTAGAAATGCTATTATTTCTGGAAATGAACTAAAAACTGAAATAATAGAATCTGCAGCACTTTCTAAGTGCTGTAGTTGCAAAAGCAAACAAAAAGACTAAACTTAATAAAGGGCTATTACAGCAGTTCTGTAATTGCTGTAGTTGCCTGTTGTCTTTGCTGAATTTAATTAAAACCTTTAATTTTAAACCTGAGATATTACAGCAGTTCTGGAAATGCTGTCTTTGTTGAATTGAATTAAATTTCAACTAAAACTGAGATATAACAGCAGTTTTAAATGTTGTCTTTGCTGAATTAAAATGTTTTCAAGTACAACTTATAACAGCTTTTCTAAATGCTGTGAAAGGCTGAAATTTTCAATGTTTATGGTTTTTAACTAAGTAAATGAACTCAGAAAGGTCTAAAACTTTGGAAATTGAATACTTGAGTTGAAAGTATAATAACTTCACTTTTAGATGGTTTAAATGAATTAATTTGATTGGAATATAAACTATTAAAAAGGTGATTTGAAATGTGAATAAATGAATGATATTTTGGAATTTTTAAAAGGTATTTTATTTGATAAATTGGATTTGAATTCAAATAATGATTGAAAGGAAGTTTTGAAAAGATATGATATTTTGATAAATTGAAATGGTTTGGAAATGAGTGAATCTTTATTTTGATAAAGATTTGGATTTGAAATGATATTTAATTTTGAAGTATAAAATATTGTTCTTAAATATTATAACTACGGGTATACTTCCTGTATATCATTTGATTTCCTAGTGATGGTTTGATTCACATTAACACTGTTAGTGCATGGCTTACTTCGATATGGACATTTCTATGATGTTGTTATTACTGTTTAATTGATGGTTTTATGGATCCTTAAAGGATGGGCGATCCCAAGCATCCTTTAAGTTATTATGCATTGCTATTACAGTTCACTTGAGTTGGTTTACATTGTATAAGTATGTATGTCCTGACTCAAGTGTTTTGTGTTTTACTTCACGCTCCGGTCAGCCTGAGAATCACAGCTTTGGAATTTATCTTCTGGAGCTAGAGATTTGCTGGAGCTTATCTGCCCATCTGTTATTTCTTATCTTCTAATCCAGTTATTTACTATTCGGTATTGTCTCTGTATTATTGATTTGTGTATCCTAACTTCTATTGTATCTATTTTGACTATGAGATTTTGTATATGTTTTGAGAGTTTGTATATAGTAGCTTCATGAACTATGGTATTTTATTTCCGCTGCGAGTTATTCTGATATTCTGTGTCTGTGATTCTGTATTTGATTTTATTTGCTCCAAATTTTATTACAATCTGTTATTTTGAATTATTCAAGTCAGACATGTGTGGATTATTCTCGATTTGAATGGTCCAAAATAGTGGGTTGTTACATCGGACCCCTTACTTGCTGAAGGCTCAACAACTCAGGTACTTTCATCTTTTTGAATTTTGATAGCTTGAGCTCTAAAAAAGCCTTGGGTTCTTGGAAAGTTAGGTAGTTTCCCCAAAGCTGGTACAAATAATGTTTTGAGCAAAATTTGACATTTGTTTTATCTAAATCTATTGTTTATTTATGATGATATTAGATCATAAAATTGAGTAAATATGGATGTTTTATTACTGTATTGTTTATTTGAGGCAAACACCAAGTGGAAAGTTACTCAATGTATTGTTACAAGATTATCATTAGTTTCTTTTTCATTTAGCTTAGTATTTCCATTAAATCACTCTTTGCACTTCCTCTTTAATAAATTCTTTGCAATATAAAAATACTTTGCAATCTGAACTATGTTTTAAGACATTCTTTTCTATGGACGCTCCTATGGTTAACGCATTTCCAGTTTACTCATTATCTCATTATAGAAATATCATAAAAATCATATAACTCATGATTAAAAACTATATATAGTTTTAGTTAATATTGCACATATATCGATGTAGTTATCTTTATAGTATCATGCTTAAAATGATATTGATAGTGTCATGCTTGGAAAAAGATATTGGTATGAATATCAACCATATCGATCATTGCTTTGTTGAATCATTTAAAAGTATCACAATTACCAAATAGAATTAGAATTATAATCATATGTATTTAGTTGTGTACATAGTTTCCTTTTTGCGAAGTTTGAAAATGAATTCTATAACAGGTTTGCTGAGATAGTTTTAAATTGTTCCTCATATAATGGAAAAAATTATATAATTATCCAATTTTTTATTTTTAGTTTTTGGAAATTGTCCAATGAGTTAGTTCTATGACCCTAATTTTTATATTCTGGTTAATGTAGAAAATGTTTGATGAATGAAATATTTCAGCAAAAGAGGGAAAATGTTTTGCATTTCATTGACTACATGGGAAGATACGAAGAGGTTTGTTAACAAGAAAACTTATCAACATCCCCAATGCTATTTATAAGGTACTTAGATTCAAACGAAACCGAGTTATTGAAAGGATCCACTCCTTTGGAAGCATGCCTTCCAACTAGATTGGCATAGTCGAAATGGTTTAAGGCGATTACTCCACCGCTCGACTAAGTTAACTTAATCAAAAGGCTTCAAAGAGTTTGCCTTGGTACATAGTTTAGAGAACAACATCCAATTGAATCTTATATTTGAGTGAGTCGAAAGTAGTTGACTATCCTTGCTTTTCATTCCTTTCGACCATGTCGATAGGTAACATTCAGGATCTTTCCATTAAGTCAAAAAGGGATGCTTACTTTATCAGTATGGCACAGTAGCTTTCGACCCTTTTTTTTCATTACTCTTGCTACGGAACTCCTTTGAAAGGGTTACTAACGTTTCTAGGGGTTGATCCCCTTCGAATGAGTTCCTCTATGCATGATTGTTAGCCAATTATAAACAAAGATCCCTTTTGAAAAACTCCCCTTCCGATCAGGTCGAGAGGGGTTTCTCCCTTTTGTTATAGTCCTAGCTTATTATTTCCTACAATCCACTTTGCTTTCCTTGTATAAGATTGATCTCGGTATTTCAAAGTCTCACAAGCTTCACATAGTCGAAACCCCATCATCACTTTGGTTTTTAGTGCTAAGCACAGGTTTCGATGATGATGTGTTTCGATCGAAAATGCCCGAGTCTATCTTATACATTGCATAGACAAAAAGAAATCATGAGAATATGTTAGAATCATGTGAAATGGATCATTAGTCTAGCTAATGATCAAAATGATTTTCCTCATCGCCAATTTCCTTAATGAACAAGCCATCTCTATTTTTTATTCATAATCCAAAATGAGTTATAAGATATAGAGCTTTTTCCTTAATTTGATTTAGGGTTTCTCTAGAATACAATTGTAACAAAGAAAGCAAAGTAAATAAAATGAATTCAAGATTCCAAATTCGGTCCAAAAAACTGGACCCCTTGGGTCTTATTTATAGATGTAGGTCGTCCCCCTTCTGCCTCTTTGATTTCAACTGGGTCGAAAGGACCCCTTTTTATATGCTGTTTTGAGCCTTTCGACTTGGTCGAAAGGCCATGATCCCTTTCGACGTTGTCGAAAGGCGTCTTTTTGCTCTTCTTCGTTTTCTCTTGCGCCTCCTTTATCCTTTCCCAGACCTTTCGACTGAGTCAAAAGGGGCCTTATCATCCTTTCACCTTTTTTGATTTCTGAGTATTGCTTTCTCCACAGCACCTTTCGACACCGTCGAAAGGTTTCCTGAATGCATCTTCTCCTTCCTTGTTGTTATTGGAAGTAAGTTTGAAGCTTCTAACACTGTCGATAGGTTGTTCATATTGGTTTCGAAGAGATTTAAGTGTCAATGGTGATGATGTTGAGTAGCCTTTGAATTTATGCCTTAGGACAAAGGCGGAACCTTCCCTTAAAATTTCGGGCCTCGACCGATTCGAAAGGCTTGTATATGCTTTCGAAAAGGTTGTGATATGGGCGAAACCTTTAATTCCGAAAGGTTTGGTGTGTAAATAAGAGAGCGTCATCCATTACTTTTGAAGGGGTTCCAAAGTTGTCCTTGCTTGTTTATCTATGTCGAAAGGTTGAAAGTGGCGGAAGGGTATGTTTTTTTCATCTAGATTGCAAACCTTTGCACTGTATGAGTAGTTGGTGCCCTCGACTCTTTCGATATTTGCTTAATGCCTTCGAAACATCCTCTTATGACCTTTATGAAGCCTGGCCCAGTTTCTTCATCGAAACCTCAATCTTATTAACCTTCTTTCATACTTCTGCTCTTGAGTAGATTTTACAGCTAACATTTTGCCTTCCTTGTTTGAAAGAAGCCTTTGTTTTTTAGGTCAAAGATTTTATAACTTTCTTACTCTCCATAACTTTATCTTTCCTGCAAAATTCAAAGTTAGTGATATTTTTTGTTGTTAGTCCATTATCATACTTACATGCGTGTTTAGTAATAGGTCGGCATATTAATGCTTTCATATTTGGACAATTAGTCGATCATAACTCTGATCCATCAGATATAAACGTGTAATTAGTAACTACTAATGCATATAATAAACATGGATTACGAGCTCCCTATCGGAAATAGCCAATAGCAGCAGATAGGGGATATGAGTTGTTTTTGGAAACTTTCTCAGAAATTTGAATGATTCTGAAGCCTTCAATCAGATGTTGGTAAGCACCATCTAGAGTTAATAAAACATCAACTTTAATTTTGGCATTTAAAGGACCAGCTTGAAACTTTCGGTTGTGTGCGAAAATCACAATTCTTATTACATCACACCCTCGGTTTAGAATTTGATAGAGATTGGGAAACAATGAAATTTAATCCATATTAGGTTATTAACTTGCAAAGTTTGGAAGTTGATAATGTGTCATCCAAAATCCAGATAACAATATCCAAAAATAGTCCTCCATGTGGCATTTCTAAACCCAGATTTGGGTTTTTATGGTAAATTAGACAAGAATTGGTAGATATAGTCTTCATATCAAGTTCTGAGCCCACATCAAGGCATAGGCCGGACAATTGTCTTTGTAAAAGAATCTTCGGCCCTGATTAGGTCATGCATTGTGAAAGCAGGAATCCATAGCAGTTGTTGTTAAAATTGAAATCCTTTGCCTAGAATAGGGCATATATTGGACATCCAGAAGTCCATGGAGATTATCTTTATAATAGAAGCTACAAACCAAGATTAGGGCATTAAGGCAAAATCAGATAATAATTCCGAAACCCAAGCTTGAGTATAAAAGTCGCAGTGATCAATAATATTCCCATACCCAGATTCAGGTATAATAAAGATAGTGATTGATAAAGGCTCGAAACCCAGATTCTGGTATTAGTAAATGAATTCATAAAATGTATGGCTTGAAACCCCAGATTTGGGAAATTCATATATAAGAGTCCTGAAACCCAGATTCAGGTAATAATAAACGAAGTTCTGTTCCACTCCTTTACTTATATCTTCTTTGACATGTATGAAACCTTCAGGCTTTGAATATATATAAATAATTTGATTAGCTGCCTCTTGATCTTGGACGTCTTAGTCCATGATCGGATATGTTGTTTCACAGGCTTGGACATCTTAGTCTTTTACTTGATTAGCCTCCTCTGGGCCTTGGACATTTTAGGCTGTTATTTGATGTGCCTCTCTTGGGCTTGGACATCTCAGTCCATTATTAAATGAGCCTCTATTAGGTGCATTGTTTAATGAGCCTCTTATGGTCTTGGACATCTTAGTCCACTGTTGTCTGGTGCTCTTGGTTAGCTCATCTTAGAGGCTGGAACAAAGGACTTACCCAACCTTCCTCTAAAAGGCGCCCTGCCTTGGCCCTTTTACGGTGCAGACAGGGGCTTGTTCGGTGCTTTACCCTGGCCATCTTTTGGCGCGGATAAAGGCTTACTCCATTCTCCCTCCAGGAGGTGCCTTACCCCTGGCCATAGCATGGCACAGATAAAGGCTTCTTCAGTGCTTTAACCTGGCCATCTTATGGCATGGATAAAGGCTTACCTGCTCTCCCTCCAGTAGGTTCTCTGCCCTGGCCATCTTGGCGCAGACAGAGGCTTTTCTACCATCTTAGGTAATATCCAAATATTTCACTCCCAACAATGTAGATTTTGTTTTTCAAAAGAAGAGATGCTTTATTCATTCATTTTCGGAAAATATGGCCTCAAATGTTCGGCATTCCACGTTCTTGGCACCATATTGCCGTCTGGGAGGCACAATTTGTAGGCTCCCGGAGGGATTACTTTGCACACGATTTATGGTCCCTCCTAGTTTGGTCTCAGAGGTCCATCTGCTGGATCTGTTATTGGCCATTACTCTACGCAACACCAAATCTCCCTCATGGAATGATCGAGTTCTTACTCTTGAATTGTAATACTTTAAGATTCTTCTCTGATACTCAATGGTTCGTACCGCTGCTTCATCTCTTAATTCATATATCAAGTCCAATGATTCTCTTTTCAGCTCTTGGTTTTTATCGAATGCGTAGGCAATCCTTCAGTGTAAGGGTATCTCAATCTCAATTGGTAGCATTGCCTCACACCCATATGTTAAGCAGTAAGGGGTATGTTCCGTTGCTGTCTTAGCAGACATTCGGTCAGCCCATAACACAAGTGGCAACTCTTCTACCCAATTTCCTTTTGCCCTATTTAGTTGCTTTTTTCAGAATTGTCTTTATGGTTTTATTTGCAGCCTCAACTGCTTCATTGCTTTTGGATGTGCGATAGATGAAAAACTTTTAATAATCCCATTCTTATGGCAAAAGTGGGAGAATTCTTCGCTCTCAAATTGGGTTTCATTGTCAGAAATTATCTTCTGGGGACTTCCAAACCTGGTTATGATGTTCATGATAACAAATCTAAGTACCTTCCCAGAAGTGATCTTTGGAAGCGGTTCCGCTTCAACCCATTTGGTGAAATAGTTGATGGCAACTACAGCATACTTTGCCCCTCCTTTTGAAATTGGCAATGGGCCGATTAGGTCTATTCCCCATACATCAAAGGGCCATGGACTCGTAATTGGAGTCAATTGACTTGGGGGAAATCCGGGTATCTTTGAATAATTTTGACACTTTTTGCATCTTTTCACATATTCTATGGCTTGGCTTACCATATGTGGCCAGTAAATCCTCGCCTTATTATTTTCTTTGCTAGCTTTGTCCCATTTGAATGGTCTCCACAAAACCCTTCGTGTGCTTTAGTCATTAATTTTATTCCATCATTCAAGCTTACAATCTTAAATAGGGAAGAGAATATCCCTTTTTATATAGGATTCCGTCCATCATTATGAAAGTTGGAGTCTGTCTCCTGATTTTTCTTTCCTTTCCTTTATCGGATGGAAGTATTCCTTTAACAAAGTATTCGACAATAGGTGACATCCATGTATCATCATATATACTACTTGATTTCGGATGGTCAACCCTTTCATCTAATATTTCTTTACCATTTTCTTCTCTTTCTTCCCCTTGTGGTTTAGCTTGAGACCTTGTCATAACCAATAATTCCTTCCCTTGTTCGGATGTTTCCTTTTCAATACTTGGAATTTCCTTAAATCCGACTGGGACAATTTGTGTCTTTGGGGCTCCTTTTGAGCTGGCTAATTTTGCTAAGGAGTCTGCATGTGAATTTTCTGCTCTTGGAACTTAGGGTATCGAAAAATCTTTTTTTTGATACGGTATCTTCTTTACGTATAAGAGTAATTTGGGATCATTTTTGTTGATATTCCTATTTCACTTGGTTCACCAATTGTTGAGAATCACTAAAGATCTATATCCATGGAATTTTTAGTTCTAATGCCAAGGTTAATCCTGCTACCATAGATTCATATTCTACCACATTATTTGTTGCGAGGAATACTAAATTCATGGCATAATGCAAATGGTGTCCATCTGGAGTTATGATTACATATCCTGCACCAGCCCCTATTTCATTCGATGCACCATCAACAAACAGTTGCGACATAGGCTTCTGATCTTTCTCCTTCTCTGATTGCTCCTTAATAAATCTTGTGCACTCATTAACAAAATCCGCTAATGCTTGTCCTTTGATTGTGGCTCGTAGTTGAAACTCTATGTCATATTGACTGAGCTCGATCCCCCATTTTACTAGTCTTCCAGAAGTTTCGGGTTTACTAAAAACTTGTTTAAGAGGGAAGTTGGTTAATACCCTAATCGGGTTTGCTTGAAAGTATGCTCTAAGCTTTCGAGCTATAAGAATCAAGCAATAGGCTAAGTTTTCTATGACTAGGTATCGAACCTCTGCATCCTTTAATCATCTGCTTAGATAGTATATCGGAAGCTATGCCCCATTCTCTTCTCTAATGAGTACCGGGTTGACTGCATGTTCTGATACTGCCATGTATACGTATAATATTTCGCCTTTCTCGGGACTTGAAAGTATCAGTGGTTTTTCCAAATGGCTTTTTAATTCCAAGAAGGCTTTCCAACAATCCTCTCCCCATTCGAAGTTCTTCTTCTTCTTGATCACATCAAAGAAAGGGATACACTTATCAGTAGCTTTAGAGATGAATTTGCTTAGAGAAGCTACCCTTCCATTTAAACTCATCACCACCTTGCTTGTTTTAGGTTCGGTCATGTCCTTTATGGCTTGAATTTGATCAGGGCTTGCTTCGATCCCTTGAGCACTTACTAGGTAGCCTAAGAACTTTTTTGAGTGGACTCCAAAAGAACATTTTTGCGGGTTCAATTTCATGTGATACTTCCGCAATATTATGAACATTTCCTCTATATCTTTAAGTTGGCTTTCAGGCTCGCTAGACTTTACCAGCATATCATCCACATAAACTTCCATATTCCTGCCAATTTGTTCCTTAAATATTCGGTTAACTAATCTTTGGTAGGTGGCTCCCGCATTCTTAACCCAAATGGCATTGCCTTGTAGCAATAAATTCCCCATTTTGTTATGAAGCTGGTATACTCCATATCCGGTTTAAACATTGGTATCTAGTTGTACCCTGAATAAGCATCCATGAGGGATAACTATTTGTGTTCGCTTGTTGCATCCACTAACTGATCTATCCGCGATAGAGGGAAGCAATCCTTTGGGCATGCTTTGTTTAGGTCCGTGTAGTCAATGCATGTTCTCCATTTCTCATTTGACTTCTTTACCAAAACTGGGTTAGCTAACCACTAAGGATAATATATTTCCCGGATAATCCATTTTCAAGAAGTTTGTCAACCTCTTCTTTTAATGCATCTGATCGTACCTCATCCGGTTGTCTCTTTATCTGCCTTATGGGGGTTTCTCCTAGATTAATATTGAGGGCATGGCACATGACAGTTGGATCAATTCACACCATATCAGAATGTGACCAGGCGAATACATCTTTGTTGACCATGAGAAATTGTATTAAATCCTTCTTTAAGTCATTATTAAGATTCTTTCCCACCTTAACCACTTTGGTAACATTATCTGAGTCAATGTATGCTTCCTTAAGATCGTCTATGGGTTTTATCCTCTCCGTTTCTCCTCGACAATCAAATTCCGTGAATATTGGGCCTTTTTCCACTGAGTTTGCATCAATTCTCTTCCTCTTGCCTCAAGAGGGAATGTACCTTTGATACACACGCTTGTTAGATTTATTAACTTTAATCTTTGCTTCGAATGTTGGATGTGAAAATCCATTATCCGAAGGTTGTAAAATAGTAGAAGAATCAAAGTACGTAGAATACTCCCTCTTATATTGATCAAGAGTGGCAAAATACATTTCCCGAGAGCTAAACTGCTCTCCTCGGACTGTTCCCCAGCCTCGCTTTGTCAGAAACTTTACCATGAAGTACTTCGGGGAGACAAAAGCATCGATTTCATCAAGAGCCGGCCTGCCAAAGAAGGAGTTGTAGTAGGAGGGTTGATCGATTATCACAAAAATAGTTTCGAATGTTCTACATGTTGGCGGAACTCCCATTTGTACAAGCAGCTTTATCGGTCCCACTGGAGTTGATCCCTTGTTGTTAAATCGAAATATGGGCTCTGTGCATGGCTCCAGCTTGTGTTCTGGAATGTTCATCTGATCGAAGGCATGTTTGAAAATTACATTGACTGCGCTGCCCATGTGGACCAGAACTTTTGAGATAATAGATAGCCCAATTTGTGCAGTAATCATCAAAGGATCATTATAAGGATGATGAACCCCCTTTCTTAGCTCTTGTGTGGTGACAACTAGATTAGGCATCTGAATGTTATGGCATGGGTTTTTCTTTAGAGGTTCCTCTTGAATAGAATAGATCCCTTCTTTGGCCTTTTTAATGCACCTACTTCAGGCCCCCTTACTGCTTCTTGCTGGATGTGGCCCACCATGGATCACATCAACCCTGTTGATTGGCGGGCTTAAGCTTAAGGGATCCTCATCTTCTAACAAATTCACAACGTTGTCTGGGCGCTTCTGCGGAGCGTTCTCTATTCGCCTGGTTTTCTGCCGATCTTGAACAAACTTTTTTAGATGACCATCCAGGATCAGCTTTTGGATAATTCCGACCAGAACTCTGCACTCATCAGTTTTGTGGTTATTAGCTTTGTGATAAGCGCAATAGTCTCCTCCTTTTTTCTATTCAGGATTGTTCTTGACTTTGAAGGAGATTGGAAAGTTGACTCTTTCCTTAGCTATAGCATACACGTAAGCTAACGGCTTGTTTAAAGCAACTGTGTTAGCAATCAGTTCTTCTTATCTGGTCCTTTTATGGCCACGGTCCAGGTCAAATCTTCTTCTTCCCTTCCTGGGAATTATTTTTTTCTTGGCAAAATAAAGCTCATCCATCCAGATGAACTTGAAAGCTTGAAAGGGGAAGTCTTGTAGGTCTTTACAGCCATTAATAAAAAGCTGCTTCCAGAAAGGGGTATTTTCAATCAAGCCAGAATGGACAGCTATGAGCTTATCATGATCATTCATATCCTTGGCTTTTAAAGCTTCAGTATTGAATCTTCTCAAGTAATCTCCCAAAGACTCTCCCTGTCTTTGTTTTATATTTGCCAAGACCGTTAGTCGATAGTAGGATCTTTGCAGATGCAGAATTGGGCTGAGAACTCGTAAGAAAATTGCTTCTAGGAGTATATCGTCTTCTCCCTGTATTGCCTGTACCATTTGGCTGCAGCTCCCTGAAGAGTGACTGGGAATAGTCGGCATCTGATAGCTCCAAATGCGTTGTATAAGTCCATTTGGCTGTCAAAAGCCATCAGATGATCGTCGGGGTCTGTAACCCCATGATACTTCATGGATGGGATTATGACAAATGGTGGTATAACTGTAGCCATGATTTCGTCAGTGAAAGGTGGCACTGTCTCATTATCATTGACATTTTCGTCCATTGTTCTTTTTCACCTGGAATTCATAGCATCTTTAATAGCCTTCTCAGCGGCATCTTTCAGAAAAGCTTCAACATTGCCATAATTTTTCTAGTTTGGGCAATATTCTTTCGATGTTGAACTCTCAGATTGCTCCAATGATTTATCGAGTACTCTACTCTGATGATTAGCTCTCGATTAGGGACTTCTTTTTCTTCGAGGACATCAAATCCACTTTGCCTTTATGCTCATTGGAATTAGCTTTTAGATTACTCCTGGGAGAAACCACCTCTTCTCCTTGAGTTTGTCTCGGTGTCTTGGAAGATTTTTGAGATAAGGGCCATCTTTAGCAGCTCTTGCATCTCCTGCAACCGTTGTTCCAAGTGTTTAATTTTAGCTGCGTTTTCATCCTGCTGTGCTGGTGATGAAATCTGTCTAGGGATGGCCCCATCAATGTTAAAAGATGGAGCTATATTCTCTTCTAGAGTGGTGGTGTGTATTGCTCCTTCCACGATTCCACTTAAACGTTTTGACCTTATTTTTCCTACGCAAGAGAAATGAGCCATAATTAGTCTGTATACAGTAACAATGTCGGAGGTTCGAGCCCTCTTTCGAACGCCAAAAATGTTAACAAGAAAACTTGTCAACATCCCCAATGCTATTCGTAAGGTAGTTAGATTCAAACAAAACCAAGTTATTAAAAGGATCCACTCCTTCGGAAATACGCCTTTGGACTAAATTGACATAGTCGAAAGGGTTTAAGGTGATTACTCCACCTCTCGACTAAGTTGACTTAATCAAAAGGCTTCAAGGAGTTTTCCTTGGGATACAGTTTAGCGAACAACATCCAATTGAATCCTATGCTCTGAGTGAGTCAAAAGTAGTTGACTATCCTTACTTCTCATTCCTTTCGACCAAGATGAAAGGTAACATTTGGGACCTTTCGATTAAGTCGAAAGGGGATGCTTACTTTATCAGTATACACAGTTGCTTTCGGTCCCTTAGTTTCATTACTCTTGCTGTGAAACTCCTTCGAAAGGGTTACTGATGTTTTTAGGGGTTGATCCCCTTCGAATGAGTTCCACTATGCATGATTGTTAGCCAATTATAAACTAAGACCCCTTTCGAAAAACTCCCCTTTCGATCAGGTCGAGAGGGGTTTCTCCCTTTTGGAATGGTCCTAGCTTATTATTGCCTACAATCCACTTTGCTTTCCTTGTATAAGATCGATCTAAGTATTCCCAAGTCTCATGAGCTTAACATGGTCGAAACCCCTTCATCACTTTGGCTTTCAGTGCTATGTACATGTTTCGATGATGATGTGTTTCGATCGGAAATGCCCGAGTCGATTTTATACATTGCATAGACAAAAAGAAATCATGAGACTAAGTTAGAATCACGTGCAATGGATCATTAGTCTAGCTAATGATCAAAATGATCTTCCTCGTCTTCAATTTCCTTAATGAACAAGCCATCTATCATTTTTATTCATAATCCAAAATGAGTTACTAGATATAGAGCTTTTTACCTAATTTGATTTAGGGTTTCTTGAGAATACAATTGTAACAAAGAAAGTAAAGTAAAGAAAATGAATTCAAGATTCCAGAATTCGGTCCACAAAACTGGACCACCTGGGTCTTATTTATAGATGCAGGTCGGCCTCTTCCGTGCCTTTGCTTTCGACTAGGTCGAAAGGACCCTTTTTTATATGTTATTTTGAGCCTTTCGACTTGGTCGAAAGGCCATGATCCCTTTCGACGTTGTCGAATTGCATCTTCTTGCTCTTCTTGGTTTTCTCTTGCGCCTCCTTTATCCTTTCCCAGACCTTTCAACCGAGTCAAAAGGGGCCTTATCATCCTTCCGCCTTTGTTGATTTTTGAGTACTGCTTTCTCCACAGCACCTTTCGACACTATCAAAAGGTTTCCTGAATGCATATTCTCCTTCCTTGTTGTTATTGGAAGTAAGTTTGAAGCTTCTGACACTGTCGATAGGCTGTTCATATTGGTTTCGAAGAGATTCAAGTGTCAATGGTGATGATGTTGAGTAGCCTTTGAATGCATGCCTTAGGACTAAGGCGGAACCTTCCCTTAAAATTTCGAGCCTCGACCGGTTCGAAAGGCTTATATATGCTTTTGAAAAGGTTGTGATAGGGGCGAAACCTTTAATTCCGAAAGGTTTGGTATGTAAATGAGAGAGCATCATCCATTACTTTCGAAAGGGGTTTTGAAGTTGTCTTGCTTTTTTATCTGTGTCGAAAGGTTGAAAGTGGTGGAATGGTATATCTGTTTTCATCTAGATCGCAAACCTTTGCAATGCATGAGTAGTTGGTGCCCTCGACTCCTTCAATACTTGCTTAATGACTTTGAAACATCATCTTATGACCTTTATGAAGTCTAGACCTGTTTCTTCATCGAAACCTCAATCTTATTAACCTTATTTCATACTTCTGCTCTTGAGTAGATTTTATGGCTAACAAGGTTCTTCTTCTTTTTAGGCAAAGCAGGTTTTATTTATCTGTTGCATAATGCTTAATAATTTGTGTTGTTATTCTATTGATGAACTTTTCTATGACAACTTCATGTCGTACTTATGTCTATTATATTTTATTTCCTTTTGTTTGGTGTATTTTTCTTTTCTTTTAACTAAAAAAAATGGCTGCTTAAAATACACACACATGCATATACATATATGTACACACATACATATCCTGGATATCATTTACTTATTTTGTGTACATACACACATATAATAAAGAAAATACTTTACTATTTACTACTTGAAGCCTTTCTCTAATTATCAAAAATATCCTTATTATTACCACATGATAACAACAATAAATTAAGGATAATATTGTCTTTCTCATGTCCACTATGCTTCCAAGTTAGATTTCGAGCCCGTTTTGGCATGACAACATATTCTCGGCCGTTTCTTTCTCACAGGCCAAAAAAATCAAAAGGGTAAAAAGGGTCAAAATTAAATCACCTAATTATTTCAAAAATTGACAAGTCGGTATTTTTTTATAGGATGGGGGCAATTTCAATAACTATTTTGGGATGGATAGTGAAGGGTTGTTTTTTATCTTTAATATAAAAGGATTTGCCATATGTATTTCTCTCCTTTTTTGATTCAACAACGAGATCGAGTTTCTATTTCATGGTCTTTTCATTGTGACTAAAATTGTAGTATGTTTCTTACGTACAAAATTATAGATAGTTCTGATAATTGGATACAACAAACGTTTAACAAAAAAAACACGAGTGATGAAAAAATGTCCTTTGAATTTGTTAGTCGATTGAAATCAAGATCAAATGTGTGTTATCGTGCTCTTACAATTAAAATCTAGTTTTATTTGTAAAAGCACCATATAATGGAAAAGCATCGTATATGGAAACTTTTTAACTCTTTATAATAAGATTGCTTACTATTGGAAAAATTCAGTTAATTTAATGATCTTTGCTTAATAGTGGTAATATATAGTAAATTAGAAATATCCTCTATTCTCCTGATCATTTCATAAATCGCAGGAAGAAGCAGAGTGGACGGTTCAATACAAGGCCAATTGAAACCAAACCTAAGATATCTCAAAGGGTTCATAGTGTTTGTGTTAAGAGCTCTATAGAGGTTGAAGATAAGATGTTATCTCCTATGCCACCACTTGAAGTGCGAACATTAACTGAAAGGTTTCCTATTCTTCTTCTTTAATAATGTTTCATGATTTATTACAGAATTTTATGCTGAATTTGGATGATTCAAATATTTGCCAAAGAAGTAAAGAATTTAGCTAACTGATCTTATCAATCAATTCGGCTATAGGTGAAAAGATTTAAGAGGATATTTTGGAAGGAAACAAATTGATTATCAAATCAATTAATTACTTAATAAATTTATAAACTAGGAAAGAATTCTATCTATAAATTCATTGATTTTGCAATATGACGAAAGAAAAGATTGTTGATGGAGATTCAATCAATTGAAGAACTTATGGAAACCCAGATCTTCACTTTCTATTTGCATTGAAATCAAATCAAGGATAGTTGGAAAGTTACAAAGCAATTGAAAATTTAATTTTCTTAATCTCCAAGCAATTCTTCATTCTGAAGTCTATATAAATAAAGAAGTTCATCTTCATATTGGAATGTCAGATAAAGCATCCTTAATTATCCTTATCTTCAGTAAACCCTGATTTCTGTAGCCAAATCAAATTAGAGATTTTGAGTGCAAATAAGACTTTGGAGAAATAGATTATTCAATTTGTAACTAAAGTTTAATCTCTCCACTTTGCTACATATAATTTTGCAATCTCTCTCTCATACTCTCTTTCTCCAGTAAAATAAAGAATAGTTGTTAGATCCTTGAATGTAGATAATCTAGCCGAACCATGTTAAATCTTTGTGTTCTCTACTCTTTTTTATCTTTGTTTGGTGATTATTATTCATTAAATTGGCAGTTGATAATTAATCGATAAGCTAGATCCTTCTTTTGGTTACTTCCGCACCTTAGTATTCCACGCAGTTTTGGAGTTAGTGCAAATTAATTAAAATTCCGCACAATAGATTGGCACCAAAGCTAGTTGTCTTGTTCTAGATTAATATTGGTATGAAAAACTATGGCATCACCAAATTTGCTAGAAAAGGAGTTTTTGGGACATGAAAGGTGAAGACTAATGAAGATGTTCTTCAGCAACAACTTCGTTCATTTAAAGGAAGAAATAAAAGCAAAAACTACCTTGGAGGTAGAACTGATATGTATAAGTCCCACTTCATGAGTCCAAGAAGGGGTGCTTGCTATTATTGTAAGAAGAAAGGCCATTTCATACAGGATTGTCTAGCTTTAAGAAAGAAGAGAGAGAAGAAGGAGAAAGCTTTAATTTCAGCAGCAGTTAGATTGGATGTAGATAGAAGCGATAGTGATACATCATTATTTTCAACCAGTATTTCACCTTTAGAGAGTATAATTTGGGTGAATTATTCTGGTTCCTCTTGTTATATAACGCCAGAGAGGTGCTATTTTGTCGGTCACAAGATGATTGATGACGGAGCAGATCATATAGGGAATGACACATCTTGTCATGTTATGGACATCGGAAGTGCGAGGTTTAGGATGCATGATGGTGTTGTTAGGACCATCATGGATATTAGACATGTTCCGATACTGCGTAGAAGTTTTTTATCAGTTGGAGCTTTGAGTAGACTTGGTATGAGGATAATAGTCTCTGTAGAAAAATTGAAAGTGGCGAAGGGTTCTTTGGTAGTGATGAAAGGGGTGCGAGTTGATGATATGTATGTGCTTCATGGAGAGACGGTCTTAGGAGAGTCGGTAGTTTCTACTGATTCTAGTGTTCTAGATTCTACTCAATTATGGTATCTTTGTTTAAGTTATGTTGATGAAGAGAATCTTGAACTATTAAAGAAGAGGGGGTTGATTGATGGTGTTTATCAGTCAAAACCAAGCTCTTGTAGAGGCTGTTCTTTTGGAAAGAAGAAGCATGCCACATTTGATGTGTGAGACCTAGAGCTACAGAGTTTCTAGAGTATGTTCAATCTTATGTGTGGTGACCTAGCCCATTTGCATCTTTTGGTGGAGCCAGTTACTTAGTCTTATTTGTGGATGATTTCTCACATAAGATTTGGGTCTATTTCTTAAAAGCCAAAGACCAAATATTTGCCTAGTTTTGTAATTGAAAGTCCTTGGTAGAAGAGCAGTCGAGGAAGCATTTGAAGGTTCTCAAAGTTGGAAAGAGTAGTGAATTTGTGTCACATGAATTCACTAACTATTGTGGGTCCGAGCACGTAGTTAGATATTTTTCTATTTATGTTGAGTCACATTATTACGAAGTGGCGGAGAGCATGTGTCGGATATTATGGAAATGAGGTATGAGCTTGAGAACGACTGCTGGTCTAGAAGAGGGATTTTGGGTAGAAGTGATATCTATGGTAGTATTTATCATCAACCATATACCTTCTATTGCTATAGATATAAAGATCCCCACAGAGGTATGAAAAGGAGATCTTGTTGATTATTCATCCCTTAAATTTTTTGGTTGTTCAACTTATTTAGAAGATGAGAGACATGATAAATTGAGCCTAGGGAAAGCAAGCATATTTTGTTAGGCTATAGCGAAAGAGTGAAGATGCATATGTTATGGTGTAAAATAACTAGGAGAATTATGACTAGCAGACTTGCGATATTTGATGAGAGGTTTTTTGTTGAAGGTACAACATCTATCAAGTGATGATATTGGAAGGACAAAAAATTGCCAAACACATTTGGAGACTTCAAATTGTTTACATATTCAGAGAGATACTGGTATTTCCGATGATACCATAGTTAATGAGAAGATTGCAGAGGTTCAGACACTAGGTGGAGCTCAGTTGTAGGAAAGGTCATTTGGTTCAGTTAGCCCTAATTGTAAGCTTATTTGTAGCGATGATTCTTCATCTTATGCTCTGAATGTTGCAGAGCTTGTTGGTGAGTCTGCTGGTGTTGACTTAGGAATGTCTAGCAAAATTCTTATGGAGGAGATTGGAGTCGATAATGTTAAGTATGTACTCACTCAATTTGGAATGGAGAAGGTGAAGAACGCTGTTAAATCTCTATTGGTCTCTCAAAGCTTAGTATCTTCATGTTCGTCTCCAACATCAGATTTGTTGAAGAATTTTGGTATTTTCCCGTATGCATTTTGTTTGTTGATGTGCATACCATCTTTCTTATGCTTGGGAAAGATGTTGAAATTATGTTTAAGCAACAATGCCCAAACTTGTTCACCTTGAGTTTGGTGCCATGTTGGGTAGATCCAACAACTTGTTGAGATGTGGTGATGAAGATGAAAGTGTACGTGCAGTACTAAGGATCGTGTAATATGGTATATAAATGCGGAAACTGATAATAGCAGTAAAATAAAAATTAAAGTAAGCACAACAGGAATTTTTATACTGGTTCGAACTTCCCGTTATACGTCCAGTCCCAAAATACCCTCAGGATTTGACTAAACCCCTCACTTAACCCGGAGGAATAGGTATACGACACCTGAGCAGCCGAACAGGAATTTTTCCGCCTCAACAGCCGAAGAGGACTTCAACTTAATATAAGTAACTTGTTGACGAATGTGTTCTGAATAACACTGATTGTCTTTTGATAGTACAACTTTCCTATAATCAAATCCTCAAGAGTATATATGTGTGTGTGAAGATTTAGAAGGAAGATAATCACGTAGAATCGAAGTATATGAATTAATTCAAGGATTCTAGTGATATTAAATAAGAATGAATGCTTTTATTTGCAGAGAATAATAGTGAATAGATTTCAAAAATATAAACAAGGATTGGTTGTTGTAGAAGTGAATTGAACATGTTTATATAGTTGTAGAATAGTTACAATCTTTCATGAAGAGTTTCAATCAAAAGTTGGGTTCGTATCTCTTGGATTGAAGGAGATTCCTCTTCACGAACGATCGCAACTCTTCAGAAAACTAGCCATTATTCTCAGGTCGGTTGACCGAGAAAACTGGCCGGTCAGTTGAGTTTCAAAAACGTACACAGAACAGTACATATCTGTGCACTAACACAGAGTCGGTCGACCGAAGTTCCTGGTCGGTCGGCCGACTTGCTGTCAATTGCACAGTGCACACTTTTTCATGTATAAATTAATGTAAAATAATTTGTGTGTCTGTGACTACTTGAGGAATGATTTTAACAATATTCTAAGACTCAATACAATAAAATATTCATACTAATCTCTGGATTGTAGTCTTGTCTCCTTTGTAGTGCACAATATACGCTTATTCTCTTTTTGTCGCTTTCGTATAGTATTCTCGTCGTATGATCTCTGAAGCTTGTGTCATGAATCAAAACTCATGAATCAACATTCTCCCCTTTTTTGATTGATGATAATACTTATGTGACGAAGTAGTATATACATATATATTATAACTCTCCCCCTGAATATATGGCGATTTTTCTACAAAAATTTGTTAGCTTTCATATATTTCTCCCCTTTTGTCATCGACAAAAAGGAATACTTATTAGATGTAATATGAAAAAAATATGGAACATGTATGTAACGACCCGCATTTTTGACCGTTCAAGTCGACAAAACATACACACATGCCGACTCAACCAATCCAAAATACAGATAGTTATTGGGGTTAAATAAGAAAAGAAAAGAAAGAACAGAAACAAACTCAGAATCTCGCAGCGGAAGGAACAAGATATAATAATAAAATAACAGTTCATGAAGCTGTTAAATAAATAAATTTGATTATTATTATACATCATAAATCAGAGTTACATACATATCAGAGATAATACAACAATGCAGCGGAAAAATAATACAGTAGTAGAATACAAATGATGAAATACCAAACTCCGTCTTCGTCCTCCAGAATAGATCTTCAACCTTATCTGAAATGCTCAGACTGACCCGAGCGTAATGAAAAGACAAAACACTAGAGTCAGGAATAAAATATCTCATGTAAGTTAAATCGAATAAGTAAATATGAGTGTGACGGCGTCGGAGATGTTTACGGGTTTTAGACACCTCCTATCCAGTATTTAACGTGCGTGCATTAACTTAAGAGATGTTCGAGATTTCCATCTCATAGGGATCCGTTAAACTATCTACTATATAATAGAATACGCTATATACAATAATGTCTATCATAAAGTAAAATATCAAACTAGCGTTAAGCCATGGCCCATTCCACCCTTAACACATTTTTATTCCCAAGAGCATATACAAGACCGTAGTTTCCCCAAAACCGGAAGTCACCAGAGGGCAATCCATATACTAAAGGTACAAACCAAAACGTAGTGGTCGCGAATAGGATAATCAGTATGACAAGGTACATGAGGTGATACAAACTAGGATACTAGTAGTTGCGTCATCCGGACTGATGTTGGGCATAGCAGCTACTACCCCGACACCGCGAAACAACACTCCCATAATCGAGGGGTGCACCCAAATCGAATCACAAAGCAATAGATATGGTAACGAAGAAGTGTGTCCGCTAGAGGTAGCGAACCTCAATGACCCGGCAGGGCTCCTGTTTTAGTCATGTCAGGGGTCATCCAATATCGTTCTCTTTCTTCAGTCAACGCGTTCATCAAACCATCCACTTCATTCTGGATCAACACTCCGCATATATTAGTTATTAAAGTGGTTTTCGGTATCGACAGAGAGTATGTCCATATCCGATCCCGGTCTCTTTAATAACTATGTATTATTATACCGGTGGCTCCTTTACATTTTCAAAATCAATTCATAATTGATTATCAAAAATATCATATTCGCTTCAAAGATCAAATCCATCTCAAAATCATCATATCTACTCAAAATATACGATTTCATTTCAAAAATCATTTTCGCCTCAATATCTCATTTCAATTTCAAAATCGTATCATTGCGATATCACTTTCACTTCAAATAAATCCGTTTCCAAAATCATATCACTCAAAATATACGATTTCATTTCAAAAATCATTTTCGCCTCAATATCTCATTTCGATTTCACAACCGTATCAATAAGATATCACTTTCACTTAAAATAAATCCATTTCCAAAATCATATCACTCAAAATATACGATTTCATTTCTAAAATCATTTTCACCTTAATATCTCATTTCGATTTCAAAATCGTATCAATACGATATCACTTTCACTTCAAATAAATCCGTTTCCAAAATCATATCACTCAAAATATACGATTTCATTTCAAAAATCATTTTCGCCTCAATATCTCATTTCGATTTCAAAATCGTATCAATACGATATCACTTTCACTTCAAATAAATCCATTTCCAAAATCATATCACATTCCAAAGTTATACCGCTTTCGAAATCATAAGTCTTTTCAATTCAAAACACTTTGGAAATCAAAACCTTGAAATTCACAACACTTTGAAATCATAGCTTGAAATCATAACATTTTGGAATCCTAACACTTTTCTCTTAAACAGTTTAGATAGTAAAATTTGTATATATAGAAAATAATTTATACAATAAATTAGTTTATATAAAATAGTTATAAGTTAAAATAGTTTATAATAAAATAATTTATATCGAAAATGATTTATATTAAAATAATTTATATAAAATTTATAAAGTAAAATATAAATAGTTTTAGATATAGTTTAAAATACTTTATATAAAAATAGCTTCCTCAAATTTCACAAATCAATTCACATAAACTCGAATTCCAAAACTAAAATTTAATCAAATCTCAAATCATCAATTTCAACTCGATTCAGTTTCTCAATAAACCATTTCAAATTATCAATTTCAAATACATATTTGAACCACAAAATAAGCCATTTCAATTTCAATATATTTCAAAGCTTTCAATATTCACATTTCAGAACAGTTCAGAGTTCGATTAAAAGTCCAATCTTTTAAAACAAATCAACTTTCGAAAATTTACGCCGTATTTCAATTTTTCTTAAAAATCTAAACTTCGAATAATTAAACAATTTCATTTACCAAGTTTAAATTCCAGCATTTCAAGCTTCAATTCAAAATAATTCAATTTCCATAAATTGGATTTTATTCTTAAAATCGATTCATTTAAATAATTTCAAAACAACTTTTAAATAATTTAATTTAACCAACCCGGTGTCTTCAATTCAAAAAGTTTCATCCAATTCTGATAAAGTATGAAGGAGTTACACAATTTTAAAGTTTGCATACAATTTATAAACGAATTACACATTTTTATTTTTTTATTTTTTTTATTTTACCTTAATCGAAATCTGGCCACATGATCAAGCTTCAGAAAATCAAGGGCGCAGGCTTCATCTTCCCTCTCGTACGCAACTACCAGTTTCCCGAACCGATCAACACACGCTTCTTTCTTCCATACGCACGCAACTAAGAGCGACCGGACGTTGATCAGGGGATGCCATCGCGTGCGCCTCTCCTTGCTCCACCTACGCGCCAAGTTTCGCCACACCATTCGCCACTGTTTTCTCGAAAAACGTGAAATACGTACGACATTCAAAGCCAGATCTGGACCAATCCGTGATGAATTAGCACGAACCAACCGTATGGATTTGAAGAGCTCGTCGAGATCTACACTTTTGCTTTTGTAATTTTTCGATTTCGTTGAACGGATTGAGAGATATTAAGGAAAGAAGATCGGCAATTTCTGGCCATAGAATAGGTGGCGGCCATGGTTTGAAATTAGGGTTTCTGAAGTGAAATAATGATAAAACTGTCTCGGTTTGCTTACGTATTTATATAGGTAGGTCCAAAATCGTCTGAACTCCAATCGAGACGTGCCGCCAAGCGTTTATAAGGTTTTACCCATATTCCGAACGCAATGGAACTAGTCCCAAGGCCTAATTCAATCATATGTGGAAGATAGCTTTTGAAGTCGATTATTTTAATTAAATTCGACGTTAAATTTCTACGCGTTTCAAGCTCGCACGGCCAAACGACAAGTCTGATTGCTATGAAAATTGAAACCTTACAATAGTTCACTGTTACGGATCCGATGAAACTGGTTTCGTTGAAATCCGAGACAGTTGTAAAAATGGTTATTTCTACTGTTTAATTTCAATATAAAATTCCCAATTTTAAATTATTAACTTTTAAATCAAATTTCAATTGTTCACAAATTTCATTTTTAATTTCACAGAAATTAATAATCTTTTACAATGCAGTTTTCCATTATAAATCCAGTATAAAAGATTACATTAGATTCAGCGCTCAATTTTATTGTAATTCACATTCAAGTTATTTAATTCCAATTGAATTCTTTTATTTCGATTTACACTTTCATTATTGAATCAATCATTTACTTATACATTATTATAAATAGTTTATAATTCATTTACTTTTATTTTCTTCAGCTATCATCTTATTTAAATTCACAGTAATATTAAATTACATTCATTTACGTTGATTTCAATATTATAACTTCAATATTAAATGTAACATTTTATTTATTCTTGTTTACAATCAAATTCAATTCATTATTTACATTCAATACAAGTTAACATCCATACTTAATTTACAAATAAGTTATTTCAGAATTCAGTTTTGTATTTTAACTTGTAATTCACATTTAACAACACAAAATTTTATTTCCTTCGGATTTTTATCCAAATTTTTATTTTAATTAGTATTTTTTAAAGTGTTAAAAATACGGGTCGTTACATTCTCCCCCACTTAAACTTTTCGTCCTCGAAAAGGAACGGAGAAGGAGAAACCATCATTTAGATATAATTCATTCAAAATATTCGACTTATTTGCAAAATTTAGTTATACGATTTTTAAAATCTCAAAATTTTCTAACTCCCGGATTTTTGAAAAATTTCGGCAGCACCTCCTTTGCGCGGCTAGGACCAAAAAATTTCACAGTGGTAATAATTGCATAATATACATCTCATTACAAGAATGAGGCATCCCAAAACATGGGGAACACAATAATATACCACAACATAAACCGTAATTCGAGAACGTACCTCTTATTAAGCGTTTATTAGCATTTTAACTTACATTTTGCATTTAGCGTAGAAGCGAGCTCCACAACGAAGCGCAACCCCTTTGCTACCTACTAAAATGCTCAATAACCAAGTTAGAACCATGCATATAAAGATAGATCGATATACTTAGCATAAACAACATACATATAACATGTTTAGCTTCAAAACTAAAATTCCAATTCCAGGACAGCAAACGAATCTCAGTTTTTGGTCACCTAAACGATAAAATTTGGTAATGGAATCTAAACAAAAGTTATTTCATTCGTTCCAGGCTTTCCGAAATGTCCAAAATCATCAAATTCAGACCATCCGTTCAGAAGTTACGGCCGTTTTACTAAAAGGATACGCCTCAGCCTGGGCAATGAATTGCGCAGGTCAGCGACGTTCACTCCCCTTTTCGACCATCTAAGTGACAGCAAAACACAAAACACTTAAAGCAAAAGTTTTAACTTAAGTTCTTAGATTTCCAGAAAGTGCAAGATCGTCAAAATCCGATAAACCTGTAAAAAGTTATGGTGAAAATACTAAGGGTATATGCTACTGATTTTGCTTCCTTTTTACACAGGCCAGCGAGAAGATTCAAATTTTTAACTAAGTAAATGAAGGAATTTCTCAAGACACTCTAAACAAAAGTCATGCTACAGTTTCTAAGCTTTTCGACAAGTCTAAGATCGTCAAATTTCATCCAGCCATTTAAAAGTTATGGTTGTTTCCGTTTCAGCATATATTGGACAATTTTGGATTTTTCCAAAATTTGCTTTTATTATTTCAAAGTACAAACCATCAAACTTCAAATTTTCTAAAGAAACAATCATAAACACAAAGTCGTTTATTTTCTTATTTATCCATGAAATAAGTTTACATTCGATTTGTTTCCGATTTATTCAAGTTTGTTTCATTCATAATTTAAATTCAAGTCAATTTGCTTCAATTTAATTTGAATTCAATTATATTTAATTTCACTTTGCTTCAAATTTGAATTTAATTATTAAAATTTTAATTCCGTTTATTCAATTCCACTTACACTAATGAATTCTATTTTATTAATTACCATCCATCTAACAATCAATGCATATCAAACATTAACATCCATCCAAAATCTACACTAAATCAATTATACATTTCCAAGTCGAAATTTTAATTTCATACACTTCCAAGTTTATTGATATTTAGTTTTATTCAAATTAAATTAGTTTCCATTTACTAATTTTATATTTAATTAATTTTCAATTTTAATTCATTTTACAACTTAAATTTCCTTTATATTTACAACTATCAATAGATCTTCACATTTTATTATTCGCAATCACACTTGTATATTATTCATTTACTTATCATTATTAGCATTTTAAACTTTTTTAAGTATTTGGTAAGTTATAGCTATGCAAATAGAATCTAGTTAAACAATATACAACTTCTTTTCATTCAATTTGAGTGTTATACCTATTAAATAAATTTTCAATTTATTATTTTCCAAATTAAGGGTTACTACTACAATTTTAAATTAAATTTTTTTTAACACTTAAATTCAATTTCACCTTTTCAATTTATAAGTTTCTAACAATTCAAGATTTACTTTAGTTTAATAATTAAAATCATTCCTTATTAGAGAACTTAAGAATTTCAACTCCGGATTCGATTTAAACCATTTTTTTTAAAATATATATAGATATACACTAATATCTTTATATCTCAAATCATACTTTTTAGAAGAATTTTAATCAGCATTGAAATATATATATATATATATATATATATATATATATACTTATTTTCATTTCGTACTTTAGAAAATTTCAATTCAATTTCTATTTAATCCAAAAGAGTACAAAAAACTTTTAAGTGGTCTCCCCCACTTGGATTCTCGGAAATAAACGTCGATGATGCGTGCACTCATCACCGAATCATTCTCTAGTGTCAAGAGGGGAGTATAACACTTACTTCATTTGAAAATCCTTTGAAAACAATTTCTAATCGAATATACTATCATATAATACTTACATTATACATTTCAAATTTTTGTTAAAAGATATCTTAACGACCCACATTTTTGACCGTTCAAGTCGACAAAACATACACACATGCCGACTCAACCAATCCAAAATACAGATATTTATTGGGGTTAAATAAGAAAAGAAAAGAAAGAACAGAAACAAACTCAGAATCTCGCAGCGGAAGGAACAAGATATAATAATAAAATAACAGTTCATGAAGCTGTTAAATAAATAAATTTGATTATTATTATACATCATAAATCAGAGTTACATACATATCGTAGATAATACAACTATGCAGCGGAAAAATAATACAATAGTAGAATGCAAATGATATAATACCAAACTCCGTCTTCGTCTCCAGAATAAGTCTTCAACCTAATCTGAAATGCTCAGGCTGACCCGAGCGTAATGAAAAGACAAAACACTCGAGTCAGGACTAAAATATCTCATGTAAGTTAAATCGAATAAGTGAATATGAGTGCGACGGCGTTGGAGATGTTTACGGGTTTTAGACACCTCCTATCCAGTGTTTAACGTGCGTGCATTAACTTAAGAGATGTTCGGGATTTTCATCTCCTAAGGATCCGTTAAACTATCTACTATGTAATAGAATACGCTATATACAATAATGTCTATCATAAAGTAAAATATCAAACTAGCGTTAAGCCATGGCCCATTCCACCCTTAACACATTTTTATTCCCAAGAGCATATGCAAGACCGTAGTTTCCCCAAAACCGAAAGTCACCAGAGGGCAATCCATATACTAAAGGTACAAACCAAAACCTAGTGGTCGCGAATAGGATAATCAGTATGACAAGGTACATGAGGCGATACCAACTAGGATACTAGTAGTTGCGTCATCCGGACTGATTTTGGGCATAGCAGCTACTACCCCAACACCGCGAAACAACACTCCCATAATCGAGGGGTGCACCCAAATCGAATCACAAAGTAATAGATATGGTAACGAAGAAGTGTGTCTACTAGAGGCGGTGAACCTCAATGGCCCGACAGGGCTCCTATTTTAGTCATGTCAGGGGTCACCAATATCGTTCTCTTTGTTCAGTCAACGCGTTCATCAAACCATCCACTTCATTCTGGATCAACACTCCGCGTATATTAGTTATTAAAGTGGTTTTCGATATCGACAGAGAGTATGTCCATATCCGATCCCGGTCTGTTTAATAACTACATATTATTACACCAGTGGCTCCTTTACATTTTCAAAATCAATTCATAATTGATTATAAAAAAATATCGTATTCGCTTCAAAAAAAATCAAATCCATTTTAAAATCATCATATCTACTCAAAATATACAATTTTATTTCAAAAATCATTTTCGCCTCAATATCTCATTTCAATTTCAAAATCGTATCAATACTATATTACTTTCACTTCAAATAAATCCATTTCCAAAATTATATCACTCAAAATATACAATTTCATTTCAAAAATTTCAAATCCATATTTGAACCACAAAATAAGTCATTTCAATTTCAATATATCTCAAAGCTTTAAATATTCACATTTCAAATTAATTAAATCTCAATTTCAAATTAATTTTCAATTCCAAACTCAAACTTGAAATATCATTTCATATAAATTTTCTTAGAAATATTCAGAGTTCGATTAAAAGTCCAATCTTTTAAAACAAATCAACTTTCGAAAATTTACGCCGTATTTCAAATTTTTTCTTAAAATTCTAAACTTCGAATAATTAAACAATTTCATTTACCAAGTTTAAATTCCAACATCTCGAGCTTCAATTTAAAATAATTCAATTTCCATAAATTGGATTTTATTCTTAAAATCAAATCATTTAAATAATTTCAAAACAACTTTTAAATCATTTAATTTAACCAATCCGGTGTCCGTATATAATTTTCTAACCTATGGCCAAGTGGATAATTATTTCAATTTTAGTTTCAAGGATGGATATATATCATTTCAATCCAAATATATGTCATAGGTATATCATTTCAACCTACTTCTTAATTTATTCGAAATGATTCAGTTTACAGTTTTATATGCAATAAACAATATACATGATGATAGCATGATATAACAAAATAAATAAACAACCTATATCGACCAATAGCATCCATCACAACCAATCAACCATAAAGCCAATAACATTCACAACAATTTTATAATTATCAATATCGAGTAATATACTGCCAATTTAAATTTAAATTTATTTTAACGGTCAATTTAAATTCTATCAATTAATTCATATATCAATACAGATGATAATTAAACCTACCAAACAACAGCCAATAAAATTTCATATCACTTCAGAATATAAATTTAACTAACAAAAGTTATTTTAGTCAATTGTGAGCGTATAAACACTCACCTTTGATTTATCGACGATTTAAAACCCAAATAAAGGCCCAAATTTGAACAGTCTCGGAATGCAACCAAACAAGTTTCATAATGTAGATCTCGTCGCTATGATTCCAACGCCACAAGTTTCGCTCGAAACGGACCTCGTATGCAAAAGTTACGCTTAAATTAATATAACGATATAATTTAAAACATGATTAGCAATATAATAAAAATTAAGTAAACGTTTAACCTTTTCTTCTTCACGCGACACAGCTCCCATCAGAACCCACGCACGCGAACGCCAGCTTCAAAACGCACACAACTCGAGACAGCCGGAGTTCGATCAGCGACTACCAGCGTGTGCGCCACCTTGAGAGTCACCTACGCGCCAAGTTTCGCCGCCCCATTCGCCACCGTTTGCACGCAAACCAAGAAAAACCGTACATGCTTCCAAGTCAGATCTGGGCGAATTCGTGACGTAAAAGCATAGATCAACCGTATGGATTTGAAGAACTCGCCGAGATCTACAACTTTTCTTTTGGAATTTTTTGATTTCGTTGAACGGATTAAGAGATATTAAGGAAAGAAGTTCGAGCGATTCTAGCCATTGAATAGGTGGCGGCCATGAGATAGAATTAGGGTTTCTGGATTAAAATGACAGTAAAACTGTCTTGGTTTGTGTGTGTATTTATATAGGTAGGTCCAAAGTCGTCCGAACACCAATCGAGACGTGCCGCCAGGCGTTTATAAGGTTTTACCCCCGTTCCGGACGCAATGGAACTAGTCCCAAGGCCTAATTCAATCATATATGGAAGATAGCTTTTTGAAGTCGATTATTTTAATTAACGACGTTAAATTTCTACGCGTTTCAAGCTCGCACGACCAAACGACAAGTCCGATTGCTACGAAAATTGAAACCTTACAATAATTCACTGTTACGGATCCGATGAAACTGGTTTCGTCGAAATCCGAGACAGTTGTAAAAATGGCTATTTCTACAGTCTAATTTCAAAATAAAATTCCCAATTTTAAATTATTAACTTTTAAATCAAATTTCAATTGTTCACAAATTTCATTTTTAATTTCACAGTAATTAAAAATCTTTTACAATGCGGTTTTTCATTATAAATCCAGTATAAAAGATTACATTAGATTCAGCGTTCAATTATATTGTAATTCAAATTCAAGTTATTTAATTCCAATTGAATTCTTTTATTTCGATTTATACTTTCATTATTGAATCAACCATTTACTTATACATTATTATCAATAGTTTATAATTCATTTACTTTCATTTTCTTCAGCTATCATCTTATTTAAATTCACAGTAATATTAAATTACATTCATTTACGTTGATTTTCATATTCTAACTTCAATATTAAATGTACATTTTATTTATTTCGTTGTTTACAATCAAATTCGATTCAATTCAATTACTTGTTTCATTCAAATTTAAATCTTTACTTACGTTCAATTACAAGTTAACATCTTTATCAAATTACAATTTCAGTTATTATCTGATTTCAATCAACTGTAATATTAAGTTACATTTATTTATATTAGTTTCAATAACATAAACTTCCACTATTAAATCTACCATTTTATTTATTCTTTGTTTATAATCATAACCAATTTGGTTTACAATCAAACTCAATTCATTACTTACATTCAATACAAGTTAACATCCATATTAAATTTACAAATAAGTTATTTCAGAATTCAGTTTTGTATTTTAACTTGTAATTCACATTTAACAACACAAAATTTTATTTCCTTCGGATTTTTATCCGAAATTTTTATTTTAATTCGTATTTTTAAAGTGTTAAAAATACGGGTCGTTACATTCTCCCCCACTTAAAACTTTTCGTCCTCGAAAAGGAACGGAGAAGGGGAAACCATCATTTAGATATAATTCATTCAAAATATTCGACTTATTTGCAAAATTTAATTATAAGATTTTTAAAATCTCAAAATTTTCTAACTCCCGAATTTTTTTGAAAAATTTTGGCAGCACCTCCTTTGCGCGGCTAGGACCGAAAAATTTCACAGTGGTAATAATTGCATAATATACATCTCATTACAAGAATGAGGCATCCCAAAACATGGGGAACACAATAATATACCACAACATAAACCGTAATCCGAGAACGTACATTTTATTAAGCGTTTATTAGCATTTTAACTTACATTTTGCATTTAGCGTAGAAGCGAGCTCCACAACGAAGCGCAACCCCTTTGCTACCTAGTAAAATGCTCAATAACCAAGTTAGAACCATGCATATAAAGATAGATCGATATACTTAGCATAAACAACATACATATAACATGTTTAGCTTCAAAACTAAAATTCCAATTCCAGGACAGCAAACGAATCTCAGTTTTTGGTCACCTAAACGATAAAATTTGGTAATGGAATCTAAACAAAAGTTATTTCATTCGTTTCAGGCTTTCCGGAATGTCCAAAATCATCGAATTCAGACCATCCGTTCAAAAGTTACGGCCGTTTTACTAAAAGGATACGCCTCAGCCTGGGCAATGAATTGCGCAGGTCAGCGACGTTCACTCCCCTTTTCGACCATCTAAATGACAGCAAAACACGAAACACTTAAAGCAAAAGTTTTAACTTAAGTTCTTAGCTTTCCAGAAAGTGCAAGATCGTCAAAATCCGATACACCAGTAAAAGGTTATGGCGAGAATACTAAGGTGCTTCAGATTTCTACTTCGCACAGGCCAGCGACTAATATTGGTGTTTTAAGCCTAGTGGATGAAGGTATTTATCAAAACATTCTAAACAGAAGATTTTGAATGAATTATATCTAAATGATGGTTTCCCCTTCTCCGTTCCTTTTCGAGGACGAAAACTTTTAAGTAGTTTAAGTTGCCTATCTCGAGCGATTTCAAACCAAGACAGTTTTACTGTCATTTTAATCCAGAAACCCTAATTCTATCTCATGGCCACCACCTATTCAATGGACAGAATCGCTCGAACTTCTTTCCTTAATATCTCTCAATCCGTTCAACGAAATCAAAAAATTCCAAAAGCAAAGTTGTAGATCTCGGCGGGCTCTTCAAATCCATACGGGTTGATCTATGCTTTTACATCACGGATTCGCCCAGATCTGACTTGGAAGCGTGTATGCTTTTTCTTGGTTTGCGTGCAAACGGTGGCGAATGGGGCGGCGAAACTTGGCGCGTAGGTGGCTCTCAAGGTGGCGTACACGCTGGTAGTCGCTGATCGAACTCTGGCTATCTCGAGTTGTGTGCGTTTTGAAGCTGGCGTTCGCGTGCGTGGGTTCTGATGGGAGTTGTGTCACGTGAAGAAGAAGAAGGTTAAACGATTAATTAATTTTATTATATCGCTAATCATGTTTAAATTATATCGTTATATTAATGTAAGCGTAACTTTTGCATACGAGGTCCGTTTCAGACGAAACAGGTGGCGTTGGAATCGTAGCGACGAGACCTACATTATGAAACTAGTTTGGTTGCATTTCGAGACTGTTCAAATTTGGGCCTTTATTTGGGTTTTAAATCGTCGATAAATCAAAGGTGAGTGTTTTATAACGCTCACAACGTACTGAATATCTTTATGGTGGTTAAATTTGACATTATGAAGTGATATGAATTTATTTGTCGTTGTTTGATGAAAATTTAATTGTCATATAGATTGTCATTTGAATTCACCGTTGAAAATTAAATTGACAGTCAAATCGAAGTTAAGATTTAATTGCGATCAAATTACCTGATATTGATAATTATGAAATTGTTGTGAATGTTATTGGCTTTATGGTTGATTGGTTGTGATGGATGTTATTGGTCGATATTGGTTGTTTATTTATTTTGATATATCATGCTATCATCATGTATATTGTTTATTGCATATAAAACTGTAAACTGAATCATTTCGAATAAATTAAGGAATAGGTAGAAATGATATACCTATGACATCTATTTGGATTGAAATGATATATATTCATCCTTGAAATGAAAATTGAAATAATTATCCACTTGGCCATAGGTTAGAAAATTATATACGAACACCGGGTTGGTTAAATTAAATGATTTTAAAAGTTGTTTTGAAATTATTTAAATGAATTGATTTTAAGGAAAAATCCAATTTATGGAAATTGAATTATTTTGAATTGAAGCTCGAAATGTTGGAATTTAAACTTGGTAAATGAAATTGTTTAATTATTCGAAGTTTAGATTTTAAGAAAAAAAAAATTTGAAATACGGGGTAAATTTTCGAAAGTTGATTTGTTTTAAAAGATTGGACTTTTAATCGAACTCTGAATCTTTCTAAGGAAATTTATATGAAATGATATTTCAAGTTTGAGTTTGAAAATGAAAATTAATTTGAAATTGAGATTTAATTAATTTGGAATTGAATTGAAATTAAATTAGGATATAAATGGAATTATCAAATTTAGTTTTGAAATGTGAATATTTAAAGCTTTGAGATATATGGAAATTGAAATGGCTTATTTTGTGGTTCAAATATGTATTTGAAATTGATAATTTGAAATGGTTTATTGAGAAGCTGAATCGAGTTGAAATTGATGACTTGAGATTTGATTAAATTTTAAATTTTGGAATTCGAGTTTATGTGAATCGTTTTGTGGAATTTGAGGCGAAAATGATTTTTTGAAATGAAATTGTATATTTTGAGTAGATATGATGATTTTGAAATGGATTTGATTTTTTTGAAGCGAATACGATATTTTTTGATAATCAATTATGAATTGATTTTGAAAATGTAAAAGAGCCACCGGTGTAATAATACGTAGTTATTAAAGAGACCGGGATCGGATATGGACATACTCTCTGTCGATACCGAAAACCACTTTAATAACTAATATACGCAGAGTTTTGATCCAGAATGAAGTGGATGGTTTGATGAACGCGTTGACTGAAGAAAGAGAACGATATTGGATGAACCCTGACATGACTAAAACAGGAGCCCTGCCGAGCCATTGAGGTTCGCCACCTCTAGCGGACACACTTCTTCGTTACCATATCTATTACTTTGTGATTCGATTTGGGTGCACCCCTCGATTATGGGAGTGTTGTTTCGCGGTGTTGGGGTAGTAGCTGTTATGCCCAACATCAGTCCGGATGACGCAACTACTAGTATCCTAGTTGGTATCGCCTCATGTACCTTGTCATACTGATTATCCTATTCGCGACCACTACGTTTTGGTTTGTACCTTTAGTATATGGATTGCCCTCTGGTGACTTCCGGTTTTGGGGAAACTACGGTCTTGCATATGCTCTTGGGAATAAAAATGTGTTAAGGGTGGAATGGGCCATGGCATAACGCTAGTTTGATATTTTACTTTATGATAGACATTATTGTATATAGCGTATTCTATTACATAGTAGATAGTTTAACGGATCCTTAGGAGATGAAAATCCCGAACATCTCTTAAGTTAATGCACGCACGTTAAACACTGGATATGAGGTGTCTAAAACCCGTAAACATCTCCAACGCCGTCGCACTCATATTCACTTATTCGATTTAACTTACATGAGATATTTTAGTCCTGACTCGAGTGTTTTGTCTTTTCATTACGCTCGGGTCAGCCTGAGCATTTTAGATTAGGTTGAAGACTTATTCTGGAGACGAAGACGGAGTTTGGTATTATATCATTTGCATTCTACTATTGTATTATTTTTCCGCTGCATTGTTGTATTATCTCTGATATGTATGTAACTCTTATTTATGATGAATAATAATAATCAAATTTATTTATTTAACAGCTTCATGAACTGTTATTTTATTATATCTTGTTCCTTCCGCTGCGAGATTCTGAGTTTGTTTTTGTTCTTTCTTTTATTTTCTTATTTAACCCCAATAACTATCTGTATTTTGGATTGTTTTAGTCGGCATGATTGTTTTAGTTAACGACCCGCATTTTTGACCGTTCAAGTCGACAAAACATACACACATGCCGACTAAAACAATCCAAAATACAGATAGTTATTGGGGTTAAATAAGAAAATAAAAGAAAGAACAAAAACAAACTCAGAATCTCGTAGCGGAAGGAACAAGATATAATAATAAAATAACAGTTCATGAAGCTGTTAAATAAATAAATTTGATTATTATTATTCATCATAAATTAGAGTTACATACATATCAGTGATAATACAACAATGTAACGGAAAAATAATACAGTAGTAGAATACAAATGATGTAATACCAAACTCCGTCTTCGTCCTCCAGAATAGATCTTCAACCTTATCTGAAATGCTCAGGCTGACCCGAGCGTAATGAAAAGACAACACACTCGAGTCAGGACTAAAATATCTCATGTAAGTTAAATCGAATAAGTAAATATGAGTGTGACGGCGTCGGAGATGTTTACAGGTTTTAGACACCTCCTATCCAGTATTTAACGTGCGTGCATTAACTTAAGAGATGTTCGGGATTTCCATCTCCTAAGGATCCGTTAAACTATCTACTATATAATAGAATACGATATAAACAATAATGTCTATCATAAAGTAAAATACCAAACTAGCGTTAAGCCATGGCCCATTCCACCCTTAACACATTTTTATTCCCAAGAGCATATACAAGACCGTAGTTTCCCCAAAACCGGAAGTCACCAGAGGGCAATCCATATACTAAAGGTACAAACCAAAACGTAGTGGTCGCGAATAGGATAATCAGTATGACAAGGTACATGAGGAGATACCAACTAGGATACTAGTAGTTGCATCATCCGAACTGATGTTGGGCATAGCAGCTACTACCCCAACACCGCGAAACAACACTCCCATAATCGAGGGGTGCACCCAAATCGAATCACAAAGTAATAGATATGGTAACGAAGAAGTGTGTCCGCTAGAGGTGGCGAACCTCAATGGCCCGGCAGGGCTCCTGTTTTAGTCATGTCAGGGGTCATCCAATATCGTTCTCTTTCTTCAGTCAACGCGTTCATCAAACCATCCACTTCATTCTGGATCAACACTCCGCGTATATTAGTTATTAAAGTGGTTTTCGGTATCGACAGAGAGTATGTCCATATCCGATCCCGGTCTCTTTAATAACTATGTATTATTACACCGGTGGCTCCTTTACATTTTCAAAATCAATTCATAATTGATTATCAAAAATATCATATTCGCTTCAAAGATCAAATCCATCTCAAAATCATCATATCTACTCAAAATATACGATTTCATTTCAAAAATCATTTTCGCCTCAATATCTCATTTCAATTTCAAAATCGTATCAATACGATATCACTTTTACTTCAAATAAATCCGTTTCCAAAATCATATCACTCAAAATATACGATTTCATTTCAAAAATCATTTTCGCCTTAATATCTCATTTCGATTTCAAAATCGTATCAATACGATATCACTTTCACTTCAAATAAATCCATTTCCAAAATCATATCACTCAAAATATACGATTTCATTTCAAAAATCATTTTCGCCTCAATATCTCATTTTGATTTCAAAATCGTATCAGTATGATATCACTTTCACTTCAAATAAATCCGTTTCCAAAATCATATCACTCAAAATATACGATTTCATTTCAAAAATCATTTTCGCCTCAATATCTCATTTCGATTTCAAAATCGTATCAATACGATATCACTTTCACTTCAAATAAATCCATTTCCAAAATATATCACATTCCAAAGTTATACCGCTTTCGAAATCATAAGTCTTTTCAATTCAAAACACTTTGGAAATCAAAACCTTGAAATTCACAACACTTTGAAATCATAGCTTGAAATCATAACATTTTGAAATCCTAACACTTTCCTCTTAAACAGTTTAGATAGTAAAATTTGTATATATAGAAAATAGTTTATACAATAAAATAGTTTATATAAAATAGTTATAAGTTAAAATAGTTTATAATAAAATAATTTATATCGAAAATGATTTATATTAAAATAATTTTTATAAAATTTATAAAGTAAAATATAAATAGTTTTAGATATAGTTTAAAATACTTTATATAAAAATAGCTTCCTCAAATTTCAAAAATCATTTCACATAAACTCGAATTCCAAAATTAAAATTTAATCAAATCTCAAATCATCAATTTCAACTCGATTCAGTTTCTCAATAAACCATTTCAAATTATCAATTTCAAATACATATTTGAACCACAAAATAAGCCATTTCAATTTCAATATATTTCAAAGCTTTCAATATTCACATTTCAGAACAGTTCAGAGTTCGATTAAAAGTCCAATCTTTTAAAACAAATCAACTTTCAAAAATTTACGCCGTATTTCAATTTTTCTTAAAAATCTAAACTTCGAATAATTAAACAATTTCATTTACCAAGTTTAAATTCCAGCATTTCGAGCTTCAATTCAAAATAATTCAATTTCCATAAATTGGATTTTATTCTTAAAATCGATTCATTTAAATAATTTCAAAACAACTTTTAAATCATTTAATTTAACCAACCCAGTGTCTGTATATAATTTTCTAACCTATGGCCAAGTGGATAATTATTTCAATTTTAATTTCCAGGATGGATAAATATCATTTCAATCCAAATAGATGTCATAGGTATATATCATTTCAACCTATTTCTTAATTTATTCAAAATAATTCAGTTTACAGCTTTATGTGCAATAAACAATATACATGATGACAGCATGATATATCCAAATAAATAAACAACCAATATCGACCAATAGCATCCATCACAACCAAGCAACCATAAAGCCAATAACATTCACAAAAATTTCATAATGATCAATATCAGGTAATTTGATCGCAATTAAATCTTAACTTCGATTTGACCGTCAATTTATTTTTCAACGGTGAATTCAAATGACAATCTATATGACAATTAAATTTTTATCAAACAACGACAAATAAATTCATATCGCTTCATAATGTCAAATTTAACTACCATAAAGATATTCAGTACGTTGTGAGCGTTATAAACACTCACCTTGATTCTACGATTTTAAATCAAATCGAACGACGTTCGATTTAACCAAAAATCCTAATGAGCCCCAAACACTCCCGAATCTGCACTGTAGCGTAGCTCTCGTCTCTGAGATTCTAACGCAAAAAGTTTCATCCAATTCTGATAAAGTATGAAGGAGTTACACAATTTTAAAGTTTGCATACAATTTATAAACGAATTACACATTTTTATTTTTTTATTTTTTTTATTTTACCTTAATCGAAATCTGGCCACATGATCAAGCTTCAGAAAATCAAGGGCGCAGGCTTCATCTTCCCTCTCGTACGCAACTACCAGTTTCCCGAACCGATCAACACACGCTTCTTTCTTCCATACGCACGCAACTAAGAGCGACCGGACGTTGATCAGGGGATGCCATCGCGTGCGCCTCTCCTTGCTCCACCTACGCGCCAAGTTTCGCCACACCATTCGCCACTGTTTTCTCGAAAAACGTGAAATACGTACGACATTCAAAGCCAGATCTAGACCAATCCGTGATGAATTAGCACGAATCAACCGTATGGATTTGAAGAGCTCGTCGAGATCTACACTTTTGCTATTGGAATTTTTTGATTTTGTTGAACGGATTGAGAGATATTAAGGAAAGAAGATCGGCAATTTCTGGCCATAGAATAGGTGGCGGCAATGGTTTGGAATTATGGTTTCTGAAGTGAAATAATGATAAAACTGTCTCGGTTTGCTTATGTATTTATATAGGTAGGTCCAAAATCGTCCGAACTCCAATCGAGATGTGCCGCCAGGCGTTTATAAGGTTTTACCCATATTTCGAATGCAATAGAACTAGTCCCAAGGCCTAATTCAATCGTATGTGGAAGATAGCTTTTGAATTCGATTATTTTAATTAAATTCGACGTTAAATTTCTACACGTTTCAAGCTCGCACGGCCAAACGACAAGTCTGATTGCTACGAAAATTGAAACCTTACAATAGTTCACTGTTACGGATCCGATGAAACTGGTTTCGTCGAAATCCGAGACAGTTGTAAAATGGCTATTTCTACTGTTTAATTTCAATATAAAATTCCCAATTTTAAATTATTAACTTTTAAATCAAATTTCAATTGTTCACAAATTTCATTTTTAATTTCACAGAAATTAATAATCTTTTACAATGCAGTTTTCCATTATAAATCCAGTATAAAAGATTACATTAGATTCAGCGCTCAATTTTATTGTAATTCACATTCAAGTTATTTAATTCCAATTGAATTCTTTTATTTCGATTTACACTTTCATTATTGAATCAATCATTTACTTATACATTATTATAAATAGTTTATAATTCATTTACTTTTATTTTCTTCAGCTATCATCTTATTTAAATTCACAGTAATATTAAATTACATTCATTTACGTTGATTTCAATATTATAACTTCAATTTTAAATGTAACATTTTATTTATTCTTGTTTACAATCAAATTCAATTCATTATTTACATTCAATACAAGTTAACATCCATACTTAATTTACAAATAAGTTATTTCAGAATTCAATTTTGTATTTTAACTTGTAATTCACATTTAACAACACAAAATTTTATTCCCTTCGGATTTTTATCCAAATTTTTATTTTAATTCGTATTTTTTAAAGTGTTAAAAATACGGGTCGTTACAATGTAACACAAGTAAGAAAACATCGAGTTTTAAATATTACATAGTCAAACCAAATAGGAATATTAATGATGTTTACTTACTACACAACATCTAAAAATTGACATATTGTTCATAAAAAACAGAATACTTGAAATTATGAAATAGCAAGTTGTAAAACAATATGATCACTCCTCACCATCATCGGAATCCCAAAATTCTGGACGAATATTTTCTTCCGGAGGAGCATGTTCCTTACCACGTCTTTGAGCGTTAGAAGTGTGAGTTCCCGATGTACCGGAACTTGTATTCTCCAAAGTGGACCAAGAGAAGTTTGGCACCACCCTTTTTTCGGGAGCAAGGTGAGAGGCACCGACTTCGGAAGTGCATGATAAGGCATCCCATAGATTGATGAAGAAGCCCTTAATTTTCTTGAACCGACCGTCAATTTTTCGTAACCGGGCATCTAAGGCAAGTTGATTTTGAGCCAAAATATCAATGGCCGCCTCCGTACTAATTCCGGGAGTTGGTCTTTGAATTGAATGTTGGCGAGTTAGACGTTCCGTAGCATGAGTTGATGGTTGCGGTGTGAAAAAGCTACGACGTAGTTGTTCTCGAGGAGTAGTACGCCATTGGTTAAATGTTATAAATCTAGGAGGTGCATCGGGCAACTTCATTAGTTTTATGGTCCTTGAATTAAAAGAACAAACTTTGGAGGTTTCGGATTCCGGAGCATGGATGACGAAGCTATTGATCAATCTCATTATGTATTCTCCATAATAAATATGGAGCATCTTTCCTTGGTTAAAAGAGAGAAATTCATCCATAAGAAGTTGTGCCCAATTTACTCGTACATTCCCGCAAATAGCATACAATGCTTTAAAGTTTTTCGGGATATACTAAGTGATATGAACTGCCTCTAGGAACTATAGATTTCATCATGAATCGATGAAAGAGTCGGGCTTTAGGTCGAAGGGATGATGTTTGTCTTAAATCAGTAGCGTCATCTTCAAAAAATAGATGGCTTATCCGGTCACGACTTGATATATTACAATCTACATCGCGTAACGAAATTTCACCCGGTCGTGCATGCAAAATGTGATTAATTCGATTAATGGAAAGGAAAATTGAAGTGCCACTAATCGATGTCCAAAAACAATTGTCAGTGTTTCTCGGCGGATTGACAAGGTTAAGGTTTGCTAGAAATAACTTGACCATAATATGATTGATTTTCAAATTATTTTTCCTATGGTCAAGGAATGTATCAAGTCCACTCTCAATAGCGGCATTTTCAATACCGTAGGGAGCGAAATCAGGGTAACTTACAAATGATTCTTCAAAGATTTTGGCATCTTGAAGTTGTATCCATCTTTGAAGTGCTACATCATTGACAAGCCATGAGGCGATTTGAGTATCTACTGGAGTTGATGAAGATGAAGCACCGGTAGTCTTTGTTGTCTTCTTAGGATCCATTGTTTTGGAGGAAAAGTAAAAAAATTTGAGAAAATTTTAATAGGGGCTAGGGTAAAAACCAAAATTGGGAAAGTAAACGTGAAGAGGTAGGTTGAAAAGGTGAATGGATGGGTTACAAATATGAAGTAAAAAGCAGTAGAAAACACGTTCGGTCGATCGAATTTCTGGGTCGGCTGACCGACTGGGTTATCTGAGAACAAGTGGAACTTTCGGGATGGGTTCGGTTGACCGACTCAGGCCTTCGGTCGACCGACCCTGTCAAAAATGCACAGTTTTGCTATTTTTCTTAAAAAAGTTATATAAATATAAATTTTATTATTGTTGCACTATATTAATACAACTTATTGAAAACAAGCAACATATATATATATATATAATGTTTAGCCACCGTTCGTTAAAATCTACGTTCCCAAGAGTTTGGAGACGGAACATCTTCTATAGGTGACCATTTTGGAGCTATTGGAGATTGAGCAGGATTCGAAGAGGATGAAGGTCTATAAGCGGGTTCAGCAATGTCATCCTTCTTTGATGAACAAACTTTCATGGCCATCTTTTCTAGGAAACTTAAACGTCTTGCCGTAACTTTTTGTTTATAGTAGAGTTCCTGCTGCATATCCATTTGTTGTTGTTGATAGTGGTGTATCTCATCAATTTTCTATTTAGTTGATGTGACGCCCCATCTCTATACCCACGCTAACCAAGAACACTACGATGTAGTGCTGTCAATTAGCACGGAGAGTAAGGCTGTGGAGGAGCGACCATCCATGTAACTTCTTTGTGCGAGCACCGATATGTCAGATAAAATAGAATGCATATCTTTTAAGGAGGAAATCCGACATACCGATACAAACACAAAGCTATCACACGGTGGCTATATATAATCTTCGGAAACAAATATAGAAATAAACATAACACAAATCAGTCACAGACAATTCATATCACAAAGGCGGAAATAGATATGAATATAACACATGTAAGTGTACATCAGAGTAGTGGTCAGAAAGATCCACGATAATACAAAAGAATAGCAACATGTGCTATACAAAAGAATAAGTACACAACATAGAGTCTATATCTCAAACGTGTACATCCAAAAACTACTAATCTAAGTAGTTGCCCAAAAGTCAGAAAAAAATCCTGAAGAGGAATCAAGCAGAAGCACCTGTAACATCTCGGTCTGACCCGAGTATTATTTATAAGAAAATAATAAACGGATCAGTCTAGCTATCAATATCAGATGATATGGTATAAAGTAAAAGGCATGACATGAACATGTAATAACCATAACGGCATACTACTATAAGTATGTAAATGATAATCAACAAAAGATTAATCAATATCACAAGAATCTTCTCAAAGGTAAAATAGGGTATCATACCCTAAACCTGTATTCATAACAAGTCAATAACACATAAATTCACCAATGCACAAAAACTGATATCATATCAATGAAAATCATGAAAATTGGTGAAGCACAAGATTCCAGAAATCATCACCAGAAATCCAGAAAACACATAAAAGGGGGAGGCCTAACACATGAATGGGAGCATAAAAACTCACCTATGCATAAACACATGAATGAGAAGCTATCTCATGGAAGCTATCCATTAAATTTCCACACAGTAATGGCCCGAAGACCGTAGGGTGCTACCCTACATATGTGATGGCGAACCATCACATAAACGGGGTATAGTCTCCCTCGTAGACAAATGTGTGAATCGAAATCACACCAGTGAGGTATAGACTAACCTTGAAGATAAAGAGATATGTGTGAATCGAAATCACACAAATGGTGTCTAGTCTAACCTCGCAAACAAAGAGACATCGCTCAATCGCTAGTCTAAATCACAAAAATGATCGTCATGATCATTAGGAAGTGTCAATCACACCAAGCTAGTAAATATATGAGTTTAGCTTCATGTCCCATAACCACTAGCTTAACTTAAATATTTACGAACAAACTGTAGATCTCCACTAGGAAATTGTCACAAAAGGGTTCAATCGAACAAGTCCAAGAGCTAACCGACGAAGTGAACGCAAGCGTTTCATACCACTCGTTTTACTAAGTCGTTTAAGTCGATTTCTCATCCGAGTGAAGTAAAGGCTTGTATATACTAGTAGATTGGAAAACGGTTTTAAGAAAACGAACTTTTGATATTTAAAATAGTGTTGAAATCGCTTTGATGAAAGATTTTTGATATTTACTACTAGTATTGAAACCTTCATATCTTTAAAGTGACAAGTCACAAAACGATTGTTGAAACAAATCGAATCACATCAATTCACGTTCAAAGATGTGAGTAAAGTCCAAAGAAATCAATCCCAAAACCATCATAGTAGAAATTTCTATTGAATGTTTTTCAAATAAGATCCCCTACGAAGAGGGATACGGGGTTCGACCTTCGAAAGAAATTCCAAAGAAATCGATATCAAATCCATCAAAGTTCACATTCGAAGACGTGAATAAATTCCAAAGAAATCGATATCAAATCCATCAAAGTGGATATTTCCAAAATTCCCAAAGAAAGATGTCATCAAAGATGATAATAAAAGATAACAACAATAGGGAAACCACACGAATCGATTAAAGTTGGAAATCACACAAAATAGGCGAAATAGGCAACCAGCATCAAGACGGTCGGCCGGCTTCAGGGCTCGGTCGACCGGACCCTGTTCTGAAAAATAGTTCGGGAAGCAGGTCGGTCGACTGAGCTCTGCAGTCGGTCGACCAAACCCAAACAGAGAAGTGCTTAGCACTTTTGGAAGCAGGTCGGTCGACCGGCTACAGAGCTCGGTCGGCCGGACCCTATTTCCAGCCCTTCCCAGCCTACCTAATACAATGGCCAATCTCGACCAATTTGCAATCGCTCGAGCAACGACGCTAAGGGTTTACGCCAATCGACTACCCGACCATATTCGCTCTTCGATTCATCACCAAAAACATGATCAAAACATCAAAGTTAGGATTTTCAAAGAATCGAACTCAAAACACTAAAAATTGGAATATTCACCAAATCAATCCAAACCAAAAGCAATTGCACAAGAATAAGTGTTAGGAATTCATACCTAACAATCGAAGATAAATATAGATTAAGATGTGAGATAAAAATCTCACCTTTGAACCCAAACAAAAGAAGAAGAAGCCTTTAAAACAAGCTAAGATCAATTCCTCTTCAATAACAACTCAAGAAGCTTCAATCTATACTCAAAAGAAAAGTATTTCCCAAGTTAGGTTTAGGTAATTTTTGAGATTGAAGAGATAATGAGTTGGAGAAGAAGAAGGAGATGCTTACCTAGACTTCTTTGGGAATTTGGAGCTAAACTTGGATTAGCAAAATGAAATTAGGGCTTAGGAATTTCCAATTCCCTTTCCTTTCCACCATTTTCAGTTTTAGCTTGAGTTTGAGGAGTGGGAATGAGTGAATGGAGAGGAGGGGGCTGAGTTAGGGTATTAAGTTAGCTAGTGGGCTGAATCCAAATCCAAAGCCCAAAGTGAAAAGTAGCAAAATTCCACTATCTCCAAACATATCGAAGTTTACACTCAAAAAGATCGCAAACGTCATTTTGAACTCAACGGAAGTGGTTTCGAGTCCTAATTCGACTGTTTGCAAAAAGTAGCTTTTTGGATTAAAATCCGACTAACGATGAAATATTTAAATATAAAATCGATAAATATGCGGGTTGTTACAGTTGATGGAGATATTACCATTGCATTCTTGCCTTTTTTCTTTTCCGGTGTATAGCCTGTATGGGAGTTTTCCCATGGTTTCCATCCATGTCGGGGGTCTTTATCCGGGGAAGAAGAGAAATCAAGGACACGTTTAGGCATAGGAAAGATAGGATAGGGTCCGTTTTCAGGAATGCGGTCGGAACCATCATCGTCCGGAGATGTATACGATAGATGAGAGTTTTTGGAATTATAGAAGTCATTGTTTGAAGACATTTTCAATTTTTGATTTTAAAACTTTCTTAGTATATGTTTTGAAAAATAAGCATATTATATATAAGCATTTGTTTGCTGAAAAATGAGTGGATAGGAACTAGTTTTAATTATAATCACAGAAGTTTAACAATAAAGCCGTTTGTAAATGTATGATTTATAAGTTTAGAACTAAAAATAGATTTTCTGAAACCAAAATAAATAAAACAAACTCTAAAGAAGACTGAGACAAGAAACACCCATAGCTCAAGTGGCTATAACACAACATCTAACAAGCAAGTCAGAGGTCATGAGTTCGAGTCCCGCTTTGGTCAGAAATAAAACAATTTTTGTTTTTCAATATTTTTGCATATTTTTATTTATAAATCTTTTTAAAGACATTATTCCTAAGTCACATCTAAGTTTTATAAAAATATTTTCATTTAGCGGTTTAGTAAAAATGTCAGCAATTTGATTTTCAGTATTAATAAATTCTAAATTTATTAATCTTTTTTCCAAACAATCACGAAGAAAGTGATGACGAATATCGATGTGTTTTGTTCGTGAGTGATTGACCGGATTTTTAGAAAGATTTATTGCACTAGTATTATCACAATAAATTATAGATTTTTCAAGATGACAATTAAAATCCTGTAGTGTTTGTTGCATGTATACGACTTGTGCACATGCCAAAGCAGCAGATATATATTCTGCTTCACACGTCGATAAGGAAACACAGTTTTGTTTCTTACTGAACCAAGAGACTAAGGAACGTCCAATGAAATGACACGTTCCGCTCGTACTTTTTCGATCCGTCCGACTTCCTCCAAAATCAGCATCGCTATAATAGACTAATTCGAAAGGACATTCTTTCAGATAAAATAGCGTGAAATCTTTGGTTTTAGTTAGATAACGAATAATACGTTTAACTGCTCGCATATGTGATTCTTTGGGATTTGCTTGAAATCGAGCACATAAACAAACACTCATCATTATATCGGGTCGACTCTCTATTAAATATAGTAAAGATCCAATCATACTACGATATAGTTTCTAATTAACACTTTTTCCCTCCTCGTCTCTATCGAGATGAATCGTTGTGCTCATAGGAATTGGTTTGGCAGCAGTGTTTTCCAAACCGAATCGTTTAATTAAATTATAACAATATTTTTCTTGATTAATAAAAATTCCATTTTCAATTTGTTTAATTTGTAATCCAAGAAAATATGACAATTCTCCCATATGAGACATTTCAAATTCATTTGTCATTATAGTCGAAAATTCCTGACATAGCTTTTCATTTGTCAAGCCAAAAATAATATCATCAACATGTATTTGAATTATTAAAATATCTTTCTTAGTTTTCTTAATAAAAAGCGTTTGATCTACTTTACCAATTTCAAAACCAAATTCTAATAAATAGCTTTTAAGACGATCATACCAAGCACGTGGTGCTTGTTTTAAATCGTATAACGCCTTTTTGAGTTTATAAACATGATCCAGAAATTTTTTCATGATTAAAAGGAGGTGGTGGTTCAACAAAAACATTTTCTTTTATGTATCCATTTAAAAATGCACTTTTAACATCCATTTGATAAAGTTTAAAATTATGAAAACATGCGAAAGCTAATAAGATTCGTATTGCTTCAAGTCGGGCGACTGGAGCAAACGTTTCTTCGTAGTCAATTCCCTCTTCTTGATTATATCCTTGTGCAACTAATCTAGCTTTATTCCTAGTTATATTTCCTAGTTCATCTGCTTTATTTTTGAAGACCCATTTAGTACCAATGACTGATTGATCACTTGGTCTAGGAACAAGTTCCCAAACTTTGTTTCGTTCGAATTGATTTAGTTCTTCTTGCATGGCAAGAATCCAGTAGTCATCAGTTGAGGCTTCTTTTATATTCTTAGGTTCTATGTTAGAGAGAAAAGCTACATGACCAACTTGATTTAATTGATGTCTGGTTTTAACGTTCGTATTTACTTCTCCAATTATATTTTGTACAGGATGATCCTGTAAAATTCTAGGTGGAGATTTTATTATATTAGGAGTAATGTTTGTATTTTCGGTAGTTTCATGAATATTATCAAAATTTTCACTAGTATTACTATTTTTATTCTGAATAGTTTCATCATCAGAATCGATAGAAATATTTGGATTTATATTTTTAAAATTTCGTCAAATGAAACATGTAAACTTTCTTCAATAATTTGAGTTCTTTTATTATAAATTCGACAAGCCTTGCTTCGTTTCGAATATCCAACGAATATTCCTTCATCGGATTTTGGATCGAATTTGCCTAGCTGATCTTTAGTATTCAAAATAAAACATTTAGAACCAAAAACTTTAAGATATAAAATATTTGGTTTTCTTCCATTTAGAAGTTCATATGGAGTATTCTTAGTTAACGGTCGAATAGAAACACGATTCAACACATAACAAGCAGTAGCTACAGCTTCTGCCCAAAAGTGTTTCGATAAAGTGGTTCCATTTAATAAAGTTCTCGCACATTCTTGTAACGTTCTATTTTTCCTTTCAACAACTCCATTTTGTTATGGTGTTCTAGGAAACGAAAAATTATGGTTAATACCTTTCTTGTTACAAAATTGTTCAAAAGCTTCATTTTCAAATTCTCCTCCATGATCACTTCTGATATTTTTAATTTTCAAACTTTTAATATTTTGAATTCTTGTAACAAAAACTTTAAAATTATCAAAAGTATCACTTTTATTTTTCAAAAAGAAAATCCAAGTGTATCTAGAAAAATCATCTACAATAACAAACACATATCTATTATGATTAATAGACTGAACTTGAGTTGGACCAAAAAGATCCATGTGTAAAAGTTCAAGTGGTTGTTCTGTAGATATTACCTTTTTAGATTTAAAAGAAGATTTTGTTAATTTTCCTAATTTACATGCATCACAAAATATATTAGTTTTGAATTTTATATTGGGTAATCCTTTAACTAATTTGTTTTTAGCTAGTTTGTTGATGGTATTAAAATTGATGTGACAAAATCTTTTGTGCCAAAGACAAGAATCGTTTTCTTTAGCTACTAAACACAAATTTGAATCATTATTAACATTCATATTTAAGATATAAATGTTTTTATCTCTTATTCCTTCGAAAATAGTGTTATGATTTTTATCGAAAATATTACATTTATTTTCTGAAAAAGTTATATTAAAACCTTTATCGCATAGCTGACTAATACTTAATAAATTGTGTTTTAAATTTTTAACTAATAAAACATCAGTAATGAGAAGTAAATTAGAGGTACCGTTGCTACTGACATTGCCTTTGCCGATGATATATCCTTTTGAGTTATCTCCAAAGGTGACTGCTCCTCCATTTGAGTATACAATGTTTGACAACATTTCTTTGTTTCCAGTCATGTGTTTTGAGCAACCGCTATCTAAAATCCATTTTCCTCTCTTCTTATGTGGTACCTGCAAAAAGTTTATAAAAAGTTGGTACCCATTCTTTTTAGGGTCCTAAGAGTTAGATCTTAGGAAGCCAAACCCATACGGGTTCAGAATTCCCTTTATAAACATAATTTTTGTTATTATGAACAGTTTCCATAAACATTTTGATATGTTTATTCCTTATCAGAATATTATTTGATTTTGGAATCCATATCTTGATGGTATTAGTGTTTGGATAAACTGTTTTCTTAATATCCTTTTTAATATTATTATTAATCTTACTTTTAACAAAATTATTCTGCTTCTTAAATCCTAGTCCAGATTTATTGTTAGTGGATTGAGAATTTTCAAGTATTCTAGAAAGATTCTCTCTTCCTTTATTGAAATTAGATACATTTTTAGAGATATCATCAAATTTTACTTCTAGATTTTTCTAATTCTAAATCCTTAATTTTAGAGTTTAAACTATTATTTTCCAAAAATAAAACATCATTTTTATTTTTCTGAATTTCTAGTTCTTCAGATATTGAAGAAATTTGAGAAGATAAGTTAGAATTCAATTGTTGAGAAATTTCAAGTTCTTCTTCTAATATTTCCTTCTCATCTTTCAGCATATCTACTTCTAAGATAGTCCTATCTAACTTTCTTTGCAACTCCTTATTTTTCTTTTTAAGTTGCTTTGCTAAGTCTACTGATTCAGATTTAATTTCAATTAAATCTTCAAAAGTAAGATCACTTACATCGTCTGACGAAGCCATGAAGCATACATTTGCTTGTTCATTTTCATTATCACTTTCGCTCTCTGATGAGGATGATGAGTCAGTGTTGTCCCAAGTGACTGAAAAAGCTCTTCGTTTGATTTTGTCCTTCTTGAAATTGCTCTTTTTACGTTCTGGACAGTCCTTCTTCATGTGACCTTTCTTGTGACATTCATAACATTCCATTGCTGAAGATGATGGTTTGCTGCTATTGGAATTGTTGTTGGAATTATTTTTGTTTCCCTTGAATTTATTTCTGTTGAATTTCAAAAACTTTTTGAAATTTTTAGCAATCATTGCCATATCTTCATTATCTGAGTCGGAATCATCTTTTTCTGCTTGGAATGCCACATTTTTCTTTTCTTGTGCTCCATTTCTTTTTGCCTGCAAATTTACTTCGTAGGACATTAAATTACCTATCAATTCTTCTGGTTTTAATGTTGATAAATCAGTTGCTTCTTCAATAGCTAGGACTTTTCTTTCCCATTCGTCCGTTAAAGAATTTAAGATTTTTGTAACAACATCAAAATCAGTAAACTTTTATTCTAGTGATAGTAAAGCATGATAAATATCCTGGAATCTAGAGTACATGTCATTTATAGATTCATTTGACCTCATTTTGAAATTTTGAAATTTATTTTTCAACATAGAGATTTTGCTTAATTTAACTTTGTTCGTTCCTTCATGTGACACTTTAAGAGTTCTCCAAATTTCATAACCAGAAGTGCACATGCTAACTCTATTGAATTCATTTCTATCTAATGCACAAAATAAAATATTCATAGCCTTTGCATTTGTTGTAGCATCTAGTTTCTGTGTGTTACTCCAAGTTCAGTATTCTCCAGTTGGAGTATTGTACTCTCTTTGTATAACATTCTAGATATCAAATCCACTAGATTACATATAGATTCTCATTCTAGTTGACCAATAATTATAATTTATACCATTAAAAAGTGGAGGTTGTGAAGTCGATTGACCTTCTGTGAAACTAGTATTAGTGTTAGTGCTAACATCGTTAGTTTGTGTAGTTGCCATATTACTTAGAAATAGATATCAAATAACTTTGTGATGGTTATAGGATTTCCTTGCTCTGATACCAAATGAAAGTGTACGTGCAGTACTAAGGATCGTGTAATATGGTATATAAATGCGGAAACTGATAATAGCAGTAAAATAAAAATTAAAGTAAGCACACCAGGAATTTTTATACTGGTTCGAACTTCTCGTTCTACGTCCAGTCCTAGAATACCCTCTGGATTTGACTAAACCCCTCACTTAACCTGGAGGAATAGGTATACGACACCTGAGCAGCCGAACAGGAATTTTTCCGCCTCAACAGCCGAAGAGGACTTCAACTTAATATAAGTAACTTGTTGACGAATGTGTTCTGAATAACACTGATTGTCTTTTGATAGTACAGCTTTCCTATAATCAAATCCTCAAGAGTATATATGTGTGTGTGAAGATTTAGAAGGAAGATAATCACGTAGAATCGAAGTATATGAATTAATTCAAGGATTCTAGTGATATTAAATAAGAATGAATGCTTTTATTTGTAGAGAATAATAGAGAATAGATTTCAGAAATATAAACAAGGATTGGTTGTTGTAGAAGTGAATTGAACATGTTTATATAGTTGTAGAATAGTTACAATCTTTCATGAAGAGTTTCAATCAAAAGTTGTGTCCGTATCTCTTGGATTGAAGGAGATTCCTCTTCACGAACGATCGCAACTCTTCAGAAAACTAGCCGTTATTCTCAGGTCGGTTGACCGAGAAAACTGGCCGGTCAGTTGAGTTTCAAAAACGTGCATAGAACAGTGCATATCTATGCACTGACACAGAGTCGATCGGCCGACCTGCTGTCAATTGCACAGTGCACACTTTTTCATGTATAAATTAATGTAAAATAATTTGTGTGTGTGTGCGACTACTTGAGGAATGATATTAACAATATTCTAAGACTCAATACAATAAAATATTCATACTAATCTCTGAATTGTAGTCTTGTCTCCTTTGTAGTGCACAATATACGCTTATTCTCTTTTTGTCGCTTTCGTATAGTATTCTCGTTGTATGATCTCTGAAGCTTGTGTCATGAATCAAAACTCATGAATCAACAGAAGAGAGATTGATATATTTGAATCAAGGTGGAGTGTTAAATTTGGATAGTTCAAATATTTTCCAAAGATGTAAAGAATTTGGCTAATTGATCTTATCAATCAATTAGGCTGTATGTGGAAAGATTTAAGAGGATATTTTGGAAGGATATCAAATCAATTAATTATTCAATAGATTTATAAGTGAAGAAAGAAGTCTATTTATCAAATCATTGATTTTGCAATATGAAGAAAGAAAAGATTGTTGATGGAGATTCAATTAATTGAAGAAACTTATGGAAACTCAGATCTTTACTTTCTATTTGCACTAATCAAATTAAGGATATTTAGAAAGTTTGAAGACACTTGAAAAATTAATTTACTTATTATCCAAGTAATTCCTTCATTCTGCAGTCTATTTAAATGAAGGAGTTCATCTTCATATTAGAATGTCAGAGAGAGCATCCTCAATTATTCACTTCTTCAGTAAACCCTAATTTCTGCAGCCAAATCAAATTAGGGGTTTGGAGTGCAAACATGTCTTTGGTGAAATTGATTATTCAATTTGTAATTATAGGTTAGTCTCTCTACTTTGCTACCTATAATTTTGCAATCTCACTTGTACTCTCTTTCTTCAGTAAAATAAAGAATAGTTGTTGGGTCCGTGGATATAGACAATCTAGCCAAACCACGTTAAATCTTAATTTTGTTCTTTATTCTTTTATTTTTCTTTGTTTGGTGATTATATTTTATTGCTAATTAGCGGTTGAAAATTAATTGACAAGTCAGATCGTTCTTTTGGTTGCTTCCGCGCCTTAGTATTCTGCTGCAGTTTTGAAGTTAGTGCAAATTAATTAAAATTTTGCTCAACATTTTAAAACTTCCTTTTGTTTTTCTTAAACATTTTTACTCAACCTTGTGAATTGAATTTAAGATTGGATATATAAAATGATTTTTGAACAACATTCTGACTTGATTATTTAAACATCACAATTAAGATCTTAATCGTTGCAGTTACATTTCTCTTCTTTTCCGTCCATTTACAAAAACCCTTCTTCCCACCTTTTTCATTATTCATAGAATCAAATTCCATTCACTCTAGAAAATGCATTTAATTCACATATAAAATTTTAGTGTAGGATCTTCAAGTGCCAAAACAATTCACTTCTTAATAAATATCTTGTTCAATTTTATATCGACGGAGAGGAGGATCCTAAAGCACAAGAGCTAGCCTATGCTATTAATTTTCTTCATGTAAGTGATTTTTTGACATATTAGCCAAATTATTTGAACCACTGGTAGATTAGTTAAACTCTTTGTTTTTTTTATAATAATTATGGATTTGGATGAGGGAATTGGAAATGGATTTACCAAATATCGACACAATTTTATCGAAAAAAAGAATTGTGCAGTGTATATAGGAAAAAGAAAGATAGAGGTATTAATCAAACTGTTGATATAGAATGTGCCTGGAACATTTAAGCAAGCTCTTAAAGATAAAAACTAGAAAGCGGCAATGGATGAAGAATACTAGACACTTATGAAAAATAAAACATGGAATCTAGTATATCCACCAGCAAACAAGAACATAATAGGGTGCAAGTGGACAAACAAATTGAAGAAAAATCTAGATGGAACTGTGTTAAGATATAAAGCAAGACTTGTTTCTAAGGGATATACTCAACAGTATGGATTTGACTTCAGTGAAACATTATCACCAGTGGTGAACCAACAACTATTAGGATTGTTCTCACAATTGCACTGAATAAAAACTAGAATATAAGACAGTTAAATGTTAATAATGATTTTCTGAATGGTATATTGTAGGAAGAAATTTATATGGAGTAGCCACAGGGATACAAGCAAGATATACATTATGTGTGCAGGCTAAATAAAGCTATATATAGACTGAAACAGGCACGAAGAGTATGGTTTGATAGACTGAAAGCCACTTTGATTAATTTAGGCTATCAGTCCAGCAAATCAAATAACTCATTATTTATCAAAATCAATAGTAATTCTTGTAATATATGTAGATAATCTAATTATAATAGGTGATGAAGAAAATGAGATCAGCAACATCATTCAATATCTTAATAAATAATTTTCAATCAAGGATCTTGGCAACCTGAATTACTTTTTGGGTATAGGAGTAAAAAGGAAATCAAATTGAGAAATAATGTTGAGCCGAATGAAATACATAAAAGAGTTACCAGTCAAGTCAAAGATGGATGAAGCTAGACCACAACCAACACACGTGATCAGTCATCAGCAACTTTCCAAAAACAGGGGAGAACCAATATTAAAAATCAAACAATATAGAAGTATTGTAGGAGCTCTACAATACACTACTATAATTAGACTAGATATCTCATTCATTATTAATAAGATATCACAATTCATGCAGGAACCTCATGATGAACATTGGAAAGCTATTAAAAGTATTCAGAGGTACCTCAAAGGGACTGCAAGCTATGGACTTACTCTAAAGAAATGCAATAATCTAAACATCGCAGCATATGCAGATGTAGGCTGGAAAACAGATATAGATGACAGAAAATCAGTAACTCGTTACTACATTTACATTGGAGACAACCCAGTATCATGGTGTTCAAAAAAAACAACCATCTCCAAATCTAGCATTGAAGTTGAATATAGAAGTGTGGCAAGTGTAATTGTGGAAACAATTTGGATACAGTCGTTACTAGGAGAGTTGAAGATCAAAACAGAAACCAAATAGATATTGTGGTGTGACAATCAGAGTATAGTGCATATGAAAGCAAATCCAGTACTACATTCCAGAACAAAACATATCGAGATCGATCTATACTTTGTTCGGCAGCAAATTCAAAAAGGAAAGTTATAAGTGAGTCACATACCTTCCACTTACCAATGAGTAGATATTATTACCAAAGCATTGTCAGCAAGAAATTTTTCGAGACTTAGAGAAGAACTAAAAGTGGAACAAGGCGAAGACAAGCAGATCTGACATCAAACAGAGAAATGGAAGTTCAACTCTAATCGCGTCAGAGATCTACGAAGCTATTTCAGTTAATCTAAGCATATAAACATTCCAAAGTGATTGATGAAGAGACTGAAGAAGAGAAATGTAAATCAATCGCATCGCGACTAAAGCCCCAATTCAATTTGAGAAACCCTAACTCTAATATTAGTTTGAAAGGGGGAGTAAGAAATGAATTATGAAGAGGTATAAAGGAGCCTTGTTGATAATATACTTAATACCGTATATTATGATAATATGGGTAACGGGTGTGTTATGGCCAAATAGCCCAAATGCACTGTATCACTTGTATTTATATACTTCTGTTTGTATCAAATAATGTATGTATCAGATACAGCAAAAACAATCAATACAATATCTTCTTTCTTTCAATAACAATAAAATTCTTGATACATCTATCAATTCTTTCTCGAAATGTTCAAATTTTGTATCTAAGAGTGGAATTTAAGGGAAGCTATGTTATTTGACAATGCAGATCACTTAGTATATGTTCCAGGCCTTTATTTTTGGGCCTCCAAGTGTAACGACCCGATTTTTCTATGCCCGAAAAAAATCGAACCATTAGGTTTAAAGAAGAAGGAGGTAGAAGAAGAAAATAGAAACAACATCAGAATCTTACCAACGCAGCGGAATAAAATATAATAGATAATAAATGATCTTTACACAAAAGAAAATACATCTATTTATACATTACATCATCAGAGTACATAATCAGAGTACAATACAATCAACATCACGATTCAGGATAGTTATAATAACTTGTCCCACATAGAATACACAACATACACAACACTACGGAATATACATCATATACGTGTGATACCTCTCGCCATCCAGCTCGTCTCCTGAGCTCCACAACATCATATCCTGTATCCTATTATAACAGTAAACAAAAACTACTTTTTAAACAGTTCATAAACTAATTATTACTATAATTCTGACTAATAAATTTAGCTGTTTAACAACATAGTATTATCAGTTAATAAACTTAACTAACCAATTTTAAATTTAAAAAAAATTTAGCTAACCTAATTTACATTTCTCTATTTATACAAATAACAGGAGTTAAGTTACTGTGAAAACTTAGAAAACGAAAATAAACTAACTCGAATACCTTAGCCAAACTTTAAAACACAACACTTTCAGGCAACCGCAGCAGCAACCCACAACATCATCGACCGACCCCTTCAACATAAACGTCGCCGCCCCACGAACTCGAATGCAATAGTAGGCGAGTGACTCCTCCCCCGATACGCGATCGGAACCCTAGCGCGCTTGACCCGGAGTCGCGATGCTCGACTTGCCCTACCACCACACGAGCTTCTGTCGCCGACTGCCTTTGTTTTCGAGCGCCACGATTTCCTCCTGAAGCTATAAACTTGATCTTGAATAGGAATTGGAGAAGGGGGAAAAGTTCGCAGTTCGATCTTGGATTTGACTGAGGGGATGGATTTTTCTATACGAGATTCACTCTCGTTTTTATTTTAATTTGGTTATGATTTGTTTGAGACGCAGTACCATTTTATTATCGTTATTATTGTTTTTTTCTTTTAAACTGTCTCGGCTGGCTATGATAATTAAAAAGCTGAAAAAAGGAAACGTGTTGAGAATTCTTACGTGTTGTTCTTAAAAGAGGGAACATGATTTAAAGAAATGAGCTGACTGATGGTAAAGAATTTCAGCTCAATGTTGGCTAGTGCATTTGAATATACATATATATTAAATTGATTTCAAATTGTCTCGATTTGCACAACATAAAATTTCAAACCCCTATCGAGGCATGCCGCTAGGCGTTCATAATGTTATACCCCTATTCTGAACGCAATGGAAAAGGTTTCGAGTCCTAATTCGATCGTATGGAGAAGATAGCTTTTTGGACCCAGTTATTATATTGAATTTTCGATATAAATTTCAGTTCGTTTATATACCATACGGCCTCACGATAACCCCAAATGCTACGAAATTTGAAATCCGATAATAATGCATTATTACGGATCCAATGGAACTGGTTACGTCGAATTCCGAGACTATGCCTCGGAAGGCTATTTTTAAATATCGATTTAAACGAGATATTTTCAAAACTGAACAAATCACCTTTAAATTAAATTTTAACACTTCTATTATCTTGAGTATCATCATTATAAATTTTATAAACCTTTAAAATATTTTTAACAAGCTTGAAACTCCAGATTCTCTATTTTACCCAATTTCCAATTATTAAATTCAATAATTTAATTATCCAATAAATGGAGATATTTGAAATTCAATTTAAAAATTAACTTTCAAATATTTAAAATCAATTAAATATTCCAATTTCAAATATCCAAAATTCTGGGTCGTCACATTCCTCCCCCCTTAAAAGAATTTCGTCCCCGAAATTACTAGTTAGGAAGAATGATTCAATCCCCGTTAACTATTTTCTCAAATCCAAATAGTTTCAAACAACTTTCCAAAATAACCTTTTATTAAGACACACTAACCCTCTTTCTAACCTTCCAACTTATCTATAAGTTCAAACAATGTTACTTACTCAACAATTCAAATTTAAATTTGAAACCAAAATTTTGAATTATCAAAATTTTCTCAAAATTTTTCTAACTCCTTAAATTTTTGAAAAATTTCGCCAGTGTCTCCTTTGCACGGCTAACTCGGTACAACTACAAAATTGCCTCTACGGACTACCAAATTCCAAAAGAAAACAAAATGCCAAGTGGAAAAATCAGAAACCCATCAAATTTCATACTGAAATTTTAAATACATACCTTATTATCGAGCAAATTCAAATTTATCATCGAAATCAAAATCCAATTCCATTTTCCTTTTTGCTTTTTAAACCCCTGTGTCCTACTTAGCAATAATATCCAATTACAGAATCCAAGATCATTTTATACACTTTCTTTACAAATTTTCAATATTTTCTTTTCTTAAGCTCGTACGATGTACATATATCATCCGTACGCAAAACCAAATCCGATTGCTCACTCGATCACACAATTTCACTTTCGAACTAGTATCGTCCACCCAACTTCCTAGTGCGGACTTAGATCTGGTTTCTTGATCAAAAATCGTCATTCTCCTTGCATAGCCACAAACTATGATAGAGAATATCCAGAATCAATCAAAATCCATATCCAGGGTTCGCCGTCGAAAATCGAGTGAAAAATCCTAACACGGATCGGTATAATTACCTCGAAATTCTGTGCTCGAATCTAGATCAAATTGCTATGCGAATAAAATAATATACGTACATTCTACGTATTAATTTCAATTGATTATTAACTATATCAATTCTCTTTTATTCACATTCATTTTGATTTCTATCCACTTATCCACAATTATCCCAATGCACAACTTTCAGTTTTAATCTTCATTCAATTATTCACTTAGTATATTTCCAATACCAATTTACTTAAGAATTTCATCCTTTCATTTCTTAAGTTCGGTATAAATATTTTATATACTTCTTAAATTTATTTTTACTTCACTATTGAAGTTTATAACCATTTCTATTCACTTTGCCCTCACAATTCCATTTTAATTCAGTCACAACCATTTTATTTAGCTCGACACATTCCATCTCAATTATATTTCAACTTTAATTCAAATCCAATCACAATATTATTAAACTTAGCTTCGTTCATTCAATTCGACTTACTCTTTTAATTACATTTATTAACAAATCCTTCTAATTTATTTTATCTAATTGATTTTCTTTACCAGCTTAATCCATTATTAATCAAATTCAACTTACAAATCTAATTAAAAGTTTATTTCTGGACTTTTGCTTCTTTAGTTCCTTGGGCAAAAATTCTACAATTTCCCTTTTAATTTTTTAAACTTCCTTAAGTTTCGAACTTATTTAAATTCCATAAGCAATTTAAATTACCTTCCAGAGTTTAAGCAACATTTTCTTAAACATTCCAAAACACTTAAACCAACTCCAGAGTTTCAACAATCTCTTAAGTATTTCAAAAATCAAAGCGGTTTTACCAAACCAAAGCTTCAACATTTCAAAATCACCTTTGAAATAAATTATATCCAAAATCCTTTGCATTACTAAAATCAAACCCGACTTTTGCAAACAAACACCAATCCAAAGCATCCAGGTAGCAATCCCTCTCTTGGAAACTCAAAAATGAACACCGATAATAAGGTATGTATTCCAGCGACCGAAGAGAGTTCAGTGCTTTTATCCCAATCAAAAGCATTTCAAATATTTTTAATTTCAAATCCAATTCAAAATATTTCTCAACTACTATCACCATTATTTCTCCAAAGCTTTTGAAAACCATTTTCAAATCCAAAGGAATTTAAATCTTTCCCAAAATTCCAAATTCGAAATCCATCCAATTCAGATTCAAACATTACTCTGGAGTTTCATCTCAATTTATTTTCAAATATTTCTCTGGAAATCTATTTCAGATTATAAATCAAATTTATAGTCTACATTTACAAATCTCATTTGTATATGAATTTATTTCTTAGCTTTTAGTTATGATTTTAATTTCTTATTCAATTTTACACCACAATGATAGTAATTTAATATTATCACTTCCTAACAACCAAGCAACCATATATATCTATAATAATTTTTGAAAATTATTTCTTTCATATATAAAAATAATTTTGGGTAAAATTATTTCATTTACCCGCTTTCGAAAACCATATTGTGTCGAATTGTCCTATTCAAGTGTTTAGAAACCCATTCGATACAGTTGTCCATACTGTGCCGACGAAGGTGCATATGCCACTCAATAAATCAATCAACACAATATAAAACCATTTTATATTCACTAACAAATACGCACTCATATCTATTAATACACTCAACTCATATCTAGAGTACTACAGACTCTATTTCAATGAGTAATCCCCACCAGAGCCAAGGTTATCACCAGCCTAGGCTCTGATACCAAGTGTAACGACCCGATTTTTCTATGCCCGAAAAAAATCGAACCATTAGGTTTAAAGAAGAAGGAGGTAGAAGAAGAAAATAGAAACAACATCAGAATCTTACCAACGAAGCGAAATAAAATATAATATATAATAAATGATCTTTACACAAAAGAAAATACATCTGTTTATGCATTCCATCATCAGAGTACATAATCAGAGTACAATACAATCAAAATCACGATTCAGGACAGTTATAATAACTTGTTCCACGCAGAATACACAACATACACAAGACAGCGGAATATACATCATATACGTGTGATACGTCTCGCCATCCAGCTCGTCTCCTGAGCACCACAACATCATATCCTGTATCCTATTCTAACAGGAAACCAAAACTACTTTTTAAACAGTTCATAAACTAATTATTACTATTATTCTGACTAATAAATTTAGTTGTTTAACAACATAGTATTATCAGTTAATAAACTTAACTAACCAATTTTAAATTTAAAAAAAATTTAGCTAACCTAATTTACATTTCTCTATTTATACAAATAACAGAAGTTAAGTTACTATGAAAACTTAGAAAACGAAAAAAAACTAACTCGAATACCTTAGCCAAACTTCAAAACGCAACACTTTCAGGCAACCGCAACAGCAACCCACAACATCATCGACCGACCTCTTCAACATGAACGTCGCCGCCCCATGAACTCGAATGCAACAGCAGGCGAGTGACTCCTCCCCCGATATGCGATCGGAACCCTAGCGCGCGCGACCCGGAGTCGCGATGCTCGACTTGCCCTATCACCACGCGAGCTTCTATCGCTGACTGCCTTTGTTTTCGAGCGCCACGATTTCCTCCTGAAGCTATAAACTTGATCTTGAATAGGAATTAGAGAAGGGGGAAAAGTTCGCAGTTCGATCTTGGATTTGACTGAGGGGAGGGATTTTTCTATACGAGATTCACTCTCGTTTTTATTTTAATTTGGTTATGATTTGTTTGAGACGCAGTACCATTTTATTATCGTTATTACTGTTTTTTTCTTTTAAACTGTCTCGGCTGGCTATGATAATTAAAAAGCTGAAAAAGGGAAACGTGTTGTGTGAAGACCCAACTTTCTATTATCAGAAAGTCATATCATCTTGAAGAAAGAAAGGGATAGAAAAGAGAAAAGATAGAGAAGAAAGAAGAAACAACATCATAATCTCAACAGCGGAACGAATAAATTATATTAATCACATAAGTATTACATAATATACAACATCAATCAGAGTTACTCAGATAATACATCACATGCTAGACAGTTATAAACACCTGTCTAGTTATTACAACTCAATACAATACAGAGAAACAGATACAACACAGCAGAACACTATTTATATCTACAACGTTGAAGCCTCCTGCTCCATTGCTCCTCCAGAATTCGTCAAAGCAAACCTGAATTCCTTGGCTACTCGTAAAAATATGAGTACCCAAGAGTTTAGGAAAAACAGAAATAAACTCCGGGTCAGACATGGGTCTGGTGTGAGTAACAAGTTAAAGTTGCTTAACTTTTAAAACCTTTGAAAACAAAAGGTATCACGTAAGACTTCCCTCAAATAAACGTGGGTAAGTTTTTACCTTACGCTAACCAAACATTTGATAGGAAATTCGATGATATTATAATAGGTCTAGGGTTTTCAAGTAAATAAGAAATAGCTGAAATTGTTACATCTATTAAATTCCAGCATACTAGCCAACATGTGGGTAATACAATCAAATCCGAGGGCACTTATTGGAGTTTGGATTCCATACAATGGCAAGGCTACTGGGGTACCGCCCGTCACAGTACGTGGCCTAGATCAACGTACCGAGGATCACTCCCAATCCCCTGCTCACAAGGCCGGCACCATCCCTTACTGGACAGTCCCGAACAAGATAACCCCAGCGGTTGTAGCTATTCAACCGCCCACACAGCCGAATAAAGAGGGACATCTAGACAGGGGTATATCTCGCTCTCAAGTGGGTGCTACCCACGAAGCCTTGCTGCACCTCCCCTGTTTTAGCCATTCCCGGTTGATGAGGCTTGAGGCTACGATTACCTCATCAGAACACATCACTTAGAATGCTCATCGTCCACCTGACGTTGTTCTGAAAGCATTCAATCCATACAAGTTCGTTCCGGGTTCGAACGAAACCGAAGGCATTATCTCGTTACACTCATTTTGGCATCACCCTTAGAGTTAACGACAATAACCCTTGCACTTTGAATCTTCATCTTCACTTCAGATCCACGACCTATCGTTAATTTGGATCGATGTGGTTTACGGATGTCCAAATATGGAAACCCGATCCCGGTCTCATCGAAATCCAAAACGTATCTTTTAAGGTCAAGTTGTTTTAAAGTTAAAACAATTCAATTCAATATTATCTATATACACACCGATAGACAATTCACAATATCACAATAGATAATCAACATTATCATCATAACAGATAATCCATATTATCATCACAAACAAATAATCCATATTATCATCATACTTTAATCAAAGCATCCATTTTACATAGCATCATTTATCTCATATTTCAAATCAAACCATTCAAGGTAAATCAATATCATCCATACATAAGCAATCACATTAGCTATAATTAATTTAAAATGAATTAAATTAATTATTTCACCTCTAACTAATTTAAAGTGAATTAAATTAGTTACTTCACCATTATTAAACTTGCTTATATTACTATTAATTAATTATCAACCAATTAATTAATCATCATCCAATTATTCATTTTAATTAATCATCCCTGATTAATTATCTTTAATTACATTTAAGTAATTATCCTTTAATTATTTTCACAAATTAATTATCTTATACCAAATGTAGAAAGTAACCTTTAAATTACTAAAATTAATTACATTACTTCTTAGTTAACTACATTAATGAATCCCTTCATTTATTAATTATTTTGAAATAAATCCATTCTAAATTACATCATTAATTAAAATAATTAATGATCTCTAATTACATCTATTACATTAAGTAATTTATCTTCAATTAAACCAAATTGTTAATCACCCTTGATTAACTCCATTCAGTAATTAACTACCCTTAATTACTTCATTAAATAATTTAATTACTCCATAATTAATTATCTCTAATTAATCCCTTGATTAATTATACAAAGTAATTATACTCAAATTACTTTCAATATTAAATCATCCTCAATTAATTACTTTCTTAAGTAATTATACTTATCACATCATCAAATGGTTATTTAAATTAATTAAACTTAATTAATTAACTTAAACAATTCATATTAAACTTAATTAATTAAAATGAGTAATTAATTTCTTAATTACTTTCATAAGTAATTATACTTAAATAATTCAAAATTGATTATCTTAAATTAATTAATCTAATTAATTATCAAAATTAATCATATTAATTCATTATTAAATAATCCTAGTTAATGACCTTCATTAACTATTAACAATTCTTTAATTACTTTTCTGAAGTAATTAATTAAGATTTATTATTAATTACAATTTAATTTTATCTTTCATAACTCATTCATTAATCCTTAATTATTTAATTAATTAAGTGTTAAATATAACTTAATTAATCCTTAATTACTTGATTAATTAATTACTAATCATTAATTAAAATTCAAATCTTATTTAATTAATGATCCTTAATTACCAATTTATTTATCCTAAATTAATTATCTTAAACTTTAATTAACTAATTTAAACTCTTAATTACTAAATTAATTAATCCAAATCATTAATTAATTAAATTAGTTAATTATTCATTTTAATTAACTTAATAATTACAAATCCTTAAATCTTCATTTATTTTAGGATAAAACATTTTTCTTATTAATGATCAAATTATCATTAACAAGGTACTTAAAACAATTTACTTTTAAATTTTACTTTTAAATTTCATTTTAAATTTAAGATTTAAAATGAAAACAAATTAACTTTAACAAAGTTTAAAACAATTTCAAAACCCTTCTTAATTCACAAGTTTAAGAATTATTTATCTTAAAATTGAAGTTAAGAGAATTCAAAATCCAACTTCATTTTAAATTCAAATCAATTAAAAATACACTTAATCATTCAAATTATTTAAAACAATTTAAAGTCAAAAACTTCTTTTATTTCAAAATTTAGATTCAAATTTAGATTTGAATCCAGATTTAAAATTAGGTTTAAATCTCTATTTTTATTTAAAGCTTTACTTTTTTTTTAAATTCCAACTATTTAAACTCTTTTTAAAGTTGTTACAAATAATTTAAATTCATAAACTTTATTTTGTTTTAAGACTGAGATTCAAACTTTATTTGAATCTAGCCTAACTTTGATTTAAAACTGGTTTAAATATCTATTTCACATTTTTTTAAAATCCAGTTTAAAATTTTAAAAACTTACAGGTTTAAAAACTTGTCACTAACTTACCAGAGCCATCCACTAAATGACTCGAGCCCAAAACCAGATTTCTTCGAGTCAATTACTCGAATCACTCGAGTTAAACTCGAGCAACTTCCCTGCTTTCACAACCTACCCCAACATCACCAAACAAATCACTACCCTGTGCATATACACGCCAACCTCAGTCGATTCTGACCATCGACGATGATCTTCCCACGTCGACTGGCATCCCCAAATCCAAACCCAATTACCATATTTCTCCATCTCAAATCGAAATGGAATTCGAGTTATTTAAACTAACCCTGGAAACAACTAGTGATGTCTCCCCTAACCCAAACCTGTCAACATTTCGTTCTCGCCACTCTGACCATCTGAAGGTCTGTAACTCCGGCCATGACTTCAACTACGACCCAACTACCATTCCCCAAAACTTCGCTGCACTCGATCAATCGTAGAACCCACGGTTGATCGAACAACCAAACCCAGTTAAACTAGGGTTCTAGAAGAAATCTCTCTGTTGCAACCTCCATGGTGAATTGCATAACCATCCAATATTTTTCCTAGCTGCTACGATCACTCCCGCATCATCTGGAAGAACCCCGACCCTCCAGCATACAAAGATCATCAGAGATCATCAAAACCCATATTTTGATGAACCCAGAACTGCACCTTCACCTCTTTACTAAAAATCATAATTTTTGTTTTAAAAATCATGTTTTGATTTTAGTATTCAATTTATATTCATGAATCCAGAAAACATGATGATTAAATTTTAATTTTAATTTGAGCTTGTATAGTTGCTTTGATTTTCTAGAGCCAATTCAAGTTTATATTAACTTAATTCAATTTTAAAACTTACTCTATAACTAACAAACAATTTTGTTTGTAAACTAAATCCTAACAGAAATTGAGTCAAAAAGAATATGAATTTTAAACAACAGAAAAACTGGAAACTATAACAGAGGACATTCTTATAAACATGCATACAGCAGATTACATTTACATATATACACACTACAATATTTATCACAAAAATAGCATGCAACCAGATAAAATTTTAGATTTTTAAAAGTTACTCACAGTTGATCTGAGAAGATGGACAGAGCATTTCTATTTGAAAATAGCTTTGAACTTTTAAAACCGAGCTTTGATCTTCCTCCTAATCTTCTTGCCTTTGTTGTTGTATGATGTTTAAGTTATAAAAATGGAAATGTTAACTTATTATTCTCTGGTTTGCTATGTCTTGAGAACGAACTAAAATAAGTAGATATATATATATATATATATAAAGGAGGTTTTACAGAGGTAGGTGTTTACTGGGTATACTTTGCTGGTACACTTTTTCTTCTTTCTTTATTTACTTAGTCAAAGATTTTTCCTTGCATAAGGAGGCTGAATTGCTTTTATAAGATTTCGAATTGACTTTGTTTGAGCTAGCATTAAATGCAATGGTACTTTATGTTTCAATACTTATCCTCTCTTTTTTTGTGTAAGTGTTCATAGATATTTTATATTTTTACTTTGCCTATTATCTTACTTCTTGCCTTGCATTACTACTTACAGGCTATATATTTTACTTTGCCTGATTTGCTTTTATACCCTATATACAAATATAAAGTTGTTATGGTTATTGTTATAAATTTTAACTTATGGATAAGTTCTATTTCTAACATATGTGTTTATTTTTATTTCTCTTCTATTTTTAAACTTAAACTATTAAATACTTAGTCTACTATTATTTATTTTTATACTTATGTTTTAATATTAATAAGGTTTATTTTATTTTAAATATTTTTGAAAGACTAAATTTTCAAATCATAGCTTCCCTTTATAAATAAATTTTAAAAAACAATTTCCATAAAAAAACCATTTGTAAAGATATTACATTACTAATATTGTTTAAAATATAACTCATTGTTAAATTGAAATAATTTATAAAAGAAATTATCTCTTAATTAATAAATTACTTATTTAAATCAAGCTATATTTAAAAAGAACAAAACAACCTTTCTTGTTCAAATTTAAACTTAGGCTAAAATCATTTTAAACAAATAAACTTTTATCTTGAGTATTTTAAAATCATATGGTTATTTATTTAATATTAAATTAAATCAAATTTCCAAATTACCAAAAATATTAAAATTAGAAAACATGCCTTTATTTATTAAATTTAAAACAAAGCTTATCTTTTACAATATATACAAATATATATACATTATAAATAGAAAACAATTTATTAGCTTTTAAAAGATAAATTATCAATTAAATATTTATTTAAAAGAAGATTATTAAATCAATTCAAATCTTATTAACAAATATTATCAAATCAATTTAATTTTTTATGCAGATTATTAAATTGATATTGCCCAAAATTCTGGGATATCACATGTTGAGAATGCTTGCGTGTTGTTCTTAAAAGAGGGAACAGGATTTAAAGAAATGAGCTGACTGATGGTAAAGAATTTCAGCTCAATGTTGGCTAGTGCATGTGAATATACATATATATTAAATTGATTTCAAATTGTCTCGATTTGCACAACATAAAATTTTGAACCCCTATCGAGGCATGCCGCTAGGTGTTCATAATGTTATACCCCTATTTCGAACGCAATGGAAAAGGTTTCGAGTCCTAATTCGATCGTATGGAGAAGATAGCTTATTGGACCCAGTTATTTTATTGAATTTTCGATATAAATTTCAGTGCGTTTATATACCATACGGCCTCACGATAACCCCAAATGCTACGAAATTTGAAATCCGATAATAATACATTATTACGGATCCAATGGATCTGGTTACGTCGAATTCCGAGACTGTGCCTCGGAAGGCTATTTTTAAATATCGATTTAAACGAGATATTTTCAAAACTGAACAAATCACCTTTAAATTAAATTTTAACACTTCTATTATCTTGAGTATCATCATTATAAATTTTATAAACCTTTAAAATATTTTTAACAAGCTTGAAACTCCAGATTCTCTATTTTACCCAATTTCCAATTATTAAATTCAATAATTTAATTATCCAATAAATGGAGATATTTGAAATTCAAGTTAAAAATTAACTTTCAAATATTTAAAATCAATTAAATATTCCAATTTCAAATATCCAAAATTCCAGGTCGTCACACCAAGACTTACTGATTCTTAAATGACATGCCTTGTGTTGGCGAATCCGATGTTTCCACCTATAGTAGCATTTGGACTCAATCTTATTTTGTAGAACTTCGTTTGGAAACAATGCCAATTGGAGAAAAAAACGAGCGTCTTGCAAATGAGAGTAATTTAAGAGTTCATGTTTGAGGAAGATTACCATATCACCTGTTGGGCGCATGAGGTTAAAAGGAATCAGTTTCTATAAGATAATCGTGAAAGCAATTTACCGTAAAAGTGGTTTTTAACCACTGATTAACGTCTGCTAGATTTGGGCATAGTAATTAATGTATGATATGTCTTATATGAACATAGTTTTGCAGGCATTGATTGTATGGTCATTGTGATTACGAAGCTTTGTAACCTGTTTGGAAACTAATTATTATAATGTGTGACAAACTATAGATAGAGACAAATAAATTACAAATTGATGTGGATTGAATAATGTGTTTATGTCTTTATTAATAGTTGGCTTGTAAACACAAACTTTTGGTCTGACCGCGAACTTCCAAAATTGCCCATATATGTATTTCTTTATTAAAGGTTCTAATACATTAAAAAAAATTCTCTACAAATATTATCAAAATTTAGTATTAGTATAGCTCAAAAATAGGATCTGTGTTATAAACTAAAAAGAGATAAGAAGTCATTAAAAAAGGGAGAGAGGAGAAAATGTTATTCACTATGGTATCAGTTACATAGAGATTGATTACATTACATAGGCTCCTTTATATATAGGCCTTAGAGCATGAGATTAAATATATCCCATGATGTGGGACTAAATAGAAAAACACAAAAGCATATTCACTTTTATATTTACATATATTTTAACACTCCCCCTTGAATATGCGTCTTCAAAATCTTGGATGCTCATATGGTAGCTAAAAATTGTTCCTTTTGAAACGTCCATGACAATTGCTCCCCCTCATTATTATCTTGCTTTCATACATCCATTCAGTCGTTATGAATATTGTCTATTGCGTAATTAAAAACCTATATTAGGAAAACCTAATGGAAAAACCTTGAACGTGGAAAAGAGTGCAACTTGAAATCATAGATATCATACAATGATATTCCTTTTAAAGAGTTTGATACTTCAGGATTAAAATAATGCCTCATTAAAACCTTACTAAGAAAAACCAATGGGAAAAATTTTAGTGAAGGAAAAAGAGTACAATGACATATTTTATTTTCTTATTTCTTCAAATGAAGCTTGATACTTCTGGATCAAACTAATGCCTCGTTAAAACTTTACTAAGAAAAACCCTATGGGAAAAATCTTAGTCAAGGATAAAAATACAATTTAACTTAAATAACATATTTGAGATGTTATTTCTTGAAAAGGCGTTTCATTCTTCTAGATAAAAATAATGCCTCGTTAAAACATTAGTAAGCAAAACCCAGTGGGAAAAATCATAAATAAGGAAAAAGAGTACATTATAACTTATTTTCAAATGTTACTGGAGAGTTGATACTTCTGGATCAAGATAATGCCACACTAAAATCTTACTAATAAAAACCCAATAGGAAAAATCTTAGTTAAGGAAAAAGAGTACATTATAAAATACTTATGAATGCTTCCCACGATTTAAATATTTCCTCTGAATTCATATTCATCTTTCGATAACTCAAATTGGTTATAGATACTTCTGGATCTATAAATACGAATCCCATTGATAATACAATTTATTAATAGTTTCATTCGATACAATCAAATTTCTAAGATTGTTTCTTCCAAATATGATTTGCATTTTATGCATTTTGTATGCTACTTTTATGAAAAACACTTCATGTGCTTTCATTTTTGCGCTTCACATCAGTTTTGCGTATTGCAACTATACATCTTTCATGAATATTAAAAATTTCATTACAACATTACTAAAATGCAGGAAGTAATCTACTCATCTTGAAGTATATCAAGATTTTCATTACAACAATACTTAGAAAAAAGTTGTAATCTACACTTCATGTCTTTTGCATTCTTTATAACTATAAAAGTTATATATATTCTTCAAGAATTTGTATACTTTAATAAGTATTTGAATATCGCAACTACCACTTCAATGGATATTAAGAGTTTCATTACAATAATACTTAAAAATAGGAAGTAATCTACTCATCATGAATTATATCAAGATTTTCATTGCAACAATACTTAAAAGAAGTTGTAATCTACGCTCCTTGTTCTTTACCTTCTTTAAAACCACTAAAGTTATGTACATTCTTTAGAAATTTGTGTAGTTTCATTGTTTATTATAATTTATACAATATTTATACCTTTAGGATATTTTAAGTGTTTCAAACACTTTCACTACTTCAATCAATTCAATTATCTCTAAAAATAACATGCTCATGGCACTTAACATGTTGTTGATACTATATGTGCTTTAATAATTTTAGTGTACTTTTCCACTTTATATACATGTTTCTAATTTCATTTTGTGGACTGCAGGTCCACATTTCTTATTTAGGAGAATTTCATGATGGTCAATCATGTTTTCTCTAATCCAAGATCTTTAATCCATTTATAAATATAAGCACTTTGTTATTTATAAATTTATAATCAATGATTATTTATTGTTAGTTCTAGATATGATTTATTGAGATCTCTTTATTTATCATATTTTAGGTACCTAAAGCACTTCTAGGGTTATTTGACAATCATGTCATGGATCTCAATTAAGTGTTCAAGAACACCCACCTCATTTATTTGGCATCTTTATTACTTACACCAAAAATATTTTGAACTGACTTTTGAACCACATTTCAGATGTGGTTTACACATTTTGATCCTTCAAGGATTCAAATCTATATTGAAGAAAGTCTACTAGGGAAATTATTGATAATTTATTCAAGTTACTTGATATTTTGCATCATTGTATATTTAACAAATATTTAACACTAATGATCAAAATGAGCTTGTATCCCTTTATCCTCCCCCTCAATGTTGACAAACATTATCACATTAAATAATAATCATATTTGGATTCTCATTTTGATCCATTATGATATTGCTACTAGCAAATACACCATACCTATTAATAATAGGAGGATAATTCTTTTATCAGTTGATAAAATGCATTCAATTGATATTTCTTATTAGAGTTTGTTCTCATTCATTGATCTAGCTAATTAGAGGAATTTACTTATTGTGCAGATCATTTGAATACATACATAACTTCAGATCATTCAACATTTATGTTGATTGAATTTTAAATCACTAAATAATATCTATGCATAATCTATAAGATGCGCTTATAACAAACTTTAGGTTGTTAGCTGAATATTTACATATGTGGATGTGTACATGCGTCTACGTATTACACATATATTATAAATTTTCATATTCTTTCTCATTTGAATTAGTGATTTTTTAGAACAAACTATTACAAGGATCCAAACTATTAATTTCTATTTATAAATCAATGTCAATGTGAATCTGCCAAAACCGCATGATAATGTTCAAAACATTTGGTTTGGAACCATATTGAACTTCTGGTTCGAACAAAATATACACACAACTTCAAGTTGTTAAGTTTTATTCCTCAATTATATCTCAAATACCACTTTTGAACATTAATTATGATTACTTATCAAAGAATAATTTATAATTGCATATAGACATTTCTACTCATCTCTTTTGAGAGTTCTGGAAAAAAAAATAGAGCAAAAATAATAATAAGAGTATCTTCTAGATACTTGGAATGTTACAAATATAGATCTTCACAAGACCGTATGTATAGCTTACATGAAAATTATCATATGAAATATAGACTATCTCTTCTGGAGAATATTTAAAGATATTTCTTCAAGAAATGATTATGCGTGTAATATTTCTTATGAAATAATAACTAAGAACATGATCTTTATGATATAATTAGACATATGAACATAGAACAATATATTTAGAGATAATTTAATTTCTTACGTATTTGAGAGGTTTGATATAACTATAATGAAATATATGATACACGTTGCATAGCTTTCAAACTTTTAGGATCCAATCTAAACTAAATTAGGATCCTTCATAATCAAATTTCTATGCATTTATTTGGTTTAATAAAATTACCAAATATATAAAAAAATCTCTTCTAGAGATATGTTATCATTTCCTAATTTATTAGTCTCTTTTAGGGATATTTTATTATCACCACTTCTGCAGTGAATTTATCTCTTCTAGAGATATATATGCGCTATTGGAATGCCATATCAATGTACAATATTTCTTTTGTAGAAATTACATAATTACTACCTTTACAATAACATAAAACATCCATACTAGAGATTTTTGTTGTAACTATCTTTGAAATGACATATCAAACTTTAAACACGGTAACAATATTAGATGCACCAAATGAAAGTAAGATGCGGAGATAAAACCACTACTTCTGCAGTGTAATATTGGTTTACAATTCTCTTTTTTTTAGGGATAAATTATTGTTATTACTTTGAAACTTTTATATGATATTCCTTCAGGGAATATAGTGTTTCCTTTTAAGGAATTGCAATGTAACAAAAATACAATTCCTATAACATCTCTTCTGCGATGTTGGATTTTGCAATATAAAAATAAATAAATCTCTAAAAAATCTCTTAAGGAGATTAATATACACAAACACATCCATGTATATAAATAGTATGGCATATAAATTATCCATTATAGAGAATGTTAAAATGTGTTTCTATAACTAAATAGCTAGCCATATGTACATAGAAGTAATTTGTCAAAACATTGGGATTTTTTTTTCATGATTAGAAAAAACCAGATCTACGAATTATTTTATAGTACTTATCAAACTTCAAGTTTGAGTTATCATAGATTTATCAACGAGAAAGCAACAAAGAGAATAATTAAATTACAGTTACTCATTGAAATGAAATTAGACTTTGCATTACGCAAAACCTGTTAATTGATCATGTATACTTTTCCATAATTAGAAGTAAATAGTTGGGAAAAATAATTTAAATTGACTACAATATATAAATTGAAATGTTATTTGAATTCATATCAAATAATAAACATCCCTTTCTAAGACTAAATTAATAGTTAGTTTTTCAATCCGGTGATGTTTGAAATATCATATAACATAATATCTTTAGGATATTTGGTTAATATAATGTAAATGTGAAGATATAAGGTAAGGTATAACTCATTTGGAGATTATTGTAATCTCTTGAATGTAGCATCATTATCTCATATGATGATTTATTAATTTCCTTTAACTTCTTCAAGAAGTACAATCTTATCATTTTACACAATTTCAATAGAGCTTCGGGCTTCTAATTCATGAACTTCAAGTTCATTAATTTGTTATGAACTTCAGGTTCTCAAATTTTGTGTAAACTTATCCTCTTTTTTAGCTTGCACATTTTGACAAATTTAAAAAAATACTGATAAGAATTCGAACTTGTCAACTTTATCAGAAAGTCTTTTTATAATTCAAGACTTCGGGTCTTGGACTTTGAGTTATACAAATTCTATTAAAATAATTTCTTAGCACAACTTCGGGTTGTTGTCAAAACCTATTTCCGTTTGACGATTAAATTTTCTGACCCTCTTTTTTTTTAGTTAGAACTTCTGGTTCTTTATTTTGAGGAAACTTGTAATTCACTGATTTATGGAAACTCAACCTTTTATCATTATAGAAACTGCAGGTTCTCGATTCTTATTTCCTTTTTCCTTTTTTTAAGGAAATATTGGAAGATATTAAGCTTATCATGTAAGCTTTTATTAATGTTTCCATTCATTTCAGATGTGCTAAATCAAAATCAACGTTAGATCGAAACTTAATACGATCTTCTAGATACGTATTATCTTTATATTTGTTTCTCTAAGAAACAATAAAATATTTCTTCTGGAAATATAAATCATATATCAAAATAATTTTCAAAGCCTTCATTCAAATCTAAATCAAATCAAAAGGTTTTCAAAATGAAAGCTCCATTTACCAACCATGTTTGAATTCTCAAATCCATATCCAAACTAAATACAATCAAATTCAATAAATTTTCTTGAATCAACAATATCAAATTTTGTCAAGTTCAAACTTTCATTCCAAAATAAATGAACTCAAAAATATAAAAATAAGCATGATATTGAGATCTACAATATAATAAGATCAGAAAAATAGCAACAAAAAAAATTAGATCTGAAATATAATTACTAACAAAATAAGAATGAGATCTCAAAGTTTAGATCTATATAAGATCTAGATTTAGATCTGAAAAAGTAGATCTATAATGGAATGAGATCTAAAAAAAGAAAAAGAAAAAATGATTTGGAAGATTAAATCAATCAGATTATAAAAATGATTTACCCTTTTGAAATCTATAATTGGATCTGAAAAAGAATAGATCTGATTTCATAGATTATCACAATTGTAGATCTATAATTCTTTTTTTGTAGAGATCGTGCTGATAACGTGTTATAAACCAAAAAGAGATAAGAAGTCATTGGAAAAAGGGAGAGAGGAGAAAATGTTATTCACTATGGTATCAGTTACATAGAGATTGATTACATTACATAGGCTTCTTTATATATAGGCCTTAGAGCATGAGATTGAATATATCACATGATGTGGAACTAAATAGAAAAACACAAAAGCATATTCACTTTTATATTTACATATTATAACAATCTGACAATTAAGCTTCCTTTAGATTCAAATTTTCCTCAATAAATATTTACCAAGTCTTCATATTAATTAGAAATAGGAATAGTCTCCATATTACATAAAAATAGGATCTAACGAATAAACAACTTAACAATATATTTTTATAAATTAGTAATATAAATAAAATTTTAAACAAACAAAAAATTAGATATTGCAACTTTAAAATAAAAAATCAAATTAACTACGTATAATTCAACACAAACATATGGCTAAATATTAATGGAAAACATTTTCTTTTAAACGTATTAAACAAATACAATTTGTACAAAAACAATTTAGGTACCTTCATCATGCGCGTAGTGCGTGCCGTAATGCTTCTTTAGTAATAGTTGTAATACCTTTGTGTCACACTTTTTTGGTATCAACGTGAACTACCAAAAATGCCCTTCTACAAATATTATCAAATATTAATATCACTAAAAAATAGGATCTAATAGATGAGTTATCTTTACCAATTCAAAACGCCCCTCCATGAATATTATCGAAATCTTTAATCTCACTTAAAATTAGGATCTAACAAAAAAAAATTCAAAGTCGTTTTTTATTAATTAGTAACAGTAATACAAATTCAAACTAATAAAAAATTAAATTAATTATTTATTAATCAATAATAGAAATAAAAATTCAAACTAATAAAAAATTAGAGTTGCAATTTAAAAATTAAAATTTGAAATTAACTGCATATCATTTCAACGTAAAAATACGGTTAAATATTTGTGCAAATCATATTTTTTCGAAAAGTTAAATATATACAATTTGTAAAAAAACAATTCACACGCGAAGTGAATGCCATCATTACGCGCGAAGCGTGTTCCATCATTACGCGCGAAGCGTGTGCCATACTCCTCGTTACTAATAAATTACAATATTGCGCTAATATAGGTTGTATAACCTATATTGATCCGCTCTTTCCATCATTGCCAGCAGTTTGTTTTGTAAATATCCATAACAAACAAGTCAATATTCAATTGCTCATATATATTCGTATTGTACGAGAGCAAAAGATGCATATTACAAACAATCTATGTACCTTTATTTATTGTACTAAATCGGCTATGAAGCAATTATGGTCAAATTATTCTATGGTCAAATTATGACAGCAAAAGTACAATTTTAAATTCATTTTCAACCTAGTCAGATTTTTCTATAACCACGTCAAAAGATGCATATTGAACTTATCCCGTGATGTGGGACTAAATAAAAAACATAAAAACCTGATATTATATCACTATTTCCAACACTCCATCTACATCTTCATACTTTTGAGCAGTCTTGAGCATAACCAATACACTTCCAATGAGCTTCGGTAATGTCATCACCCATTACACTTTTCGACGAACTCCGGCAACGCCACCGCCCGCCAACAAAGTGTTTAAACATATCCCTTCCATATAGGATTTATCTATCTTCTCAATGAAAACAAACATCTCTATCTACCAATTCTTTCTTCCCCCTTCCACCATGTGGCACGCCTTGAAAATAAACTTGGTTTTTAGGAAACTTTGATCATGTTGACAATTATAATCTCCGTGTTTATGAAAATGTCAAATTAAGCATAGAGAAAAATCTAGACTTACAAATATGTAATTTGGAGAATTCTAAAAAATGTTTTTTCATGAAAAATCTAAAAAATAGAAGATCGAAGAAAAGTCTAAAAAAAAGAAAAGTCTAGAGAATATACTTCATTATAAATTAAGATGTGCTCTCTCATTTGATGTATCCAAGCAAGTAAATGTAATTGTAAGCAAAAAAAAAGTGCAAAGAAAATAAAGCTTATTTCTTCCATTACAAAATATTCTCTCAATCTCCATTAGCAAATTAGGAGTTACTTCTCCCTCCTTCTTCTTCCTATAGAAATTTCCCAACGGTGGTATCAGAGCTTGAAGATCCTCTTAAAATTCCAACAGTGGTACCAAAGTTTGGTTGCTGATCAAGGAAGATGGAAAATGGAATGAATCTTTTTCAAGTTCCTTTATTAAAGAAGGAGAATTACGAAAATTGGAGCATTCGCATGAAGGCTGCTTGGATCGCAAGATGCATCAAATATCGTAGAAAATGGGTATGAAGAACCCGCCGATATTTCCACTTTATCCAAAATTGAAAGTGATAATTTGAATATTTTGAAGAAGAAGGATCGAAAGGTTCTTACGCTCGTTTATTGAAGTTTGGACGATGCTATGTTCGAGAAGATAGCTAATGCATAAACTAGTAAGGAAGCATGGAAGATTTTAGAGAATTCTTTTAAGGGAATCGACAAAGTGAAGAAAATCAGACTACAAACTATGCGGGGTGAGTTTGAATCTTTACATATGAAATCATCAGAATCAATTGATGATTATTTTACTTGATTTTTTTCTATTATAAATCAAATGAAAATATATGGAGAAAAAATAGAAGACTTTAGAGTTATTGAGAAAATTCTACGATCTTTAGATTCAAAATTTGATTATGTAATTGTAGCAATTGAGGAATCTAAAGATCTAGAATCTATGATTGTTGATCAACTCATGGGTTCACTTCAAGACCATGAAGAAAAATTGAAGAAAAAGGTTAAAGAAGAGCCATTAGAGCAAGATCTTCAAACAAAACTCATCTTATTGGAAAACGAGATATTTAAAAATGGAATAAATCAGAGCAATAGCGGAAGAGGTCATAGCTATTTTGAATGTTTTAATTCATAAACCTAGTCATATGGCAAATAAATGCTGGTATAAAGAGGAGAAAAGGAAAAACACATATAATTCAAGAGATCCACAATAAAGAGGAAACAAAAATTACAATGGAAGACCAAGGTATGAAAAATCTCAAATAAAATGTTATAATTTTAATAAATTTGGGCATTTTGCTTATGAAAACAGATCATCTTTCAGCAAGCTTCAAGATAGATCAAACTTTGTTAAAGAAGGCGAAGAAGCTTCTATGCTTTTGTGGGCACTCAGTGCAGTTGAAATTAAAAATGAAAAGGCATGGTACTTGGATACATGAGCTAAAATGAATGAAATACGATACGTTGAAGAAAATATGTTAGACGATAGGAATGATGAAAAGGAAAACAATGAAATAAGAGAGAATACTGTGATGGAAGTTGAAGAGAAAACGAAGACTGACATGGAAGCCCCTACTACATCACATTTGAAAACAAAAAAGAATCCTTCTATGTATTAAAGGTACCACTAATATTGGATTATTGTATTCACATTCAAATAATTTCAAGTTGATTGGTTATAGTGATAGCGATTGGGCTGGAGATATTGATGACTGTAAAAGTACAACTAGATTTGTATCTTCATGGAAGATACAACATTCACTTGAAGCTCAAAAAAGCAACCAATCATGACACTATCAACCTGTGAAGCTAAGTATGTTGCTCATTCAACTTGTGTATGCCATGCAATTTGGCTTCGCGGTTTACTGAAGGAGTTGCATATGTCACAACACAATGCAACAGAAATATTTATGGATAACTGTTAGGTGTGGCTTGCATTGTAAATGGAGTGTGTGCGTGGATTGAACAGGTTAAAAGTCCCACATCATAGGATATTTGGAATAATCGTGGTATATATATGGGATTGGTGGCACGTAACATTAGGGATTCCTTTTGTTACAATGTGTTGCCAAGACCAGATTATATGCTCGATGGAGGCGATGGAGGGATGTTCAATCGGGACGCCGGCATGGGGGACTTCGACCGTTGACCCCAGACAGACACGGTGAAGCGAACGCGTACGGTACGTGGGAGTGCCGAAACTCAACATGGTATCAGAGCTCCATGGTTCGATGGGACCGGTATGATGCAGCGTGACCGAAGCATGGCTCCTAAGGGGCTTGAGCATGGGATGCTCGTCAAGGTGGAGATATAGTTAAGCAGCCACCTCCCTGCTTATGAGAACTCGGAATAACAGCTTGACTCCACTGCAAAGAGGACTCGGTATAACTCCAAGGTGACTTGAGCAATGCTCGCCAAGGTGGAGATTGTTAGGTATGGCTCGCATTGTAAATGGAGTGGGTGCGTGGATTGAACAGGTTAAAAGTCCCACATCATAGGATATTTGGAATAATCGTGGTATATATATAGGATTGGTAGCATGTAACATTGGGGATTCCTTTTGTTACAATGTGTTTCTAAGACCAGATTATATGCTCGATGGAGGCGATGGAGGGATGTTCAATCGGGATGCCGGCATAGGAGACTTCGATTGTTGACCCCGGATAGACACGGTGAAGCGAATGCGTACGGTACGCGGGAATGCCGAAACTCAACAATAACAAGTCGGACTCGCAAAGATTCCTGTCTTTCATAATCGAAGTTCGCATATCTATACACGCTACCACTTTATTCGAGAAAAGATTGCAAAAAAGAGGTACAAGCAAAGTTTATCAATTTAAAAGACCAAGTTGTAGATATCTTCACAAAAGCATTGAAGCATGACGACTTTGAAAGACCGTGAGACATTCTCGGTGTTACAAAATCAAGTTTACGGGGGGATGTTAGAAATAAACTTGATTTTTAGGAAAAGTTGATTATGTTGACAATTATAATCTTTGTATTTATGGAAATATCAAATTAAGCATAGACAAAAATCTAGACTTACCAAATATGTAATTTGGAGAATTCTAAAAAATGTTTTGTCAAGCAAAATTAAAAAATAGAAGATTGAAGAAAAGTCCAGAAAAAACAGAAGTCTAGAGCATTATACTCCATTATAAATTGAGATGAGCTCTCTCATTTGATGTATCCAAGCAAGTAAATGTAATTGTAAACAAGAAAAAAAGAAAAATTCAAAGAAAATAAAGCTTATTTTCTCCTTTATAAAATTTTCTCTCAATCTCCATTAGCAAATTAGGAGTTACTTCTCCCTCCTTCTTCTTCCTATAGAAATTTCCCTACAGCACCTACCACCTTGATAAGCAGATCAAGTTCGAGCAATGCTTGAACTTTGCAATAGGTAAGAACTTGGTGAACATGTATGCTACTTTCTCTTTTATGTGAACCTTCTAAAGACGAATTAGCTTCTCTTCATTCATTGAGACAAGAAAGGATTCTCTCACCACTATGTGCTTCGTCCTTGAGCTAAAAGCTAGATTTTTAGCTAAGTGAATTGCACTTTGACTGTCACAATTCACTTCTACTCCATCATACACGAAACCCAAATCACGCATCAACCGCCTTAAATTAGTGCCTCCTTACTCGCTTCAATAGTGGCTATAAGCTCTACCTCTATAGGCGACACATCAACAACGATCTGCAATCTCGCTCTCCAACTAATAGATGTCCATCCAAGAGTAAACACATAACCTCAGCTTGACTTACTTCGATCTCTATCGTCAGCGTAGTTAGAATCACAAAATCCTACCAAATTAAAATATCTATCTCTACAGCCAAAAAAAGCCTATGGTCTAGAGTTCCTCTAAAATATCTAAAATTATACTTTACTGCCTCCCAATGCGTCTTTCCCGAATTTGTCATACACACACACACACACTAATCCAACAGCCTGTGCACTATCATGCCTAGTGCTAATCATAGCATACACTACGCCATAAATGGCCTACTGCAACACAAAAAAATGATGGCTTAGGCCCGAAAAATGTTGCCATAGGTCTATGGCAACACTTTTAGGGTGATGCAATTTTTGCCGTTGCCTTAGACCTCAAAGGCAACATTTTGACTATCTAAGGCAACATAAGTAATATTGTTGCAATAGAACCCGATTTGGGTCTATGGCAACACCCATAGGTACCTGTAGCAACATTCCAAAATGTTGCTATAGATATGAACTTTTTGAATTTGTGGGGCCCACAATGTAGAGCATATTTGATTTTTTAATAAAAATAAATATTTATTTAATAAAATGCTATTGCACAGAATTTGATATTTAAACAGTAATTTATTTAAATAAATATTTTATTTCAACATTTGAAATAGTACAAATTCCTGACTCCACTATTTTACAATTCAATGATATATAACACTGATATTCACATATACAGATATTCCTCACTACATCACTCAGTTCACTCATTACATATGCAATTTCAATTTATACAGACACCGACACTGACAAATAAATGCCGAGCCGAAGACGAGCCGAGTGCCGAGCCGAAGGCGAGCCGAAAAGCGGGTCCGGGCGCAGCGCCGGCGGGGGTCCAAAATCAAAAACAAGCCATTGAACCAAAATCCAACATACCAAATAATATCACATCGTAATTCATCACCGGCAAAGCAAAATCAAGCCAGTGAACCAAAATCCAACATACCAATACATTAAATTTTATATCCCGTGAAGCTTAGATGTATGTACCTTGTCTCTACCTGACAAATAGTTCATGAAATTTGTCCACTCAGTTTTCTCATAAGAGTTTGCAGGTGCTGGAAATAATTGGAACTGCGGTAGGTTTAATTCTCTGTATTTAGAGCTCGGTTTAAAGTCCTCTATTGACCAACGATCAGAGACTTCAAATGGAAAGTCTATATACTTCATTCGACATATCATCTCCTGTCTTTCTGAAGCCACGCAAACTTGGCAGGCCCTTTCTCACTCATCGTATCACTTCTCAAGCTCATTGATAGCGTATAAAGTATGAAACCCTAGCTTTCGAAATTTCTGTGTATTCCAAGATCGTATACTAATTTATACACCTGATTCGAGATAAATGACAGAAAAAAAATGAATCAAAAAAATTGAACAACAATGCAGTTGAAGTTACGAAAAAGAATGGATTCTGGTTGAAAATTACGAACTTAATAAAAGGAATTGATTCAAGCATTTCCAAATCATAATTTAAACCGCAATAGTGTTAAAATTCACCTGAAATCGATAATAATCGTCGCCGAATACAGCGATCTTTCGGTTTAGTGCAGCAAGAGGTTGAGCAATTGGGTAAACAATGTATATAAACTGACTGGAGACGTTATGGAAGAGGTGGAGAAGAATCGTCTTTATCCGCGATTGTAGGTAATACAGTGGCACAATTTTTTTTACACTGGAAGTCAGTACAACTTTCGTAGTAAATCTAGGGTATTTAATTGAGGGTGAGAACGAAATGGGAACAAAAATATGATTTGGAAATTAGGGATTTGGAAATTGGGGATTTGGAAATTGGGGGTGAGAACGAAATGGTATGAAAAGTAAAGCGGGAAAACGAAAATTTAGGGCAAATTGTAGCGGTGATCCATGTTAACAATCAGATTAAATGTAGACCGTTGGATCGTATTCACGCGGATTGCTAATTTTATTAATTTTTTAATCTGAAAACATCTAAGGCAACACTATATAAAAATGTTGCATCGTGTTACACATGTTTAGCTAGAGCAACACATTTTTATGGCTAAGGTAACACCGTAAATACAACGTTGCAGTAGGACCAAAATTTTATATCTATCGCAACATTTTAGCTGGCAACACCTTGCAAAAATGTTGCAGAAGGTCATTTATGGCGTAGTGATACATAAAACTATCAACTGCACTTGCATAAGACACCTTCTCCATGTAAGCTTTGTCTTTCTCTGAGATCGAAGAGCCTTTATTTGAAAGCTATATGTGCATAGGCATGGGTATACTAATTGCCTTTGCTCTTACCATGCTAAACCAAGCAAGCGCCTTCCTAAAGTACTCCTTTTTAGTGAGCCGCAACAGTCCTAACTTTCTATCTCTTTTGATTTCCTTCCCCAAAATCTTCCTTGCTTTTCCAAGGTCTTTCATCTCCAACTCTGCTTTTAGCTCCATCTTCAAACTATCAATTTCAGCTTTATCTTTGGAAGCAATCAACATGTCATCCATATAAAAGAGTAAATACACCTAACTACTACTCTCTAAATGCTTGAAGTGTATACAAGCATCTTTGATACTATGATCAAAACCAAGTGAAAGCATAAAAGAGTCAAATCTCCTTTACTACTGTCTAGATGACTACTTGAGTCCATAAAGTGACTTCATCACCTTGCAAACATATTTCTCTTTTCCACTTACAACAAATCCTTTTGGTTGCTTTATATAAATTATCTCCTCCAAGTCATCATGTAAGAAAGCGGTCTTCACATCAAGTTTCTCTAACTCCAAGTCATGAGTAGCAATAATAGCAAACAAAATGCGGATGGAAGTATGCCTCACTATGGGAGAAAATTTCTCATCATACTCCACTCCCTTCCTCTGTGAAAACCCTTTAGCAACTAATCTAACATTATATCTATCATCATCCTTCACCTTGAATACCCACTTGTAGTATATGGCTCAGCTTCATAGATGAGGTGGTACCAAATCCCAAGTCTTGTTCTTTCTCAACGACTCTAACTTCCCTTCCATAGCGCACATCCATTTCGAGCTATCACTCGACTTCATAGCTTCTACAAGGTCAAATGGTTTATTATGAACCACATGTTGAGCATAATCAACTTGATCATCAAGGCTAAGGTTTGTATAATTCCAGTCTCCATACCTCTTGGGCAGCCTAATAGTTCTACGATTGGCCCGAATAGGTACACCTGATAGAGTTAGGGGTATGCCCTAGGGGCAATTATGTAATTTGCTACATATATCTAACTTGTTGAACAATCTTGTTCACAATAAAGGTGTTTATTTCAATTATATACCTGATATAATATTGTTATATTAATTAATTAATTTAATTTAATGTATGTTTAACATAAAAACTATAAATGATATATTTTGTGATAGTAGTTACAAGTGTTGTAACCGCGAGTAATTTATCACTATAAAACAAATATACCATTTTAAATGTTCCTAGACAAAATACATCGAGACTGGATATCGATGTATCCGTTGAGACTAGAGTATGTAACGCTCTCCAAATGTTGGACAGTGTATTACTCATGACTGCTAGGGGCACCAAGGGGTTACATATTGATAGTTGTTGGATAACTATGGAACGATCTCTGTTGGTTAATATAACTAAGGTCAAATAGAAAATATCGATGTGACTGATTTACACAGTTTCTTCGACTTGAGAATACTGTGGATCTTCAATATGAAAGCTATGGTTTGATTATAGTCAAATCGTGGCATGGTGTTCCATCAAGCGACTATAGTTGGGTCGAGTGAAAGTATTGGAACTGAAGCACTATTCAAGAAAGGATTCGTCTCCTCATTTATATGTGGTTAGTATCATGGTCAACTCAAGTCAACTCAAAGTCAAAGTCTATGGGCAGAGCATTTTGGTTAATAATAATTATTATTATTGAACCATGGACTTTGTGTTTGAAGTAAAAAGTTGAATCTGGACGATATTGGAATTTTGATCATTACCAAATTCCATAAGTCCTAATATGATATAGCTTTGACGAAGAGAATTAGTGTAAATAATTGTCACTATCAGGTACTGCTTATAATAAGTAAAATTTGATTTTACCGGAAAGACCTGTAAGCGATGAATTCAGCGAAACTGTCATACCACCTGCTAAGTGACGTATGAACATTAATATTTAAATTGTACAATATTAATCGCTGACTGAATTCACACATTTGAGTTGCACAACCTCATTTATGATTTCTCCGAAAACCACATAATTTTATTAGTTTGTAAAATGTTGCAAACTGATTAAATTAATTAATATTTATTAAATATTAATTATTGTTAATTTTTTTGATGTTTTGAATGTTGTTGGTAATTATTTTAATGCATATATAAAAGTTATATTTGCATATATCGATATGCGATATCGGTATAATTTTAAACATGTTTTAAACAATAAAATAATTACATAAAAATTGTTTTCTTTTATTTGGAAAAGTTGCATATTTGGAATGTGCTTGGATCAGCCATATAATGGTAAGAGGAGGAAATCAATTAATGAGATTAATTGAAATTTAAAAAGAGGAAATAAAGGAGGAAATTTTAATAGGAGAATCGAAAAAGGTTCCTTTCATTCTATTAAAAACAAAACCTTCTCATTTTTGAAAGTATAGAGAACATAACGTGACTTTCATTTTTGTTCTCATTTCTTCCTCTTCGCTATTATTCATTCATGGTTAAAACTTCATCCAAAAAATAACCATCAAAACAAATTCAAATCAACATCAAACTAAATTAAAAAGGCAGTTTATTCTTCTCTTGCAAAGCGGGATGGTGATTTGCTTTAAATTTGAGGAGAAGCCACAAATCAAGGTGTGATGAAGGACAAGGTCTATCGGATCTATAGAGTGATAAATCAGACCTAGGTATTATTTTAGGGACAGTTTGGCACAGGTCCCTAATAAGTTTCAAAATACACAAAAACCCCAGTAAAAAAAAGTTTGTAAATTAGGTCTCTAGAATTAAGTTACCGAATAATGGCATACACTTATGCAATTATTCAGTGAATAATTGCAGACATTTATGCAATTATATAAAAAAATTGAAGACATTTCCATAATTATTCACCGAAAAATTGCGGAAAATTCTGCAATTATTCACCGAAAAAAAATTGCTAAAATTTTCGCAATTTTATCAAAAATTTGCAGAAAATTCCGCAATTATTCACCAAAAAATTTGCTTAAATTTCCGCAATTATTCACTGAAAAAATTGCATAAATTTATGTAACTTTTGGATATAATTGCATAAATGTCTGCAATTATTCACTGAATAATTGCATAACTATATGCAATTACTTAGTAACTTAATTCTAGAGACCTAATTTACATACTTTTTTTACTGGGGTTTTTGTGTATTTTGAAACTTATTAGGGACCTGAGCCTAATATTCACATTATTTTATCATTCAAGATGTTTCTACATGCTTCATCCTAAGGTAATTATATATGTCTATAATTCTATATTTACATATCTTATAATTTGTTCCTATCCCCTTAATCTCTATCTTTCTCTTCTGTTCATACTTGAAAATTTGAGTCTCGATTCGAATATCCTCATTCCCTTGCTTGAATCGATTGTTCTATCATGTCAAAATATATAATGTTTTCTTTTGTTCACTGCTATTTTGTTATGAATTATAACATCCCATTTTCTATCTCATGTATGATTGTTTGTTTAATCAACTTAACCTAGATCTAGACCTTCTTAATTTTATTTTATGTATTCTATGTGATTGTTTACAAAGTTTGTTTAATCTAGATCTTAATCTTCTTATCTCAAATCTATATAGCCTATGCCATTTGATTTTGTTGATTAAAAAAAACATAATTGAACTTTGAATTTTTTTCATAATTCAGTTTTTCATACAAAAGGTTTACACTTGAATATTTAGACATGGATTGCTATGTAATTAAAACTTGGTAATAATCGCATTAATCAATCTTTGTCATCTAAATAATATGATGTTTTTATTGTCATGTTTCAAATCATTCTAATATAAACTCTTTCTTTTAAAAGAAAAAGGGAAACATTAAATCAATGATATATTCCATGATTTGCAATTCCATCTAATTAAAAATTATATCTTTGCTTAAAAAGGATGGATTCTTTTCAAAATTGCTTCAAATCATTTTCATTAATCTTAATATTGTTTAATTTACTGCTTGTAATTGAAACGAAGTCTATTTTATTTGAACCGTTATGTTAAACATTAATTGTATATGTACATATATATTTTTACAATGTGTATATATAAATGTATGTATTTATATGTTAATAAATAAATAAAACGATTGATATTTTGGACGACAAAGGCATATATAGATGGAAAATGTGTCCATTGTGGTGTAAATCCCAATACTTAAACAATGTTTACATTAACTTTGTACACTTTTATATGTTGCACTTACACTAAACACATAGGCGCATGTGATGTGCTCATAATCATTTTCAATTAATCAAATCAAATTGAATTAATGTTTTCCTAATAAAACATTCAATTGAAATGTTAGCATGTTCATTCAACATAGAGAAATATGATGTTTCTCTCTCTCCAATTAATGTTGTTTACTTTCTTAATTAATTGCATTACTTTTAGAGAAGGAAAGTAAAGGTTACTTTCTCATACTTATTTTAATAAGTAACTACCACACACATAGGTGTATTTGATACACTAACTCATATAAATTTATATAATATCCAAACCCTTTTGAAATTTTTTTATGCCAATTTAAATAAAATATTGACTTTATTAAAAAGAAAATTCAGATAAGATCTAAATGCATTTGACTTCATAGGCCCGTTAATGATCCAAAATGGTAATTTTTTTTTGAAATTCACCCATTTCTTCTGCTACGGGCTAGCCTAGTTGCTTCGATAGTATCAGAGTCCAATAGCCTATGCGGTCTAAATTAATCATGTTAAAGCTAACTAAGTCTAGAAAGGTGATGTCTATGATTGGAACTGGGTAATCAAGTACCATGTCCTACCTGGTTACCTGCTTGTCTTGAAAGGTGAAGTGAGCTCAAAGGTTTCCCATTATAGAAAATGCCCAATTTGAATTGGGCCTTTGGCTGATTTTCAAAATAGTTTTGAAAATTAAGACAAGATTTTAAATTTAAAAGTTAGATTTAAGATAGAAACACGTTTATTATAATTGGTTATAATATAACATAAATATTAAAAATGTTTGAAAATGTAATGAAAATTTCAAAATGTTTGAAATTATTTAAATATTAATTTCAAATTTTAAAATTTATTAATAAGATTAATAAAACAAATTAATTAATTGAGTTTATTAATTAATACTTATATGCATGTATTATGTATGTTGATATATATTATGTTATTTTAAAGTGATTAAAATAACATAAGTATAAATGCATGTATATAATGAAATTAATATAATTTAATTAAAATTATTTAATTAAAGGTTAATTAATTAAATAAAAATATGCATATATAAGATATATGTGTTATATTATAAAGGTTATAGTATACGCTATAAAGTTATAGTAGATATGTCTAATGTAATGTTGTATTGGAATACTAATATAAAATTAATAAAAGAGTTAATTAATTTAAATTAATTAAATAAGATTTAATTAAATAAAATATTATAAATAAGGCTATCATATAAGTAATATGAAATATAAAAGTTATATAACAATAAAACTTATATGATATGATTGTATAAACTAAAGGTGGAACAATAAATAAACTCAAATAGACTTAAGGAATAAATACATGCGTAAATGTACGCATACCGTGATTTCTGATGTGTTTGATACTTGAATCACAAGGGTATTCCACAAGAAATACATTAGTCCAAAAGTCAATATCACTCAATATAATATATCGAAGATTATGAATCTTCAATATAATGTGCCATCTACCATATATATCTCTCCTACTAATAATGATAATTCAATGAATACAAATCAACCGCGTCTTTTTGAAATTCCCATAATACCCTTTTTGCATTTCGTTCCTCTCTACCTTGCTCGCTTCTGCCCGTCTTCCAAAACTGAGGAACCCTAACTCTCCAATCGGCCTAACTGGGACGCAATCAATTTCTTCCCCATCGTAGCTCCGCAAATAAGCTTGGATTAGTTCAGTACAATCTTCTCCAACTTCTATCACTTATTATCGATTGTCGATGGATCAATTATAAATCGATCATGACTAAGGTCAAACCATTAAACTACGGTCCTTGAGTTCGATTGTGGACTAACCCCAATCATCATTGTACGACATCCATTAACCTTCGATCCATGTAAGTATTCACTGATTTTCATTAGTTCCTTCGAATTTTAATTTTATGATTTATTTTTTATTTTTTGTAGCTTATTGATAATCTATTTATTGATAACTGTGGTCAAACTATTCATATTCACTGATTCATTAATGATTTTCATTAGTTCCTGCTTAGTGATAGTTGTGGTATTTTTTTTGTTTTGGTTACATCTGCCTATGGACAACTTCTGCAGCTATATTTTATAAGCAATGTTCATCGACTTTATAGCATACGGATTAAAGTGATAGAGGTCTGAAGTTTGGCTACAAAAAGTTTGATTGGATACATATTTCCAATACTTTCATTCATTCATTTATAGGAATTTTTTTAAGACCATGATGAAATATTTGTTGATGACTTTGTTGATCAAGTACAAGTTGTGTCAATGTTAATGTCTTTAATGGCTAAAAATTAGAAAACAAATAAATATCCATTTTGGACAATACATTGAAGGTCATGGATAGTTATGTTTCCTGGAGATTTGACCAGGCAACTGAGTGCTCGGCATTGGTCTCAGCTCAGCATAAAGTACTGCTCGGCATCGAGCAATACTCGGCGTCCACTAGTGCTCGGCGACAAGAGCGCTTGACATCATCAGGTACTCGGCGTACAGGTGTGTTCGGCATCAAGCAGTGCTCGGCATTAAGAGTGTTCGACATCCATGAGTGTTCGGCGAAGCGCACGACATCCTTAGTGTTCGGCAACGACCTATGCTCAGCGTCAGATAGTGTTCGGCACCAAGACTACTCGGCATACGAGAGCACTCGACATCAACTGGCACTCGGCAACAACCTATGCTCAGCGTCAACTAGTGTTCGGCGTCCCATGGTACTCGGCATCCGGAGTACTCGGCATCCGGAGTACTCGGCATCCGGAGTACTCGGCATCCAGAGGCACTCGGCATCAATGGAACTCGGCAACGAGAGCGTTCGGCATTCAGTATGCACAACTACGCAAGGTAACGATATCATTCGACCTGCATACATTGGTCGGTCAAGAGCTTCGAATAGAGATACGCTCGGCTTCACTGCAACCATCCTACACTTCCCATACATCAGGAGCACCGTTCGGCATGGGAAGGACCGTTCGGCATGGAAGTGTTCGGCGTACCTGGTTCGGCATGCAGCGCCTGGGCTCGAACGTTCGGCTAACAAGCCCGCTTGGGTAGTCCAGCCCACTTTTGCCTATAAATAGAGGGGCAGGGTCACAGTGAAATGGATCCTTTTTTGGAGAGAAAACACCGGGGAGACTCTGCCATTTTCAAGACTCATCTTCTCTACTTAAACAACTTCATTCGAGCATTTGATTCACGAATTGTATTTGTAATCAACTATAAAGAAGATCAATAAAGTTTAACTTCAAAGTGGACGTAGGCAATTACGCTGAACCACTATAAATTTGGTGTTCTTACTTTCTGTATTTAGATAAGTACTGTCTTCTCTGTTTAATTTGATTTCATCACTTATATCTCTTCACAATCTTCTTCTACGAGGTTAGTGACCAATTTTGGTGCTAACACTTTGGTGCTTTCACTGAGAATTGAATTCCCAGACCTCAGGGATCTGCTTTGAAGCTACTGGATTGAACAAATCCCCCAAAGAAGATCCGACTTACTGATAGGACATCCGTTGATTCTACTCAGAGTTCATACCAATAACTCTACAATGGCGAGACCACGTACCAGGTCAGCTTCTCTTAATGCGGATGCCCGAGAGACTGCTAGCGTGCAACAAGCAGGACCTAGCAATCAACCTGCGATCCCGAGTGCAGGGATTGCCGCTCAAGAACAGACTCCAGTTGTCACCAGAGTAGAGTTCAATGACTTGATGAGAGAACTTAGGGAAAGCAGGAGACAACTGGGAGAACAGATGCAAGCTAATGCCAACCTGATGGCACAACTCACTCAACAGCAGCAACAGAATGCTGGGGGCAATCCAGCTGCTTATTCCTCATCTGACAGCTCTACTTCTTCTGATGAACCACCCAGGCATAGACGCCGTAAGACTGAAGCTGCAAGGGCGGATGCTGCTATTCGAACTGCTGGAGACCACGACCAAGCCAGAACTGGGGGCTTCCGAACCGGAATACAGATGGAGGATGGAGCTCCAGATCATCAAAATGCTAACAATGTTGAACCTCACGACGCACGATTGGCAGATCGCCAGGAAAGGAGGCATCAGCATGGACAGGCGCGTAGAACTGACTCCAACCTCCCAGCTTCCATACAGACACCCGATCTGACAGCCATGATCAGGCAACTGATGAAAGAAAATCAGGGCTTATCAAATGACGACTGGGGAGTGTCAAGAAGTCATACTCCGTTCACGGATGTTGTGCTGCAAGCGGCGTACCCCAAGAAGTTTAGCATGCCAACCATTCCTGCATACGAAGGAAAGTCTGACCCCAGACAACATGTAATGAGGTATGAATGGATGATGGATTCAGCCAGAGCAAATGATCCCACCAAGTGTAGGTGCTTTCCTATTACTCTATCTGGGATCGCTACTATGTGGTTCACCCGACTTCCTCCGCGATCCGTATCAAATTTCGAGGAGTTGGCAAAGAAGTTTATTGAACAATTCAGGATGCACACTACACGCCCGAAGGACGTGATGTCTCTGTCGAGTGTAATCCAGAATCCCGGAGAGTCGCTGAAGGAGTACTTACAAAGATTCCATGTTGCGGCAACTGAAGTCAGTAATCCCAACGACCATGCAATCCTAATGGCTGTAATGAGAGGTGTAGATCCGGATTCTGAATTTGGAGACTGGCTGGCAGGAAAACCTCCGGCTACGCTAGAGCGTTTCTACTCCAAGGCACACCAGTTCATAAGAAGAGAGGAAGCTAGGTGGGTACGACGAGATAAGGCATCGGGACCTGCCCAAGAGTCAATTAAGAGCAACATTGCTGTGAAACAATCTGGAGACAATTCGGGAAAGGTCCAAGTCAATGTCCAGAGTAAGCCTGTGCAGCCCAAAGAGTCCGGAGGAAGAAGTCAAGGAAAGAGGAAAGAAGCGGGAAAGTGGAAGTCGAGAATTCCAAGCTACAACGAGTACACTCCGCTAAACGCCCCACTTGAGAACATTTACCTATCCACCTGCAATACTTTTCAGTACAGAAAACCACGTCCAAAAGAATCAACTGAAGAACAGAAGCAGACTGGGAAATATTGCCGCTTCCATGAAACTTATGGACACAACACGGAAGAATGCAGACACCTGCATGATGCTATCGAGAAATTGATCAGACAAAAGAAGTTGCAAGAATTCGTAAAGGACCCACAGGAAGGAGGACAGGCAACGTCCAACCCAGGTCGTGCACCAGCTCCACGTCATCCTGAGGAGCCCGCTCGGACTGTTGGAAGACTGGTCATAAATACAATTATCAGCGGACCTCATCCCGCAGATAAGAACTGGCAAGAGATGGAACGATATGCAAGCTCCTTGAAGCATGCAGATTTTGAGTGCTGTTCGAACGTAGAGGACAGGGCCCCTGCTAAGCAGCAACGCGTGATGACAGACGATATTGTGTTCAGGAACAGAGACGCTGATCAGGTAGAGGCTCCGACCGTCGATCCCATGGTCATATCTGCAACGATCGGACCAGCATATGTAAAAAGAATTTTGATTGATTGTGGAAGTTCAGTCAACATCATCTTCAAGAAGGCCTATGATCAGATGAAGCTAGAGACAAAAGACTTGAAACCATCCAAAGCTCGTATCCACGGCTTTAACGGCGCTGCGACCGATGCGGTAGGATATGTCGAGTTACCAGTTGAACTGGGACAAGGCGAGCGTCGGAGGGTACGAATTCTACCCTTTGTAGTTTTGGATGTGGACTCTCCGTATAATGTTTTCTTGGGTCGGCCGGCCTTGGCAGAATTTAGGGCGGCACTAGCCCCGTGGTGTTTGACTTTGAAGTTTCCGACTGACAAAGGAGTAGGCATTGTTCACGGTGACCAAGCAGCTGGTCGTTCTTGTTATGTGGCCGAGCTCCGAGAGGCTCACCGGAGGGAGAAAGGAAAGGTTGCGGACAATCCTGTCCGCATCCTCAGTACGAATAATTGACAAGTAGTGCCCGAGCCCTGGCTCGGGCATAGTTCTCGGGTCTACGGAGATATAGATCCGAGAGACGACGATGAGAAACCCAGGGAAGAGAAGGCGGCACCGGCTGAATTAACAATTGACATCTCAGTTAGCCGTGACGACCCTTCGCGAATACTGAAGATCGGATCACAGTTAGGCCCCGCAATGACTGAAGACCTTAGCGATTTCCTTCGGGCAAACCTTGATGTTTTTGCCTGGACGCATTCTGATATGTGTGGGATCTCTCCCGCCATCACGAGTCATATGTTGAACATAGACCCGAAATACGTCCCAGTCAAGCAAAAAAGGAGAGGAATGGATCCAGAGAGATCCGCCGCTCTTGGAGAGGAGGTGGACAAACTCAAAGCAAATGGGTTCGTCCGCGACGCCCTCTACCCGGAGTGGGTCTCCAACCTCGTGCTAGTAAAGAAGGCGAATGGGAAATGGAGGACTTGCGTGGATTATTCCGACTTGAACAAAGCATGCCCTAAGGACAGTTTCCCGTTGCCTAGGATCGATCAGTTGGTCGATTCCACAGCAGGACACGAATTATTGTCATTCATGGATGCGTACTCGAGATACAACCAAATCCCAATGCATATTCCGGACCAAGAACACACCAGCTTCGTTACAAATGTCGGGCTGTATTGCTATGTAGTGATGCCCTTTGGATTAAAGAATGCTGGAGCAACTTACCAACGTCTGGTGAATCGAATGTTCAAGGACCAGCTGGGCAAAACCATGGAAGTCTATGTGGATGACATGCTCGTGAAGTCACGACGGTCAAACGACCACATTCAAGACTTAGCTGAAATGTTTAACATACTCAGGTTCTATGGAATGAAGATCAACCCGCTGAAGTGTTCTTTCGGTGTTGCATCAGGGAAGTTTTTAGGATTCATCGTCAACGCTAGGGGAATCGAAGCCAACCCAGAAAAGATCCAAGCCATTCAAGATGTACAGGCGCCCAGGACTATAAAGCAGGTACAGAGCTTGAACGGAAAAGTAGCTGCGCTGAGTCGATTTATATCCAAGGCAACTGACAAGTGCATCCCGTTCTTTGACATAATAAAGAAAGGAAGGAGAAATTTTGAATGACGTCTAGCTGCGAGGAAGCATTCCAGAACCTGATAAGGCATCTGGAGAGCCCACCAATGCTATCTAAACCAGTTGACCATGAGATGCTGTACGTTTACTTGGCTATATCCCCTCATGCGATAAGCGCAGCTTTGGTTCGTGAGGAGGATCGAGTCCAGAAGCCGGTATATTATGTTAGCAAGCGTTTAACGGGGGCAGAGAAGAATTACCCTAAAATCGAGAAATTGGCTTATTGCTTGGTGATTGCATCACGCAAGCTGCGCCCATACTTTCAGGCGCATTCAATCGGCGTTCATACCGATCAACCCCTGAGGCAGGTACTTCAACGACCGGAAACTTCTGGAAGATTGCTAAAATGGAACATCGAGTTGAGCCAATTCGATATCGCGTACTTACCACGGAGAACCATCCGAGGGCAAGCGTTAGCAGACTTCATCGCTGAATTTACCATACCCATCAAACCGGACGATCACGACATCATTCCCTCCATTCGATGGAAATTATACACTGACGGTGCATCAAACGACCGTTGCTCCGGCGCGGGCGTAGTTCTTATAACTCCGGAAAATCGATCAATCTGTTATGCCCTGAAGCTCGATTTCCCGGCTACGAACAACGAAGCTGAATATGAAGCACTGATCGCTGGCTTGAAGCTCATCAAAGAACTCGGGATTGAATCAGTCGAAATCTTTTGTGACTCGCAGTTAGTGGTTTACCAAGTACGAGGAGACTACCAAGCAAAAGGACGAAAGCTTGCTCCGTACCTCGTTCAGGTCCAAGAACTACTATCAAATCTTGAGCGTTATGACATTTCACATATCCCACGAGAACAGAACAAAGAAGCCGACTTGTTGGCTAAGTTCGCAAGTACCGACGATGCTCAACAAATGGGATTGTATCCCGTTGAAGTCTTGCATGCCCCGAGCGTAGACGAGATGAAAATCGGTCGCGTGTTGGAAACAGAGATCGAGAAGGACTCGTGGATAACCCCATTCAAACTGTACCTGACAACCGGGGCTTTACCAGAAAAAAGGAGCGAAAGACGACAGGTCCTTCGAAAGGCTGCGCGGTACGTAATGCAGGGTGGATCCATGTACCGGAAAGGATTCTCAGTCCCATTGTTACGGTGCATCGCTCATGATGAAACAAAGCGAGTCTTGAGGGAAGTTCATGAAGGGGAATGTGGCGACCATACTGGGGGGCAAACGCTAGCAAAGAAGATCCTCCGCTATGGATATTACTGGCCCACCATAAACCGGGATGCCGCGGACTACGCAAGAAAATGCGACAAGTGTCAAAGATATGCAAAAATCCCGAGGTCTCCGTCAACGGAACTCACACAAATGATCAGTCCTTGGCCATTTGCGATCTGGGGAATCGACATAATCGGCTCTTTGCCTCTATCCAAGGGTGGTGCGAAATACGCAATAGTTGCAGTCGACTATTTCACGAAATGGGCCGAGGCAGAACCTTTAGCCACTATCACCTCTAAGAAGGTCATTAACTTCGTTGTACGAAACATTATATGCCGCTTTGGCCTTCCACGCACCATCATTACAGACAACGGAACGCAATTCGAAAGTAGAGAGTTCAAAGAGTTCTGTTTAAAGTACGGCATCGAGAAAAAGTTCGCCGCCGTTGCACACCCAAAAGCTAACGGACAAGTCGAGGCCGTTAACAAAATAATCAAGTCCATACTAAAGAAGCGTCTGGAGAAGGTTGGAGGCAAATGGGTAGATGAACTCCCGACAGCATTATGGGCGTATAGAACTACCCACAAGTCCGCGACCGGCCACACTCCATTCGCCTTGGCATACGGCTCTGAAGCCGTTATACCCGTGGAACTTGAAGTTCCATCGCACCGAGTGACATACTACGATCCCAAGACGAACCAAAACCTCTTGCTGGAATCACTGGACTACATCGATGAAAAACGGGAAGAAGCTGAATTAAGGGCGGCGGCGCACAGACATCGAGTCAAGCGCTACTATGACGGCAGAGTCCGCCCAAGAATCTTTGATGTGGGAGATCTCGTTCTGAAACGAGTCTTCCCGGTACCATCACGCATTAATCCCAGCTGGGAAGGTCCATATGCCATTGAACGGAAGCTTGGAGAAGGAACATTCAAGCTAGCGACCGTTGATGGCGCGACACTCCCCCGAGCATGGAACCGTGAACATTTGCGGCACTATTACATTTAGCATGTTTCCCTTTCTTGTTATAGGCACTATTGTTTCCTGCATGTTTCCATTCAATAATGACTTAGTTTCCTTTTAAAGTTGTAATCGAGCAATTTAGTTGATTTTCATTAATAAAGGCTTGAAGCCACATTTTCTATGAAGTTTCCATATCTCTTAATTGGATGATAAATTACATTATCCTGCGCGACATACAGACTCGTACAAACGATTTCAAATCTCCGAATCCCCAGAGTGCGGAGCGGAGTACTCTAAGTCCCCAGAGCGCGGACTAGAGTATAAACGATTTCCAATCTCCGAATCCCCAGAGTGCGGAGCGGAGTACTCTAAGTCCCCAGAGCGCGGACTAGAGTATAAACGATTTCCAATCTCCGAATCCCCAGAGTGCGGAGCGGAGTACTCTAAGTCCCCAGAGCGCGGACTAGAGTATAAACGATTTCCAATCTCCGAATCCCCAGAGTGCGGAGCGGAGTACTCTAAGTCCCCAGAGCGCGGACTAGAGTATAAACGATTTCCAATCTTTGAATCCCCAGAGTGCGGAGCGGAGTACTCTAAGTCCTCAGAGCGCGGACTAGAGTATAAACGATTTCCAATCTCCGAATCCCCAGAGTGCGGAGCGGAGTACTCTAAGTCCCCAGAGCGCGGACTAGAGTGTAAACGATTTCCAATCTCCGAATCCCCAGAGTGCGGAGCGGAGTACTCTAAGTCCCCAGAGCGCGGACTAGAGTATAAACGATTTCCAATCTCCGAATCCCCAGAGTGCGGAGCGGAGTACTCTAAGTCCCCAGAGCGCGGACTAGAGTATAAACGATTTCCAATCTCCGAATCCCCAGAGTGCGGAGCGGAGTACTCTAAGTCCCCAGAGCACGGACTAGAGTATAAACGATTTCCAATCTCCGAATCCCCAGAGTGCGGAGCGGAGTACTCTAAGTCCCCAGAGCGCGGACTAGAGTATAAACGATTTCCAATCTCCGAATCCCCAGAGTGCGGAGCGGAGTACTCTAAGTCCCCAGAGCGCGGACTAGAGTATAAACGATTTCCAATTTCCGAATCCCCAGAGTGCGGAGCGGAGTACTCTAAGTCCCCAGAGCGCGGACTATAGTGTAAACGATTTCCAATCTCCGAATCCCCAGAGTGCGGAGCGGAGTACTCTAAGTCCCTAGAGCGCGGACTAGAGTATAAACGATTTCCAATCTCCGAATCCCCAAAGTGCGGAGCGGAGTACTCTAAGTCCCCAAAGCGCGGACTAGAGTATAAACGATTTCCAATCTCCGAATCCCCAGAGTGCGGAGCGGAGTACTCTAAGTCCTCGGAGCACAGTGTCAGCAAACCAAATAAAGACAAGAGAATCATTCAAACAAAAAGAAACTAAAATTTTATTCGATAAGTCCAAAATGGGGATACAAGATCACCCCTACAAAATTCGGGCCTATACAAACTACAAGTTGTGGAAGATAGAAACAATTACAAAACTTAAGCAGGAAATTTGTTGAACAAGTGCATCGATTATTTCTTCGACTTCTTCTTCTTGTCCTCCTTCAGTGTCTCCGACGACTCCTCTCCCTCATGCTTTTTCTTGGACTTTTTGCTTGCTAGAGAAGCGGAGTCAGGAGTAGGAGATGGAACATCTAGTGGTTTGGACCTGCCCGGGAGAATGATTTTCAAGGGTCTGTTCCGCGGGTCAGTGAGTTCCAGGACTTCAGATTCAACTTTGACTTTGACCTTTCTCTTCTCCTCGTCGGCGAGACGGTCCTTCATGCTCATCTCTGAAGTATGTTCAGAGGCGCCAGTGATTTTAACTTCGTCGCTTCCTTCGGCAGGAGACGAAGTGTCAAGTTCGTCATCATCAAGTTCCCCGATCATTTGAGCGTCTGGACCAGGAGTTACCCCTGCGTGAGCAACGTCGCCTGCTTTCCCTGCTTCCTCCTTAGCGTCATCGCTCCTCGGAGTTAGCTCGGCGTCAGAACGACCTGCACGAAAATATAAGAAGCGGGCATTAGAACGAATAACCATTGCTGAAAGATGACGGGATCTCTTCGACTTCTAGAGAAAGAAGAATTTCCTACCAGGATCCGGTTGGCTATCGGTGGCGCGTGGGGTTTCACCCTTCAGGATAGGTGACAGCACATGAACGCCGAGCCCGGGATCTTCGAGATCATAACTGGCATGCTGCTCGAATGGATCAAGCGTCGACTGACCGGCCGATTGAGCAGCATAAGGAGCGGCGATGTGAGGAGTAGTAGCGTCGGCCTCTGACGGGCCAGCCTCGTCGTTCTTCTCTTTCGAAGGGGAAGAGCCTTTGCCATAAAGAGCCAATGCTGCGGATAAATCCGATGGCTCATTCCCCCTCAGGAACTCCTTCACCAATGCATCCTCGTCGATTTCCTCGGAGCCTGACTCGACTTTCTTGATCTTTATCAGAGTTTCCCATGCCTCAGCCAGGGATTCGTGGTAGCCGTCGCCCAAGAATGTTAGGTCACGGTGCATAAGGACGCGGGCTCCGTACTCGGCGATCAACGGGTCAAACATACTTTTGACCTCTTCCCTGCCGGCCTCTGCGGCCGCCTCAAGGCGAGAATCAAGCTCCTCCACAGCCATTCTTTTGCCCTCCTCACGGGCCTCATCCTTCATTTTCTCGACCCCGGCAAGTTCACCGTCGAGCTTTGTCTTCAGAAGTCGGGTGGCAACAATCTCATCACAATACCACTGTGATTCTTCCTGAGTAGCTATTTTGTCTTCTTTCTCCTTGGAGAGTTGTTCTTTCAGCTTTTTGACTTGAGTAGCGAGCGCGTCCCTTTCTTTTTGGACAGAGTCTTTTTCTAGGGCAAGGGCGCCGCTGCGCTAAACTGCTTCGTCAAGCTCCTTTTTGTGAGCCACCTCTAAGCGAGTAACTGCCTCAGCAGTATCTTTTGCGCCTTGTTCAGCGGCTTCTAGCTTTGACTTATAAGAGGCGAGCTCTTCGTCTTGGAGTTTGATGATTTTCTTATCGCTGTCAGCCTCCAGGTTCAGACGGTCAATCTCGTGTTGACGCTCGATAGATACTTCTGAGATCTTCTCCACCAAGTGCACGAATGCGTCATTTTGAACATAGGCGTCATTGTTGCAGGCGATGGCACTTTGCTTCACGTGCCCAGGAATGTGATGGATGGCTGGGAGGAATTTCAAGCCGTCAAAACAGATTTTCGGAAACTTGGCCTTAAGGTCGACCATCTTTTCCGCGACAGTTGGGTCCACGGCAGGAATAGGAGGAGGAGGCTTAGAGAATTCCGTTCTTTTACGATGCTCTCGAACTTGCCTCGTACTCGATGAACTAGAATGTTGTTCTCGAGCAGCATCCGACTGATAACCCTTCTGCAAAGACTTCTCTTTATCCGGCTTGGTTGGAGGAGGAAGATCGCGGGACTGGGAAGATTGAGAGTGTGCTTTCTTGCGGTGAGACGACTCGCCCGGACGATTGTCCCTATCTTCGTAATCTCCTCGGTCCCGGCGTCTGCCTGAACCGGAATCCCGTCCGGAGTGATGGAATATAGAAGACCCCTGAAGGCGATCAAGTCCGTGTGAGCGGCCCATGTCACCTGCAAAGAAGGGAGATAACAACGAGTTAAGGAGAATTCACGAATTAAAAAGACTTGAAATATATTATGGAATGCGCATGTGCGTGTGTGTCCTAAGTGTTCCCCCCGACGGACCCGTTCGTTTATCTTTGCTAATCGGAGTATTGTCTCTTTGAGCCGGGAGTTGAACTCCTACATTGCCTCTAGCGGGCGAAGAGAATTTGAGAGCTTCAGGGTCATCGAACCCGTAATTAAGTATGTCTTCGGGAATAGAAAGGTTCGATAGACCTCTCAAGGAACTTTCCAGATGCTGCGAAGAAACCTCTTTCTCAGGAGGGGTAGGCGTAACCTTTGAGGTACCAACTTTCTCCTTTTGAACCGTGTATTTCAACTTCTTCTTTCCCTTCGAAGGGGAGGATGATGTCTCAATATCCTGAACTTCGATTGCCGGATTCCAAGCGGGACCCACGTACTCGCCCTGAGTTTCGGGGGCATCATCCTCTTTGCGCTCGCCTTCTTCATGCGTGTCGGGAGCGCGACGCGACGACGGTCCGGCAAGTTTTTTCCCTTTACCAGATGAAGGTTTGGGAATTGTAACACCTTCTGGAAGGCTGACTCGACGACCAGGGGCTAGCAAGCCGAACCCCGACAGCGATTCATTTGAAATGATAGCTCGGATATCCCGATCCTCGGCCGGAAGAGCTCTAATCGCATCGACAGCATCAGAATATCCTCGGCCTTCCGAGCATGGGCTGATACCTGAAAGGATGAAACAGAAAGTTAGGAAAGACATGCTCGGGTTAAGTACGAATAGTAACTCGGCAGAGAGACTTACTGCCTTCAACCCATCTCCTAGCGAAACCGGAAGGGCAGCGCACATAGAACCATTCCTGTTTGTACAGGGCGAATTTGCTACAGGCCCCTGTCAAGATCTGGCACTTGTGGTATGGCTCGAGGAACATGAAGGAAGGGCTATCTTTTCGTCTCTTGAACATATAAATGTATCGGATATCACCGGGGGTTGGAGGTCTGGAGAAGACGGCCATGAAAAGTAAATAAGTCCCATATAGAAACGCATGGCCATTCGGGTGCAGCTGCGACGGAGCTATGTCTATATACTGCAGCACATCCCGAAGAAATAAATTGAATGGAGGCACGCTGCCCATCCAACACATGAACTTGTTGCAGGCTATGTACCCGACTGGGGGCAGATGAGGGCGGTCGTGTCTCGAAGGAACTAACACGTCAGCAAAGGGAATCCCGTGAATGGAACATATCCGTCGCAGAGCGGCCTCGTTGATCTTCGAGGCTTGAGAATCGATCGGATTGTCCAGTAAGATGGCTGACTCCAGAGCATCGGGCGCCAAATTATGAGCGGGAGAGATTGACGGGTTGGAAGTATCTGCGGCTCCTTGCCTCGATGACGGCCCAGGCCTGTCGGATATGGTGGCGGAGCTAGATTTTCTCGACATCCCGAATAAATAACTAAATGCTTGAGAAAGCTATACTTGAAAAACGTTGAACGTTAGAATTAGCAACACGAGTTCCCCCCCCCCCACGTGGTGTGTGAACTAGTGCAAGCAATTGTGTACAGACAATGAGAATGTTTTAAAAGATATAATAATTAGCTTCGAATCATCGCCTTCGAAGACCGTCATCGCTGACCGTCTCAAAAAGCCCGCCTTGAGGTGATTACAGTTCCAGATTCAAAAGACATATGATTTCTAAAGTAACCGGCCTAAGTGTAGTATGACATTATTACTGTTCGGCATTTAAGTAATGTTCGGCATTCAAGATTATTCGTCCTAAGTATAGTGTTCGGCTGTGTTTGGCTCGGTTTAAAGAATGTTCGGCAATTGTATTGTTCGGCATGTCAAGTGTTCAGCAATTGTATTGTTCGGCATGTCAAGTGTTCGGCAATTGTATTGTTCGGCATGTCAAGTGTTCGGCAATTGTATTGTTCGGCATGTCAAGTGTTCGGCAATTGTACTGTTCGGCATGTCAAGTGTTCGGCAATCGTATTGTTCGGCATGTCAATTGGTCGGCATTTAAGTAATGTTCGGCATGTCGACTATTCGGTCTGGGTTATCGTTCGGCTAAAAGTGGCTCTCCACCACGATGTCAACTTCACCCTACACCATCTCCGTCTGCGCCGAACGTCAGGGACAGATCGCTCGGCGAAGACTACATCGTTCAGCATCCCATCTACCTTTTTTCTTCTTCCAATCTTGATCAGCGCAAAGGAGCTAGGCTCAACTCCCATGCACCGTTCGGCGATTCCAAACGAGCGAACCACTCCCACTGGCCACGCGTTTACAACTAAAGGAAATACTCTGTTTCCATAAGATGAACCTAAAGTGGAAGTAGTGCAATTGTTAGAAGAAGGATACCTAATTCGACGATCGAAGTTGAGAATGGATTATATAGGCTTTATATCTAATAGGATTGCAAATCTCTAAGAGTGATAATAAAGAAGACATAAAAGAAAATGGTGGAAGGGCGCCTGGTTATATAGAGGGAGTTAGAAGACGAAGAGGCTATACCCGGTAGAACCGGTCAATACCGGAGCGTTCGGCACACGAGGTACGCTCGGCTTCGAACGTATCGTTCGGCATCCCAACCTTGTTCGTCTTGCACCTCCTTCGCTAACGTTCTTGAGGAGGTACCTCCGAGGTAGATTGTACCAGATTCAAAGCGCATCACGTTCGGCCACGCGATACACTTTGGGGGGCAAGTGTTTCCTGGAGATTTGACCAGGCAACTGAGTGCTCGGCATTGGTCTCAGCTCGGCATGAAGTACTGCTCGGCATCGAGCAATACTCGGCGTCCACTAGTGCTTGGCGACAAGAGCGCTTGACATCATCAGGTACTCGGCGTACAGGTGTGTTCGGCATCAAGCAGTGCTCGGCATTAAGAGTGTTCGGCATCCATGAGTGTTCGGCGAAGCGCACGACATCCGTAGTGTTCGGCAACGACCTAGGCTCAGCGTCAGATAGTGTTCGGCACCAAGACTGCTCGGCATACGAGAGCACTCGACATCAACTGGCACTCGGCAACAACCTATGCTCAGCGTCAACTAGTGTTCGGCGTCCCATGGTACTCGGCATCCGGAGTACTCGGCATCCGGAGTACTCAGCATCCAGAGGCACTCGGCGTCAGTGGAACTCGGCAACGAGAGCGTTCGGCATTCAGTATGCACAACTACGCAAGGTAACGATATCATTCGACCTGCATACATTGGTCGGTCAAGAGCTTCGAATAGAGATACGCTCGGCTTCACTGCAACCATCCTACACTTCCCATACATTAGGAGCACCGTTCGGCATGGGAAGGACCGTTCGGCATGGAAGCGTTCGACGTACCTGGTTCGGCATGCAGCGCCTGGGCTCGAACGTTCGGCTAACAAGCCCGCTTGGGTAGTCCAGCCCACTTTTTCCTATAAATAGAGGGGCAGGGTCACAGTGAAATGGATCCTTTTTTGGAGAGAAAACACCGGGGAGACTCTGCCATTTTCAAGACTCATCTTCTCTACTTAAACAACTTCATTCGAGCATTTGATTCACGAATTGTATTTGTAATCAACTATAAAGAAGATCAATAAAGTTTAACTTCAAAGTGGACGTAGGCAATTACGCTGAACCACTATAAATTTGGTGTTCTTACTTTCTGTATTTAGATAAGTACTGTCTTCTCTGTTTAATTTGATTTCATCACTTATATCTCTTCACAATCTTCTTCTACGAGGTTAGTGACCAATTTTGGTGCTAACAAGTTAAAACAAGGTTTTAAGTGAATTAAAGATCCTGAAATTGGAGTATACATTTCTTGACTCTTTAGATCCTCAAGTTTTCAAGCATGATGCTAAAAATTTCACATGTAATTCATGTTTTGTAATTAATAGAAAAATTGATAACAAATAAATACCCATTTGGACCATACATTGAAGGTCATGGATAGTTAGAACAAGACCTCAAGTGAATTAAACTTTACCCCAATTCACTAAAAGGTTGCAAGAAGAAAAGTGAGAAGAAAACAATAACTTGAACTGAAATCTGAGATGCATTTGTACATATGTAGGATTGGGCAACAAATAACCTGAGAAAAATATATTTGGTTACCTACCGTTTGAACAATAACCTGAGAAGAAAACATCTTCTCTCATGTTACCTACTGTTTGAATATATTTGGTTCCGTTGAGTATTTAACTTAGATACCCGGTAACTTCAATGTAGGCTCATCATGATCAATACAAAAAAGAATCCCAAATCTTTTAGAGAGATTAGCTATATATAGAGAGAATTTTGATCATAAGATTTAGTGAAACAAACCATAGAAGAAATCATACATCATGAATAAGAAATGTTTTTGAGGCTTGATTAACTGGAGATGTTGAATCTAAAATCTAAGGAATAATCATTAACTGATGCATTAGTTTAGCGTCATAAGGGCTGCTAAATTACAATGGTTCTTAATAAAAGAAATACAATTAACACACTTCAACCTTGTCGTTTTGAATTACATTACATAACCTATGCCTTATCTTCCTCAGCTTGCTGAATAAATAAATTCTCATATAAACCCTTTTGCTATCCAATCAGAGAGGGGATTCCTCGAAATCCCAAAGAATTTTAAAATTCAGCTTTGAATTCGAAAATAGGCAAGCGGGTTGCGATAAAGAAGATTGGGAATGCATTTGATTGTGAGATCGATGCAAAGAGGACCCACCTTGAGATTAAGTTACCGAAACATATGAAAAATGTATGTTCTAATCTTTTTTCATTTCATATTAGTTATTTGTAATGCTTGAATGAGTAACCGATTACCTCTAATGTATATATGGTTAAATCAATACATATAGTCTTTAATACTTTGTTTGTTCATGGTAACAACCTTAATCTCGGTTAATCTATAGCCATAAATCTAGAGTTTGTTTATTTATCCTGTTGTATATGTTTGTATTGTATATTTGTTTATAAATTCATACAAAATGTGGAATGCAAGTGTAATATTGATTTAAAAATGTCATTTTATCTTCAGTTTTGGTTGTCATTCTCACTGGCTTTAGTCCAAATATAGTATATATATTGGTCTATTAAAAAAGTAAAAGCAAATTATACTATATGATGTTGATTCAAAATTTCTTGATATACCACACTGCTATGAACAGATGGGAGGATGATTAGTTGTTTAATCATGACATTTGTTTGCTTAATTTAAGAATATACATTCCTTTGTATTGATACAGATTGCCACAATTCGAGATAGAATTACACCCCATAGAAGGAGGCATTTAATGATGGGTACATCGCTTATCAAAAATTATAAAAAATTTAGCCTATCAAAATCTGTGTTAGATTGTCAAAGTTTATTCAACGAGCATCTAGCTTTATAGATATCAAATTGTTGAAATTATATGACACGTCTACTATGCATGCATGGAATTCCAGTCGTAACTAGAGTGCATGGCATCATCGATAAAAAAATCGATGAATGTACTTATTGATTCAGGGGAAAATGATTATGTTTCCTAGCACCGCCTTTAAAGTATGTTGCTCGAAAGCTTAAGGGTAGAAATTGGCTGCTTAAGGGACACTGGCTAAAATACTGACATGTATCAGTAGTCATGCAGAATCCAATCTTGAACTTCACCAAAATCACAGAAAATTAGGATATTATTTAATTGTATTTTTATATCTCATTCATGCATGTGCATGCCATACATGTTAGATAATAGTATACCGTAACATTTGATCATGAATTAAGCATAACCGTTGATGCCATGAGTTACTATTTGTATCAAAGTATAAGTTTTAACCAAACTTTTAACAATCATGAACATATGCGGTGCAAAATATATCATATCAAGTAGATATAACAAAAAAACCGGATCATAATAATGTTAAAAACTTTCATAGCTAAATATAGAAACTATAAGCATTAAAATTAACTTCAAAACCATATGCTCATTGAAAATGATAAACCTAACTAATTAGGTGCAAGTCCACATGGACGTTCATATACACTCGTATTAATAAATTACTTGCATACTCCTTAGTTGTTGAGATAACTCAAGCTAGGGATGTTATGTGTAGTATTATTAATATATTGAACAGATGAGGTAATATAACTATATATATTTGTTGAGCAAAGTGAAGGTACATATACTATACTTAAGCCATCATGGTATGGTAGGTATAAATGAATAATCTCTTTTGATTTGTTGAGAAAACTCAAGGTCGAAATGAGATTAGGACAAGGAAAAATGAGTTAGGAGTTGTATGTGATACAATCGATAAGGAGTTATCCATCGTTTGTGGAGCTATGATTTGTTGAGCAAACTTAAGGTCAGAATACCAAAACAGAGGAGTCCTAACACCCACTAGTAAAGTCAAAAGACTTCTATGTTTCATTTTAGGGTTTGGAGAAACATAAAAGACTAGTGGAAGCCTTATTAGAAAAATGAATTGTAACATTTAACCTTTCTAGTATTGTAAGAACATATGCTAAATAATGTTATGATTATCTCCAACGATAAATTTGTGCATTTAATATGATTGATAAAATGTTTATCAATTAACATATACAAACGAACTGTATTTAAAGTTGACAAATGGAAATATAATACCCACTATTAAATTCCTATTACATGTTAACGTTTCAACACCCATGCAAGTGCGTGATCTTACAACTATTGAATACATTCGTGGTTTGGTAACTTATGCATTTATTTTGGTCAAGACCATGTATTGAATTCTATGAGTTTCAAACTCTAAAAGCAATAAAGGAATATGGATATTTGATCCATATACAATTGCATATAAATGTTATATGGTGAACGGTCAAAGTTTGTAATGCACAATATTTCGATGAAATTGGTTCATCCTAAAAACAATTTAAACCTTAGTGTCGAAAGAACTTGGCTAGCCCATAGCGGAAGAAACAGATGAATTTCAAAAAATTTACCATTTTTGGATCATTAATAGGCCTATGAAGTCTAAATGTATTTAGAACTTTTCTAAGTTCCTTTTAGATAAAATCAACATTTTATTTAATTTATAAAAAAAGTTTTACTTTAATTTAATGTGCATGTAAATTAGAGTATATCAAATATACTCTTATGAACATATTTATGCATAATGGAATGAATGTATCAAATACATTCATGTTGTGAAATATAAGCGTAACATATAAGAAGTGTATATTTGTGTAACTAAGCATGAGAAAATTTATACTTTCTCTTTACATGTATAATAAATTGAGGAAAGATAAGGCTATAAATGTAGAGAGAGAAACCATTACATTTCTCTCTTTTTAATTACATTGAATGACATATTAAATGGCATTTACAATAGAATTAAATTTGCATATGCCTTTGTTGTCCAAGTTTTTTTAAGTAATAAGATATACATGTATAATAATTGATAAGTTTATACATACACATGTTAAATTAAGTTTCTATATATATATATGAGTCTGTCAAAACAAGAATTAACAATTATAACAAAGGTTTCAATTAAGGAAGAGCTTGAGATTAAATTCTATAGTTTCACAAAAGGTCTGTTTTGATTTAGATTAAAATAACATAAACACATGTATATCTATATGTATAAATAATTGCAAGTTATGTATTCATTTTAAAATAACACATATATTTATATATATGTATGAAGAATGCAATTTAAGTAACATATATATTTAAATTTAATGCTAACAAAATGATTCAATCTTTTAATTTTAGGTATGAAATAAAAGTCTATAACTTTACATAAATAACCACTTATGAATTCTAAAATAAAAGGAAAATTTTACTTTTATGACTAAAACAAGTAAAATTATATCATTTTGGAAATTAACTATGCAACATTGGAAATTAATTTTACTGTATTAAACCACCAACAAATATAGTTTATCAATGTTTATGTATATAGATGTTACAAAATTTTATATAAAACATTACAACATAATAAAATATTTTCACATTTCTTTTTTTTACAATTCCAAAACAATGACAGAAAAAATATCGGACAACTAAGGCATATACAAATTTGTTGTATGATAAATCAGATTTGACTACGCGAAAGGGACACACAATAAAACAGATAAAGGATTTGAAGTCAACCATAATAAATATATAGTCAATGGATATGTAAATAAGGAGGGATTCAAATTAAATCTACATAATGATCATATAATTAAATGAGATGAACAAAAGGGGAGCTAAGTTATATTACAAGATGAATACACAAGATAGAAGAGATATAATATGAATAAATCTAAACCAATTAAACATGATGATATAGAAGATATATGAATAAATCTGGACCATTTCAACATGATGAGTATACAAATAAATGAAATTAGAATTACCAAAAATGAAGCCAATGATTTGCACGTTGAAAGATGAATCAAATCTCCTAGATTCGGAAATCAACCTCCAGATATTGCAAGGATCAAGAGGAATATGTAACGACCCGGAATTTTTGTCGTCTTGAGTTTTGAATATTAATTTTTAATATTCAATAAGACGGCTTTTTAATCAAAATAAAATCCATGATAAATGATAATTGGTAATAATATATAGCTTTTAAGCCAAGATAATATTTTGAATTTCTAGATTTTATTTATAAAATAGGAAATTGATTTAATTAGAATTTCTTACACACACACACACACACATATTCAGAACAACAGAATATATATATATATATATATATAATTTGGAAATCAATCCATAGCAAATAAATATAGATGAATAAGATGGATATAATATAAATAGAGAGAAGAATGTAAAAGTATATCTGTAATATTTTTAAACAAATATAAATGGTATATTAAAAATATTATATGTTGTGAAAATAAAAGGAAAAGAATATATTATAAATAGAAAATGAATATGACTTAAGGAAAATATAATGAATTACAAATAGAGAGAGTTTAAAATTTTGTTTTTTCTTATATACACACACACACACATTAGTTAAGAAGAATGTGTATATATATAAGTTCAAAAAGGAAATTTTAGTATTTATAAACAAATATAAATGGTATGTTAAAAACAATATATGTAATGGTAAGTGATATATATATATATATATGAACTAAATAAATATAGTTATTAAATATATATATATATTGAAAAATGAAAGAAGTAAATATATAAGAAAATATATTTCTGAAAATATAATAAAAAGAAATGTTTTAACAAAATGTTATTTAAAAATGGAATGGCAAAAACTTTTAATGCCTTTATTATATAAATTAATAGAAATATATATATATATATAAATGAGAAGACTTAAGTGGTTATCTAAAACCACTTTACATCTTGTTTTCAATATATATATATATATATATATATATGAAAGCATATTAAAATCAAAAGAGAGTTTAACTAAGTAAATAACAAAAATAAAACAAAAAGGAGTAAACAAGTAAAAATGAAAACAAATAAAAACATATATAGTTGCCTGGTAAAAAAAGAAAATAGAAAAGAAAAGGAAGGAGACGAAGTACTGTGCATATGTGTTAAGTGGGTATGTTGGAGAGCTCGGCCACTTATGTTTAGGTGAATCGTTTTCATTAGATTGCTATTTTTTTAAAGTTACTGGAAATTGGAAGAGTAAAGAGAAGAAAAGGGGAAGGAAGAAGAAGGGCGGCGTGTGTAACAACCCAGAGTTTTATAACAATTAATTTTCGTCATTTAACGATTAAGTGGTTGTTAATTGCTATTGATTGTTTTAATGGGTTGAAAATTTGGTTAAGCATTGTTTGGGCTTTTAGTAAAATCTTGGCCACGTTTCCTTTTGGTATTGTGATACTTATCTAAGGCCGATACCTATTCCTATCTACCCACATTCATTCGCGAACCCTAAAAATAAATTGAACGAAGAAAAAAAAAATGGCGACCGCGTACATCTTCTTTCGCTCGAGAACTAGGGCTTGTACAAAAATCGAAGGCGCCGACCCTTCTCCTCTTCGAACACGACTCCTTCCGATTGCGTCAGCCCAGGTGAGTGATTCTATCACTCGCATCTAATTCAAATTAGTGAAAATTTTGTTACTTGATTTGCTTATTCAAACCTGCGAATTTCGTTGTCTGATTGATTGATATCCTTGGCTTTGATTCCTGACTTTTGATCTCTTGGTCATGGTTTGAAATTGCTGGTTCTTTTCGCTTTGACTTTAGGCAATTTTCGTTAGTAAAAATGTGAACTTGCACGATTGTAGCCTTAGTTGCCACGGTCGTGACTTGATGCCAGGGACTTCGGGTTTAATTGGACCCGCAGTGTCTTCGACTGCAAACTTGATTTTGTTCGCTGTTGATGTTTTTCTGACTTGAGTGATTTTGAGACAGTTGATTTTGTGAATTTTCTGATGACCTCGGCCTTGACTTGGAACTTCATTGACCGGTACATTGTTGTTGCTTGATCTTGTGCTGTCGAGCTTTGCTCGAACTTGTCACTACCGTTTTGATTCTCTGGACCGCTGTTGATCATTTTTGAAACTGCTACTTGATGCTTGTATTCATCTGGAAGTTTTGCGTTTCTTTGTTTTTGTCATTACTTGACCATATGCATACATTTTGTAGCTGAAGTTACACGTGAGTGTTGGTTCGGGTTTGATTCATGTAGTCTTGATAATTTTGAGCTCTGTAGCTTCTGGGTTGCATCTTGTAACTAAGTCTTGTTGGCATTGTCTGCATCGGTCTTGTATGTTTGATATGCTGTAGTCAGTGTAGTCTGTTGCATTTCATCCTGTTGTAGTTTGGTCAACACTTACTATAGCCCTTCACTGCACCATATGGTCACTGTATATTGTTTACTTGGGGCTTTTGACTTGAGTCTTCTGCATATTGAACTTTCATTAACCATGACTTTGAATTGTCATTTGATATCTCTGTAACTTTGACAACATGTATTCATGTTTACCTGATTTCGATTGCGTTGTTGTTTATGAGATGATTTTGGACTCTTCAAGGTTGAACTTGCTGTTATAGGTTTTCATGACTTCAACTTTGACTTGGTTGTCACTTTACCACCACGCCTCTGACTTGTTCAACTTTGATTTCGATCTGTGTATTCATGTCTCTATTGGCTTCGGTTGTATCTAGTGACCATTGCGGTTTGATTACTGCACTGTTCACTGTTTGTCGAACTTGCTTGATACTAAATTCTGGTGGCTTCACCATCTTGTTCAAACCTGATACTTTCAATTACACTTAGTTGCATTCCTGTATATGCTTCGAGTCATATTGCATTCCTTCAGTTTCATCCACTGTGTTGCATTGCATGTATCACTCTGTTGCACACTCCTGATTCATGTAAATGCATTGAAGTGGGGTAGATATAATGGCCACTATGTACCTTGTTAGTTTTATATCCCTGTAAATAAATTTTATACATGTGTGACTATACACTCATGTTAACCTGATCTGTAGTAGCTTTGGCTTCACTGCATAGCATATTTGTTCATATTAACAGTGTAGCATCATTGAGTTGCATTTTCACTTGATTGGAACTTTATACTGCCGTCACTTGAAACTGTTTTGTTCAATCTTAGTCTTGACCACTTTGGCATTCCTATGCTCGATTCGAACATGTATGGCTGCGGTTGCTTGAGACAGCCATCCACTTTATTTTGATGTGTACTTGAGGCTTTCATGTCCTTGTAAGTTAGTACGACTTCAGGTTATATACATTTTATTGAGGTTACACCATCCAGTTTTGTACTGGTGCCTTCTTTGGTTCTTGAATATTTTTACTGGCCTGGACTTCCTCTGGACTCTGTAGTTTAATTGCAGTTGAGTTGTTCCACTTTTGGTAGGTTGAATTAAGTGGTAGTATGGCCTTGCCTTGGGAATTACATTTGCACTGTCCAGTTTACAGTGTATACTTGTTATGGTTAGTTGTCTCTGTTGGATATTGATCGCCCTTGCACTCCTGGGTGCACCGTTCTAGTTTGTAGCGTGTAACATTACCAGTTCATGGTGATCTCCGCACTGCTTGTATACAAGTGTTCTTGTTCTTTTGGGCATCGCTGCACTGTTTTGTTGCTGCAGTTGAGTTGAGTCAGTAACTTGACCTCTGCATTTTGTAAGTGATTTGGTTTTGCAGTTTCGACGTACGGTAGTGGCGAGGCAGTGCACGTATGCGTGTACTGCAGCCACACCGAGATTTAATTTAATTTGATGCCATCTGTTTCTGTCTTATTAAGCGTATTTTGAATTGGTTCATTTGGATTTGAGTTGGATTTGTTGGTTTTTGGACTCATTGATCTTCTGAGTAGTTGATAGACTGTATTGGCGAGGCAGTACACGTTAGCGTGTACTGCAGTCAATCAGCACCGTTGTTTTAAAATTGACATTTCAATTGTTTAAACTGCTTTGGATTTCTGTTTTGTGGATTAACACTGTTTAGTGTTATATCTGCCGTTATCCGGTTCTCTTATCGAGAAGTTGGGTATACGAGATTTCTGTGACTGTCATCTATTTGAGATTGATTATTATTGCTGCCTATGCACTAATAAACTGGTTTGAATTAGACTGACCTGGGTATTATTTTCTTTTGAATATAATACTCGGGTCAGACCCGAGTATTTCAGGTTGTAGATTTCTTTCTTTGAGTTGCTGTTCGAGATTGAAGACTTTTCACATCTTCTGAAGTTGTCAGTCATTTTGTAGTAGCCGTGTCATTGTATAGAATGATATGTATTCATGTATATTAGTCGATAATGTACTTGTATATATAACTTCTAGAGTCGACAGTTGTAGTTGTATCATATGTATAGTGTCAACTATGTATTAACTGACATCAGTTATATATATATCTGAGACTTTTGTTTTTATCTGTGTTCCGCATTTATATTATCTGTGTTATGTTATATCTAATGTCCTAAACTATTATGAACTATCGTAGTTTGTTTTATACTGATAATTGGATATGTCGATGGGAGTAAATAATTAATAGATGAAAAATAAAAAGTATATACCACTCCTATCGAGATAACCAATAGTAGTGTAAGGCCAATTACGGATGGTCGCTCCTATCCAGCCTTATTCTTCATAATAATAGACAGTATTCCTTTTAATACTCTTTGTTATTATGAGCATAGAGGTGGGGCGTTACAGTTGGTATCAGAGCTTGGGGTTTATGGACATAATATAAAACATAACTTAGATGGAACATATGTTACAACTATTGGCCGACGGTTTAGTTGTATTTTGAGTCAAAACTAAAGTTTTGAAATTTGGATGAAATTTTTAAATATCCTTATTTAAAAATAAAAGTGAATTTGTGTTCTGATGATTTGATTGATTTGAGTACTGTTTATCAGAGTGCGCAGCGGAAACAGTGAAACTGTCTTCGCTGAGTACAACTGATAATCTATTTGAGTTAGAAATTGAAATAAATTTCATTTGTTGTTTACATAGCTGTAACTATTTTGTTTCTTTGAGAATTTCGAATCCGAATTGAGGATTTGAAGAAATTACAGTTATGTAATTTTTGTTGAAATTTCCGCTGGCTTCTCTTGTACTAATCATATATTGATTAGATTTTTGCTGTTTTGAATTATCTTCATTGAAGATACATTCGAATGATTTCTTTGCTCATTTTATAATACGTGCAAAATTTGAATTGCACGTTATTGCAATTATTTTGCGTTGAACCGATGCTTGGTTATGATACGTATTTTGTTGCCGTTATTTTTATAACGGGATTTTTACACCAGTGCTGTTTTAAAGCACGGTGTTATGTGGCATTTTGATGAATGAAAATTCACGGGTATTACATTTTGATGTAAATTGTTTTGATGTGATTTTGACGTTTTAAATTTTACTGTTGCTTTGGCTTCAGTAACCGTCATGTTTTAAAAAGTGGATTTTCAAGCGGTTATTCCGCAATACTGATGTGTAACCGTTTTTACGGTATTTTGAGAAGTACAATTTCCTTATCGAAATTGTTACTAATATTGCTGCTTTAATCACGTGATTGGAAACTCGTTTAAAAATGAAAATTGTTTATAAATTTTTAACGGTTTGCGTTTTCAAAAGGATGAGAAAGCGACTTAAACGATTCAGCAAAATCGAGGATTATGACCCCTTTCTTTTACTGTTTCGCTTAACTCCGGACTTGTCCAGTTGAGAAGGTGAATTGTTATTTTTACAAAATAAATAACAATTGTTTTCAGAAATTTAACAGTTTACGCTTTCAAAAGAATGAGGAAGCGATTTAAACGTTTCAGCAAAATCGAGGACTATGACCCCTTTCTTTTACTGATTCGCTTAATTCCGGACTTGTCCGTTTGAGAATGTAAAGTGTATTTTTACAAAATACACAATTTTGCACTTTCAAGGAAACGATGAAGTGATTTAAACGATTTAGCAAAAGTGCGGAGTATGGAACCACACTTTTACTATTTCGGTTAATTCCGGACTCGTTAATTGAATATCTGTTGTTTTGATGATTTTGATGATTTCACACTTTCAAGGAAACGATGAAGAGAATCAAACGATTTAGTAAAACACGTGGTATGGGACATGTGCGTTTGCTATTTCGGTTAATTCCGGACTCGTTAATTGAAATATTTTGATGCTTTCGTGTGCTTTCGAGCCACTATGAGGACCTTCGGGTCATTTGTTGGACCTTCGGGTCAATACCAGTACTAGACCTTCGGGTCATTTGTTGGACCTTCGGGTCATTTGTTGGGCGCCAAAATTATGTTGAGTACTTGGTAGGCTTCGGCCATTTGTTGATGCACGTGCGGCGAATTAAAAACTCGCCATCTGATGGGATCGATCCAAGCTTTTATGTTGATTTTCTAGTCTTCTTAATTGATTTCTAGATATTTGTTGCTTCCAATTATCTGCAGGTAATTGGATATTTGTTGATATGAGTTCTGATTATCGTTTTTGATAATCAGATATTTGTTGTTTCTAATTATCGCTTGTGATAATTAGATATTTGTTGATATGAGTTTTGATTATCGTTTTTGATAATCAGATATTTGTTGTTTCTAATTATCGCTTGTGATAATTAGATATTTGTTGATATGAGTTTTGATTATCGTTTTTGATAATCGGATATTTGTTGCTTTTAATTATCGCTGTTAGATAATTAAATATTTGTTGATATGAGTTCTGATTATCGTTTTTGATAATCAGATATTTGTTGTTTCTAATTATCGCTTGTGATAATTAGATATTTGTTGATATGAGTTTTGATTATCGTTTTTGATAATCAGATATTTGTTGTTTCTAATTATCGCTTGTGATAATTAGATATTTGTTGATATGAGTTTTGATTATCGTTTTTGATAATCGGATATTTGTTGCTTTTAATTATCGCTGTTAGATAATTAAATATTTGTTGATTTGAGTTTTAATTATCGCTGTTAGATAATTAAATATTTGTTCATTCGAGATTTAATTATCATCTTTGATAATTAAATATTTGTTGATTTTAGATTTAATTATCGCTGTTAGATAATTAAATATTTATTGATTCGAGATTTAATTATCGTCTTTGATAATTAAATATTTGCTGATTTGAGATTTAATTATCGTCTTTGATAATTAAATATTTGTTGATTTTAGATTTAATTATCGCTGTTAGATAATTAAATATTTATTGATTCGAGATTTAATTATCGTCTTTGATAATTAAATATTTGCTGATTTGAGATTTAATTATCGTCTTTGATAATTAAATATTTGTTGATTTGAGAAATTTGATTATCGTTTTGATAATCGAATATTTGTTGAATTTGAAATTTGATTATCGTTTGTGATAATCGAATATTTGTTGAATTTGAAATTTGATTATCGTTTGTGATAATCGAATATTTGTTGAATTTGAAATTTGATTATCGTTTGTGATAATCGAATATTTGTTGATTTGAGAAATTTGATTATCGTTTTGATAATCGAATATTTGTTGAATTTGAAATTTGATTATCGTTTGTGATAATCGAATATTTGTTGATTTGAGAAATTTGATTATCGTTTTGATAATCGAATATTTGTTGAATTTGAAATTTGATTATCGTTTGTGATAATCGAATATTTGTTGAATTTGAAATTTGATTATCGTTTTTGATAATTGAATAATTGTTGACTTGAAATTTTAAATTACCGGTGGTGGTAATTGGATATGTGCTGATTTGTCTTCTGATTATCGTTTGAGATAATTAGATAATTGATGTTTGCTGATTTTATTGATATGAAATTTTCTAGTCTTCAATTGATTCTAGAATAGGTTGATTTTATTGAATTGCCATTTTCTATCTATCACTGTTGATAGTTAGTAATTGCTGATTATGAAGTTCGTGTTTTCCATTTATCCGTTAGATAACTAGATATTTGCAGTTTTGCGAATTGTGATTTGTGCTTTCTAATCATCTCTGTTGATAATTAGCTTTTGTTGGTTTTCTAATTATCGTATCGATGATTAGACATTGTTGCTTTATGATTCTCTGCATTTTAATTATCTTGTTGATAATTAAATATGGCTGATGATTGCATTTATTCAGTTTTGCTGCTTTCTGATTATCTATTGATAGTTAGATTTTGTTGAAGATTTGCGAATCTCTTTATTAGAATTAAAAGATTACTTTGGCATTTGAATTCTTGACTTTTATTTTTCTAGCTTAACCAGTTTATGTTAGAAGAATAATAGTAGTTGACGACCTTAATTATGAAAATTGCGGGGACGCAATTTTTATAAGGAGGGGAGTCTGTAACAACCCAGAGTTTTATAACAATTAATTTTCGTCATTTAACGATTAAGTGGTTGTTAATTGCTATTGATTGTTTTAATGGGTTGAAAATTTGGTTAAGCGTTGTTTGGGCTTTTAGTAAAATCTTGGCCACGTTTCCTTTTGGTATTGTGATACTTATCTAAGGCCGATACCTATTCCTATCTACCCACATTCATTCGCGAACCCTAAAAATAAATTGAACGAAGAAAAAAAAAATGGCGACCGCGTACATCTTCTTTCGCTCGAGAACTAGGGCTTGTACAAAAATCGAAGGCGCCGACCCTTCTCCTCTTCGAACACGACTCCTTCCGATTGCGTCAGCCCAGGTGAGTGATTCTATCACTCGCATCTAATTCAAATTAGTGAAAATTTTGTTACTTGATTTGCTTATTCAAACCTGCGAATTTCGTTGTCTGATTGATTGATATCCTTGGCTTTGATTCCTGACTTTTGATCTCTTGGTCATGGTTTGAAATTGCTGGTTCTTTTCGCTTTGACTTTAGGCAATTTTCGTTAGTAAAAATGTGAACTTGCACGATTGTAGCCTTAGTTGCCACGGTCGTGACTTGATGCCAGGGACTTCGGGTTTAATTGGACCCGCAGTGTCTTCGACTGCAAACTTGATTTTGTTCGCTGTTGATGTTTTTCTGACTTGAGTGATTTTGAGACAGTTGATTTTGTGAATTTTCTGATGACCTCGGCCTTGACTTGGAACTTCATTGACCGGTACATTGTTGTTGCTTGATCTTGTGCTGTCGAGCTTTGCTCGAACTTGTCACTACCGTTTTGATTCTCTGGACCGCTGTTGATCATTTTTGAAACTGCTACTTGATGCTTGTATTCATCTGGAAGTTTTGCGTTTCTTTGTTTTTGTCATTACTTGACCATATGCATACATTTTGTAGCTGAAGTTACACGTGAGTGTTGCTTCGGGTTTGATTCATGTAGTCTTGATAATTTTGAGCTCTGTAGCTTCTGGGTTGCATCTTGTAACTAAGTCTTGTTGGCATTGTCTGCATCGGTCTTGTATGTTTGATATGCTGTAGTCAGTGTAGTCTGTTGCATTTCATCCTGTTGTAGTTTGGTCAACACTTACTATAGCCCTTCACTGCACCATATGGTCACTGTATATTTACTTGGGGCTTTTGACTTGAGTCTTCTGCATATTGAACTTTCATTAACCATGACTTTGAATTGTCATTTGATATCTCTGTAACTTTGACAACATGTATTCATGTTTACCTGATTTCGATTGCGTTGTTGTTTATGAGATGATTTTGGACTCTTCAAGGTTGAACTTGCTGTTATAGGTTTTCATGACTTCAACTTTGACTTGGTTGTCACTTTACCACCACGCCTCTGACTTGTTCAACTTTGATTTCGATCTGTGTATTCATGTCTCTATTGGCTTCGGTTGTATCTAGTGACCATTGCGGTTTGATTACTGCACTGTTCACTGTTTGTCGAACTTGCTTGATACTAAATTCTGGTGGCTTCACCATCTTGTTCAAACCTGATACTTTCAATTACACTTAGTTGCATTCCTGTATATGCTTCGAGTCATATTGCATTCCTTCAGTTTCATCCACTGTGTTGCATTGCATGTATCACTCTGTTGCACACTCCTGATTCATGTAAATGCATTGAAGTGGGGTAGATATAATGGCCACTATGTACCTTGTTAGTTTTATATCCCTGTAAATAAATTTTATACATGTGTGACTATACACTCATGTTAACCTGATCTGTAGTAGCTTTGGCTTCACTGCATAGCATATTTGTTCATATTAACAGTGTAGCATCATTGAGTTGCATTTTCACTTGATTGGAACTTTATACTGCCGTCACTTGAAACTGTTTTGTTCAATCTTAGTCTTGACCACTTTGGCATTCCTATGCTCGATTCGAACATGTATGGCTGCGGTTGCTTGAGACAGCCATCCACTTTATTTTGATGTGTACTTGAGGCTTTCATGTCCTTGTAAGTTAGTACGACTTCAGGTTATATACATTTTATTGAGGTTACACCATCCAGTTTTGTACTGGTGCCTTCTTTGGTTCTTGAATATTTTTACTGGCCTGGACTTCCTCTGGACTCTGTAGTTTAATTGCAGTTGAGTTGTTCCACTTTTGGTAGGTTGAATTAAGTGGTAGTATGGCCTTGCCTTGGGAATTATATTTGCACTGTCCAGTTTACAGTGTATACTTGTTATGGTTAGTTGTCTCTGTTGGATATTGATCGCCCTTGCACTCCTGGGTGCACCGTTCTAGTTTGTAGCGTGTAACATTACCAGTTCATGGTGATCTCCGCACTGCTTGTATACAAGTGTTCTTGTTCTTTTGGGCATCGCTGCACTGTTTTGTTGCTGCAGTTGAGTTGAGTCAGTAACTTGACCTCTGCATTTTGTAAGTGATTTGGTTTTGCAGTTTCGACGTACGGTAGTGGCGAGGCAGTGCACGTATGCGTGTACTGCAGCCACACCGAGATTTAATTTAATTTGATGCCATCTGTTTCTGTCTTATTAAGCGTATTTTGAATTGGTTCATTTGGATTTGAGTTGGATTTGTTGGTTTTTGGACTCATTGATCTTCTGAGTAGTTGATAGACTGTATTGGCGAGGCAGTACACGTTAGCGTGTACTGCAGTCAATCAGCACCGTTGTTTTAAAATTGACATTTCAATTGTTTAAACTGCTTTGGATTTCTGTTTTGTGGATTAACACTGTTTAGTGTTATATCTGCCGTTATCCGGTTCTCTTATCAAGAAGTTGGGTATACGAGATTTCTGTGACTGTCATCTATTTGAGATTGATTATTATTGCTGCCTATGCACTAATAAACTGGTTTGAATTAGACTGACCTGGGTATTATTTTCTTTTGAATATAATACTCGGGTCAGACCCGAGTATTTCAGGTTGTAGATTTCTTTCTTTGAGTTGCTGTTCGAGATTGAAGACTTTTCACATCTTCTGAAGTTGTCAGTCATTTTGTAGTAGCCGTGTCATTGTATAGAATGATATGTATTCATGTATATTAGTCGATAATGTACTTGTATATATAACTTCTAGAGTCGACAGTTGTAGTTGTATCATATGTATAGTGTCAACTATGTATTAACTGACATCAGTTATATATATATCTGAGACTTTTGTTTTTATCTGTGTTCCGCATTTATATTATCTGTGTTATGTTATATCTAATGTCCTAAACTATTATGAACTATCGTAGTTTGTTTTATACTGATAATTGGATATGTCGATGGGAGTAAATAATTAATAGATGAAAAATAAAAAGTATATACCACTCCTATCGAGATAACCAATAGTAGTGTAAGGCCAATTACGGATGGTCGCTCCTATCCAGCCTTATTCTTCATAATAATAGACAGTATTCCTTTTAATACTCTTTGTTATTATGAGCATAGAGGTGGGGCGTTACAGCGTGTTTTCTTTTAGAGGAAAGAGGAACGGACTTCAGCCCAGGCAAGAGAGAAAAAAATTAATTAAATTAAAATGGGCTTCGGCCCAAAAGAATTGTGAAGGAAGTTTTTTTCCTTTTTAAAATGTTAAAATTTATTTATATTTGTAAATTTTGAGATACTACTCGCCCATACGAAACCCGATTATCGCGATTCTTTTTGTGACGGGATCGTAGCGTCGAGTATTTCAATGCTACGAAATGTGTTGTTAGATTTGACTAAGCGATAATTTATGATATTTTAAAACGGTCAAGTTTTAAATATAAGATGTTAAGTTATATATATATATTGTAAATTTTAAAATGTCATAACTAATGCATACGAATTCCGATTGAAGCAAAATTCATTGCGATGGGTTCATATTGATGAACACTACGTCGTCATATGAATTGTTGTCGAGTTTGAATAAGTGAAAATTATGGTATATTTAAACGGAAAGGAATTTAATTATCTTATTTAAAACAAATATCGTCGTTTAAATTTATATGACCCGTCCGATGAAGTGTTTTGCCCGGATAAAAATAACGATGAGTTAATTTAAGTAATACGAAGTTTTGACATCTGTTTAGCGGAATAAAATACCGTTCCACTAATTGTGTTTATTGGACCCCTACTGGCAGAATAAATCACCATTCTGCCATTATTACTGAATATATCTGTTTTTGGACATTTACTAGCAGAAATAATAAAACCTGTTCTGCTATTATATTTGTACGGACATCTATTTATTTTTCTGATAATTATATTGGGCAATATGATGTTGAATTGATTGTTAAAAACAGATTAATGTGAATATCTGTATCTGTTATCGTGGACTGTTATGGAACGAATGGTAATTTGATTAAGTACCATTGAAATTAATAAGTCTTTTTCAATTTGGAGGTTGACTTTCAAAACCAAAATTGTTTAAGGATGATTATTATTTATTAATGATATTTTAAAGTTAATTAATAAATATTTTGATAATGATTTAAAGTAATTATTTTATTATTCTTAAAAATTATTTAAAAAGTATTAATTATTGTTTCAAAGTTATTTAATCACCGTTTAAAAGTATATTAATTATTAATAAAAGTTATTTATAATGATTTGATTAAGGTTAATTATTACTTAAGGATTAATTAATATTAAGATATTATTAGTATTCCAAAGATAATGTGTTTATATATTAATTATGTTTGAAAAGTAATATATTATATAGTAAACTGTTATAAAAGAGTGTTTTTCCTAAATTAAATTGGAAAAATTTATATACAAACTTTATTAGTATTATTTTGAGATAATTATTAAATAAAGTTTCCGGAAAGTAATCGTATACTTTAATAGCGTAATCAGAGGTAGAGATTGCCTACGGTTAACTTTGGATTTCTCTGGGATAGAGACGTAATCATTAAGCTACGAATCCATGGTTGATACCACAGAGTACTTTCCATATTTATTTAAAAAGGGTTTTCAAATATTATTAAAGAAAATGGTTTGTGAATATACTTATTCTGGTGAAATAAGTATATACCTTTTAATAAAGAGATTTAATTAAATTAAATTCTAAATTAAATAAGGCTTAGTGATTTTAGTGGGAAATGGAATCTTTGATTGAATGATTGTTTATTTGATAGTTAAATAACCGACTATCAAATTTGGACAAAGACATAACTTTGGAAATATCTAGAGGAAACACGGGGATTATATGGTACAGTTACTGTCGGAATGTGCTATATTGTACGTATAAACTCGTTTCGTTCTTCTAGGACAATCATAAGAAAATCCGTCCACTAACGATTAGGAGATGATCTCCGATCTTATTTTTGTCTTTTATTTCCTAAAGAACTAGGGTTGAGTTTATCGAAAATTATCGAACGTTGTTTCGAAGAGACCCCTTTAATCCAATGAATATATTTTCAAAATGAAGACAAGAGCATGGAATCAAAGTTGGAGCATTGAAGCTCAAGGGCTAATCCCTACTAATCCCGAGGGTGATTCCAAATAGATGTAGTAGGAATAGTGCTTTCAATTTCATTCAGACCCAGAATGGACTTTTATGGATGAATGCTATAAGTACATTTTCATTGGAGGACAATGAGCATTCCAAGTATAAATTCTTTATAAAAGTAATCGTAGCCTCAAGCCTCATCAACTGGGAATGACTAAAAATCAAGGGAGATGCAGCAAGGCTAAATGGGTCGCATCAAATTAGGGTATGTTTATCACCTTTCTAGATGCCCTTGGATATTATTACAACGGTGCGTAGAAGGGGCTCGGAAAGGGTGGGAACACCCAGGGTAATAGCATATTCGGTTCTATCCAGGTTAGGGGTAGACCGATCTTGTGTTGTAGGGGATCCCGGCGAGGTCCTCGGTACATTTTTCTAGACATGTACTGTGATAGGTGGTACCCCAGTGCCTAGTCATTTGTATGTAAATCCGTTCTCCAATACGAGCCTTTACGGTTTTGGTTGTAGAGCCTAGTATGATGGAATTTAATTAATGTAACAATTTCGGCTATTTGAATAAGTATTTGTACTTAGACACTATTATAATATCATTGGATTTTCTATAAAAGGTTTCGGTTACCGTAAGGGAAAAACCCGTCGTGTTTATGTGTGGCGTGGTCTTATGGGATACCTTTGATTTTAAAAGGATTTTGAAGTTATAACGAATAAAATTTCTTGCGATTTAAATTCTCATGCTGGTTTTACCAGACTGACCCATGCGGGGTTTTCCTATATGCTCGAGTCAGACCGAGCATATTTCCAGGTTTAGCTGGAGGGATTGGAGCTTCAGGAGAGGAGCTGGAGGCCCAGAGACGTATTCTCGTAGATGATTATATTCCGTTGCATTTTAGTTGTGTTATCAGCAGATGTAAGGACATGTGTTATAACTGTCTGTGCTGTATAGGTTGGTGTACTCTGATTACTATCTGTTCTGTAAATATTACAGTTTTGTTTATGTCATGATTTGTTCTATATTATATATTATTCGTTTCCGATATGAGATTCTGTGTTGTTTTGGTTTTCTTTCTATCTTCCTTTTGCTTTCTTTTTCTTACTATCTGCTTTTCTGTTAAATTTGGACTGGATAAGTGTGGTAAAGTGTCAGTTCGAACTGTACGAAAAAGTGGGTCGTGACATCATGGTATTAGAGCTTAGGTTGAGCGAATACCTAGGCTTTGGTGGAGTTACTCATTAGAGATAGGGTCAGTAGTACCCTAGAATAAGTTTGAGTGTATATATATATATGAGAGTGCATATTTTTTAGTGATATAAAATGTTTTATATTGTGTTAATTGATATGTTGAGTGGCATATTGATTCTGGTCAATACGAGTTGCTAACATTATTGATAGGGATCTCTAAACACTTTAACAAGGCCAACGAACACAATATTGTTTTAAAAAGGGTACATGAGATAATTTTACCCGAAATATATTTTATATATAAAAGGGAAATGATTTTCAAAAAATATAGTATTTTGCACTACAACAAAAATATCCTATTACAATGTCCTTTTTACAACGGGCATATTCTGCCAGTTGTAATAGACGACTATTACAACGGTCATTTTAGGACCGTTGTAATAGATGCTCTGTCCAACGCCCTTCTTACAACTTGCATTATTTGCCCGTTGTAATAGAGAGATATTACAACGATCAACTTCTTCCCGTTGTAATGGAAGTATATTTTACAACATTCAGCAAATGCCCGTTGTAATAGATCGACTATGAAATTAGGGCACTTTTCTCCCCAGTTATCATGTGGTTTATCGACAACGAAATTAGGGCCCGTTGTAACAAAGGACCGATGTAAATTTATAACTTTTTATCCAGTTTATCGACTACGTATTTCATTTTCCAGACTACTAAATTAGGGCACTTCTCTCCCCACGCAAACGAAATTTATCTTCTCTCCACTTCGCGAAATTAGGGCAATAGGGCACTACCTATTTTATCTTCTCTCCACTTCGCGATCGAAGAAATCAAGGAATTTAGGATTCAAAATTGGTGAAGAGCGAATAGGTTTGTGCTTTTCGTATTTATGGTTTGTGCTTTTCGTATCTGATTGATGATTGCATCAAGGGTTTTGATTATGTGTGATTTAGGTTTTCTATATGTTGATTTTCTATCTATTGATTTTCTATCTGTTGATTTTCTATCATGCATTTGTTTGATATTTAGTTCCTTAATGATGATTGTTGTTATGTCAAACTCATATGTTGATTGTTTGCTGGTGTTGTTGGGAAGCAAACACATAAGTCTGTTTTTCCTTTTGTTGAGGTGAGGATGCTAATGGTTGATGATGGGCATGGATGGTGTTCCCAGGCTTTGAGTAAGATTTATGGATCTGCTATGGGTTTAGTAAGCCATTAGAGAGTGAATGAGTGTTGTTGTATATTGCTGTGTGTGTGGGCTGTGGGGGTGTTTCTTGTTGTCTGTGTGTGTGTTTGTCCATTGTCATTTGGATCTGTGTAGTATTTGCTATTTTGTTTGTTATCGATGTTGGTGGGAGTATTGAGTAGTTTGGTACTTTTTGCTGGAGAGGATAAATGTACGAGTTTGTAAAAGTCAGCAATGTAATAAGCTCATTCTATCTGTATATGCAATGTCACTAGCTATGTTTAAACTTTCATTCATTTCAGTCAAAAATCGTACATAAGAGCATTACATCAGTGGTTTGCTGGTAGTACAAGGGGATTTAATTCTGAAAGCTGTTGCTGGGTAACAGTAGTTCACTGCCTGTTATGCAACAAGTTATTAAGATTTGTAAAACTTATGTGATGTTTGAGTAGCAAAAACGATATCTCCTACTTTTACCATTTCATTCCTCATTGTTTAAGCCGTGACTAAAATCTTCGGGTTCTTGGCTTCCACTAGTTTATGCGAAAAATGATTTATATAAATATTTATTTATCTTTTTACATTGAAATCATGTATAGTTAAATTAAATTTTTATTTTCAAATTGAAACATTTAATATATTTTTATTAGTTTGATTGTTATTTATATTATTGATTAATAAATAACAAATTTGCAAATGATGTTTATTCGTTAGATACTTTGTAGCAAAATTGAAAAACAAGGAGAACGGGCATCAACTTAGACTTTTATAATTTGATTGAAAAACTAATTTAAACATACCAAATCCTTTTGACGGTCCACAAAAGATCTCGAGCCACCCCTACTATTTCTAATATGGTAACAAATTTCTAATATGGTAACAAATTTCTAATATGCTTTTCAAATACTTAAAGTTTTCCCCTACTATTGACTTGTACCTGCTACCCCAACATATTTGCTTTCATTATATTCAAAATTTAGTGTTGCTTTGGTCATGCAACTTGTTTATTCGAGGTTGAACTTGATTTGTACATAACTTTTGATTCTTTTATCTGATTTTGATGATCTTGGACATTCGGGAAAACCTAAAACATAAGTTATAACTTTCATTTGAAATGTTTTGTGAAATTTTGAAGTTTTCATGGTCAAAAACGCAGTTTTAGGCTGTTGTCCTGCACTTATAATACTATTTTATTATCCAATCAACTCATTAAAGATAGATATCAAAAGTTGCTTCAAAAAAATATAAACATACACATATTTAATGGAGTTCACTATTGTTAAAAGCAGAATATAATGTGCTTTTACTAATAGTTTCGAAATACAACAATCGGAATCTTTGAAATTTATATACTGGATTCATATAGGTAATGATATAGTGCAATTAGCTAATGATTTCAATTTAATTTTTTTGAATTAAAAAAAAGTTAGGTTATGCATTTATATTCAAGATGGGATTGAATTTAGAATCCTAAGTGAAAAAGGACTTTGTTAAGCATATATGTATCTCATTCATCTAAAAATCCATAGCAAAATACTTTAAAAGATGAATCAGTAGTAAACGCGTAAAATAATTATAATTCTGAGGAAGATTTTTTTATAATATTTAGAAAACCATAGAGAAATAGTGCATTTTTTATAAAAGTTTCTAGCATAATATTTTGAATTAACCAAATATTTTTACTACCTGGGACTGTAACATATCAACCCACTTAATCTGATGGGTATTAATAACATTCAAACTATAAAATATTAACATATACAACACATACAACAAGATAGTTCTTTATAAAAATATGTGGCTTAACGGCATTTGGACTATGAATCGTATATCAACTTTATATTAAAGACTACCTAATTATAGTGCCAGTGGTGTCAATTTTGAAGTGTAGGCAACAAGCATTTCTAAATGTCAAGTTACAACTGAGTTTAATTACAAGCGAGGTGGCATGATTGATCTTACTATAAAACTGTGAAAGTAAGGAAGTGACATGTTAAATTAATATGTGCATATGTACTGATTAGTCCTATTTAGGATATGGTACTACATGACGCACAAGTTACTACATGACGCACAAGTTTTCTTTCTTTTTAGGCTTAGTTTGAAGGGTCACATTACTATATAGTTTTCATTAGAAGGTAATTGTGCAATTCCGTCATGAGAAAAACTCATATTTTTGTTGGCGTAACATCTTTTCATTAGGTTCTAACATCAAAGGATTATCAAGAGGGACAAAGCATGGATCCACCGACCAAGATTTTGTCAATTTTGATTATCTGTTTTATACTTGTAATTATTACGGTTTTGTTCAAAACAGCTTAACCATCTAACAACAAAAAGTACGTGATGGTGTACACTAGATGAAAGAAATGCATTTCAGACTTGATTTATGAATTTCATTTGATGGAACCCAGTCCATTAGATTCAAAAAGATCAGTTTTAATGTTTCTACCCACATTACACAAACTGTGGTGTACACTGGATCAACCACGATTTGTTCAAAACAGCTTAACCATCTAACAACAAAAAGTACGTGATGGTTTTGCTATGTGAGCTATATATTTGAGTAAAAAATATTGTTTATAAAATATTATTTGACATCTTCCTCTGCCCTCTACTCTACTTTCTTTCAGTCTTCATAATCCTATACGTTCATATTAAAAAGCTTAATTAGACACATAATATGTGTGTTACGTAAATAGGAAAAATTCATTAGGCACTGTGTTCATTTTTTGTAATTTAAAACCCGTATTTGTTTTAGATAAATTAATGGCGTTACAGCATACGCAATCAACAATCAATACTTAGTTTCTAAAACGCTCAAACTCTAAAACTGGGTAATGCCCATTTTCTAAAACTGAGCAATGCCCAGTTTTCTAAAACTAAGCTATAGCTCTGCTTACAAACCGAGCATGCTTAGTTTCTAAAACTAAGCAATGCTTAGTTTTTAAATTGCATATTTAGTTTTAAACTGCATATTTAGTTTTTAAACTGAGCATTTATTCAATTTGTAAATGGAGCGTTTGCCCACTTTTTATAAACGGTATTTCAAATTAGAGATTAAAACCGAATAAATTATTATATTTAAATCGTGTATAACCAAAAATTATGTAGATTAGAGATCATATTTTCTAATTGTATTTTTATGAAAAATGAGCATAACTCATCAACATACTTTTCTTTTCTGAATTTATTTTGCGAAACGTTAGTTCTATTCAATTTCAGGTTTTTATTTTATGTGAATGTGATTGAGCCAATTTGTACTTTATTAACTTGTTTGTTTTCTCAGTATTTTTTAACCTATGTTATATCAATTAAGAAATTGATATATCCTAAGTAGAAACAACGTTAATGGAATTCTTTTCTACTGCATAAAATAGGGAAACAAAGAAACTGAATAAATTAAGCTTTGGAAAAAATATGTTTTGCATTAAGCTTCTAACTAAGAAGATCAATAAACATAGATAAAAGAAAAGAATCTAATAAGCAATCGGCGTGGTGATGATAAACTCCCATCTCATTTGCGTGAATATCAACATAAACAATATCAAGAACACTAAGAATTCAACTTCTGCAGTGTAGCTAAGGAGCAGGCCTATAGAAGCAAGACTCCTAAGCGTTCAAGAAGTGGAAATTTACCCCACGGTAACTTGTTTTATTGATGGTTTTTGGAGCAGTGTAGCTAACGAGCATGTATGATACATTATTGCTACTTAATTAAGGATCAGTGCCTGACTATGTCCACTTGACTTGAATTCTGATCTAGTAATGATATTTCAGACTGTACTAGAATTTATTTTGACTGTGTATGCAAATTTCAGATGTCAAAGGTAGCAACAAGATATTCAAAGAGGCAATCTCTAGCTGTAGTTGCAGCTTTACATGCAAAAGATAAGACTGTTGGTGTGAAAACCAATGAAACAAGACGTGTTGATGTAGCTCATCCTCTTCAAAGTTTAAACAACAATGCTAGAAGATCCCCTTGGAAGCGTACTGAAATGCAGCCTCCACCCGTTCAAGTCCAGTCTTCAAATCTCAATCCTGGCCCTAATTCAATTGAATCTCCAAATATCACTCCCATAAACACAGACCCACTCAACGCCATGGACGCCTTGAACAACCCAGATTATAATGATGGTATTCAATAAGAGACGTCAAGGAAAAAAGAGGGAAGACGATGATGAAAACATTTTCTTGTATGCCGAATGAAAAGGACGAAATTGAATTCAATGATCGAGGTCAACCAATAGGCTCCAACTCTAAGCACTTATCATCCTGTCTCGGTACCTTAGCAAGGGAGATGGTACCTTTGACCATTTCAGAGTGGAAAAAAGTCGATGCAAATTTAAAGAAAGATTTATGGACTTGTATTCAAGTATGAAATAAGCCGAGAACTTTTTTTATGAGAACATTTAGATGAGTCATAATCCTCTTACATTGTTATCATTTTTCTAGTAAATGGCAATTATAACATTGAGTCAAGAAAATCCCTGTAAGCAACTAATTGCAAATGATCATGAATAGTTTGAGAAGTTTCTGTAATCTTGCACTATAGACTGTTATGTGCAAAATCAGTGCAAAATAAAATCTCTGCAAAGCTTAAGATGCTTTGACAATTTTGTAATATCTGTTCAAATAATCAAAATGAGCTGTAAACTCGAATACAATTTTTGGACATCCTTTATTTATATGTAAACTTTGCTGGAAATTAGTAGGGTACAAACATCCTTGACATTATTTTCTAAATTTGCTGTTTTTGGTCCGTGTGCATATAAATTGCGTTAGATATTGAAATAATGTAGCATACAAAAATGCTCCTAAATGGTATTACACAAAAGAGCAAACCGTACACATACTATCTATACCTCTAAACATGAATAAATAACAAAATTGCAATTTGGATCAAGAATTTTTGCTACAATGGGAATCTGTTCCATGTTGGGTACATTCAACATAACCTACGCAATGCAGAAACTTCCGAGTCTCCTCAGAAATACTATTACTAGCTTTTGTAGCTAAGGTAATAATAACTGGTACTTCACCTTTTTAAGCGTCTCATCAGGCAGATGCCTATTTGTCCTAGCTTTTTTTCTTCCCTTTTTATGTTCATTCTTTGCATTAGATACAAACTTCATCATAATAGCTTTTTTGTGCCTTCATCCTACTTATTACACACTGGTGAGATAGGCATTGCACATTGGACTGCTTTAGCTACCTGTTTATTAGTGAAACATGAAATGAATTCTGACTAATTCTCCTTTTGGAAGATATACGAAGCATGAAATAGTCAAGTAATTATCGAAATAACAAAGTTGCAATATATAAATTATGAATTATGGTCATGTTCGGATTCCGAGTTGCTGGTAGGAAAAAAAGGGTAATATATTCAAGGTCAGTTCCTTTTTCCTTTGGTCGCCAGGTTGAATGTACAAATTTATCACAATTTTGTGTATTATGGCCAAATACGTTGCAATGTGTACACAGTTTGGGTTGATACTTGTAAGATACTTCAATTTCAATACTATTACCTTCACAATCGTTTCCATAGGAGAAATCAAATTCTACTTTCACTATAATTCTAGCGCAGTTTAATCTAGTCTCTTTAGCTGTATTAGAAAATGACGTAATAACATTAGCAAATTTTATTATAATTTTATATTGTCCAAAGTTTCAATTTTAATTATCCAGCCAATTGAGATATGAATAACTGATAAATAAATATTTTATTAGGGACGTAAAAGACTTGCTTGGATGGTATTTTTGATTTCTGAAACAAGTAAATTAGTTCGATTGGTGAAATTTGAAGCAAGTGCACCGTAAAGGTCATTCTGACCAATATAGTTGAAGTAGGTGTTTTATGAAATTGATAGTTGGTTTTACTGGCTATGTGTCTTTTGTTGCTTTTTTCTAGTTTTTATTTGTAGAGCTATCGGTAAGGCTTATTGATGTTATTTAGTTTGTTCAGTTCATATTTATTTACCCTATATTTCAAAACGTTAAAACCACTAGAGTATGTCAAATATGATGAATACTGTAATATAAACCTTGTTCCATACTTACCTTTTGAATCTCATTATTTTTATATAACCTTGTTCCATGGTTTTTTGCTTGCAGTCACACCGCGAGAGTAACAATATGCAGGTTCAAGATCAGCTTACCGTGGATGGTTTTGGCAGAAGAACGTAGTTACAGAGGGGATGATAGCAAGCACTGATCTTGATGCTTCAGTACATTTTGTAAAGCTTGGAGCAAATGCTTGGAAAGTATGGGTTAATGTAGCGGTGGAACCAGAAGCCTTTTTATTTAGGCCAAATTCAGAGATGCAGATTATCAAAGAGGACATTGGATCAACCGTCGCGTGGTATAAAGACTTCATCTCTGTGGTATAGTATGATTGTACTTAGAACATGATATTTGTAGCGGACTGTTATGTGTTAATGCTTTATGTATTTGGAATGTAAACTTATCTTACTTTTTGGAGTGTTAGAATTCTACGACTCTAGCTTTTAGTCTTTTCGTATGTGATTTTAATTATTTTACGACAATAATTAGTATTCGTATAAGATTTTTACAGCGATCAACACACGTTGTTAAATAGGTATTTTACAATGGTCAATACATGTTGTGAAATAGGCTATGCAATTAGTATGGTTAGTCTATTGCAACGGGTTATGGCCGTTGTATTATAGTATATTGCAACGGGCAACACAAGTTGTTAAATATGCTTTTTACAACGGTCAATGCATGTTGTGAAACAGGCTATGCAACTAGTATGGTTAGTCTATTGCAACGGGTTATGGCCGTTGTATTATAGTCTATTACAATGGTCATAACCCGTTGTAAAAAGGTATACTGCAACAGTTTTTACAACGTGCTTTGCCCGTTGTAAAATGTGGTGGATCTATTACAACGAGGCCTATTACAACGGGCACATGCCCGTTGCGAAATCCATATTACAACAGGCATTGTCTGTTGTAAAAAGACTGTTTTGTTGTAGTGTTGAGGTGTTGTTTGATAAGTGATGATAATATTTTATAATTATCATCCAGGATTTGAGTGGTCATAGTCATCTAGTTTTGAGTACCCTCTATTACCTGACCTTCTGACTTGAGTATTTCCTTAGAATCTGGGTCTTGTAAATAAGAGCCTTGGAAATTTTGAAGTTTTGAGTAAATTTTGTTTACTAAAGAAATTTGGAATATTTTTAAATAAATATTTTGGGAAGATTTTACATATATAAAAGCTAATTTATAAAAATTGATTTATAAAAAAGATATTTGAAGATTAAAAACTCTAGTGATTTCGGAAAATTGTTTTAAACAAATTTTGGAGGAAAAATGATTATGGTATTATTTAAAGTAACATTTTAAATGGAGATAATTTAAAAAGAGGATTTATTACTCAGCATAGGTGAAGCTCATGTAAACCTAAGAATGAGATTCCCATTTAGGCTGTGTTAATTGATTGTAGAGAACCCATAGTGTCGTCCGAGGAAAGCGAATGAAAATTAGGCAGTATTTCGGCAAAGAAGTGGCCAGAGAAATTTTGGAACCTATTGAGCAGCCATCGCTGGATGAAGAGGAGTCCGAGATAGAAGTAGAAAAGGAATATGAGATAGAAGAGGAGCCCGAATCGAAAAACGATGACGCTGTCATCTGGGAAATGGGCGAGATTGATAATGAGCCGCTTGTAGATGGGGATAACCTTCTAAGGGAACCAAGCCCGAAGATTGTGTGGATTCTGGACAATGATGTTGAATCTATGGAGATGGAAGGACTGGAAGTGGAGGACTCTGATGGAGAGAGTCCACTGTGAGAGTTAGCTTGGGTTTGGGATAGTTCTCCTAGGATGTGTACCTTATTAGACCATATCAGTATAGATTAGTGGACGTCATGGATGTGCGTATGGGTTGTAAAGTAATGAAGTATCTTAGTAGATGTTTTGGTATGGGTATATATGTATAACTGGCTAGTGGTTATAGATATCTCCTGGATATGTATATGTATGCGGTGACTGTAGTTGTAAAAGTATCTTAGTTGATACTCTGTATGACTGATATTTTGGGATATATATATATATATATATGTGATTGAACTTGTGTGATATGTTTGTTTATTAATTCGCTAATAAATAAAATTCGGTTATTTATGTTTACTAGCCTAGTTACGGCAATTTCGGGGACGAAATTCTTTGAAGGGGGAGGAATGTAACGATCCCGAATTTTTGTCGTCTTGAGTTTTGAATATTAATTTTTAATATTCAATAATATGGTATTTTAATCAAAATAAAATCCCCAATAAATGATAATTGGTAATAATATATAACTTTTAAGATAAGATAATATTTTGAATTTCCAGATTTTTATTTATAAAATAGGAAATTTATTTAATTAGAATTTCTTATATATATATATATACACATATTCAGAACAACAGAATTTATATATATAATTTGGAAACAAATTCATAGCAAATAAATATAGATGAATAAGAAGGATATATTATAAATAGAAATGATTTTGGCTTATGAACAATATTGTGTATTATAAGTAGAAGAGTTTAAAATTGTATTTTTCTTATGTATATACATGTTAATTTAAGAGGGAAGAATGTAAAAGTATATCTGTAATATTTTTAAACAAATATAATGGTATATTAAAAATATTATATGTAGTGAAAATAAAAAGAAAAGAATATATTATAACCAAAAATGAATATGACTTATGTAAAATATAATGAATTATAAATAGAGAGAGTTAAAATTTTGATTTTTCTTATATATATATACACATTAGTTAAGAAGAATGTGTGTATATATATACAAGTTCAAAAAGGAAATTTTAGTATTTATAAACAAATATAAATGGTATGTTAATAACAATATATGTAATGGTAAGTCATATATATATATATATGAACTAAATAAATATAGTTATTAAAATATATATATATATATTGAAAAATGAAAGAAGTAAATATATAAGAATATATATATGAAAATATAATAAAAAGAAATGTTTTAACAAAATGTTATTTAAAAATGGAATGGCAAAAACTTTTAATGCCTTGATTATATATATTAATATATATATATATATATGAGAAGACTTAAGTGGTTTATCTAAAACCACTTTACATCTTGTTTTCAAAAAATATATATGAAAGCATATTAAAATCAAAAGAGAGTTTAACTAAGTAAATAATAAAAGTAAAACAAAAAGGAGTAAACAAGTAAAAATGAAAATAAATATAAACATATATGGTTGCCTGGTCAAAAAATAAAGAAGGAGACGGAGTACTGTGCATACGTGTCAAGTGGGTATGTTGGAGAGCTCGGCCACTTATGTTTAGGTGAATCGTTTTCGTTCGATTGTTGTTTTTTTAAAAAGTAACCGGAAACTGGAAGAGTAAAGAGAAGAAAAGGGGAAGGAAGAAGAAAGGGTGGGGGCGTGTTTTCTTTTGGAGGAAATAGGAACGGACTTCGGCCCAGGCAAGATAGAAAAAAAAATTAAATTAAATTAAAATGGGCTTCGACCCAAAAGAATTGTGAAGGAAGTTTTTTTCCATTTTAAAATGTTAAAATTTATTTATATTTGTTAATTTTGAGATACTACTCGCCCATACGAAACCCGATTATCGTGATTCTTTTTGCGACGGGATCGTATCGTCGAGTATTTCAATGCTACAAAATGTGTTGTTAGATTTGACTAAGCGATAATTTATGATATTTTAAAATGGTCAAGTTTTAAATATAAGATGTTAAATTATATATATATATTTTGTAAATTTTAAAATGTCATAACTAATGCATACGAATTTCGATTGAAGCAAAATTCGTTGCGATGGGTTATCGACGAACACTACGTCGTCATACAAATTGTTGTCGAGTTTGAATAAGTGAAAGATTATGGTATATTTAAACGGACCGGACTTTAATTATTTGATTTAAAACAAATATCGTCGTTTATATTTATGACCCGTCCGATGAAGTATTTGCCTGGATAAAAATAACGATGAGTTAATTTAAGTAATTACGATGTTTTGACATCGTTTAGTGGAATAAAATACCGTTCCGCTAATTGTATATACTGGACCCCTATTGGCAGAATAAACCCTGTTCTGCTATTATATTTGTACAGACATCTATTTATTTTCCTGATAATTATATTGGGCAATATGATGTTGAATTGATTGTTAAAAACAGATTGATGTGAATATCTGTATCTGTTATTCTGGACTGTTATGGAACGAATGGTAATTTGATTAAGTACCATTGAAATTAATAAGTCTTTTCCGATTTGGAGGTTGATTTTTAAACCAAAATTGTTTAAGGATGATTATTATTTATTAATGATATTTTAAAATTAATTAATAAATATTTTGGTAATGATTTAAAGTAATTATTTTATTATTCTTAAAAATTATTTAAAAAGTATTAATTATTATTTCAAAGCTATTTAATTATTCTATTTTTTTAAAAGCATATCAATTATTAATAAAAGTTATTTATAATGATTTGATTAAGGTTAATTATTACTTAAGGATTAATTAATATTAAGATATTATTAGTATTCCAAAGATAATTTTTTTTAATATTAATTATGTTTAAAAAGTAGTATATTACATAGTAAACTGTTATAAAAGAGTATTTTTCCTAAATTAAACATGGAAAAATTTATATAGAAACTTTGTAAGTATTATTTTAAGATAATTATTAAATAAAGTTTTCGGAAAGTAATGGTATACTATCATGGTATAATCGGAGGTAGAGATTGCCTACAGTTAAGTTTGGATTTCTCTAGGATAGAGACGTAATCATTGAGCTGTGAATCCAAGGTTGATGCCGTAGTGTACTTTCCATATTTATTTAAAAAGGGTTTTCAAATATTATTAAGAAAATGGTTTGTGAATATACTTATTCCGGTGAAATAAGTATATACCTTAATAAAGAGGTTTAATTAAATTAAATTTTAAATTAAATAAGGCTTTGTGGTTTTAGTGGGAAATGGAATCTTTGATTGAATGATTGTTTATTTGATAGTTAAATAACCGACTATCAAATCTGGACAAAAACATAACTTTGGAAATACCTAGAGGAAACACGGGTATTATATGGTACAGTTACCGTCGGAATGTGCTATACTGTACGTATATACTCATTTCGTTCTTCTAGGACGATCTTAAGGAAATTCGTCCACTAACGGTTAGGAGATGATCTCCGATCCTATTTTCATCTGTTTATTTCCTAAAGAACCGGGGTTGAGTTTACCAGAAATTATCGAACGTTGTTTCGCAGAGACCGGGATCGGATAAGTTATCCGAAAACCACTTCGATCCAACGAATACGTGTTTGAAACGAAGACAAGAACATGGAACCGAAGTTGGAGCATTGAGGTTTAAGGGCTAATCGCTACTAATCCTGAGGGTGATTCCAAATGGATGTAGTAGGAATAGTGCCTTCGGTTTCGTTCAGACCCAGAACAGACTTGTATGGATGAATGCTATCAGTACATTGTCCTTGGAGGACAATGAGCATTCCAAGTATAAATTCCTTATAAAGGTAATTGTAGCCTCAAGCCTCATAAACCAGGAATGACTAAAAATCAGGGGAGATGCAGCAAGGCTAAGTGGGTCACACCCAATTAGGGTATGTTTTATCACCTTTCTAGATACCCTCGGATATTATTACTACGGTGCATGGAAGGGACTCGAAAAGGGTGGGAACACGCGTGGTGATAACATATTCGGTTCTATCCAGGTTAGGGGTAGACCGATCTTGTGTTGTAGGTGATCCCGACGAGGTCCTCATTACATTTTTCTAGACGTGTACTGTGATAGGTGGTACCCAAGTGCCTAGTCATTTGTATGGAAATCAGTTCTCCAATATGAGCCTTTACGGTTTTGGTTGTAGAGCCTAGTATACTGGAATTTAATTAATTTAACAATTTCGGCTATTTGAATAAGTATTTGTACTTAGACACTATTATAATATCATTGGATTTTCTATAAAAGGTTTTGGTTACCATAAGGGAAAAACCCATCGTGGTTATGTATGGTGTGTTCTTACGGGATACCTTTGATTTTAAAAGGATTTTGAAGTTATAACGAATAAAATTTCTTTCGATTTAAATTCTCATGGTGGTTTTACCAGACTGACCCATGCGTGGTTTTCCTATATGCTCGGGTCAGACCGAGCATATTTCCAGGTTTAGCTGGAGGGATTGGAGCTTCAGGAGAGGAGTTGGAGGCCCAAAGACGTATTCTCGTAGATGATTATATTATGTTGCATTTTAGTTGTGTTATCAGTAGATGTAAGGACACGTGTTATAACTGTCCGTGCTGTATAGGTTGGTGTACTCTGATTATTATCCCTTCTGTAAATATTACACTTTTATTTGTGTAAAGATTTATTCTATATTTTATATTATTTGTTTCCGCTGTGAGATTCTATGTTGTTTTGGTTTTCTTTCTATCTTCTTCCTATCTTCACTCTACTTTCTTTTTCTTACTATCCGCCTTTCTGTTCAATTTGGACTGGACAAGTGTGGTAAAGTGTCAGTTCGAACTGTATGGAAAAGTCGTTCGTGATAGAATAAACCACTTTTCATAATTGATTTTATTTGTATTTGATTTTAGGAATAATTGAAGGCATAGAAGATCTCGTATTTTCAGCCATTAGAGAAGGAGAGAACCGGAAAAATTAAAGAAAGAAGAATGAAAATGAGAAACTCAATTGTATGTACAAAATGAATTAGAGAATAAGTTTTATTTGAAAGAAGGAAACCTTTCCTATTCTTTAATTAAAACTTCTCAAATTAATTCTCTTGATTAACGTTCTCTCTTCACTCCTATTTCTTTACATGGTATGGTTGAAAATTACGTGACATCAAATGACATAAGATTTCATAAATCAACGCATGTAATTATCTTTTATTTTAATTACAATGATATCGTATATCAATGCGCATAAATATAACTTTTGTAAATGCATTCAAATAATTACAAATAACTCCTAAACATCAAATAAAATAAATAATAATTAATATTTCTCAAATATTAATTAATTTACAACTTTTTATAAATTAATTAAATCATATGGTTTTTCGAAGAATTCATCATTGCGGTTGTGCGACTCAAATTTGCAAATTCAATCAGCAATTAATATTGAACAATTCAAATATTAACGTTCATACGTCACTTAGCATGTGGTGTGAGATTTTGGCTGAATTCATCGCTTACACATCTTTGGTAAAAATCAAAATTTACGGATTATAAGCGGTACCTAATAGTGACAATTATTTACATCAATTCTCTTCGTCAAAACTATATAACTTTGGATTTATGGAATTTGGTAATGGTCAAAATTCCAATATCATACACATTCAACTTTATAGTCCATACACGAAGACTATGGTTCAATAATAACAATTATTATTAATTAAAATGCTCTGGCTAGAGACTTGACTTTGAGTTGACTTCGGTTGACCATGGTACTAACCCCATATAACCGAGGAGACGAATCCTCTCTTGTATAGTGCTTCACTTCCAATACTTCTACTCGACCCAACTATAGTCACTCAATGGAATGCCATGCCATGATTTGACTATAATTAAAGTAGAGCTTTCATATTGAAGATCCACAGTATTCTCAATTCGAGAGAACTGTGTAAGTCGGTCACATCGATATTTTCTGTTTGACCTTAGCTATACTAACCAACAGAAAACTATTGAGTGAGTCGTTCCATAGTTGTCCAATAACTACCAATAGGTAACACCTAGGTGCCCCCAGCAGTCATGAGTAATATACTACCCAATATTTGGAGAGCGTTACATACTTTAGTCTCAACGGATATGTCGATATCCAGTCTCGATGCATCTTGACTAAGAACATTTCAAATGGTATATTTGTTTTATTGTCATAAATTACTAATGGTTACAACACTGTGTAACTACTATCACAAAATATGCCATTTATGGATTTCTCTTAAATATACTTTTAATTAAATTAATTAATTAATATAACCACATTCACTACAACAAACAGGACCTTTAACAACATTTTAAAAACGCTTTAAAAGCTATTAATAGCGTTTTTACATACGCTGTATATCAACATGCAGTTATATGTCAGAGATATACAATAACAAGGAATAAACGCTGTTAAATGTCCTTTTTTACAGCATTTCCCTGGTGTCATGAAATCATTTAACATCATTTGGTCTAATTTGGTAGAACTTTTTTTACAGCGTTTCAAAAATGGTGTTAGATGTCCTTTTTTATAGCATTTTTTCATTGTTGTGATATTTATTTACAGCGTTTACGTGTTGCAATAAATCATGCTTTATGTTTTTAGATACAATTTAACGGCGTTTTTAAAACGCTGTTAAAACGTTCAACGACATTTAAAAAACGCCGTGGAATGTTTTAACAGCGTTTTAAAAACGCCGTTAAATTGTATACAAAGCTAAGTCAATTCGGCTTTTTTTGCTTTTTTGTAAATTCCATTTCAGTAAACATCAGTCACAATGTGTATATATACCACATTTCAAAATTAGCATATTATATCTATACCACATTTCCAAATCATCATATTGTATCAATACCACATTTTGGACACATATTTGATAACCAACGTATGGAATTTCATAATCAAAATACACAATATTCTTACACCAAACATAAATAGTTCATCATCAATAGTTCATAAACAAAATATAGAACAAGTAGCAATAGCAAAACAAAAGCAAGTAGTACATACGTTAAAACCAAAAAGTAGTTTTAGCAGCAAAAATAACTTCGATCCATAACTCGTTGCAACCTTTTTTTGCATCACAGTCATCTATCTACCTGTAAAGCAAAAGTAATGCTTGAGAATCAATTCATCAAAAAAGTGTAAACAAAGTTAAATCGGATTCATAATGCAAATACTAAATATTCATCACACTATTTCATTAGCCGATTGACTAATACAAACTTATTTAATTTTTATAAAACTCAGTTAAATTTTACAAACTTAGTTAATCTGGTCAGACGTGTATGAAACTTGGTTTAATTCTATAATAACAACTACAATTTTATTAACTTGGTTATTTTTTAAAACTTTTTAAATTTTATAAAACTTAGTTAACTTTTATAAAAATTAGGTATTTTTACAAAGTAGGTTGCTTTTTATAAAACTTAGTTAACTTCGTTATTTTTTTGTAAAACTTTGTTAAGTTTATTAATTTATTTAATTTTTATAAAATTTTGTTAATATTTAGATAAATTTTATCCTTAATATAATTCAACTTAGCAAAATTTCTATAAATTTAGTTAATTTTTATGAATTTATCGCATTTCATAAAATTACGACGACACCTTTTTTTGCGCAGTTAGTGCTTTTCTGCACACTTTAATTCGATATATATTTACACGATCAAAACAAAATCGATTTCATATCATATATAACTGAATATACTTCATATAGCATACACATTAAAATGCATAAAAACATATCTTTGATTAGCAATTTTAACCAACAACCTCCCATATAGCAAAATAATGTTTTATGTACTTATGTAACAAAGTAAAGGGAATAATTAGGGTGCAAATCTATAAAAGAGTTACCTAATTATGCAAAAGAGTTGAATGCTTAACATAAAACTTGATTAATATAAAATTATTTCAAATGATGAAGTATTAAAATGGAAAAAAGGAATAAAAAATACCAGCACATTTTACTCTTCAGCAACCTTCGGAATAATCTCCGAACAAAATTACTTGTCATCCTAGTCTAATCTGAAAAATAACAAACAATATTAATATAATATGATATTCTTAAGTATATTTCATAATATTGAATGTCAGAGCCCAGATTCATCGAATATTGACCAAAACACAATGACCTGCAGGTGTGAAAAAGAGAAGATAAGCTTTGCCAAATTTGATTTTGGTTAGCAGGAACTGCAGTATACTTGTAATCCCTTCTGGACTTTGACATATTGAACCAAGCATCTATATGCTTTAGCATTTTATCAACTCTAGAAATAAAGTAGGCTTGACAGATAAATTTATATACAAACAATTCAAGCAAAAATCTTCGGCCTGACAAATTTAGCTATGCTACACCCAATTGAAATTACCGATGAAAGATAGAAATCTGATTAGGAGGGAAATCATAACATGGTTAGAAAAATTAAAGCACTTCTACATGGAAAAAAATGGTGCCGTAATAACCGTTTCTTCTCTGAATATGATTTCATTCAACAATTAAGTCTTCAAAATCAAAATATATAAAATAAAAATATTGTGCAGGCTAAGAAAACAAAAGGTTCAAATGAAAAACCTTGTATATTAAATATATCATATAGTGGAATGTTGAGTTTAGTGGCATGAGAACAACACTATTATAACTTCATTTAGATCAATCAACATGTCAAGTTCATCCAGTAATAATATCAAAACCTCCAGTACATATAGCATCTCTTATGCAAGCATAACTGCTATCACCCTTAATAAGTCAAAATACAAAAATACAGCTTCTAGAACAATATAGCTGGTACTGAAACCACCAATGTAGAATCTAAAGTCGAACTTGCATCAACAGAGACTTTTTAGATGGGCTCATAAAGGAAAATCGTTTAGGTTTAGCCTATAGAATCTAACGGGGTTCACAAACAACTACACAGCCAAATTGGGTGCACGTGGATTCGGTGAAGTGTACAAAGGAAGATTTCCGAATCGGACGCATAAAGCAGTTAAAGTACTTCATAAAACACTAAATAAAAGTGCAAAAGAACAGTTCTTGGCAGAAGTCGGTACCATTGGCAGAATATATCATATCACTCTAGTTGAACTCTATGGGTTCTGTTTCAAAGACACGACAAAAGCATTGGTATACGAGTGTATGAAAAATGGATCACCAGACAAGTACTTGTTCGATAGAACAAAAAACATACCATGGATGAAACTGCAGGTTATTGCAATTGGTACAACAAAAGCTCTACGGTACCTGGATGAAGAATGCCAGAGAAAAATAATTCATTACTACATTAAACCACGTAATCTCTTTTACGAGAAGACTTATTACCAAAATATAGCTGATTTTGAATTGACAAAATTGTGTAATAGTGAAAAAAAACACATGTAATAGTAACTAGCAAAAAGGAAAACCTGGTTATGTTGCACCAGAAATGTGGATGCCATTTCATGTAACACATAAATGTGATGTGTACAGTTTTGGTATGCTTTTGTTTGAGATATTAGGGAAAAGAAAAAAAATCTTAAATTCAATAATATAGAAAGCTGATAATGATTTTGGATGGGTGTGGAAAAAATCTAAAACTGGAAAGTTGGACAAAGGGGTGAAATTGTGTGGTGTGGAAAAATTGGAAAACGATCAAGCGGAATGAATGTGTAAAGTGGCGCTATGATATGTTCAGTAACTGCCACAATCATGACCTACAATGAGCAATGTTGTAAAAATTCTAGAAGGATATTGAAATACTGGTAAATCTGTTGCGGTACTTGGATGCATATGGTCCAGGTGATGAGCTATGGACTGGAAACACATGGAGTTCGTTAGAACTAATGTTGAGTATATAAATTAGAAAAGAAATGTTAAGTACATAAAAAGAATAATTTGCCTCTTCTGTGAAAAAAAGAGCTTATTTCACTAATTGAACTTGAAATACCCATTAAACTAATATATTCAAACTACTCAAAATGGTTATTTAAACACATATAAAACAAAAGCACATGTTAAATGATTTAATACAACTTATGATGAAATGTCAAGTGCAAAATTAAAGCATTTAGTAGTATAACAAAAGACCTGGAATGAAAACAAAATCATTAAAAAATTCATCTTTCTGAATGACTCTCCTCAAGGCAAAGATATTCTTTTGAATTACTATTGTTATTTTTAATAAAATATGGCAAAATAAAATACTTGAAATATATTAGCAAATACCTGTAGAAAATCCCATCAACTTGTGGCATCTAATAAAAGAGACATTAAAGTGTGCTACAAGGGCATGTATATAATCATCACGCTCTGCTACAAGTTTGAATGTTGCAGTGAAAGAGGCATCGCCTGAGGTCATTTTTGAGATATCCATTATGTGTGCCATTAAATAAATTACTTTATTGACAATATACTCATGATTCACCAAAAATTCATAAAACAAATATCAAAATAATTTATCTTAACATCAGATTCACCAAAAGCTGATATTTATAGGTAATCCTTGGAATTGTGTTGCTAAGATAATGTCAGTGCTAATGTATCATTTTATTTTTTTAAATCAGCATATAGGCGCAATTGTGAGTTGCATCCATATTTTGTAAAATTGGTGCAAGTGCTGATTCCGCAAATATGGTTCTCTGTGGGCGCTATTGGAAATTTCTCTAATGCAAAAAAATGTGGGTGTAATTCACAATTGTGACCATAAGCTGATTTTTTTTTCTAATGAGATTGCCACTACTACATTGCTGATGTGAGTCTGACAAAAATAAGCCTATACTTGCAAACTGATTTTTTTTCTAATGAGATTCCCCACTATAGCATTGGGGGTGTGACAAAAATAAGCCTATGCTTGCAAACAATTTTATAAGTAGACAAAAAGTACAAAAAGTTTTGAAAATTAACCTAAAATGAAATCGAGTCCTATAGAAATTGAACGTTGTGGCTTTTTTCTCCATGGTATGTCAAGATTAATGCAATGTACAAAACAGAAGATTTATAAACAATTTCTGATTTATATTTTATCATGCTTGTAAGAAATGAACTAGACTAAATATGGTATAGGAATTCTGACCTCTATGAAACCAGCAAGACAACTCCACATGCGAGGTACAAATTTTGATTGGCGACTCAAAAGACAGCAGTCAATTTCTTTATCTATAACTAACATGACAACCTGTTAAACAAGAAATATCAGTAATAATTCAGGAAACACATTAAAGTTATTTAAGTAGTTCATCATGTGCAACATATAAGATCAACTCGAGGATAAAATCTTCTCTTGCATGATTCATCTGTGCATTGTTTTCGCCTCCCTGCATCAATTGAAGTTGTCGAAGATCCACAATGTCCATAAAATCGTGATACTTTATGCCATTCTAGTATTGCCCATGCCTGAGTAAATGTAACAGCCCGCAAATCCGTACTCTTTGAATTGACATTAATCTCCATTAATGAACTCAAGAAGAACGGAAATACGAACCATTTAAGTTAAGAAGAAGAGGTAGAAGAAGAAAATAGAAAACAACAACATCAGAATCTCACATCGCAGCGGAATAAAATATAATAGATAACAACTGATCTTTACACAAAAGAAACTATATCTGTTTATACATCTCATTATCAGAGTACAACACAATCAATAATACATCACTGGACAGTTATATTAACTGGTCCCTCAACAGAATACACAGTATACACAACACAGCAGAATATACAACAAATACGAGTGATACTCGAGTCAGACCGAGTATTATAGGATACAGGTTATGATGCTGTGGAGCTAAGGAGACGAGCTGGATGGCGAGACATTATAATAAAATAACACCCGAGTCAGTCTGGAAAACCAGCGTGAGAAAACACACTCAATTGGATTATTAAAGTTTTCCAAACCCTTTGAAATCAAAAGCATCTCGTAAGACCACGCCATAAATAAACATGTCGGGTTTTTACCTTACGATAGCCAAAACACTTTCTTATCAAATCCTCTGATATTATAATAGTGTCTATATACAAATACTTATTCAAATAGCTGAAATTGTTACATGATTAAATTCCAGCATACTAGCCACAAAGTGGGTAATACAAACAAATACCGTACAAGGTACGTAGGGAGAATGGATTTCCATAAATGACTAGGCACTGGGGTACCACCTATCATAGTACCTGGTCTAGATCAGCGTACCGAGGATTACTCCCAATCCCCTGCAACACAAGACCGGAACCATCCCTTACTGGATAATTCCGAATAAAATCACCCTACGGTTGTGATCAGCAACCGCACCACTAAGCCGAAATAAAAAGGGACATCTAGACAGGGATGACCTTACTCTCAAGTGGGTGCGACCCACAAAGCCTTGCTGCATAACCCCTGATTTTCAGTCATTCACAGTTGATGAGGCTTAAGGCTAAGCGTTGCCTTTAGAACATATCCTTTAGAATTCCCATCGTCCACCTGACGATGTTCCGAAAGCATTCGTCCATACAAGTCCGTCCCGGGTCCGAACGGAACCGAAGGCACTATTCCTACTACATCCATTTTGGAAATATCCTCAGGATTAGTAGCGACTAGCCCTTGCACTTCACTGCTCCATCTTCGACTCCGAAACCGTTTCCAAACGAAACGAAAAAACCGGATCGAAGTGGTTTTCGAGAAAATAATCTCGATCCTGGTCTCTTCGATACGATCAACGCATTGGCCAATATTGATAGTCGGTTATTTAACTATCAAACAACATTCACAAACATCCATCCAATAATAAATAATTTCCAAATTATTTCTTTACCTCAAAAATATCTTCACAAGACATATTTCTATTTTCAAAACCCCTTTTGAAACAATTCCAAAACAGTTTCCTTCCACGGAATGCATTTCCCAAATATTTTTTCCACTGAAACACCAAGTACAAAATACTTTTAGATTTTAAAATAATTTAAAAACACTTTATTATAAATATACTTTATTACATTAAAATTTAAAACTACTTTAATACTTAATTAAAATATATACTTTAAGAATATTTAAAATAAAACCACTTTATAAATATAAACTAAATTTCTCTTTTAACATAATAATAAGTCACTTTTATATAAATATTACAATAATAGGTTTTGAAAATCTTACTTTGGGATTTAACATTTAGAAATAAACAATTTTCTAAAACATGCTTTTTAAAACACAATTAGAACTTTTAACTTATATTTAAAATTGCCTTGAAAACGTACTTGGCTATCCAAGGAAATACACTTCTCTTCACGTCTTTTAAAAATAAATCAACATTTATTTTTAAACCAATTCATATCCCTTTATAAATTCCCACCTTGAATTTATATTTTCAAATATCCACTGATATTTAATTTTACTTTATAAACCTAGTTTATAAATTCCAAAATCTCACTTTTCTTTAAAATTTCAATTCCAAATACTTAAACCAATTTACAATTGATTTCCAACTCACTTCACTTGAAATAATTTTCTTTACTTAATTCATTATTTCAAAATATATTAACTTTTAGATTTATTTCTTTATTATGAGTTAAAACCCCTTTTAACTGAAAATACCAATTTCAAATTTCCAAAACTCCTTATTTATCCTTTAATTAAATTTAATCCTTAAATTCAAAAATAAATTCTTTATTCTTTAAATTTAATATCACTTTAGTTTTAAAGTTTATATTTCCCTTGTTAATTCAAATTTCCCTTATTCCATATTTGTTAAAATTCTGAATCGCTTTTATTTTTATATTCTTTTCAATTCATTATTAAATTTATTCCAATTCACTTGAATTATTTTACTTAAAATTTACTCTTATATTTCTTTTCAAAAATCCAATTCTATAGAATTTAATAACTCATTATACATAGATATTCAATCCAACTATATCTTCCAATATTTCAATTTACCAATAAAATCATCACAGGATATCAATATTCATAACACAGAATATTAAATAATCTAAATAATTTTTAGGAATCCAATTGGATCCCTCTAACCTGTTTCCCTGCATCCACAGATGTTAGCACAATACCAATTCCACTTCGAGGTGGAATATCGCGGTATTTGGGTTTTATATAATATCATCCGCTATTATGCGGCGCATAAGGTCTCATCCGCTATATAATGCGGGAATATCAACAACTCCAATATATACTATATATACTACTATATATATAATATAGCACATCAAACAATCCAATCATTCAACTATTTATTTAAATTTAACCATTTAAATTTAAATTTATACCAGATGAGTGAGGTTAACTCACCTTTGCTTTTATTTTGCAATCCATTTCCATTCCAACTTGTTTTCACAATTTTTGGACCTTGTATAAACATTTATACGGTTTATTAATATTCGAACCAATCGAACAAGTAAATCCCTATCGGATAAATTTAATTAACCAATGATTTTATTAATTTAATTTTAAACCAAAAATTCCCTTTTTAGTTTCTTAGAATAATTAAATAGATTAATTTAAACCAACTAGTAATTTAAAATGTATATATCTATTTTCCATTTGAAACCATATATATACATATACTATTATAAAAATAATCCATGTATATCTCATAAATCTAATTTATATAGATTTTCTAGCATTTAAAATTCCTATATCCTTCAACATTTAATTCCCAATATATGTTTTTCCAACATCTTATATATCTATACATTTTCTGTTATCTATACATATTGAATTAAACAGTTTGCAGTTGAATTGATTTTTCTCTAAATCCTATATGTACATATATATTTAACTTTACTGTTTTTGAAATCAACATTTTAAAAAAAAATCAATGTTAATATACCTCACTAAGCAAGCCCAGCACTTCCCATCACTCGAGTCGAAAGGAGCTTCTTCATCACCGCGAAGACAAGGACCATGTGACTGCCATGCCTCGACCCTCCACTCGCGGTGGCTCCTCGCCACCAACCCCGGCCTCGCGAACTCCCAAACCAGTTCGAATAGAACCACCGCCTCACCTTGACTTTGTGACTTCGCCACGCCAAGGCTAACCCCCCCTCTCGACTTCCTCGACAACTCGAGCAACTAGGCGGCTTCGAAGAGATTGTCGCGCCCACCCAGCCTGCGAAGCTTGCTTTCGAACGAATTCAATTTGTTCGTTCCCCTTTTTTTTCTTCTGAATTTGCAGTGGATTCCATTTCCACAGAGAAAAGAAAATGGGATGTTTCGATTTTTGCAATGGAACCGTAAAGAGGAGACTTCGTTCGTTATTATATATATTTTTTCTTGTGTTGACTACGATTCAAATGAAGTGAAAGAAATGAACGGTAGCGTGAAAGATGAGAGCTACAGTGATTCAAGTAGAAAGCTAAAAGCACTGACGTGAAATAAATTTGACTGGTTAAACAATGTATTAATTTTATTTAAATTTAAATTCGAATCGACTTGAAAACGAAGCCAAAAATCTCGACCTCCTATCGAGGCGTGCCGCTAGGCGTTCGTAATGTTATACCCCTATTCCGAATGCAATGGAAAAGGTTTCGAGTCCTAATTCGATCGTATGGAGAAGATAGCTTTTTGGACCCAGTTATTATATTAAATTCGATATAAATTTCAGCGCGTTTATATATCGTACGCTCACACAACAACTCCAATTACTACGAAAATTAAAATCCGATAATAATACAATATTACGGATCCAATGGAACTAGTTTCGTCGAATTCCGAGACTGTGCCTCAGAAGGCTATTTTTAAATATCATTTTAAACAATATATTTTCAAAACTGGACAAAACACTTTTAATTTCAGTTTTAAAAGTTCTATTCTCTTCAGCATCATTAATATGAATTTTCTAAGCCTTTAAAATATTTTTAACAAGCTTGAAACTCTTGATTCAGTATTTTCTTTATTTTCAATTATTAATTTAAATAATTTAATTATCCAATAAACAATGATATTTGAAATTAAAGTTAAAAATTAACTTCTAAATATTTAAAATTAATTAAACATTCCAATTTCAAATATCCAAAAATTCCGGGTCATGACATTCGTCCCCCCTTAAAAGAATTTCGTCCCCGAAATTACTAGTTAGGAAGAATGATTCAATCCCCGTTAACTATTTCCTCAACCCAAATAGTTTTAACAACTTGCCAAACAAATCTTTTATTAAAGACACAATATTCCTCTTATTAACTTCCCAAACCTATCATCCATAAGTCCCAAACAATATCACATACTTATCAATTCAAATTTAAATTTGAATTCAAATTTTAAATTATCAAAATTTCTCAAAAAATTTCTATCTATCTAAATTTTTGAAAAATTTCGCTAGCGTCTCCTTTGCGCGGCTAACTTGGTACTACTACAAAATGCCTCTACGGGCCCCCAGATTCCAAAAGAAATCAAAATGCCAAGTGGAAAAATAAAAAACCCAATCAAATTTCATACAGAAATTTAAATACATACCTTTTTGTTGGGCCATTTAAATTTATCTTCTGAAATCAAACATCAATTCCCTTTCTACCTTTAAAACACCTGTACCTTACTAAGTAAGAATATACACTTACAAGTTCAAAATCGTTTTATTTAGCTCATTACACAATTTCAATTGATTATCCATTATATCCATTTCACAACTTTCAGTTTTAATCATCATTCAATTTCACTTAGTATTCCTCCATTCCAAAATTACTTAGTATATTCCAAATACCAATTTACTTAAGGATTTTTTTCTTCATTTCTTAAGTTCAATATCTATATTTTATATATATTTCTTATATTTATTTTTACTTCACTACTGAAGTTTATATCCATTTCTATTCATTGTGCCTTTACACTTCCATTTGAATTCAATTTACTTCAATTTACTACTTCATTTCAAATATAAATACTTATCCCACATTTTCATTCAGATTTTCATTTCCAATTTTTCTTAAATTCAATTCATCTCCAACTTCTGAATATTGAATTTTATTTACCTTTATCTCAAATTCCAAATTTTAAATCACTTGTCGTTAGTGAAAAATTTCCAAAAATTTCAAAAAAGTTCTAACTCCCAAAATTTTCAGAAAATTTTGGCAGAGTCTCCTTTGTACGGAGGAGCTTTTGCAATTTGACAAAAGAGATAAATTTATATACATCGACCCACATGGTCGGAAAAACAAAAACAGTTCATATTTCCTATTTTTATTGCGTAGGCGTACCTTATTTAGCATTTTTAAGCAAAACGGTTATTTATTTTAGCATTCGCACTACCAAATCCAGCCACACGGCTTCCCTGAACCTGTACTTACTCAATTTAAACACGTAAGTACTATTTATATGCAAATTTGTTAACATTTCACTTATATTCAAATAGCTAACACATAGATTCTTAGGTAATGTATGCAATATATATTCTTAAACACATGTGCAAGGCTTCAACACTAGTTTTAAATTGTTTGCAATCAATTCACATGCCATTCCATTCAACTTAAGGGTTTACAATTCACTTCCCTTCATCCAATTCATTTTTAGGTCCAAACAAACTCATATTCATATTCATTTATATCAAAATCAATTTTATTTCACTTATATCAATCAATTCCATTTTATTTTACTAATTTAATTCAATTAGTACTCATTCAATCCATTTTAAATTTATTTCACATTTCTATTCACTTCCGAACTTATTATTTCAATAATAAAGCCACTTCAATTTTATTTCTACTCACTTGAATTTTATCTGCAATACAAATCTTTCTTATTTTAATTCAATTTTATTCAACTGCAATTCATATTTAATTCACTTACAATTTCAAGTTGAATTACTATCAATAACTCAAGCCTCACTTTAAAATTTTATCATTTATTCACAATTCAAATTTTAATTAACCAATTCGAGTTCCGTTTCCATATTCCATTAATTAATCAAGTAATTTATTCTAATTTTACCCAATATTTGATTTTTATCCATTTCCCAAAATACAAAACAATTTTATTTGGCTTATTTATTCCGTTTCTAAATTTATAAGTCACAACTTCTTTATATATGTACTTCCATCTATTTAAAATCAATTCTATTCACATTTTACTTTTTAACTTGGATTTATACATTTTATTTAGTCAAGTATATATTTTTATTATTCCATAAATATTTTAAATAAGATTCCAGAGTTTAAACAATTTCAAATTTTCAAAATCACCTTTGAAATCAACTATATCCAAAATCCTTTGGCAAATCAATTATTCCTTTGAATTTCAAAACAAAAATCTCGTTTGCAAACAAACACTAATCCAAAATATCCAGGTAGCAATTCCTCTCTTGGAAACTCGAAAATGAACATCGATGATGTTGCAGTCATCCCCGAAGTTATTTTCCAGCGACCCAAAGAGAGTTAAATGCTTTTATCTCTTTAAAATCCCTCCAAATATTTTTAAATTCCAAATCTCTCTAGATTTCAAATCCAATTCAAAAATATTTCCGAAATAATGTAACCATTATTTCTCCAAACCCTTTTGAAAACTATTTTCACGCCTAAAGGAATTTAAAACTTTCCCCAAATGCCAAATTCGAAATCCATCCAATTCAGATTCAAACATTACTCTGGAATTTTATTTCAATTTTCAATTATAAATCACATTTATAATTCACATTTACAAATTCCATTTGTTATATAAATTTATTCTTTAGTTTGGTTAAAATTTCAATTCTTCATTCAACTTTCACTTAACAATGATAATAATTTAATGTTATCATTTCCTAACAATCCAACAACCATATATAGCAATAATAACTTATGGAAAATTATTTCTTTTATATACAAAAATAATTTGGATAAAATTATTTCATTTACCCCATTTTAAAACAATATTGTGTCGGTTATCTTGTTTAAGAGTTTAGAAACCCCTATCGATGACATGGCGTCCCACATATCGACCATAATCCATAAACACTAAACCGATAAGTCAACACAATATAAAACATTTTATATTCACTAACAAATACGCGCTCATACCTATAAATACACTCAACTCATTCTAGAGTACTATGGACTCTATTTCAATGAGTAATTCCCACCAGAGCCAAGGTTATCGCCAGCCTTAAGCTCTGATACCACTATAACAGCCCGCAAATCCATACCCCTTGAATTGACATTAATCTCCATTAATGAACTCAAGAAGAACGGAAATACGAAACATTTAAGTTAAGAAGAAGAGGTAGAAGAAGAAAATAGAAAACAACAAAATCAGAATCTCACAACGTAGCGGAATAAAATATAATAGATAACAACTGATCTTTACACAAAAGAAACTATATCTGTTTATACATCTCATTATCAGAGTACAACACAATCAATAATACATCACTGGACAGTTATATTAACTGGTCCCACAACAGAATACACAGTATACACAACACAGCGGAATATACAACAAATACGAGTGATACGTCTCGCCATCCAGCTCGTCTCCTTAGCTCCACAACATCATAACCTGTATCCTATAATACTTGGTCTGACCCGAGCATTATAATAAAATAACACCCGAGTCAGTCTGGAAAACCAGCGTGAGAAAACACACTCAATTGGATTATTAAAGTTTTCCAAACCCTTTGAAATCAAAAGCATCTCGTAAGACCACAAGACAAATAAACATGTCAGGTTTTTACCTTATGATAGCCAAAACACTTTCTTATCAAATCCTCTGATATTATAATAGTGTCTATATACAAATACTTATTCAAATAGCTGAAATTGTTACATGATTAAATTCCAGCATACTAGCCACAAAGTGGGTAATACAAACAAATACCGTACAAGGCACGTAGGGAGAATGGATTTCCATCAATGACTAGGCACTTGGGTACTACCTGTCACAGTACCTGGTCTAGATCAGCGTACCGAGGATTACTCCCAATCCCCTGCAACACAAGACCGAAACCATCCCTTACTGGATAATTCCGAATAAAATCACCCCACGGTTGTGATCAGCAACCGCACTACTAAGCTGAAATAAAAAGGGACATCTAGACAGGGATGACCTTACTCTCAAGTGAGTGCGACCCACGAAGCCTTGCTGCATAACCCCTGATTTTCAGTCATTCCTAGTTGATGAGGCTCGAGGCTAAGCGTTACCTTTAGAACATATCCCTTAGAATGCCCATCGTCCACCTGACGATGTTCCGAAAGCATTCGTCCATACAAATCCGTCCCGGGTCCGAACGGAACCGAAGGCACTATTCCTACTACATCCATTTTGGAAATATCCTCAGGATTAGTAGCGACTAGCCCTTGCACTTCACTGCTCCATCTTCGACTCCGAAACCGTTTCCACACGAAATGAACAAACCGGATCGAAGTGGTTTTCGAGAAAATAATCTCGATCCCGGTCTCTTCGAAACGATCAGCGCATTGGCCAATATTGATAGTCGGTTATTTAACTATCAAATAACATTCACAAACATCCATCCAACAATAAATAATTTCCAAATTATTTATTTACCTCAAAAATATCTTCACAAGACATATTTCTATTTTCAAAACCCCTTTTCAAACCATTCCAAAATAGTTTCCTTCCACGGAATGCATTTCCCAAATATTTATTTCCACTGAAACACCAAGTACAAAATACTTTTAGATTTTAAAATAATTTAAAAACACTTTATTATAAATATACTTTATAACATTGAAATTTAAAACTACTTTAATACTTAATTAAAATATATACTTTAAGAATATTTAAAATAAAACCACTTTATAAATATAAACTAAATTTCTCTTTTAACGTAATAAAAGTCACTTTTATATAAATATTACAATAATAGGTTTTGAAAATCTTACTTTGGGATTTAACATTTAGAAATAAACAACTTTCTAAAACATGCTTTTTAAAACACAATTAGAACTTTTAACTTATATTTAAAATTGCTTTGAAAACGTACTTGGCTATCCAAGGAAATACACTTCTCTTCACATCTTTTAAAAATAAATCAACATTTATTTTTAAACCAATTCATATCCCTTTATAAATTCCCCCCTTGAATTTATATTTTCAAATATCCACTGATATTTAATTTTACTTTATAAACCCAGTTTATAAATTCCAAAATCTCACTTTTCTTTAAAATTTCAATTCCAAATACTTAAACCAATTTACAATTGATTTCCAACTCACTTCACTTGAAATAATTTTCTTTACTTACTTCATTATTTCAAAATATATTAACTTTTAGATTTATTTTTTTATTATGAGTTAAAACCCCTTTTAACTGAAAATACCAATTTCAAATTTCCAAAACTCCTTATTTATCCTTTAATTAAATTTAATCCTTAGATTCAAAAATAAATTCTTTATTCTTTAAATTTAATATCACTTTAGTTTTAAAGTTTATATTTCCCTTGTTAATTCAAAATTCCCTTATTCCATATTTGTTAAAATTCTGAATCGCTTTTATTTTTATTTTCTTTTCAATTCATTATTAAATTTATTCCAATTCACTTGAATTATTTTACTTAAAATTTACTCTTATATTTCTTTTCAAAAATCCAATTCTATAGAATTTAATAACTCATTATACTTAGATATTCAATCCAACTATATTTTCCAATATTTCAATTTACCAATAAAATCATCACAGGATATCAATATTCATAACACAAAATACTAAATAATCTAAATAATTTTGAGGAAACCAGTTGGATCCCTCCAACCTATTTCCCTGCATCCACAGATGTTAGCACAATACCAATTCCACTTCGAGGTGGAATATCGCGGTATATGGGTTTTATGTGATATCATCCGTTATTATGCGGCGCATAGGGTCTCATCCGCTATATAATGCGGGAATATCAACAACTCCAATATATACTGTATATACTACTATATATATAATATAGCACATCAAACAATCCAATCATTCAACCATTTATTTAAATTTAACCATTTAAATTTAAATTTATACCAGATGAGTGAGGTTAACTCACCTTTGCTTTTATTTTGCAATCCATTTCCATTCCAGCTTGTTTTCACAATTTTTGGACCTTGTATAAACATTTATACAGTTTATTAATATTCGAACCAATCGAACAAGTAAATCCCTATCAGATAAATTTAATTAACCAATGATTTTATTAATTTAATTTTAAACCAAAAATTCCCTTTTTAGTTTCTTAGAATAATTAAATAGATTAATTTAAACCAACTAGTAATTTAAAATGTATATATCTATTTTCCATTTGAAACCATTTATATACATATACTATTATAAAAATAATCCATATATATCTCATAAATCTAATTTATATATATTTTCAAGCATTTAAAATTCCTATATCCTTCAACATTTAATTCTCAATATATATTTTTCCCACATCTTATATATCTATAAATTTTCTGTTATCTATACATATTGAATTAAACAGTTTGCAGTTGAAATGATTTTTCTCTAAATCCTATATGTACATATATATTTAACTTTACTGTTTTTGAAATCAACATTTTAAAAAAAATCAATGTTAATATACCTCACTATGCAAGCCCAACACTTCCCATCACTTGAGGCGAAAGGAGCTTCTTTATCGCCTCGAAGACAAAGACCACGCGACTGCCACGCCTCTACCCTCCACTCGCGGCGGCTCCTAGCCACCAACCCCGGCCTCGCGAACTCCCAAACCAGTTCGAATAGAACCACCGCCTCGCCTTGACTTCGTGACTTCGCCACGCCAACGCTAACCCCCCTCTCGACTTCCTCGACAACTCGAGCAACTAGGCGGCTTCGAAGAGATTGCCGCGCCCACCCAGCCTGCGAAGCTTGCTTTCGAACGAATTCAATTTGTTCGTTCCCCCTTTTTTTGATTTTGCAGTGGATTCCATTTCCACAGAGAAAAGAAAAGGGGATGTTTCGATTTTTGCAATGGAACCGTAAAGAGGAAGACTTCGTTCGTTATTATATATATTTTTTCTTGTGTTGACTACGATTCAAATGAAGTGAAAGAAATGAACGGTAGCGTGAAAGATAAGAGCTACAGTGATTCGAGTAGAAAGCTAAAAGCACTGACGTGAAATAAATTTGACTGGTTAAACAATGTATAAATTTTATTTAAATTTAAATTCGAATCGACTCGAAAACGAAGCCAAAAATCTCGACCTCCTATCGAGGCGTGCCGCTAGGCGTTCGTAATGTTATACCCCTATTTCGAATGCAATGGAAAAGGTTTCGAGTCCTGTGCCTCGGATACAACAACTCCAATTACTACGAAAATTAAAATCCGATAATAATACAATATTACGGATCCAATGGAACTGGTTTCGTCGAATTCCGAGACTGGGCCTCGGAAGGCTATTTTTAAATATCATTTTAAACGATATATTTTCAAAACTGGACAAAACACTTTTAATTTCAGTTTTAAAAGTTCTATTATCTTCAACATCATTAATATGAATTTTCTAAGCCTTTAAAATATTTTTAACAAGCTTGAAACCCTTGATTCAGTTTTTTCTCCATTTTCAATTATTAATTTAAATAATTTAATTATCCAATAAACAGTGATATTTGAAATTAAAGTTAAAAATTAACTTCTAAATATTTAAAATTAATTAAATATTCCAATTTCAAATATCCAAAAATTCTGGGTCGTCATAGTAAAGGTAACCAGCATTATTATATAATTGTGTGTAAGCAGAAAAATAATTGTCATTTTTGACCGATTAGAACGAAAAGGTAAACTGAGAAGACAAATAAAGGCTTGTAATTAACATTAAGAAATACAGTATAATAGTATCAGTAGATATTGCACATCAACTAGCGATTTCACCATTGCTTATTTTCTAATGCAAATCACATCTAAGCCGTAAACATTATTCCAGATTACATACATGTAAATTCATATATTCAATGAATGTGATCAATTTGAACATTCAAGTTACTTAATCACTTCCGAAGAATCTCACATTCAATCTCGTCCTCTTTATATTCGCCATTTTCAATTGCTGTTAGTTAAAGGAGGTCGTATCTGGAACAATAATTCCCTCATTTATCTGCATGGAGACGAAGTATACTATCAGTTTTCGAAAACCTAAAATCTGAATAGAAATCGAAATCGAAATCGATTTCGAAATCCAAATTGAAATCGATTTCAAACCCAAATCGATTTTGAAATCAATTCCTAGTCATAAAAAAATGAACCGATCCAAAACAAAATCAGCCAAAGGAAGAAATTAAATTAAATTGAAATAAATAATGAGATTCATTACCTGAGGGAAGTGGAGCGGGGCAATCAAAATTCACGAAAGCAGAAGATTGATCAATGATAAGGTAATAGGATTTTATTTTATTTTAGTTTTAATTGGGAATGGAATGATAAGAAGTTCGATAAGATTTGACAAGAGTGGAGGGGAACAATCTTTTTCCTCTAGTGTTTCGATTAATTCAAGAGGAGCGAACAATTTCTTTTTGAGAAGTGTTTACAAAAACAGCGGGAGGAAACCAATTTTTCCCTAATTTTTGATAGAGGAAGCGGGAAGGAACTAAATTTTCATAGCTTCTCCATTGAAACAACGTTTTCACTATTTTCCCTTTTATAAACTAACGAATGACAACTAGTTTATTAAAACGTTGTTCCATTTTGCCATCAAAAGTTACTTTTCTTGTAGTGATTATATCCAGTATATAATAGAAAGAAACACCTTTATTATGAAAAAGATTGTACAATGAGTTAGATATATGTAACAAGTTACATAATTGCCCTAGGGCATACCCCTAACTCTATCAATCTCCCACTTGCACTTTGGGTCAATTATGGATTCTTATTCCACCTTCTTCAATCGGTTTTCTCAAAACCAATTAGATCAGTCCCATTGTGAACGGGTATGTTATTATGTTTTAATTATCTACTCTATCAATCAACTCTCTCCGACGGTGATAAACTACTTTATCATGTGGAACAATTCAGAGTATGTTCGTTGACATCTATTGAGCTATAAGGTCAGTTACAAACTATATCGTGATATTGTTACCATATAATAATGTTATGAGATTTTCAACATTTGAAATCGGCTCAGTTATAAATTTGTGCACTTATATTTTTATATACATATTTTTTTATTGCAGCGCTATTCAAGGCAATGTACCTAGCCTTTTTCATTGAATCATCCACGGTCTTTCATTTGGAACATTTCCAACTTAAAGACTTTTTATTGACATATTATACTCAATATTACTTGTGAAAGTTTGAGTCTGAACATTCCTTCATAAGGAATCTATTTTTTCTGTAAACAATTCTCTAGTATTTTATAAATACAGGAGAACACATCAAACAACCATTTAGTGATATCGATTTAGATTTGATATTTGGTTCATGTATCAAATACATAAACAAATGATGATATCATAGAGAACATAACATGTATGATAATTCCTATTGCTAATGCAACGGAATCAATCTTACATATTCCGTATTAAACATTTTAATAAGGCATCCTTGCATATCATTTGGGACATTCCCGACATCTTTTATACTTACTATAAAAAAACATTATTTATTAATCCAATGTTGAGTATTAAAACAACTAAGGCTGATTTTGAAACAAGTACATCATTAAAATCAACAACGTGTTGTTTACTTATAGTTTAGAAATATCAATGTACCTTTTAACGTTCTTTCTTATGAACACACGCTACCTCTTCACTTTGATTGGAAGTCAAACTATTTGATATTTCTATCAAAGTACTTATTCATTCTTGATGCTTATAAAATGATACTTTCGTATCATTTCTTGGATCATATCCAAAGGCCCACAAACTCAATATCGCTCCCACTGACTTCGAGACATTTTTGGTTAATATATGTAAACAGCTTACTCTAAATTGTTATTTAGAATTTTCTGTTTCAATACATATGTACCAAAACACTAGGACTTATCAAGCGTTAATTTTGTGAGTAAATCTGAATTGACTTGAACGTGTTGAATATCGAATCTATTACGCTAATTTCAACAATTGAAATTTGCGATATTATTCTTATCAATATTGCTCATTTAATTCCAACTGCCTTAGTCTTACTCATAAAGACACCGTTGTGGTCGATGGCTCATATTCCTTCAGTTATGACCACCAAAATCTATATTTTGGTAGCTACTTGGAATTCTTTCGGATTTGCGCATCATACCATATAGAGTCAACACTCTCAATGGTTTAATTAAACAATCTAGGATTATATATTTTCAACATTAATAAGAAACTCATAGTTTCTCTTTAATGTGCGAGAATACTTATTAGACACTTTAATGCATTATGTTCGTTTAGGTTAGTTAATTTCATTTCATCTCACCAAATCAGTATTATCTATGGATCTTATCCAATATAATTTTACCACCAGTAATTCCTTAAAGAAATTTCTTCACAATAAAGTTGGTATTTCTTGAAACAACAATTGTTTCTCGGTGCAACAAAATAGGTATTCATAAATGTTTTATGAATTTCTTTATTTATAAAACAGATTTGGTTTTAGTTTACAAAACTTATGTTCAAAACATAAATACGTCATCCAATGATAATTTTCCAAAAACTCTTTTGGGGAGATTCAAACAAGAACCCTTACGAACAATTATTACATGCAATCTTTCGACTCGCACAACTTGCCAATTCCTTCGCCTAGGATATGTTGGAGTTTCGTATAAACCCTTATCTTGTAAAAGTTTATAAATTGTTATTCAGATGAAATAATATTAACCTTGTGTAATACCCTAAAGTACATTACCTTATAGAAAGAAACTAACTCAACTTCACTCATAATTAATCGTTCATTGTCCAATAAAGTTCGATTACTCAATATCGATGCATCATTATGTATCACATAAAGGAGTAATTTTGAAATTCAATCTTTATTCATTTTAGGTACGTTCGAAACATTTTCCAATATACCCACTCATTCAATCAAATCAAATCAAATCAAATCATTTCTATCGCATGTTATTTTATTTACTTCTGTTTTATATTCTATAAGTTTACCATAGACATAAACATGTTTATTAGATACACATGTCCTTGTCGACGATAACTCATCGGTGAATATGATGAAGTACATGGAACCGTTTTGGTATTTATAGAATTATGATTGAATACATCTATATGTGTAACAACCCGCATATTTACGATTGTATATTTAAATGTTTTATTTAAATATAGCATCGTTAGTCGGATTAAAGTCCGAAAAGCTACTTTTTGTAAACAGTCGAATTGGGACTCGAGACCACTTCCATTGAGTCCAAAATGGAGTTTACAACTTTTTTAAGTATAAACATCGATATGTTTGGAGTTGAGTGAATTTTGCTATTTTCTATTTTTGGGCTTTGGGTTTGGGTTTGGGTTTCAGCCCATTAACCCAACTAAATACTCTAACTCCACTCAACTTCCTTCATTCACTTTCATTTCCTAACACTCTCTAGCTAAAACAGAAATGGTGGAAGGGAAAGGAAATTAAAATTCCTAAACCTAGTTTACTAGGAAATTCAAATTCAAGCTCTAGAAATCAAAGAGAAGCTAAGGTAAGCATCCTCTTCTTCTTCTCCATCTCAATCTCTCTTCAATTCTCAGAAATTCCTAACCCTAATTTAGAAAAAACTTCACCTTTGATAATAGATTGAAGATTCTAGAGGTGTGTTGAAGAGGAATCGTTCTTGCCTTGTTTTAAAAGCTTCTCATTCATTGTTTTTGAGTTTAAAGGTGAGTTCTTTAACTCACATCTACGTCTATAGCTATCTTTGTCGTTAGGTATGCATTCCTAACACTTGTGCATATTTATTTGCTTTTGATTTGAATTGATTTGGTGAATTTTCCAAATATTGGTGTTTTTGGTCCAATTTTATGAAAATCCTTCTATGGATATTTGGACATTGATATTCGGGGTGTATCGAAGAGCTTTTAAGGCCGAGTTGTCGCTTGGCGTAAATCCTTAGTCGTCGTTGCTCGTCCGATCGCTCTCGCTACGTTTTGGCCACTTTGGCCTAGGTAAAATGTTGCCCAGACTAGGTGACCAGACGTCTGGTGACCAAGTCCAGATGTCTGGTTTGGACCCGGAGAGAAAAATGTATGCACGCATATTATAAAAAAATGGCAGAGACTAATTCCAGACGTCTGAAATTCAAGATCAGACGTTTGGATGAGTCTTAGACGTCTGAATTGAAGTTTTCAGACGTCTGGGGGTTCTTTGGATAATATCCAAAGAACGAAACCAGACGTCTGGATTCTATACCAGACGTCTGTTTTGGCTATTCCAGACGTCTGGGTGGCTTTCTTAACTATTTTTCAAAAAACAAATCCAGACGTTTGGATTCTAAACCAGACGTTTGGAAATGTTTATTTTTGCCTATTAAGGCTGTTTTGTGTGGATTTCCAATTCTAATCGATTTTTGTTGATCCAGATAGTTGTTATCACTTATTATCGACTTTGATGACTTCTTTCCTTGGACTTTTGGGAATATCCATTCGATGGATTTGATATCGATTTCTATGGTTTTGATTCACGTCTTCGAAGTGAATCTTTGGTGATTGATTGTTTTTACAATCATTTTTGTGATTTGTCACTGTCAAATACAAAGGTTTCTATACTACTAGTAACTATTCAAACTCTTTCACAAAGATGATTTCAACTCTATTTTTAATACAAAGCTCGTTTATAAAACTGTTTCCAACCTATTAGTATATACAAACTTTTACCTCATTCGTATGAGAAATCTAATTAAACGACTTAGTAAAACAAGTGGTATGAAACGCTTTCGTTTACTTCATCGGTTAATTCTTGAACTTGTTCGATTGAACTCTTGTGATAATTTTCGAGTGGAAATCTACAATCTTTTCGTAAATATTTAAGTTAAGCTAGTGGTTATGGGACATGAAGCTAAACTCATTTATTTACTATCTTAGTGTGGTTCACACTTTTTATTGATCAATGCCGATCTTTTTGTGATTTAGACTAGCGATGTGTGATGTCTATTTGTTTGTGTGGGGACTAAAAACCCCGTTTGTGGAACTTCGGTTCAAATTTGGCGGGGTAGCGACCCGTGGTCTTCGGGCTGTTTGTGGAGCTTCGGCTCAAAATTGATGGTTAGCGACTATGGAATAGCGTTCCGTTTGTGATACACGTGTTGGTGAGTTTTCATGCTCCCGTTTGTGATACGCCTCCCTCCCTTTGTGATTTCTGGATTTCTAGTTGATGATTTCTAGAATTTGTGTTTCACCTCTTTTTGTGATTGGCATTGAAATGTTTGTCAATATTTGGGGTTTGGTGAATAAAATAAAGAATATGACATTCTTTTTTATGCTTTTAGATTCTTGAGATATTGTATGATTTTGTTGTTGTTTAAAGTATACTTGTCATAGTATGACATCATTGTTATCATACGTTTTTGTTATATCTCTTCTTATATCTCTTTTTATATATGATAATTATAGCTAGACTGATCCGTTTATTATTTTCTTCTTAAATTATACTCGGGTCAGACCGAGATGTTACAAGTGCTTTTGCTTGACTCCTCATCTGGGACTATTATCTGACTTTTGGCTAACTACTTAGCTTAGTAGTTTTTGTTATTATACATTTGAGATAGAGACTCCATGATGTATAATTATTCTTTTGTCTAGCACATGTACCTATTCTTTTGTGATGTAGTGGATCTAGTTTGACCACTTCTTTGATGTACACTTTTATGTGATATATTCATATCTGATTCCGCCTTTGTAATATGGATGTCAGTGACTGATTTCTGTTATGTTTATTTCTATATTTATTTCTGAAGGCCTCATAGCCACTGTGTGGTAGCTTCGAGTTTGTATTTGATATGTCGGATTTCCTCTTGAAATGAAATGTAAGTTATTTTATCTGACATATTGGTACTCGCCCAAAGCAATTACACAGATGGTCGCTCCTCAACAGCCTTATTCTTCGTGCTAGTCGATAGCATTACCCAGTAGTGTTCTTGGTTAGCGTGACAATAGAGGTGGGGCATCACAACTTGGTATCAGAGCCAAACTTCGGAACAATGTAGAATAATCTAGCAAGGATCATTGTCCTAAGTCTTTCTTAGGAATCGTGCCATAGAATTTAATTCGAATCTTTGTACCGTTCTATTCTATTTTCTTTTGTGATGCCTTGCTTTATCAATCAAGTTTGTTTGATATTCATTCTGAGAATAACCTTTTTCCTCTTCTTTCTTCCTTTCTTAGAGAAGAGAAATGGTTAGACCAGGCCATACCAGCGTCGGTCAATCTAGTGATACTCCTCAAGAGGGAGTATTTATGACTCCTCAACAACTTTTAGATCTTGTGAACAATGCCCGAGCTGTCGGACCCGTTCCAGCGCCAATTCACCCTAAATCTGGGTTTGCATGCTTGTGCAGTGATTATACCGCTTTGGGTGGAAAGCCTTTCAAGGGTTCCGAGAGCGTTATAGAAGTCCAAGCTTGGCTTCGAACATGCGACCGCATCTTTTCTCGCATGAATCTTATTGATCTTCATCGAGTCCAAGTAGCTTCTAGTATGCTCCAAGAAAGAGCATTAGATTGGTACGAGCTTTTGATCTCTGAAATTATCGAAGCGGATCTTACTTGGGAGAAATTCCGGGAAAGGTTCGAATTAAAATTTATGCCGGAAGCTGAAAAAGTATCTTTAGCTCAACGCTTTATTGACCTTGTTCAAGGTGAATCTTCCGTGACAGACTATGTCACTTCTTTCGAATCTCTATCCAAATATGGGGTCGAGTATATTAATACCCCATTGAAGAAAAATCAGAGATTTGTTTATGGGTCGAACAAGAACCTCAAGAAACCATTACTTCTGAAATTAGAAGTTTCTTTTGATCAGCTTGTTGATATCGCTCTTCGACTCGAAGAGGCCGATAAAGAAAGTGATGTTGAGGTCAAACAAAATATCAACAAGAAGAGACCTTTTAAGTTCAAATCTAATCCCAACAAGAAAGGGAAGCAAGCAACTTCGGTAGTAAATACTCCTACCTCTCGTCGTGGAGAATGTTACAACTATGGTTCTAAGGACCATTATGCAAACAAGTGTCCGAAGTCTCTTTCTTGCCGCTATCGCAAGAGTTCGGGTCATGCTATATCTTTGTGTCCCAAACTTCAAAGCAAGAAGGAAGGAAAGCTAAATGTTGTACAAGCCCCTTCTAACACTTCTCGTGGTCAAGGTATTTCTCATTCTATCATTGATGGCATTATTATATTTCATGAATTTCCTATTCGAGTTCTTTTTGATACGGGTGCATCTCACTCTTTTATATCAAAAGAACTTGTTGATGCTTTGTCTTTGAATGTTACTGGCTTGATGACTTCATTGAGAATTGTGAATCCGGTTGGTGGATCCGCAACACTCAGTTTACTTTGTAAAGATGTCGAGATTATTTTATGTGATTACTCTTTCCGTGCCGATTTGCATGTTATGCGTTACCTTGGTTTTGGAATGATTTTGGGAATGGATTGGCTTAACCGTTATGAAGCCAATATCCTATGTCCTGAGCGGACTATATATCTTCGACATCCTCAATCTGTTAAGCAGATTTCTCTTGTTCTTAAAGGTTCAGATTCCAATTCGGCAGCATCCTTGTATTCTCTAAATCCTCATGATGACGATAATGATGATGAGGAAGATGTTATTTCTCTCATTCACATTGTTTGTGAATTTCCCGACATATTTGAGCCCGTATTAGGATTACTACCTAAGCGAGCAATTAAGTTTAGAATTAATCTAATCCTTGGAGCTCTACCTATCACTCGTCCTCCTTATCGTATGTCCAATAAGGAAAATGAGGAGATGCGTAAACAATTATCCGAATTGGAAGCAAAGCAATTTATTCAATCTAATTCCTCTCCATGGGGAGCTTCGAATATTTTTGTGAAGAAATCCGATGGTACACTTAGGCTTTGCGTTGACTACCACAAACTTAATGATCTCACCATCAAGAATAAATATCCCTTGCCTCGGATTGATGATTTATTCGATCAACTTAGTGGTGCTAAAGTCTTTTCGCAGTTAGACTTAGCAACCGGTGTTCATCAGCTCCGTATTGCAGAGGATAGCATTCCTTTGACATCGTTCCGTACTTGTTATGGATCTTATGAATGGCTTGTTATGCCATTTGGTTTGATGAATGCTCCGGCTTATTTCGTTGACCTTATGAATCGAGTTTTCAAAGACTTCCTCGATCGATTTGTTCTCATCTTTATAGATGATATTCTTGTTTATTCTAAAACCGAGGAAGAGCATGAAAAACATCTTCGGATTGTGTTGGAAACTCTTAGGAGCAACCAATTGAAAGCAAAATTTTCTAAATGCCACTTTTGGCAATCTCGTGTGAAATTTTTGGGGCATATTATTTCTGAATCCGGAATTTCCGTGGATCCTTCAAAGATTGAAGCGATTCAAAATTGGAAGAGACTGGAGAGTGTGACGGAAATTCGTAGCTTCCTTGGATTGGAGGGCTATTACCGTCGGTTCATAAAAGACTTTTCTAAAATTTCCGTACCTCTTACTAATTTGACAAAGAAGGGAGTTAAATACATTTGGTCGAACAAATGTGATGCTTCATTTCATAAATTAAAAGAACTCCTTTCCAATGCTCCTATTCTTGTGATTCCCGATGGGAACCAAGACTTTATCGTTTATACTGATGCTAGTCATGTTGGTTTGGGTGTCGTTCTCATGCAAAGAGAATGTGTTATCGCTTATGCTTCTAGGGAATTAAAGCCTGCCGAGACTAGATATGCCACTCATGATTTAGAGCTCGCCGCTATTGATTTCGCCCTTAGAATTTGGCGTAATTATCTTTTGGGAGAGAAATTTGTTCTCTACACCGATCATAAATCTTTGAAGTATTTATTTTCTCAAAAGGAACTAAATTTGCGTCAACAACGTTGGCTCGAATTCCTTGCATCGTATGACCTTGATATTCTCTATACTCCCGGAAAAGGAAATCGTGTTGCCGATGCCTTTAGCCGAAAGCAACAAGCGGTTGTTTCCATGATGATATCCGAATGGAATGATCTCGAGACTTTGTCCACTTGTGAGATTCGAGATCGTGGATCCGATTTATGTTCATCTCTTGTTTTGTGTAGCCTTGAGGCTCATCCTTCTCTTTTAGACCGCATTCTTGAAGCTCAAAAGCATGATCCCGAATTGGTTCTTCTTAGCCAAAGTTGTAGGGATAAAATTGATATTGAAGGTTTGAAAGACTTTGATATTGATGTTCGTGGTGGTATTCGAAAATTTGGTAGACTTATTGTGCCAAATATTATTGATCTTCGTAAAGATATATTAGAAGATTCTCATCGTTCTAAATTTACCATTCATCCCGGTAGTAGTAAAATGTACGCTGACATGAAGCGACTTTATTATTGGGAGGGAATGATATCTGATATTGCTAACTTTGTTAAGCGTTGCATGACTTGCCAACTCATAAAGGCCGAGCATCAAAGGCCCAGTGGGTTATTGCAACCTTTGGAAATTCCAATATGGAAGTGGGATCAAATTTCCATAGACTTTATTGATAGGCTTCCCCGTTCTCGTTCGGGTCATGATGGCCTATGAGCAATAGTAGATAGACTTACAAAATCCGCCCATTTTCTTCCCATTCGGTCCAATCGGACCGTACCTATTTTGGCCAAACTCTATGTCAAGGAAATTGTTAAATTGCATGGAGTTCCTACATCTATTGTTAGTGATCGTGATCCATTGTTTACTAGTGGATTTTGGAAAGTTCTTCAAAAAGCTTTGGGAACAAAGCTTAATTTTAGCACCGCTTATCACCCTTAGTCCGATGGACAAACCGAGCGTGTGAATCAAACTCTTGAAGATCTCCTTCGTGCGTGTGTTCTTGATTTTGGTGGAAGTTGGGAAGATCATATTTCTCTTGTTGAGTTTTCCTATAATAATAGCTTCCAATCTAGTATTGGTATGGCACCTTTTGAGGCACTTTACGGAAGGCCATGCCGATCTCCTTCGTGTTGGCTTGAAGCCGGTGAGAAGCTGGTTTTAGGTCCAGATTTTATTCGTAATGCCACAGAAAAGATTGATCTTATTCATCAAAGAAGGAAAGAAGCTCAAAGTAGACAAAAATCCTATGCCGATAACCGAAGAAGGAAATTAGAATTTTCTATGGGAGATTTTGTGTTCATTCGTGTTTCACCTATGAAGGGTGTTGTGCGTTTCAGTCGATCGGGAAAATTAGCACCTCGATATGTTGGCCCATTTCCCATCACCGAACGCATTGGTTCCGTGGCTTATCGCCTCTTATTACCAGCTCAGTTTTCTGCTATTCATGACGTATTCCATGTCTCTCAATTACAGAAATGCCTTCGAGATTCCGATTCTATTCTCGAGCCTGGTGTTATTGAAGAAATTGAAGTTTCACCAAATTTAACTTATGAGCAACATCCTATTCGTATCATTGCTTCAGAGGTTAAACGCCTTCAAAATAAAGATGTTCCTCTTGTGAAATTTCAATGGTCCTCAAATCCTAAGGACTACTCTTAGGAATCCAGAGAATTCATCGAGCGAACACATCCGGACTTACTCTCTCGTGCTCCGTAAGGTGAACTTCTTATTTCAAAATTTCTTCTTTATGTGTTGTTATGCCTTTGTATGGTTGTTACTTTTTATTTATTTTTCTTAAGTATTGCGAGGATGCAATTTCTTTAAGGAGGGGAGTCTGTAACAACCCGCATATTTTACAATTGAATATTTAAATGTTTTATTTAAATATAGCATCGTTGGTCGGATTAAAGTCCGAAAAACTACTTTTTGTAAACAGTCGAATTAGGACTCGAGACCACTTCCATTGAGTCCAAAATGGTGTTTACAACTTTTTTAAGTATAAACATCGATACGTTTGGAGTTGAGTGAATTTTGCTATTTTCTATTTTTGGGCTTTGGGCTTTGGGTTTGGGTTTCAGCCCATTAACCCAACTGAATACTCTAACTCCACTCAACTTCCTTCATTCACTTTCATTTCCTAACACTCTCTAGCTAAAACAGAAATGGTGGAAGGGAAAGGAAATTAAAATTCCTAAACCTAGTTTACTAGGAAATTCAAATTCAAGCTCTAGAAATCAAAGAGAAGCTAAGGTAAGCATCCTCTTTTTCTTCTCCATCTCAATCTCTCTTCAATTCTCAGAAATTTCTAATCCTAATTTAGGAAAAACTTCACCTTTGATAATAGATTGAAGATTCTAGAGGTGTGTTGAAGAGGAATCGTTCTTGCCTTGTTTTAAAAGCTTCTCATTCATTGTTTTAGAGTTTCAAGGTGAGTTCTTTAACTCACATCTACGTCTATAGCTATCTTTGTCGTTAGGTATGAATTCCTAACACTTGTGCATATTCATTTGCTTTTGATTTGAATTGATTTGGTGAATTTTCCAAATATTGGTGTTTTTGGTCCAATTTTATGAAAATCCTTCTATGGATATTTGGACATTGATATTCAGGGTGTATCGAAGAGCTTTCAAGGCCGAGTTATCGCTTGGCGTAAATCCTTAGTCATCGTTGCTCGTCCGATCGTTCCCGCTACGTTTTGGCCACTTTTGCCTAGGTAAAATGTTGCCCAGACTAGGTGACCAGACGTTTGGTGACCAAGTCCAGACGTCTGGTTTGGACCTGGAGAGAAAATTGTATGCACGCAGATTATAAAAAAATGCCAGAGACTAATTCCAGACGTCTGAAATTCAAGATCAGACGTCTGGATGAGTCTCAGACATCTGACTTGAAGTTTTCAGACGTCTGGGGGTTCTCTGGATAATTTCCAGAGAATGAAACCAGACGTTTGGATTCTAAACCAGACGTCTGGTCATGGCTCAGACGTTTGTTTTGGCTATTCCAGATGTCTGGGTGGCTTTCTGAACTATTTTTCAGAAAACAAATCCAGACGTCTGGATTCCAAACCAGACGTCTAGAAATGTTTATTTTTGCCTATTAAGGCTGTTTTGTGTGGATTTCCTATTCTAATTGATTTTTGTTGATCCGGATAATTGTTATCACTTATTATCGACTTTGATGACTTCTTTCCTTGGACTTTTGGGAATATCCATTTAATGGATTTGATATCGATTTCTATGATTTTGATTCACGTCTTCGAATGTGAATCTTTGGTGATTGATTGTTTTTACAATCATTTTTGTGATTTGTCACTTTCAAATACAAAGGTTTCTATACTAGTAGTAACTATTCAAACTCTTTCACAAAGATGATTTCAACTCTATTTTTAATAAAAAGCTCGTTTATAAAACTGTTTTCCAACCTATTAGTATATACAAACCTTTACCTCATTCGTATGAGAAATCTAATTAAACGGCTTAGTAAAACAAGTGGTATGAAACGCTTGCGTTTACTTCGTCGGTTAATTCTTGGACTTGTTCGATTGAACTCTTGTGACAATTTTTGAGTGGAAATCTACAATCTGTTCGTAAATATTTAAGTTAAGCTAGTGGTTATGGGACATGAAGCTGAACTCATTTATTTACTATCTCAGTGTGGTTCACACTTTTTATTGATCAATGCCGATCATTTTGTGATTTAGACTAGCGATGTGCGATGTCTATTTGTTTGTGTGGGGACTAAAAACCCCGTTTGTGGAACTTCGGTTCAAATTTGGCGGGGTAGCGACCCGTGGTCTTCGGGCCGTTTGTGGAGCTTCGGCTCAAAATTGATGGTTAGCGACCATGGAATAGCGTTCCGTTTGTGATACACGTGTTGGTGAGTTTTCATGCTCCCGTTTGTGATAGGCCTCCCCCCTTGTGATTTCTGGATTTCTAGTTGATGATTTCTAGAATTCGTGTCTCACCTCTTTTTGTGATTGGCAATGATACTTTTGTCAATATTTGGGGTTTGGTGAATAAAATAAAGAATATGACATTCGTTTTGATGCTTTGAGATTCTTGAGATATTGTATGATTTTGTTGTTGTTTAAAGTATACTTGTCACAGTATGACATCATTGTTATCATACGTTTTTGTTATATCTCTTCTTATATCTCATTTTATATATGATAATTATAGCTAGACTGATCCGTTTATTATTTTCTTCTTAAATTATACTCGGGTCAGACCGAGATGTTAAAGGTGCTTCTGCTTGACTTCTCATCTGGGACTATTATCTGACTTTTGGCTAACTACTTAGCTTAGTAGTTTTTGTTATTATACATTTGAGATAGAGACTCCATGATGTATAATTATTCTTTTGTCTAACACATGTACCTATTCTTTTGTGATGTAGTGGATCTAGTTTGACCACTTCTTTAATGTACACTTTTATGTGATATATTCATATCTGATTCCGCCTTTGTGATATGGATGTCAGTGACTGATTTGTGTTATGTTTATTTCTATATTTGTTTCTGAAGGCCTCATAGCCACTATGTGGTAGCTTCGAGTTTGTATTTGATATGTCGGATTTCCTCTTGAAATGAAATGTAAGTTATTTTATCTAACATATCAGTACTCGCCCAAAGCAATTACATTGATGGTCGCTCCTCAACAGCCTTATTCTTCATGCTAGTCGATAGCATTACCCAGTAGTGTTCTTGGCTAGCGTGACAATAGAGGTAGGGCGTCACAATATGTATCAATCCGAAGAGTTCATCAACTCTTATGATACTCCCAATAAATGGGTGCATAGCCCTTTATTGTTTGAGATATAATTAACAAGTATCATATGATTCAAAATCATACAATAAAATTATTTCTTAAATCTACAGCTTAGTCTATAATTCAAAAACAACCATAACAATATTAGATACTTTTGTATTTTCCAATGCATCACTTTTGTTAGAAAAAAAACACCATATTATAGTTATTTCGTAAAAAATATTCATAATATTCATATTGAAATATAGCTATGTCTATTTTTTTTAATCGATACCGAAAATAATCATTATTTCATAAATAATGTATGGTAAGTTTTACGAAAACAATTTTCATACTATGATGTAATTAATAAGTGCTATATAGCATGCTCCCACTATTACCACCATTATTATAATAGGGTACTAAATTTGTAGGTCCATCATTCACTTAATACAATTTGTTTATTTCATACACTGCAACTATTTACAATGGAGAGTTCGTTGATCAAATATCTTGAGCTCAAAGAAATAAATCTCATAGAAAACATTTTTCTATATGAAAATACATTTCAGAATAGAAATCATATTTCTAATTCCAATATTAAGTATCAATTATTATTATAATTCTTGTTTCTAATGTTTCTCTATGAAGCAGTAGTGACTATTCATTCTCTTCATCCCAACTATACCTTAAATTACATTTACTCTTATACATTCATTTTCCTTTCAAATGGTCAAACTATTAAAAACAAAACCATACTACAATATTATAACAAACTCTTTACAAAAGCGTATTCGATTATCCTTAACATTTAAGGACATCAAATATGTTGCACTTTACGTATACTGTTCAACATGACATTATAGCAATTGAGTTCATATATCTATCTTGTAGTTTTTGGTCTTGTGTTACATTAACACAATATGATCCCTTTTGTAATCAATCAGATTGAATACTTGATCTCACACTAAGGTTTATTTGGTTTTTCGGATGAACTAATTTCTTCGAAATATTGTACATTACAAACTTTGACCATTCACCATATAACATTTATATACAATTGTATACGAAACAGATATCCATAGTCTTGTATTGCTTTTAGAGTTTGAAACTCATAAAATGCAATACATGGTCTTGACCAAATAAATGCATAAGTGACCAAACCACGAATTTATTCAGTAGTTGTAAAATCAGGCATTTGCATGGGTGTTGAAACGTTAACGTGCAATAGGAATTTAATAGTGGGTATTATATTTCCATTTGTCAACTTTCAATTCAGTTCATTTGTATATGTTAATTGATAAACATTTTATCAATCATATTAAATGCACAAATTTATTATTGTAGATAATTATAACATTATTTAGCATATGTTATTACAATATTAGAAAGGTTAAATGTTACCATTTCATTTTTCTAATAAGGCTCCCACTAGTCTTTTATGTTTCTCCAAACCCTAAGATGAAACATAGAAGTCTTTCGACTTCACTAATGGGTTTAGGACTCATCTGTCCTGGTATTCTAACCTTGAGTTTGCTCATCAAATCATAGCCCCATAAACGATGGATAACTCCTTATCGATTGTATCACATACGACTCCTAACCCATTTTTCCTTGTCCTAATCTCATTTCAACCTTGAGTTTGCTCAACAAATCGAAAGAGATTATTCACTCATACCTACCATATCGTGATAGCATAAGTATAGTATATGTACCTTGAGTTTGCTCAACAAATACATATAGTTATCTTACCTCATATGTTCAATATATTAATAATATTACACATAACATCCCCAGCTTGAGTTTGCTCAACAATTAAGGAGTATACAAGTAATTTGTTAATATATATACACACACATATATATATAGTTGAGGACAACATTATATTGAAGATTCATAATCTTCAATATATTATATTGAGTGATATTGACTTATGAAATAATGTATTTCTTATGAAATACCCCCATGATTCAAATGTGAAACACATCAGAAATCACAGTATACGTGCATTTACGTATGTATTTATTCCTTAAGTCTCTTTGGGTTTCTTTAATATTCCACTTTTAGTTTATACATTCATATCATATAAGTTTTATTGTTAAATAACTTTTATGTTTCATATTACTTATATGATAGTCTTATGTATAATATTTCATTAATTAATTCTTATTTAATTAATTTTAGTTAATTAACGCTTTAATTAATTTTATATTAGTATTCCAATACATCTTTTATATTGGACATAACTACTATAACCTTTATAGTGTATACTATAACCTTTATAATGTAACACATATATCTTATATATGTGTGTTCTTATTTAATTAATTAACCTTTAATTAATTTATTAATTAAAAAATTTTAATTAAATTATATCAATTTCAAAAATTTATCTTATATAAATACATGTATGCTTATGTTATCTTAAACACTTTAAAATAACATAACATATATCAACATATATAATACATGCATATAAGTATTAATTAATTTATATTATTAATCTTATTAATAATTTTAAATTTCGAAATTAATATTTACATAGTTTCAAACATTTTGAACTTTTCATTACATTTTCAAACATTTTGAAAATTTATGTTATATTATAATCTTTTATAATAAACATTTTTTATTTTAAATTTAACTTTTAAATTTAAAATCATGTCTTAGTTTTCAAAACTATTTTGAAAATTAGCCTAAGGCTCAATTCAAATTGGTCCTTCTCTATTTGGGGTAACCTTTTGGCTCATATCACCTTTCAGGCCAGGCAGGTAACTAAGTAGGACAGGGTACTTGATTACCCAACTCCAATCCTAAACATCACCTTTCTAGACACCGTACTAAGTGTGTGAGCTTAATTAGTTAGCCCTAACATGACTAATTTAGACCGCATAGGCTATTGGGCTCTGATACCATTGAAGGACCTGCCCAAACACCTTTGGGGTGACAGAACTAGATACCTCACTAGCGAGTTTTACATGCAGCCTCTCGACTAGCACAACCATCACATGACATGTAAGGGTAAGGGGCAATGCTTCGTCACAGATCACAGTATGAGAACCCCCTATCATGCTAGTTGTAGGGTTCAAACCAAAGACATCCAAGCCAGGTGAGCGCATCAACCAACCTCGCTCTGATACCATTGAAGGAATTGGGCCAGCCCGCAGTGGAAGAAATAGGTGAATTTCAAAAAAATTACCATTTTTGGATCATTAATGGGCCTATGAAGTCTAAATGTATTTAGAACTTTTTTAATTCTCTTTTAAATAAAATCAATATTTTATTTAATTTATAAAGTTTTACTTTAATTTAATGTGTATGTAAATTAGAGTATATCAAATGTACTCTTATGTACATATTTATGGGTAATGGAATGAATGTATCAAATACATTCATATTGTGAAATATAAATGTAACATATACGAAGTGTATATTTGTGTAACTAATCATGAGAAAATTTAGACTTTCTCTTGACATGTATAATAAAGTGAGGAAATATATGGCTATAAATGTAGTGAGAGAAACCCTTACATTTCTCTCTTTTAATTACATTGAATGACTTATTAAATGGCACTAAAATAGAATTTGCATATGTCTTTGTTGTCTAAGTTTTTTTAAGTAATAAAATATACATGTATAATAATTGATAAGTTTATACATACACATGTCAAATTAAGTTTTCATATATATATGAGTTTTTTAAAACAAGAATTAAGAATTGTAACAAATGTTTCAATTAAGGAAGAGCTTGAAATTAAATTCTACAGTTTCACAAAAGGTCCATTTTGATTTAGATTAAAATAACATAAACAGACATATATCTATATGTATAAATAATTGCAAGTTATGTATTCATTTTAAAATAACACATATATTTATATATATGTATGTATGAAGATTGCAAGTTAAGTAACATATATGTTTAAATTTAATGCTAACAAAATGATTCAATCTTTTAATCATAGGTACGAAATAAAAGTCTATAAAATCGTTTTGGAAATTAACTATACAACATTGGAAATTAAATTTACTATATTAAACCACCAACAAATATAGTTTATTAGTGCTTATTTATACAGATGAAAATTTTTATATACAACATTACAACATAATAAAATATTTTCACATTCCTTTTTTTAATTCCAAAACAATGATAGAAAAAAATATTGGACAACTTGGGCCTATACAAATTTGTTGAATGATAAATCAGATCTGACTATACAAAAGGGACATACAATAAAATAGATAAAGGATTTGAAGTCACCCGTGATAAACATATAGTCAATGGATATGTAAATAAGGTGATATTCAAATTAATCTAAATAATGATCATATAAGTAAATGAGATGAACAAAAGGGGATCTAAGTTATATTACAAAATGAATACACAAGATAGAAGAGATATAATATGAATAAATCTAAACTTTTTAAACATAATGAGATAGAAGATATATAATATGAATAAATCTGGATCATTTCAACACGATGAGTGTACAAATAAATGAAATTAGAATTACCAAAATTGAAGCCAATGATTTGCACCTTGAATGATGAATCAAATCTCCTAGATTTAGAAATCAGCCTCCAGATGTTGCAAGGATCAAGAGGAATAAACCACTTTTCATAATTGATTTTATTTGTATTTGATTTTAGGAATAATTAAAGCCATGAAAGATCTCATATTTTCAGCCATTAGAGAAGGAGAGAACCAGAAAAGTCACAGAAAGAAGAATGAAAATGAGAAACTCAATTGTACGTACAAAATGAATTAGAGAATAAGTTTTATTTGAAAGAAGGAAACTTTTCCCATTCTTCAATTAACACTTCTCTAATTAATTCTCTTGATTAACTTTCTCTTTTCACTCCTATTTTTTTACATGGTATGGCTGAAAATTACGTACCATCAAATGACATAAGATTCCATAAGCTAACGCATGTAATTATCTTTTATTTAATTATAATGATATCATATATCAATGCACACAAATATAACTTTTATAAATGCATTCAAATAATTACAAACAACTCCTAAACATCATATAAAATAAATAATAATTAATATTTTTCAAATACTAATTAATTTAATTAATTTACAACTTTTTATAAATTTATTAAATCATGTGGTTTTTCAGAAAATTCATCATTACGGTTGTGCGACTCAAAGGTGTAAATTCAGTCAACGGTTAATATTAAAAAATTCAAATATTAACATTCACACTTCACTTAGCAGGTGGTGTGACATTTTGGCTGAATTCATCGCTTACACATCTTTTGGTAAAATTCAATTTTACTTATTATAAGCAGTACCATATAGTGACAATTATTTACACCAATTCTCTTCGTCAAAAATATATTACTTTGGATTTATGGAATTGGGTAATGGTCAAAATTCCAATATTATCCACATCAAACTTTATAGTCCAAACACGAAGTTTTTGGTTCAATAATAACAATTATTATTAACTGAAATGCTCTGGCCAGAGACTTTTACTTTGAGTTGACTTCAGTTGACCATGATACTAACCCCATATAACTAAGGAGACGAATCCTCTCTTAAATAGTGCTTCACTTCCAATACTTCCACTCAACCCAACCATAGTTACTCGATGGAACGTCATGCCATGATTTGACTATAATTAAAGAAGAGCTTTCATATTGAAGATCCATAGTATTCTCAAGTCGAGAGAACTGTGTAAGTTAGTCACGTCGATATTTTCTGTTTGACCCTAGCTATATTAACTAACAGAAATCTGTTGAGTGAGTCATTCCATAGTTATCCAATAACTATCAGTACGCAACCCCTAGGTGACCCCCCAGCAGTCATGAGTAATACACTGCCCAACATTTGGATAAGGTTACATACTCTAGTCTCAATGAATACATCGATATCCAGTCTCGATGCATCTTGACTAGGAACATTTAAAATGGTATATTTGTTTTATTGTGATAAATTGCTCACGGTTACATTACTTTGTAACTACTGTTACAAAATATGCCATTTATGGATTTTCTATTAAATATACTTTTAATTAAATTAATTAATTAATATTACCACATTATATCAAGTATATAATAGAAAGAAACACCTTTATTATGAACAAGATTATTCAATGAGTTAGATATATGTAACAAATTACATAATTGCCCTAGGGCATACCCCTAACTCTATCAAGTGTGAGATCGAGTACTCAATCTGATTGATTACAAAAGGGATCATATTGTGTTAATGTAACACAAGACCAAAAACTACAAGATAGATCTAAGAACCCGATCATTGAAATGTCATTTTGATTGGTTAACATAAAGTGCAACATATTTGATGTCCTTAAATGTTAAGGATAATCGAATGTGCTTTTGTAAAGATTTGTTATGATATTGTATTAAGGTTTCTTTTTGAATAGTTTGACCATTTGAAAGGAAAATGAATGCAAAAGAGTAGATGTAATTTAAGGTATGGTTGGGATGATGAGAATGAATAGTCAATTCTGCTTCATAGAGAAACATTGGAAATGGAAATTGTAATAATAATTGATATGGTATAAGAAATATGATTTCTATTCCAAAATGTATTTTCATATAGAAAATTGTTTTATATGAGATTTATTTCTTTGAGCTCAAGATATTTGATCAACAAACTCTCCACTGTTAATAGTTGTAATGTATGAAATAAACAAATTGTATTAAGTGAATGATGGACCTTCGAATTTAGCATGCTATTATAGTAATGGTGGAAATTGTGGAAGCATGCTATATAACACTTATTAATTACATCATTATACGAAAATTGTTTTCATAAAACTTACCATACATTATTTATGGAATAATGATTATTTTTTGGTACCGACATAAAAAAATAGAAATAACTATATTTCAATATGAATATTATGAATATTTTTTGTGAAATAAAACTATAGTGTGATAAATTTTTATAACAAAAGTGATGCATTGGAAAATACAAAAGTATCTAATATTATTTACAGTTGTTTTGGAATTATAGACTAAGCTGTAGTTTTGAGAAATAATTTTATTGTATGATTTTGAATCATATGATAGTTGTTAATTATATCTCAAACAATAAAGGGCTATGCGCCCATTTAGTGGCAGTATCATCAGAGTTGATGAACTCTTCGGATTGATACATATAGATGTATGCAATCGTAATTCTATAAATACCAAAACGGTTCCACATACTTTGTCATATTCACCGATGAGTCATCGTCGACATGGACATGTGTATTTGATACATAAGTAGTATGTCTATGGTAAACTTATAGTATATAAAATAGAAGTAAATAAAATAACATGCGATAGAAATGATTTGATTTGATCGAATGAGTGAGTATATTGGAAAATATTCCGAACAAAACTAAAATGAATAAAGATTCAATCTCAAATTACTACTCCACGTGATACATAATGATACATCGATATGGAGTAATCGAACTTTTTTGGACAATGTACAATTAATTGTGAGTGAAGTTGAGTTAGTTTCTTTCTATAAGGTAATGTACTTTAGGGTAGTACACAAGGTTAATATTATTTCATCTAAATAATAGTTTACAAAATTTTACAAGATAAGGGTTTATAAGAAACTCCAACATATCCAAGGTCAAGGAGTTGGCAAGTTGTCCGAGTCGAAAGATTGCACGTAATAACTGTTCATGAGGGATCTTGTATAAATCTCCCCAAAAAGACTTTGAAAAGACTGTCATTGGATGACATATTTATGTTTCTAACATAATTTTTGTAAACTAAAACGAAATCGGTTTTATAAATAAAGAAAATTTTAAAACGTTTTTGAATACCTATTCTATTGCACTGAGAAACAATTGTTGTTTCAAGGTATATCAACTTCATTGTGAAGAAATTTCTTTGAGGAATTATTGGTAGTAAAATGGAATTGGATATGATCCATAGATAGAGCTGATTATATGAGATGAAATGAAATTAACTAACCTAAACGAACACATAGCATTAGAATATCTAATAAGTATTCTCGCACATTGAAGAGAAACTATGAGTTTCTTATTAATGTCAAAAATATAAAATCCTAGACTATTTAATTAAACCATTGAGAGTGTTGACTCTATATGGTATGATGCGCAAATTCAAAAGAATTCCATGTACGCTACCGAGATATAGATTTTGGTGGTCGTAATTGAAGGGATATGATCCATCGACCACGACTATGTGTTTAGGAGTAAGACTAATGCAGTTGGAATTAAATGAGTAATGTGGATAAGAGTAATACCGCAAATTTCAATTGTTGAAATTAGCGTAATAGATTCGATATTCAACATGTTCAAGTCAATTTGGATTTACTCACAAAATTATCGGTTGATAAGTCCTAGTGTTTTGGTACGTATGTATTGAAACAGAAAATTCTGAATAACGATTTAGAGTAAGCTATTTACACATATTAGCCAAAAATGTTTAAAGTCAGTGGGAGCGATATTGAGTTTGTGAGTCTTTGGATATGATCCAAGAAATTATACGAAAATATTATTTTATAAGCATCATGATTGAATAAGTATTTTGATAGAAATATTGAACAGTTTGATTTTCAATCAAAGTGCAAAGGAAGCGTGTGTTCATATGAATGTTAAAAGGTACATTGATATTTCTAAACTATAAGTAAACAACACGTTGTTGATTTTAACGATGTACTTGTGTTAAAATCAGCCTTAGTTGTTTTAATACTCAACATTGGATTAATAAATAATGTCTTTTATAGTAAGTATAAAAGATGTCGGAAATGTCCCAAATAATATTCAAGGAAAATTTATTAAAATGTTTAATATGGAACATGTAAGATTGATTCTTTTGCATTGGAAAAAGGAATTATCATACATGTTGTGTTGTCTATGATATCATGATTTGTTTATGTATTTGATACATGAAACAAATATCAAATCCAAATTGATATCACTAAATGGTTGTTTGAAGCGTTCTCGTGTATTTATGAAATACTAGAGAATTGTTTACAAAAACAAAAACTCCTTATGAAGGAGTGTTCGAACTCAAACTTCATAAGTCATATTAGGTGCAGTATGTCAATAATAAGTTCAAGTTAAAAATCTTTAAGTTGGAAATGTTCCAAATAAAAAACCGTGGCTTATTCAATGAAAAAAAGGCTACGTATGTAAGGACCCAAAATTTTGGTTGTTTGATTTTAAATGTTTAGTTAATTTTAAATATTTAAAATAATTGAATTTTGGAATTTAATAATTTTATTTAACTCCATTTAAATAATAAATAATACTTGTAAGTTCAATTTATGAATTTATCTACAAATATAAAATAGATTGGACAAATATCGATAATTAAATATTCAAATATGTGGAACTAGATTTCCGGGGCACGGTCTCGAATTTTGACAAAACCAGTTTCATTGGATCTATAATAGTGAATTATATTACGCCGTCGAATTTCATAGTGATCATATGTATCGTTTGATCGCGTGAAATCGAAACGCGTTGAAATTAATATCGAAAATTTAATATAATAACTAGGTCCAAAAACCTATCTTCTACATACGATTGAATTAAGTCTCAAAACAAGTTCCATTATGTTCGGAATAGGGGCATAACATAAAGAATGCCGGACGACATGCCTCGTTTGGAGTTTGAAATTTTCGGGTTTGTTTTATTGAAAATTTTAAAAGATAATAATAATAAAATAAACATAGGTCAACATCATAGGCCAACACTTAACATCAGCCAACAAAAATTTTCCCTTATTTCCTGCATTGTCCCCTCTACCTTTGTCCTCTGCCTTTGTCCTTGTAACCGAGCCTTTTCTTTAAAATGAAGGATTCAAAAATCAATAACTAAAAATTTACTTATCTAAAAATCATGAAACGAATTTTGAAAATCTTGTTTCGGCTATAGCTTCAATCCTATACCCACTGTGTTGCATGCGATCGCCATGGCTCTGATCGACGTACTTTGGGCGTAGCAAGGGTTTGCCATTTTATTAATTTGAGGCATCAATTCGAGCAATGGACGTTGTATTTGGATTTGGCATGTTGAGTAGCACTTATAGCCAGAGTTTGGTGATGTTTAATCCATGTTAGGGAACACGACTTGGACGCAGCGAGGGAGGGACCTAGTAGGTCGCCTTTTGATAGGGTGGGTCGTGATTGGATTTTTGGTGCTTGGCGAGCCGAGTTCGTCGAGGGAAGATGAATGGCAAAGTCGGATTGTCGTTTTATGGAGCGATGCTCCGTGTCAGTTGTTGCATGCACGATCATTTGAGATAGGTTTCTTACTATGTCTCTGTGCACATTTTTGGGTTAGGGAAGAAGATAGATTGAGGGGTAATTCTGTAATTGTTTAAAGTTGTTAATTTTTAATTTAAATATTATCGATAACTTATATTAGTGTATCTCGCACATTCGAGATCGGATTTGGACACCGTTTTTTGCGTTGGAATCGTGTTATCGAGATCTTCGAGATGGAGTTGGTTTGTTTGGATTTGGAACAAGTGAAAATTTAGGCTAAAAGTGAACGTCCGTTCGGTTTCAGTCCGAAATCGGAGCGTTTCAGCGAAAACGAAACCTAATGTGAGTTTAACACACATTTAATTTTATTATATCATGTCTATGATGTTATAAATGTTTATATATTGTTTGGATGTTAGTTAAATTGTTTGATTGCTTGTTTGGTTGCATTTCCGATTGGAAAATGGATGACATATTAATATGACCGTTATAAACCAATATGATTATCTATATGTTATCCATAACCATTGTTTTGTAGGAAAAATATGTAAAGAGACCCAAAGGGGGTTTCTCGCCTATAAATAATTTATCTACATCCATATATTGTTATTAATGGTTAACTGAAATTAATTTTTGATATTCCATTTAATAGTTTAAATGTCGTTAATTATAGCGATTTTCGCTATACCGTCGTTTATTAAATTTTCATCTCCAAATCCCTATCTTATGAACTTGAGCTTGTGTTTCCACTAAAAAGAATATTGGAAATTTATTAATCGTTTTGATTAATGATAATTTAAATTAACTAATCTTTTAAATTAATTAATTTGAGATTAAATAACCAATTTAATAGATGATGATTAAAATTGGTTTATATTTAGATTAAATTAATTATTTTTGCTGATGATGTTTTATACTAGATAAATCGTTTTAACTAATGATTATTTGATTTTAATTAATTAATTAATTTAATTAATGATATTGGTCTTTAATTAATTATTTATTTATTTTAATTTATGATAATTGAAATTAATAATCATTTTAATTAATGATATTTAAAAGTAATTAATCATTTTTAAATAATGATATTTGAATTTAATTAATCATTTTAATTAATGATTGTTTTTAAATTTAATTAATTGTTTTAACTATTGATTTTTAGAATTTAGTTAAATCAGCTTAATTAACGATGTTTTATAATTAAATAAATCATTTTAACAAATGATGTTTTAATTAATGGTTTTGGCTAATGGAGTTTGAATTTAATTAATCGGATTAATTTATGATTATTTTGAACTTAATTAATTGTTTTAATTAATGGAATTTAGAATTACTTATCATTTTAGTTAATGATGTTTGAGATTAATTATTTATTTAATTAATGGCTATTTGAATTTAATATATCTTTTTAATTAATTTATATAATAAATGTGATTAAAGTAAAATAAATTGCTTTAATCAACTAATTTAAAGTTAATAAACTGATGTAATGAAGATTTTAAAGTTAATTTACCAATGTTTTTAAAGTGTTTGAAAATAATTATCTATTTTATTATAGATAATGAATTGTTTATTTAAAGGGATTTTAAACGTGATTAATTATTTTATGGGATAATTATTATTGTTTTTAAAGTTATAAAAAGGAATTGGAACTCGATTATTGGGATGCTGAGTTGGATAACCTTCTGGGTGTTCGGTCTGATGTTGGTTTAGGCCTTTGGGGTCACGCACTTGGGAAAATTACCCTCTTAGCATTTTAACAATCAGGAACTAATTCTAAATGTGTTTTACCAATATGGAAATCAAGCACAAGTTCAGTTCGTTATTTAAAAGTAAAAGTTTGATTCGTTTATGAAAATAAATTATTTCCGTAAAGCAAATCACTTATACGGAAAAGATTATTTGTAGAATCAGCACTAAACATCGAAGAAGTAAACTTGTTGCTAATTCAAAAGTTAAGAATAATCGTTGGACATGACTTTGAGGTAACACTACATTGACTTGCCTGGTATTATTATTAACCAAGAAAAAGAAAATGTTTGAAATTCAATGAGTGGTGATAAGTATACAAGAATTAATTTCCATATACGATCGTTGTATATCCTCGATAGTTGGTACCTCAGCTCAGCTACTTTATTTTTGTCATTCTAAGACAATTTATTGCTCCATTGAGCATTGCTATCCTTTATCAGAAATGACTAAACCAAAAGCGCTAGAGGAAGCCAAGCTATGTGGGGTTGCTCCCATTAGGGTATTTTCACATCTTATCTAGTTTGGATTCAGTTGTGCACTTAGATGTGGAAATATTCGGATACTTGGTAAGGTCTAGTAGGGTCCGTCTTAGTATTATCCGAGAAGTGTCACAAAGTAAATGAGCTTCTCAGAAGTATTTTACTAGAGGTATACTTCAAGGGGGAATGCACCTTCCTAGTCATTTGTTGGAAAATTTCCTTTCCTTATTTGATTCGAAAACCCTGAATTATTTTTAGCTTTAAATTGCCACGAGTAGAGCCAACTCCTCATCATGACATTTAAGTGTTTATTTAGTCCATTCTATCAAGTTGGAGTGCTACCTTATTTAGTCCACTCTATAAAGTTTGACTATTACCTTATTTAGCCCATCCTATCGAGTTTGGACTATTACATTATTTAGTCCCTTCTATCAAGTTGGATTGTTTCCCTTGTTCTATGCATTCTGTCTAGTTTGGATTTTACTTGATTTATTTACATTCTTTCAAGTCTGGTTTAATATTATTTATGCTCATTCATATTTGGATTTGTTTCCAGATATTTATTTCTGCTCTTGCCTGTATGGATGTTATTCTTGTGACGTAAAAACCCGTTCCGTGTTAGCGGTGTGATCTCAGAGAACTTTTAAATGTGTTCCTTATTATTCGAGTTATCTCACGCTGGTATTTCCAGACTGATCCAGGTGTTATTTATTTATAATGCTCGGGTCAGACCGAGTATTTTCCTAGGTTGTCTTTGAGGTTTTGGAGATCGTGGAGGGGAGCTAAAGGTTCACCTATCGTAGTCTTTTATTTTTACGTTTTATTATACAGTATACCTATCAACATCTATAAGGTCTGGATTTTATAACTGTCCAGCTAATAAGGTTTGTTTTTAACTTTTATATACTCTCTATTTTTGATGTGACAGTTTCTACCGTCCTTGTTATATTATATGTTATCAATTCCACTATGAGATTCTAGTTTCTCTGTTCTTTGTTCTCTATTCTTTTTTTTTCTCTACCTTAACAATCTGCCCTTTTGTCGATTGGATGCACGAAATTTGAGCACAGTGGTAGTATTTGGTGTCGACTTTCGATGGCCAAAAAGGCGGGTCATTACATTTGGTATCAGAGCGCAAGGTTAAGCAAGAACCTTGGCTTTGGTAGGGTTTGGCTCAATAGAGATAGGGTAAGCAACACCCTAGAATGAGTTTCAGAGTATTATATATACGAGAGAGTATTTGTTAATGTTATTAAAACATATTATGTTAATTGGTTTATTGAGTTTTTATGAATTCTGGTCGAGACGTGGGATGCCACAGTATTGATAGGTGTTTCTAAACACTTGACCAAGGCCAACGGACATGGTATTGAAAATTTTGAAATTTTTGGCAAATTAAACATTTTTCCTAAGATTATATTTTATATATATAAAGGAATAATTTTCAAAACTCTATATAGTAATATAGTGTGTTGGTTTAAAAGTGATATTATGCATTTATTGTCACTATTATTTATTCGGTTATGCTTAATTTAAATAAGAAGCATAACTGTTTTTGTTAATTGCTAATTGTGCTCAATTTATTTAGGAGCATTTATCGCCCTGAATTAAAACGAACCCTTTGTGAATTAATTTTCACAATTTGATTATAAAGGTGTTCGAAGAAAATGTTAGCTTGAAAAATTCACCTTTTAATAATGGTGGGTTAGGTATTAAACTTTATAAAAAAGTCATTAACATGATCTAAATAGCGGATAAGACATTTAGAGAATAAGTATTCAAGATAATTCTATTATAATAAAGTAGGATTATTATAATATGAAATGATTTTCATATAAAATAAATTTTACATGAATTTAGTTTGTAAAATGTGTTTAAAAGGGATTTTGAATTTAAATCCCTTTATTTTTGAAAATAATTTCAAAAAGGTTTTTGAGAAATGAAATAGCAGTACTTTTGAAAGTAATTGAAAATGAAATTATTTTGGGAAGTAAAATTCTAAAGGAATGAACTTTCTTTGGGAAAATTAGGAGGAAATTGTTTCTATTAGTTTTTATGTAATCTGAATAATCTTCTAAGTGACGATCAAATGTTTGCTTAGGCGAACTTGTGTAATACTTAGTAAATTATTATCATTATCATTGTGCGATCGAAGTTAGTTCAAATCCGAATAAAACCAAAGTGAGTTTTAATAAATAAATTGTTTGAAGTTATTATATATAGAAAACATATGCAGTATGCTTTCAAAGGTAAGTTTTGAAAATTTAAAACCAGGTATTGGGTTAAATTAAATAAGAAGGTTTTGATAAACAATGTTTATTAAAACCATATATTTGTTTAAAACATCTAAGTAGTGTAAATTACTTATTGATTGGGTCAACCCATGAATATTATTCATTTTCACACTCTAAATAAAAAGGGGGTTTATAGGAAACTCGGTTTTAAGAACCATAATTTGAATTGATCTCCATCTAGATCTTTGAAAAAGTAAAATAAAATTTGTATGTATTCTCAGGATATAAAAGAATATTATATAAGCAAATAAAGTGGAATAAGTTATGATTTGATGTTTTATAAAGAAACTTTATAAGATATTTTAAAACTTGGGTGAGAAATTATGAGATAACTCATAAATAATTTTAGTATTGAATAAAATACTATGTGAAAATATAAGTGAATTAGAATTTTTTTTAATGCAATTAAGAAAATAATAAAATATAACTTTCCATTTTGTTTGAGTGAGTTTGGATAAACTTTCTAAGCAAAAAACAAAGGTTATATATTGAGCAAATAGTACGCTTAGATAATTACTTATATTTTTGGTCAATCAGGAAAGTATTGAACATAAGTTAAAATTTGTTTGATAGTCATTTGACATTTTAAAACAATGTTAAGTAATAAGTTTTCCCTTATAGGATTTGATTGATAGTTAGTGTTAGTTTATTCCTTCACGGAATTTGATTGATTTGATTGATTGAATTGAATTGATTGGTTGTGTGATTGCATATACCATTGCTCATAAAGTTTAAATTTATAGACAAAGGATTTTTAATTTTTTTTATTAAGATCCAAATCCCGGTGATTTTGAAAAGGGTAATTTTTGAAGATTTTTGGGAAGGAATGATATTTATTCACTCTAGTTGATGTTTTTGGAGGAACCGGAATACCACTAGACACTCCATGTTGTTTTGATTCTAGAGTTTCACCATAATTTATTTGGAGGAATCCCCTCCTTGTCCTTTTGATTTTGATATTTGATTTTACTCGCTTGAGAAATTTGAAAATAAATTTTTGATTGGAAAACCCGAGAATTTAGATCTAAATTTGTCATCTGAAAATTATTGGATGCATAGCATCTATTATAGGATATCCTCTTATTGGTTGCATATGATTGAGATATGATTAGTACCTTGTTTATGTTGTTTGAGTTATGATAGAGATAGCTAGTATATTTCTCTTGTATAAATATGACACTTTTGGATTATGTAAGTATAAGGAAGTAAGATATTTCTACTTGACTTCTTATGCACTTGCATTTGCATAGAAGATAATAAATTGCTAGCCAAAAATATAAATCAAACGCAAAAAGGTACGTAATAAATTTAGAAAATTTAAATTGGTTGATGATTTTTGTAATGCCCCACCTCTATGCTCACAATAACAAAGAGTATTAAAAGCAATACTGTCTGTTATCACGAAGGATAAGGCTGGATAGGAGCGGCCATCCGTAGTTGGCCTTACACTAGTATTGGTTACCTCGATAGGAGTGGTATATGTTTTTCATTTTACATCTCTTATTTATTTACTCCCATCGACATATCCAATTCCAGTATAAAACAAACTACGATGGTTCATAATAGTTTAGGACAATATATATAATAATAACACAGATACAACAGAATGCGGAACACAGATAATAAAAAGTCTCATATATATATAATTGAAGTCAGTTACAATACAGTTGACACAATACATATGATACAACTACAACTGTCGACTTTGGAAGTTATATATGCAAATACATTATCAACTAATGTACATGAATACATATCAACCTAATCAGTACACTGACTACTACAACAAGACGAAGACCACTTCAAAAGATGTGAAAAATCTTCATAGCTCAAACAGCAACTCAAAGCAGGAAATCTACAACCTGAAATAACTCGGGTCTAACCCGAGTATTACATTCAAAAGAAAATAATACACGGGGTCAGTCTAATTCAAACTCAGTTATTAATGCACAGAAGCAATAATAATCAATATCAAATAGACGACAGTCACAGAAATCTCGTATATCCAACTCTTCGATAAGAGAATCGGATAACAGCAGATATAACACTAAATAGTGTTAGACAACAAATCAGGAGATTTAAATCATCAACAAAGATAAGTAAAAAGAATATCAATGAAGATAATCTTAAAAACATCAGAATTGCCTAACGACAATTAACAACAACAAAATAATCAATATAAAACATCAACTCTGGTAGGGCTGCAGTATACGCACGCGTATACTGCCTTGCCACTACAACCTGAAATACACAAAGGATCAACAAACCAGAATCAAATGAAGATTCAAAACTCAATGCCACAGACTCAATGGTCAAAGCAGACAGATATGGACAATGTGCACGTATGTACACATTGAAAATTCACAAACTATCACAAGGTCAAACCCAAAATACCGGATTCAACTCAAGTGAATTCGAGAACAAATCTAAATGCATTAATGCAATGCAAACCAACAAGGGCCAAAACTGCATATAAAACTAAACTACAGTCACCACAAGTGTTCAAGGGCAACTGCAAACAAGGAACTGAATGCTAAGGTCAAGCCATGGTTGTCATGACTCAACACAAATACAAAGCTTCAACAAATCAAAATAGCATCAAAGCAACTTAAATTAAAAGTTATGCAGTGATCAAACAGACTGCAAGATGTATGCAAACATAAGGCATGAAACCACTGTTTCAACATGTACAAGTTCAGTGCAACGGTTAGGAGCGACAAAGGCAGTTTTCTCGAAATCAATGGTCAGTACATTGAAATGCAGACTACCGGACATGTACAAATGACAAAGGCATGAACTCGACTAGACTACAATATCAAAGTTAAGGACAGACCAAACATCAAGGGCATCTAAACTGAACAATAGATCAGAGGCAAGTTGATGCTCAAGTGAAGTTAAGAACAGACCAACTACAACCAAATACCAACAAGGACCAGACTCAAGTATCAGATTAAAGCAGGCTGAACACAAGACTCAACGAAGGCTACAGACAAGTAGTAGTATGCAGAATGAAGGAGTGTGAAACAAATATACAAGTTACTACTTCAAAAGAACCAGGTTATACAACTACAAGTATAGGTACAATATAATGCAGATTGGAGTAAAACAGTGGACATTCCAAATTAAAGACATATACAACCTAACCAAGCTCGAGAATATACATGCGTGAAGAACAACAGCAGCCTCAACATATAATGCTCAAAATGCTTCACAGATCAGAATGCTCAAAGTGAAAACAACAATGTTTAACCACATTACAACAGTTCAATAATGACACTGATCTGCACATGAACAAGAACGAAAAACTGGAAAGTGAAGTATCAAAGCCAGTGCTACCAAAAATCAAAAATGATCGAAGCCGAGTATCAAATGTAATAACAGTTCAATACCAAAGCAAATGACCGAAGTCAACCACGATCAGAAATATCAAGTGCCAGTGCCAACATAGAAGGTGATAGTAAAGTAAAAAAATCAACATCGTCAAACAAAGTCAAGGCAGATGTCACCAGAAAAACAATAGAGGTAGTAGTTTCAAAAACCAATCATAGAATTAAGCATCAGTCAAATGACTGGGAATCGAGTCACAAAGTAAGCAAAATCACCAAAGCAAAAAGGAGTTAGTTACATGCCGAAATCAAAGTCGAACTCGAAGGCAACAAAACAAAGTTAAAGGCGCAGTCGACATGAATTGAAATACCAGCGAATTCGAGAGCAAAGAAGACAGTGTCACAGAAAATCAAAACCGTGTAAACCACGTAACATGAAAATACACAATTTTGATTAAGTCAGATAAATCATTTACGTACAACAATCGAACTGCCGAAATAAACCAATTGATAAAATCAATAATTGCAGATTGAACTAGATGTGAGTGGATCACTCACCGTACTTGAAGAACCCCAAATCCAACAATTTGGAATCCAAACCGAACACTCAAGAAATCAAGCAAAGCCCAAAAATCTAACCCTAGTAGTCTTTTGACGGAGCAAGGAAATGGAAATCACTTATTCGAACTAGCAACCATTGACGGCAGCTGCTAATTTGACCTAAACCCTAATTTCTGGAGATAGATGAGCCGCCATTTTTTTTCGTTGTTTGTTTTTGAAAGTGGGCTTGCGAATGAACGAAGAAAAAAAGAAAGGGGATCGGTTGCTTCTTGATATTATCTCGGCAAAGCAAAGAAATATGGGCCAACATTTAATTTCAAAAAGCCCATCAACATTTAACAAATTATGAAAGGATTTCAATTCGATTAAAATCTGCATTAGCAATTAACAACGATTTAATCGTCATTTTGACGATAAATAATTGTTACAAAAATCCCAGGGTTGTTACAGACTCCCCTCCTTATAAAAATTGCGTCCCCGCAATTTTCATAATTAAGGTTGTCAATAACAATTACTTTTCTAACATAAACTGGTTAAGCTAGAAAAATAAAGGTAGAGAATTCAAACGCCAAAGAAATCTTTTAATTACTTAAAAGAATTTCACAAATTCTCAACAAAAATCTAACTATCAAATAGATAATCAGAAAACAGCAAAACCGAACAAATGCAATTATTAGCAATATTCAATTATCAATTAGATAATCAAAAATACAGAAATCACAAAACAGCAATATCTAATTATCGATACGATAATTAGAAAACAGCAAAATCTAATTATCAACAAAAGATGATTAGAAAGCACAAATCACAATTCGCAAAACTGCCAATATCTAGTTATTCAACAAATAACTAGAAAACACAAACTTCATAATCAGCAAATTTTAACTATCAACCGAGAGAGATAGAAAATAGCAATTCAATAAAATCAGCATACTCTAGAATCAATTAGAGACTAGAAAATCTCATATCAACAAAGTCAGCAAACGTCCAATTACCCAACGATAGTCAGAAAACACAAATAACAAATTATCAAAAACGATAATCAAATTTCAAATCAACAAATATTCGATTATCAAAAACGATAATCAAATTTCAAATCAACAAATATTCGATTATCAAAAACGATAATCAAATTTCAAATCAACCAATATTCGATTATCAAAAACGATAATCAAATTTCAAATCAACAAATATTCGATTATCAAAAACGATAATCAAATTTCAAATCAACAAATATTCGATTACCACAAACGATAATCAAATCTCAATTCAACAAATATTCGATTATCAAAAACGATAATCAAATTTCAAATCAACAAATATTTAATTAACAAAAGCGACAATTAAATCCCAAATCAGCAAATATTTAATTATCAAAAGACAATTAAATCCCAAATCAGCAAATATTTAATTATCAAAAGTGATAATTAAATCACAAATCAGCAAATATTTAATTATCAAAAGCGACAATTAAATCCCAAATCAGCAAATATTTAATTATCAAAAGCGATAATTAAATCCCAAATCAGCAAATATTTAATTATCAAAAACAATAATCAAATTTCAAATAAACAAATATTCGATTATCAAAAACGATAATCAAATTTTAAATCAACAAATATTCGATTATCAAAAACGATAATCAAATTTCAAATCAACAAATATTTGATTATCAAAAACGATAATCTAATTTCAAATCAACCAATATTCGATTATCAAAAACGATAATCAAATTTCAAATCAACAAATATTCGATTACCACAAACGATAATCAAATCTCAATTCAACAAATATTCGATTATCAAAAACAATAATCAAATTTCAAATCAACAATTATTTAATTTACAAAAGCGACAATTAAATCCCAAACCAGCAAATATTTAATTATCAAAAGCGACAATTAAATCCTAAATCAGCAAATATTTAATTATCAAAAGCGATAATTAAATCTCAAATCAGCAAATATTTAATTATCAAAAGCGATAATTAAATCCCAAATCAGCAAATATTTAATTATCAAAAGCGACAATTAAATCCCAAATCAGCAAATATTTAATTATCAAAAGCGATAATTAAATCCCAAATCAGCAAATATTTAATTATCAAAAACGATAATCAAATTTCAAATCAACAAATATTCGATTATCAAAATCGATAATCAAATTTCAAATCAACAAATATTCGATTATCAAAAACGATGATCAAATTTCAAATCAACCAATATTCGATTATCAAAAACGATAATCAAATTTCAAATCAACAAATATTCGATTACCACAAACGATAATCAAATCTCAATTCAACAAATATTCGATTATCAAAAACGATAATCAAATTTCAAATCAACAATTATTTAATTAACAAAAGCGACAATTAAGTCCCAAATCAGCAAATATTTAATTATCAAAAGCGACAATTAAATCCCAAATCAGCAAATATTTAATTATCAAAAGCGATAATTAAATCTCAAATCAGCAAATATTTAATTATCAAAAGCGATAATTAAATCCCAAATCAGCAAATATTTAATTATCAAAAGCGACAATTAAATCCCAAATCAGCAAATATTTAATTATCAAAAGCGATAATTAAATCCCAAATCAGCAAATATTTAATTATCAAAAACGATAATCAAATTTCAAATCAACAAATATTCGATTATCAAAAACGATAATCAAATTTCAAATCAACAAATATTCGATTATCAAAAACGATAATCAAATTTCAAATATCTAATTATCGCCAACGATAATCAGAAACAAAAAATATTTAATTACCGATACGATAATTAAATCTCATAACATCAGATATCTAATTACCTACAGATAATTAGAAACAACAAATATCTAGAAATCAATTAAGAAGACTAGAAAATCAACATAAAAGCTTGGATCGATCCCATCAGATAGCGAGTTTTTAGTTCGCCGCACGTGCATCAACAAATGGCCGAAGCGTACCAAGTACTCAACATAATTTTGGCGCCCAACAAATGACCCGAAGGTCCGCAGAGTGACCCGAAGGTCCGCAGAGTGACCCGAAGGCCTAGTACTGGTATTTGACCCGAAGGTCCATCATATGACCCGAAGGTCCAATATATGACCCTAAGGTCCATCATAGTGGCTCGAAAGCATACGAAAGCATCAAATATTTCAATTAACGAGTCCGGAATTAACCAAAATAGCAAACGCACATGTCCCATAACCACGAGTTTTACTAAATCGTTTAATTCTCTTCATCGTTTCCTTGAAAGTGCAAAATCATCAAAACATCATATATTTCAATTAACGAGTCCGAAATTAACCAAAATAGCAAACGCACATGTCCCATACCACGTGTTTTACTAAATCGTTTGATTCTCTTCATCGTTTCCTTGACAGTGCAAAATTGTGTATTTTGTAAAAATACACTTTAGATTCTCAAACGTACAAGTCCGGAATTAAGCGAATCAGTAAAAGAAAGGGGTCATAGTCCTCGATTTTGCTGAAACGTTTAAATCGCTTCCTCATTCTTTTGAAAGCACAAACTGTTAAATTCCTGAAAACAATTTTATTTATTTTATAAAAATAACAATTCACATTCTCAACTAAACAAGTCCGGAGTTAAGCGAATCAGTAAAAGAAAGGGGTCATAGTCCTCGATTTTGCTGAATTGTTTAAGTCGCTTCCTCATTCTTTAGAAAACGCAAACTGTTAAAAATTTATAAAACAATTTTCATTTTAAAATGATTTTCCAATCACGTGATTAAAGCAACAACATCAGTAGCAATTTCGAAAAGGGAATTGCACTTCTCAAAACATCGTAAAACGAATCTCAAAATCAGCATTGTGGAATAACCGCTTGAAAATCCACTTTTAAAACTTGACGGTTACTGAAGCCAAAGCGACGGTAATTTTTTTTTTTTAAACGTCAAAACCTCATCAAAATAATTTACATCAAAATGTAATATCAGTGAATTTTCATTCATCAAAAATGCCACAAAACACCGTGCTTCAAAAATTTAGCATTGGTGTACAAATCCCGTTATAAAAATAACGGCAACAAAATACGTTTCATAACCAAGCATCGGTTCAACGTAAAATTAATGCAGTAACGTGCAACTCAAATTTGCACGTACTACAAAATGAACAAGAAAATCATTCGAATGTATCTTCAATGAAGATAATTCAAAACAGCTAAATCTAATCAATATATGATTAGCATAAAAGAAAACCAGCAAAGATCTCAACAAAAATCACATAACTGCAATCGTTTCGAATCCTCAATTCGAATTCGAAATTCTCAAAGAAACAAAATAAATACAGCTATGTAAACAACAAATGAAATTTATTTCAATTTCATACTTCGATTTTAAATCAAAAAGATTATCAGTTGTACTCAGCGAAGACAGTTTCACTGTTACCGCTGCACACTCTGATAAACAGTACCCAAATCAATCAAATCATCAGAACACAATTTCACTTTTATTTTTAAATAAAGATATTTAAAAATTTCACCAAAATTTTACAACTTTAGTTTTGACTCAAAGCATAAATAAAAACATCGACCAATAGTTGTAACATATGTTCCATCTAAGTTATGTTTTATATTATGTCCATAAACCCCAAGCTCTGATACCAACTGTAACGCCCAACCTCTATGCTCACAATAAAAAAGAGTATTAAAAGCAATACTGTCTGTTATCACGAAGGATAAGGCTGGATAGGAGCGGTCATCCGTAGTTGGCCTTACACTAGTATTGGTTACCTCGATATGAGTGGTATATGTTTTTCATTTTACATCTCTTATTTATTTACTCCCATCGACATACCCAATTCCAGTATAAAACAAACTACAATGGTTCATAATAGTTTAGGACAATATATATAATAATAACACAGATACAATAGAATGCAGAACACAGATAATAAAAAGTCTCATATATATATATATATATATATAACTGAAGTCAGTTACAATACAGTTGACACAATACATATGATACAACTACAACTGTCGACTCTGGAAGTTATATATGCAAATACATTATCAACTAATGTACATGAATACATATCAACCTAATCAGTACACTGACTACTACAACAAGACGAAGACCACTTCAAAATATGTGAAAAATCTTCATAGCTCAAACAGCAACTCAAAGCAGGAAATCTACAACCTGAAATAACTCGGGTCTGACCCGAGTATTACATTCAAAAGAAAATAATACACGGGTCAGTCTAATTCAAACTCAGTTATTAATGCACAGAAGCAATAATAATCAATATCAAATAGACGATAGTCACAGAAATCTCGTATATCCAACTCTTCGATAAGAGAATCGGATAACGGCAGATATAACACTAAACAGTGTTAGACAACAAGTCAACAGATTTAAATCATCAACAAAGATAAGTAAAAAGAATATCAATGAAAATAATCTTAAAAACATCAGAATTGCCTAACGGCAATTAACAACAATAAAATAATCAATATGAAACATCAACTCTGGTAGGGCTGTAGTATACGCACGCGTATACTGCCTCGCCACTACAACCTGAAATACACAAAGGATCAACAAACCAGAATCAAATGAAGATTCAAAACTCAATGCCACAGACTCAATGGTCAAAGCAGACAGATATGGACAATGTGCACGTATGTACACATTGAAAATTCACAAACTATCACAAGGTCAAACCCAAAATACTGGATTCAACTCAAGTAATTTGAGAACAAATCTAAATGCATTAATGCAATGCAAACCAACAAGGGCCAAAACTGCATATAAAACTAAACTACAGTCACCACAAGTGTTCAAGGGCAACTGCAAACAAGGAACTGAATGCTAAGGTCAAGCCATGGTTGTCATGACTCAACACAAATACAAAGCTTCAACAAATCAAAATAGCATCAAAGCAACTTAAATTAAAAGTTATGCAGTGATCAAACAGACTGCAAGATGTATGCAAACATAAGGCATGAAACCACTGTTTCAACATGTACAAGTTCAGTGCAACGGTTAGGAGCGACAAAGGCAGTTTTCTCGAAATCAATGGTCAGTACATTGAAATGCAGACTACCGGACATGTACAAATGACAAAGGCATGAACCCGACTAGACTACAATATCAAAGTTAAGGACAGACCAAACATCATGGGCATCTACACTGAACAATAGATCAGAGGCAAGTTGATGCTCAAGTGAAGTTAAGAACAGACCAACTACAACCAAATACCAACAAGGACCAGACTCAAGTATCAGATTAAAGCAGGCTGAACACAAGACTCAACGAAGGCTACAGACAAGTAGTAGTATGCAGAATGAAGGAGTGTGAAACAAATATACAAGTTACTACTTCAAAAGAACCAGGTTATACAACTACAAGTACAGGTACAATATAATGCAGACTGGAGTAAAACAGTGGACATTCCAAATTAAAGACATATACAACCTGACCGAGCTCGAGAATATACATGCGTGAAGAACAACAACAACCTCAACATATAATGCTCAAAATGCTTCACAGATCAGAATGCTCAAAGTGAAAACAACAATGTTTGACCACATTACAACAGTTCAATAATGACACTAATGTGAACATGAACAAGAACGAAAAACTGGAAAGTGAAGTATCAAAGCCAGTGCTACCAAAAATCAAAAATGATCGAAGCCGAGTATCAAATGTAATAACAGTTCAATACCAAAGCAAATGACCGAAGTCAACCACGATCAGAAATATCAAGTGCCAGTGCCAACATAGAAGGTGATAGTAAAGTAAAAAAATCAACATCGTCAAACAAAGTCAAGGCAGATGTCACCAGAAAAACAATAGAGGTAGTAGTTTCAAAAACCAATCAGAGAATTAAGCATCAGTCAAATGACTGGGAATCGAGTCACAAAGTAAGCAAAATCACCAAAGCAAAAAGGAGTTAGTTACATGCCGAAATCAAAGTCGAACTCGAAGGCAACAAAACAAAGTTAAAGCCGCAGTCGACATGAATTGAAATACCAGCGAATTCGAGAGCAAAGAAGACAATGTCATAGAAAATCAAAACCGTGTAAACCACGTAACATGAAAATACACAATTTTGATTAAGTCAGATAAATCATTTACGTACAACAATCGAACTGCCGAAATAAACCAATTGATAAAATCAATAATTGCAGATTGAACTAGATGTGAGTGGTTCACTCACCTTACTCGAAGAACCCCAAATCCAACAATTTGGAATCCAAACCGAACACTCAAGAAATCAAGCAAAGCCCAAAAATCGAACCCTAGCAGTCTTTTGACAGAGCAAGGAAATGGAAATCACTTATTCGAACGAGCAACCATTGTCGGCAGCTGCTAATTTGACCTAAACCCTAATTTCTGGAGATAGATGAGCCGCCATTTTTTTTCGTTGTTTGTTTTTGAAAGTGGGCTTGCGAATGAACGAAGAAAAAAAGAAAGGGGACCGGTTGCTTCTTGATATTATCTCGGCAAAGCAAAGAAATATGGGCCAACATTTAATTTCCAAAAGCCCATCAACATTTAACAAATTATGAAAGGATTTCAATTCGATTAAATTCTGCATTAGCAATTAACAACGATTTAATCGTCGTTTTGACGATAAATAATTGTTACAAAAATCCCAGGGTTGTTACAATTTTATGCCCCAGATATGGGAGGCCACTTAGCTTTTGTTTTCTTAGATCGGTTAGGATCCCGTTGAGGCCATTTGTAGTTGTACTGATCGAGCCGCGTAAAGGAGACGCTGGCGAAATTTTTTGAAAATTTGAAAGTTAGAAAATTTGTAAGAATTTTGGAAAAAATTTGATAACTAAAAGTTGACTTTCAGGTTATAATTTGGAATGAATGGATAGAAGAGAATTAGTTAATATAGGTGAATGGATTTAAAAGATTTGAAAATTTTGGAATCTATTCCAACTAATTTGTTTTGAAAAGTTAATAAGTTTAATAACCCATTTTAATTAATAGTTTTAAACTTAAGGGTTTGAAACATTTTCTTTCTTAGGAATTTCGGGGACGAAATTCATTTAAGGGGGGAGAATGTAAGGACCCAAAATTTTGGTTGTTTGATTTTAAATGTTTAATTAATTTTAAATATTTACAATAATTGAATTTTGGAATTTATTAATTTTATTTAACTCCATTTAACTAACCAATAATATTTGTAAGTTCAATTTGTGAATTTATCTACAAAATATAAAATAGATTGGATAAATATCGATAATTAAATATTTAAATCTGTGAAATTAGCTTCCGGGGCACAGTCTCGGATTTCGACGAAACTAGTTCCATTGGATCCATAATAGTGAATTATATTACGCCGTCGAATTTCGTAGTGATCAGACGTATCGATTGATCGTGTGAAATCGAAACGCGTTGAAATTAATATCGAAAATTTAATATAATAACCAGGTCCAAAAACCTATCTTCTCCATACGATCGAATTAGGTCTCGAAACAAGTTCCATTGCGTTCAGAATAGGTTAACATATAGAACGCATGGCGACACACCACGTTTGGAGTTCGAAATTTTCGGGTTTGTTTTATTGAAAATTTTAAGAGATAATAATAATAAAATAAACATAGGTCAACATCATAGGCCAACACTTAACATCAGGCCATAAACATTTCACTTGTTTCCTGCATTGTCCCCTCTACCTTTGTCCTCTGCCTTTGTCCTTGCAACCGAGCCTCTTCTTTAAAATGAAGGATTCAAAAATCAATAACTAAAAATTTACTCATCTAAAAATCATGAAACGACTTTTACAAATCTTGTTTCAGCTATAGCTTCAATCCTATACCCACGATGTTGCATGCGATCGCCATGGCTTTGATCGACATATTTTGGGCGCAGCTAGGGTTCGCGATTTTATCAATTTGAGGCATCGATTCGAGCAATGGATGTTGCATTTGGATTTGGTATGTCGAGTAGCACTTATAGCCGATGTTTGGTGATGTCTGATCCATGTTTGGGGAATGCAACTTGGTTGCAGCAAGGGGGGAGGGACCTAGCAGGTCGCATTTGATAGGGTGGGTCATGATTGGATTTTTGGTGCTTGGCGAGTCGAGTTCGTCGAGGGAAGATGGATGGCGAAGTCGGATTATCGTTTTACGGAGCGATGCTCCATGTCAGTTATTGCATGCACGGTCATTTGAGATGGGTTTCTTGCTGTGTCTCTATGCACATTTTTGGGTTAGGGAAGAAGATAGATTGAGGGGTAATTCTGTAATTGTTTAAAGTTGTAATTTTTAATTTAAATATTATTGATAACTTATAATTAGTGTATCTCGCGCATACGAGGTTAGATTCAGACATCGTTTTTGCGTTGGAATCGTGTTATCGAGATCTTTGCGATGGAGTTGGTTTGGTTGGATTTGGAGTAAGTGAAAATTTAGGCCAAAATCGAACGTCCGTTCGGTTTTAGTCCGAAATCGGAGCATTTCGGCGAAAATGAAACCAATGTGAGTTTAACTCAAATTTAATTTTATTATATCATATCTATGGTGTTATAAATGTTTATCGATTTTTTGGATGTTAGTTAAATTGTTTGATTACTTGTTTGGTTGCATTTCCGATTGAAAAATGGATGACCTATTAATTTTATCGTTATAAACCAATATGATTATCTATATGTTATCCATAACCATTGTTTTACAAAAAAAAATATGTAGAGAGACCCAAAGGGGGTTTCTTGCCCATAAATTATTTATTTGCATCCATGTGTTGTTATTGATGGTTAATTGAAATTAATTTCTGATATTCCATTTAATAGTTTAAATGTCGTTATAGCGATTTTCGCTATACTGTCGTTTATTAAATTTTCAACCCCAAATCCCTATCTTATGAATTTGAGCTTGTGTTTCCGCTAAAAAGAATATTGAAAATTTATTAATTATTTTGATTAATGATATTTTAAATTAATTAATCTTTTAAATTAATTAATTTGAGATTAATTAACCAATTTAATAAATGATGATTAAAATTGGTTTATATTTAGATTGAATTAATTATTTTTGCTAACGATGTTTTATACTTGATTAATCGTTTTAACTAATGATTATTTGGGTTTAATTAATTAATTAATTAATTTAGTTAATGATATTGGAGTTTAATTAATTAATTATTTATTTTAATTTATGATAATTGAAATTAATAATCATTTTAATTAATGATATTTAAAAGTAATTAATCATTTTTAAATAATGGTATTTGAATTTCTTTAATCATTTTAATTAATGATTGTTTTTAAATTTAATTAATTGTTTTAACTAATGATTTTTAGAATTTAGTTAAATCAGCTTAATTAGTGATGCTTTATAATTAACTAAATCATTTTAACAAATGATGTTTTAATCAATGGTTTTAGCAAATGGAATTTGAATTTAATTAATCCGATTAATTTTGATTATTTTGGACTTAATTTAATTAATCGAATTTAGAATTACTTATCATTTTAATTAATGATGTTTAAGATTAATTATTTATTTAATTAATGGATATTTGAATTTAATAAATATTTTTAATTAATGATTTAATAAAGGTGATTAAAGTAAAATCTAATTCGTTTTAATCAACTAATTTAAAGTTAATAAAATGATTTAATGAAGATTTTAAAGTTAATTTACCAATGTTATAAAAGTGTTTGGAAATAATTATCTATTATATTATAGATAATGAATTGTTTAATTAAAGTGATTTTAAATGTGATTAATTATTTTCGGGATAATTAATATTGTTTTTAAAGTTATAAAATGGAATTGGAACTCGATTATTGGGACGTTAAGTTGGATAACCTTCTAGGTGTTCGGCCTGATGTTGGTTTAGGCCTTCGGGGTCGCGCACTTGGGAATATTATCCTCTTAACGTTTTAACAATCAGGAACTAATTCTAAAAGTTTTTTTACCAATATGGAAATCAAGCACAAGTTCAGTTCGTTTTTTTAAAAGTAAAAGTTTGATTTGTTTATGAAAATTATTTTTTTTCCGTAAAGCGAATCACTTATATGGAAATAATTTATTTGTAAAATTATCACTAAACATCGAAGAAGTAAACTTGTCGCTAATTCAAAAGTTAAGAATAATCATTGGACATGACTTTGAGATAACACTACCTCGACTTGCCCGGTATTATTGTTAACCAAGAAAAAGCACATGTTTGAAATTCAATGAGTGGTGATAAATATACAAGACTTAATTTCCATATAAGATCGTTTTATATCCTCGATAGTTGGTACCTCTGCTATCGGTTACTTTAGCTACTTTAGTATCGTCATTCTAAGATGATTTATTACTCCATTGAGCGTTGCTATCCTTTATTGAAAATGACTAAACCAAAAGCGCGAGAGGAAGCCAAGCTATGTGGGGTTGCTTCCATTAGGGTATTTTCACATCTCATCTAGTTTGGATTCGGTTGTGCAATTAGATGTGGAAATATTCGAATACTTGGTACGGTCCGGCGAGGTCCGGCTTGGTATTGTCCGAGAAGTGTCACAAAGTAAATGAGCTTCTCAGAAGTATATTGCTAGAGGTATACTTTAAGGGGGGTGCACCTTCCTAGTCATTTGTTGGAAAATTTCCTTTCCTTATTTGATTCGAAAACCCCAAATTATTTTTAGCTTTAAATTGCCACGAGTAGAGCCAACTCCTCATCATGGCATTTAAGTTTTATTTAGTCCATTCTATCAAGTTGGACTGTTACGTTATTTAGTCCACTCTATCAAGTTGGACTATTACCTTATTTAGACATCCTATCGAATTTGGACCGTTATGTTATTTAGTCCCTTCTATCAAGTTGGACTGTTTTCCTTGTTCTATCAATTCTGTCTAGTTTGAATTTTATGTGGTTTATTTCCATTCTTTCAAGTATGGTTTAATATTATTTATGATCATTCATATTTGGATTTGTTTCCAGATATTTATTTCTGCTCTTGCTTGTATGAATGTTATTCTTGTGAGGTAAAAACTCATTCCGCGTTAGCGGTATGGTCTCACAAAACTTTTATATATGTTCCCCATTATTCGAGTTAACTCATGCTGGTATTTCCAGACTAATTCGGGTGTTTTTTATTTATAATGCTCGGGGTCAGACTGAGTATTTTCCCAGGTTGTCTTTGAGGTTTTGGAGATCGTGGAGGGGAGCTGAAGATTCACCCATCGTAGTCTTTTATTTTTTGCTGTATTATATAGTATACCTATTGGCATCTGTAAGGTCAGGATTTTATAATTGTCTAGCTGATAAGGTTTGTCTTCAACTCTAATATACTCTATATTTTTGATGTAACAGTTTCTACCGTCATTGTTATATTATATGTTGTCGATTCCGCTGTGAGATTCTGGTTTGTCTGTTCTCTATTCTTTTCTTTTCCTTTACCCTAACAATCTACCCTTTTGTCGATTAATGCACGACATTTGAACTCAGCAGTAGTGTTTGGTGTCGACTTTCGATGGCCAAAAAGGCGGGTCGTTACAACGTACATCTTCTTGATTATTGCCGCAATAAAAATAATGTATATAAATTTATAAGTGCACAAACTTATAATCGAGCCAATTCCAAATGTTGAGAATCCCTTAACATTGTTATATGTTAACAATGTCGCGATATTATTCGTAATAGAACATAGAGCTCATTAGAGGTCGAGAGACATACTCTGAATTATGCATGTGATAAAGCAGTTTATCACAATCGAAAAGAGTTGATTGATATAGTAGATAATTGAAACATAATAGCATACCCATTCACAAAGGAATTGACCTAACTGGTTTCGAGAAATCAATTGGACAATTTGGAATAAGATTCCATAATTGACCCTAAGTGCAACTGGGAGATTGATATAGAGTTAGAGGTATGCCCTAGAGGCAATTATGTAATTTATTATATATATCTAACTCGTTGAACAATCTTGTTCATAATAAAGGTGTTTCTTTCTATTATATACTTGATATAATGTAGTTATACTAATTAATTAATTTAATTAAAAATATATTTAATAGAAAATCCATAAATGGTATATTTTGTGATAGTAGTTACAAAGTGTTGTAACTGTGTGTAATTTATCACAATAAAAAAAATACCATTATAAAGGTTCCTACTTAAGATGCATCGAGACTGGATATCGATGTATCCATTGAGACTAGAGTATGTAACGCTCTTCAAATGTTGGGCAGTGTATTTCTCATGACTACTGGGGACACCTAGGGGTTACGTACTGATAGTTATTGGATAACTATGGAACGGCTTGCTCAATAGTTTTCTGTTGGTTAATATAACTAAGGTCAAATAGAAAATATTGATGTGACTGATTTACACAGTTCTCTTGACTTGAGAATATTGTGGATCTTCAATATGAAAGCTTCGCTTTGATTATAGTCAAATCATGGCATGGCGTTCCATCAAGTGACTATAGTTGGGTCGAGTGGAAGTATTGGAAGTGAAGCACTATTCAAGAGAGGATTCGTCTCCTTAGTTATATGATGTTAGTATCATGGTCAACTCAATTCAACTCAAAGTCAAAGTCTCTGGTCAGAGCATTTGGTTTAATAATAATTGTTATTATTGAACCAAGGACTTTGTGTTTGGACTATAAAGTTGAATGTGGACAATATTGGAATTTTGACCATCACCAAATTCTGTAAGTACTAGTATGATATAGTTTTGACGAAGAGAATTGGTGTAAATAATTGTCACTATCAGGTACCACTTATAATAAGTAAATTTTGATTTTGCCGAAAAGACCTGTAAGCAATGAATTCAGCCAAACTGTCATACCACATACTAAGTGACATGTGTACATTAATATTTGAATTGTTCAATATTAATCGCTGACTGATTTCACAACTCTAAGTCGCACAACCGCATTTGTGATTTCTCCGAAAACCACATAATTTAATTAGTTTGTAAAATGTTGCAAACTGATTAAATTAATTAATATTTATTGAATATTAATTATTGTTAATTTATTTGATGTTTTGAATGTTGTTGGTAATTATTTTAATGCATATATAAAAGTTATATTTGCATATATTGATATGCGATATCGGTATAATTTTAAACATGTTTTAAACAATAAAATAATTACATAAAAATTGTTTTCTTTTATTTGGATAAGTTTCATATTTGGAATGTGCTTGGATCAGTCATAAAATGGTAAGAGGAGGAAATCAATTAATGAGATTAATTGAAATTTAAAAAGAGGAAAAAAAGGAGGAAGTTTTAATAGGAGAATAGGAAAAGGTTCCTTTCATTCTATTAAAACAAAACCTCCTCATTTTTTGAAAGCACAGAGAACATAATGTGACTTTCATTTTTGTTCTCTTTTCTTTCTCTTCACTATCATCCATTCATGCCTGAAACTTCATCCAAAAAAAACCATCAAAACAAATTCAAATCAACATCAAACTAAATTAAAAAGATGGTTTATTCTTCTCTTGCAAAGTGGGATGTTGATTTGCTTGAAATCTGAGGAGAAGCCACAAATCAAGGCGTGATGAAGAGCAAGGTCTATCGGATCTATAGAGTGATCAATCAAATCTAGGTATTGTTCTATCATTCAAGATGTTTCTACATGCTTCATCATAAGGTAATTATATATGTCTATAATTCAATATTTACATATCTTATAATTTGTTCATATCCCCTTAATCTCTATCTTTCCCTTCTGTTCATACTTGTAGATTTGAATTTAGAATCGAATATCTCCATTCCCTTGCTTGAATCAATTGTTCTACCATGTTAAAATATATAAAGTTCTCTTTTGTCCACTGCTATTTTGTTATGAATTATAACATCTCATTTTCTGTCTCATGTATGATTGTTTGATTAATCAAATTAACTTAGATCTAGACCATCTTAATTTTATTTTCTGTATTCTATATGATTTTTCATAAAGTTGGTTTAATCTAGATCTTGATCTTCTTATCTCAAATCTATATATGCCTTTGTCGTTTGATTGAGTTGTTTAAAAAAACATAATTGAACTTTGAATATATTTTTTACATCATTCATTTTTTCATATCAAAAGGTTTACACTTGAATATTTAGACATGGGTTGCTATGTAATTAAAACTTGGTAATAATTGCATTAGTTAATCTTTGTCATCCAATTAATATGATGTTTTTATTGTCATGTTTCAAATCATTCTAATATAAACTCTTTATTTTAAAAGAAAAAGGGAAACATTAAATCAATGATATATTCCATGATTTGCAATTCCATCTAATTAAAAAATTATGTCTTTCCTTTAAAAGGAAGGATTCTTCTCACAACTATTTCAAATCATTTTCATTAATCTTAATATTCTTTGATTTACTTCTTGTAATTGAAATGAAATCTATTTTATTTGAATCGTTATGCTAAAAATTAATTGTATATGTACATATATATTTTTACAAAGTGTGTGTGTGTATAAATATATATGTACGTATTTGTATATTAATAAATAAATAAAACCGTTCATGTTTAGGACGACAAAGGCATATATATATCAGAAATGTGTCCATTGTGGTGTAAATCCCAACACTTAAGCAATGTTTACATTAATTTTGTACACTTTTATATGTTGCACTTACACTATACACATAGGCACATGTGATGTGCTCATAATCATTTGCAATTAATCAAATCAGATTGAATTAATGCTTTCCTAATAAAACATTCAATTGAAATGTTAACATGTTTATTCTACATATTATCAATCTAATCAGAGATAGAGAAATGTGATGTTTCTTTCTCTCTAATTAATTTTGTTTACTTTCTTAATTAATTTCATAACTATTAGATAAGGAAACTAAAGATTACTTTCTCATATTTATTTTAATAAGTAACTACTACACACATGCATGGGTGTATTTGATACACTCATTCATATAAATTTATATAATATTCAAACCCTTTTGAAATTTTTTATGCCAAATTAAATAACATATTGATTTTATTAAAAAGAAAATTTAGATAAGATCTAAATGCATTAGACTTCATAGGCGCGTTAATGATCCAAAATGATAAATTTTTTGAAATTCACCCATTTCTTCCACTACGGTCTGGCCCAGTTCCTTCAACAACTTCGTCTAAACTCCTTTCAGCTCCACCTTGAACTAAACTTCCTCTAGTCTCATGCACATCACCCACACTACTAGAAGAAACCAGTGGACTACTTTGTGATGTCCCATCAACTACATCTACATCTCTCTCAACAGCAACAACTTGACTACTAGGCTGAAATATGAGAACATCTTCTAACTCCTTAGGCCTACCAGATTCATCTGATGTGTTAGGTAACTCCTTCTTAAGATTGAACATTGCAGACTCATCAAAAGCAACATGTCTTAAATGCACAATCGTTCTAGCAACATGGTTCCAAATGAGATACCCTTTGATACTCAACTGGTGCTTTTCAAGCTTTAAACTTCTCGAAGCTTTCTGATATGGCCTTCATCGCATACACCAAAAATTTTCGAGAAAAGTCATCAATAAAGGAATAAATTTTTTTGCTCCCTTATGGAAGCACTAAATACTGGTCCCCAAACATTTGTATGCACATAATCAAGCACTCTCTCTAACCTTTGAAGTCCAACTGCAAAAGATATCTTCGTCTGTTTTCCCAGTACAAACTCTTGGCAAAATTCCAACTTGTCGAAGCTTCCTCATTTCATCTTTTTTCAACTGCGAAGCAACTCTAAACCCTTCTCAAAAATATGACACAATCTTAGATGCCAAATTCTAGTGGCATCCAAAGCATGAGAACTATCTACTCTAACACAAGACTCTCCAAGAATTGTGGTTCTCTTCAGCAAACACAGATTTCAGAACACACCCCCCTTCATCAAAACAAGTGTACCTCTAGAAACCTTTAAAACATCCTTCTCCATAGTCCCATTGCATCCCATGGATGCCAACTGCCCTAAAGAAATTAATGATTTTCGAAGACCCGAAACATAGCAGACACCTATTAAAGTTCATATCACTCTGTCAAACATCCTAATCTGAAGTGTAACATCTCCCATGGCTTTACAACTAGCATCATTCCCCATAAGGATTGCACTTGCCTTTTTTTCAACAAATGATCTAAAATAATCCTTGTTTGGCGTTACATGAATTGGCGCCCTAGAATCAAGCACCTAATGGTCTGATACATCAGATACCGTTGCAGTCAAGACATCATCGAATACAGTCTTCTCCACCGCAATCAATGAAGATCCATCCTTAGCCTTCCACATCATCGGATATAGTCTTTTCCACCGCAATCGATGAAGATCCATCCTCAACCTTCTTCTTCAAATTCGGATAGTCTCACTTCTAATGGTCTGGTTTCTTATAATAGTGACACTTTCCATCTTCAGACTTTCCTCTCCAACCATTTTTGGGTTTCTCAGACTTGAAATGCACCTTAGGATTCCAATTCTTCTTCCCCTCTCTTCCTCTTCCAAAAAATAGGCCCTGATTACTACTCCCTTCTCTTCCTTCATTCATCTCCTCCAGCTAATCCCTTAAGTTTTCAGATAGAAGATCCGATTTCACATCATCTATAGTCAGTGTCTCTCCTATAAATCAGACTGTTAGCAAAACCTATGTAACGCTCCGAAAGGGAATACAAAAAAACCATTCCCTTTTGTTTTTCATCCACTTTCAAATCAATAGTCTTCATCTTCATTACAAGATCATCGAAGAAACTAAAAGCGCCTTCACTGAAGCACCCTCTGTCATCTTCATGGTGAAAAGTCTTTGGCAGAATCAAACAATTAGTGAGTGATTTCTTTAGATAGAAATTCTCCAACCTCATCCAAATTCTTTTAACAGTGTTTCTATGCTAATTTCCAAGATAACATTTTCTCCCATGGCTAGATATAAGTAGTAAATGCCCATTCTTTCGTCTTCTTCTCCACGTCAGAAATTTCAGTCGGTAACTCGGTGTTAAAAACTACCCGATGAACCATATTTCATTTTAGAATAGCCTTCATCTTCCATTGCCACTACTCGATGTCTTTATCCCTGTTCCACCTTTCTATTACCAACTGAGATCTAGATGTAATATAGGAACCTCTAACATAAGGTCTTGTTACAACAGCAGTACCCCTATCTTCTGTCATACTTCCTTATACCTTCTGTAAACCAACCTAGATGCCCTAATATCAGATTGTTGGGTTCTATCCTTCCAAGCTGTTATTACCTAACAAGTTAGATGCATGAATAAATAGGATCAAATATAGAATGACGAAATAATCAAATAAAATTATTGTAATTGTTCACATTGAAATGGTGAAATTGACCAATTAATAACAAACGAAAGGGAAGCACACAATTTTTTTAAAGTGATTCCACTATCAATGTGATAGTTTACGTCCATTAAGGGAAGAAGAATTTTATTAATACTTAGAGAGAAGATTACATAAAAGGTACAAATAATTTCCATTGCATAGGCTCCTTTATATGTAGGATTTGGAACTTGGGATTGAACTTATCCCTTGATGTAGGACCAAACAAAAAACATACAAACCTAATATTATATCACTTTTTCCAACAATTTTTCCAACCGCAGTTAGAAAAGTATAATCTTCCTCTTTCATAAAGTAAATATACAGTTATTTCTTTATTTCTTCCCTTTTACCTTTTACTATATATTGCCATGCAATGCATTATCAAATTCTAAAATGTTATAAATTTTACCTTTTTCCAAATATGAGTTTGTATTTTACCAACAATTAACAAATATTTTTGATCAAGTAGAGCAAATCTTTACTACAAGGTAAAGAAACTACATTATCCCCTTCCATAGAGAAATTCAAACGTAAAGGCAGACGTCTAACAAAGCAGCTTCAGTCACTTAATGATGAAAAATTCAACGCTTTTGACGATGTCCCAAAGCTTACTCTTACTCAGGATGAATCAGAGAATGTTAACAAACTGAATCACTTTGTTCAGTTAGAATATGAAAGACTGTAACCCTAGTTTTAGTTTTATCTTTGTTAAACTGTGCTTCGGTAATGGGCTTTAAGTATCTGACCGGCCCAATACTTGTATTATATATTTCGTTCAATTTGTACAGAACTGTATCTAATTGTAAAACAAGAGAAGTAATACAATATTTCTAAACTCTCTTTGTTATCATTCTTCTCTCATTAATTTCTACAATATCCATCATATCAATTCTCACAAGAATTCTAACTTGGTATCAGAGCAAAGAAATCTATCAAGCGACAGTAACAAAGTCAGATCTTTATCAGATTCTCATCAGAGAATCACTACATCATCACAGAGCCATCCAAGGAGGTGTCAGATAAGCATCATCATGCACCATCCCGGTTGCTCTCATATTTTTCTGCTATCTCATCATCTGAGAGATAAAGATTACCCGCTTCTGAATTAAGAATTCTCATTAAAAGTGCCCCGCCAAGATTCTTGTACCAAGAAAGTTGGCTACACCGTAGAAAACAATCATATCAGAACTCTCAATAGCACTTCCTCATAATCCAACATGGCTGGAGATGATGACACTACATCATCAGCAACAAGTGGAGCCAAAAGTCAGGAAGGGTCAAGATTAAGAAATCAAGATTCATCAGCCAGTGAAATAATTTTATACAAGATCATAAAGCCAAAGGATAAGTTAGTAACAACAACTCTTGATGAAAATAACTTCATATTATGGAAATATCAAGTTGAAACCAGTATAAGAGGGTATGGATTAGAAGACTTTCTGTATGGAACATCCATTGTTCCTGCAAGAACGGTAACAGACACCACAGGAGAAAGAGTTGTCAACAAGGAGTTCATCAACTATCAGAGATAGGATAGCCTAATTGCAGCATGGCTACTGTCATCCATCAGTTCAGGGCTTCTCTCACAGATTTTCGGATGTAAAACATCATTTGAGATTTGGTCTGCAATACAACAGAACTTCAACACACAGTCAGCTGCAAGAATTATGTAATATAAGAGGCAATTACAGAATCTCAAGAAAGAAAACATGTCAATGAGGGAATACCCAACTAAGGTGAAAATCATACTATGATATTCTTGATACTGCAGGGCATAAAGTATCTGACACTGAGTAGATACTAACCATTCTGAATGGTCTGGATAGTAAATATGAGTCAGTAGTAGCAATTATTTCATCACAACAAGATCTACCCAATATTCAATATGTTAGTTCAATATTATTGTCACATGAAGGAAGAATTGAGCAAAGAAAAGAAAACAATACAGAATTATCTCTCAATTATGCATCAAATTCAAGAAACAGAAATCAAGGGAAGAAGCAAGAAAGTCAAAATATCAGTCAAGAAAACTTCAATCAAAGAGGTAATACTACACAGAGAGGTAGAGGGAGAAGTGGAAGATGGAATAGCAACAGAACAAAGTGACAGATCTATGAAAAACCTGGACATACAGCAAGACAGTGCTACTTTAGACTCAACACTAATTACTACCCAAACCAACAGAATCAAGCAAATCAGAGAAATTATAATTCCAGTGCAAATGTAGCACAAATAGATCAAAGGCAAGGCAGTCATTCAGAAAATTCAAGAACACAGAACCTAAACACAGAAAGACTTACAAGACCTGAGGAGATAGCAGAAGAGGATTGGTATCCAGATTCAGGTGCAAGCAACCATCTCACAAGCAACCTACAGAATCTCAATATTGGCAATAAATAATATACAGGTATGCTATCCATTCATATGGGGAATGGTGAAGCTCTAAAAATCACACATGTTGGAAACAGCAGTGTTCCAGGTAAAGGACTCCTTTATCTCAATAACTTATTGAGAGTGCCACAAATTAAGAAGAATTTATTGAGTGTATCTCAATTTTCTAATGACAACAATGTGTATTTTGAGTTTCACCCTAAATTCTGCTTAGTTAGGGATTTACCAAATCAAGACATATTGTTACAGGGTAAATTGGACAAGGGATTATACAAACTCAATCTTGGGAATACAAGAAAGAGCAATATTAGGAATATGTGGTGTAATAGCACTGAGTCACATGTTATAAATCAGGAAACATTTACTCAGTGGTATTATAGATTAGGACATCCCAATGTAAACACTGTAAAGCAAATTCTTATGAGCAATAATATTTCTGTTGATGTATCTCTGCCATATGTTTGCACTTATTGTCAATTAGGCAAGAGCCATAAATTTCCATTTGCAGATTCAACCACTGTCATTAGTTAACCACTACAATTAGTAGCAATAGACTTATGGGGACCAGCTCCTATAGGTTCAGACTACAGCTACAGGTACTACATATCTTTTGTTGACTTATTCTCTAGATACACTTGGATATATTTTCTAAAGTCTAAATCAGATGCACAAAAAGCTGTTATACAATTTATAACTCAAGTAGAAAAACAACTATGCAATGAGGTCAAGATTATGCAAACTGATGGTGGCAGTGAATATAAACCACTAAAGGAATATTTTCAAAGAAAAGGCATTGTTCACAGAACAACCTGCCTATATACATTTGAGCAAAATGGAATAGCAGAAAGAAAACATAGACATATAGTGGAAACAGGCTTGACTCTACTGGCACAGGCTTCTTTACCCATGAAGTTCTGGCCAGAAGCCTTCAACACTGCAGTATACTTAATTAATAGACTACCTACTAAAATTCTTAAGCATCTGAGTCCCATAGAAGTGTTATTTGGGGGTAAAACCTGACTATAAGGACCTGAAGACATTTGGTTGCTTATGCTTCCCATATCCGAGACCATACAATAAGCATAAACTGAGTCTCAGGTCTGCCCCATGCACTTTTATAGGATATGGAAATAATTAGAAGGGATACAGATGCTTAAGCAATGATGGTAGGATCTATGTCTCAAGACATGTGGTATTTAATGAGAGTATTTTTCCATTTACAGATAAAAATATAAAAGCAACTGGGAAAGTGCACAACAAAGACAGCTTCACAATACATCCTATACCTGTCATACCAGAATGGAACAAAGCAAATGGAAGTGTGTAGAGAGACCAAGGGTCACAACACACTCTACCTAGCAGTGACACTGGATCAGGTCATAACTCACATGATTCCTCCAGCTCCTTCCACAATGACAGTCAAAGGAGTGACATCAATCCATGCCAAGGAGAGCCCTCATCATCTACATCTCAACATACCAACGAAAGTACATCTATTCAAGAGCCACCACCTGAAATTTCAGGACATCACATGATTACAAGATCAATAAGTGGAATATTCAAACCAAAAATATACAATGTTCAACTTGATTCAACAGAACCAAGAAACTACAGTGAAGCCATCACAAATAGCAACTGGAAACAAGCCATGGATAATGAATATGGTGCTATTATCAAAAATAAGATGTGGAGTCTAGTACCACCACCCAAAGATGAAAACATCGTTGGATGTAAGTGGACCTACAAAGTAAAAAAGAAAACCAGATGGAAGTATTGCAAAATATAAAGCAAGGCTGGTAGCAATGGGCTATAATCAACAATATGGTTTTGACTTCAATGAAACATTCTCCCCAGTTGTCAAACCAACCACAATAAGAATTATGCTAACCATAGCTCTTCACAGAGGGTGGAAAATTAGACAACTCGATGTAAATAATGCATTTCTCAATGGAGAACTAAAGGAAAATGTATATATGGAGCAACCAGAGAGTTACAAAAAGGAGGACAACAACAATCTAGTATGCAAGCTACATAAAGCTATCTATGGACTGAAATAAGCTCCTCGTGTATGGAATGAAAAACTTAAATCAACATTAATGGTTCTGGGATTTACACCAACAAAATCTGACAGTTCCTTATACACGCATTGCAAATAGGAAAGGGCCACTTACATTTTGGTATAAGTGGATGACATTATCATCACTGGAAACGACAATCAAACTATGAATCAAACAGTTGATCATCTGGACAAAATGTTCTCTATAAAGGATCTAGGTGATTTACACTACTTCCATGGAATTGAAGACACTAGGAAAACTAATTCAGAAATGTTTCTATGCCAAAAACGATATATACAGGATCTCCTTAAAAGAGCAAATATGGATCAGGAAAAATCACTTCCCACTCTTATGGTCAGTAGTCTTAGACTATCAAGAGACTCTGGAGAAGCTATTACAAATGAAAAAGAATACAGAAGTATTGTAGGGGAACTACAATACATTACAATAACAAGACCAGACTTAAGTTATAGTGTAAACAAAGTCTGCCAATTCATGCACAATCCACTCAGCTATCATTGGAAAGCAGTAAATTAAACGTATATTAAGGTACCTGAGGGGAACAATGAATCATGGACTGCATCTCAACAACAAAAAAGGTCTAAACATACAAGCTTACAGTGATGCAGATTGGGCCTCCGATCCTAATGACAGAAGATCCACCACGGGTTTTTGTGTTTACCTAGGCAGCAACCCAATTTCATGGAGCTCAAAGAAACAAGCCACCATTTCACACTCCAGTACTGAAGCCGAGTATAGAGCAATCGCTAGCACCATAGCGGAAATCACTTGGATTATGTCTCTTCGCAACGAAATTCAAGTTAATCCTACGAATACTCCAATAATCCGGTGCGATAACTTAAGCTCAGTCTCCCTCTCATCAAATCATGTTCTACACTCACGAACGAAGCACATTGAAATAGATCCACACTTCGTTCATGAGAAGGTTCTAGAGGGAAAGCTGAGAGTTAACCATGTTCCAGCATAGTTTCAAAGAGCGGATATATTGACGAAGGCTCTATCAATAAAGAATTTCACTCGATTAAAGGAGGATCTAAGAGTTGAAGACAACGGCGCAGAAATGGGGAAGGAAGAAGAAAACCCTAGATAAAATTGAACGAGGGAGTTAGAATATGAAAGACTGTAACCCTAGTTTTAGTTTTATCTTTGTTAAACTGTGCTTCGGTAATGGGCTTTAAGTATCTGACCGGCCCAATACTTGTATTATATATTCCGTTCAATTTGTACAGAACTATATCTAATTGTAAAACAGAGAAGTAATACAATATTTCTAAACTCTCTTTGTTATCATTCTTCTCTCATTAATTTCTACAATATCCATCATATCAATTCTCATAAGAATTCTAACTCGTTCATATCGTCCTCCCTATCAAGTTAAGAAAAAACGTGGAAAAAAACAAAAAATTATTAGAATCTTCCGTCCACGAAGCACAAGTGCCACAACCCGACGAACTCCAACAATTTCCACACTATCTTGATGAGGATAATTGGGATGCTTTTTTTTTACTCCTGAAGTGGTATGCTAAAAATTATCTACATCTTATATATATATATATATATATATATATATATATATATATATATGTGTGTGTGTGTGTGCGCGCGCGCGCGCGCGCGCACGCGCGCACACACGCGCGCGTGTGCGTTTGTGTATTGTTATTATACCTACCATAAGTTTTTATTCCTCTTGGAGATTGAACAATGTGATAGGGCAATTGAACGTTTTCTCGTGGAGCGTTCGCACTAATTACCATATGTTAATAAAATATTTGTTCATTTTCGTGCTTTAGTAGTTTTTTCTTTGTCTACTATCAAAATAAATTTAGGATTACAAGCTTGCCATGCAATTTTCCGTGTCTGTGTTTCAGTTCCTATATTTTTTTGCAACTTTTGTGTTTGTATATATAGGTCTGTCAACGGATGGTTTCAGATGCGGATAATGTCATATCCGCATCTGCATCCGAAATCATTTTTGAATATCGGATATCCGAATCTGCGGATACAGGCGGATATCGGATGATTATCCTATCCGCTAACGACCGATAAATTAAGAATTATTTAAAAAAAAATTAGTTTAACATAAATAATTTTCAATCCCATTGATTATAAAAGTGTTAAAAATTAACAAATAAGATAATAATAAATAGTTTCGAGCAATTAAAAAGCATTAAGTACATATAATATAAACTACTAACATGATAAAATAATAAATAAATGTCTTTCACTGTATTAACATACATATAATTTGAACTATAATCTTAACAAAAACCGGACGAATAATTTTCGAATGCGGATGTCTTCGTATCCGCATTCGTTTTTTCGAATATCAGACATTTATCCGCTTTTCGAATGCGGATGCAAACGGATTTTTCGGGTATCCATTGACAGCCCTATATATAAGGAATGCTTGGAAAACTTGTTTATGAGTATTGACACTACTGATGCTTACATTGATTTTCTCATTTACTATTCATATGTACAAATTTTAACAAACCAACATCACACGTAAATTATTCACTTCAACTGACTACTACATATATAAATTAGTACGTGTAACCTAATTAGTACGTGTAACCTAATTTAAATATTAAATATACATATAAGAATGTACCGGCAAAAGCAATGTGCTGTTGCAAGTTTATATTCCATAGCTATGTACAGTACACAAATGTCATACAAAGTTATGAGTCATGACTAAGATAATAAAAAAATAAAATTACTGTTGTTCATCTTCACCAACCATACTATGTACGGTTAAAAATGAATCAATTTATGTTGTTGACGAATTCTTCCATGAAATCCTCCCTTGAATAGCAGATGGTGAACAAGTAATTAATTCTGCATAAAATTTGCAACCTTATCTACTGGAATATCTCATACCACCGTATAAATGTGGGTAGCATTTACCATCTAATATAAATGTGGGTAGCATTTACCATCAAAGTTCTTTAGCTAATGTGTATGTATGCTTATCTTTTCATATTGGTGGTTCATTACGTATTATGTAATATTTGCGAATTATTTTACTTTAAAACTTACTAATACTGATGTGTTGCTGTAACACATTATTTTTATACTGAACTTTTTAGAAGGAGAGAGAAGCATTTAAAGAAGCACAAAATTTTACTTTCAAAATATTCAGAAATAGCAACAATGGTTTATTGCATTTTCCCTTACACGTATTAAACATAACTATAAAGTGGGGACAAATTGCTACAGATGTAGACGGTTGATGAGAAATGAAGTCAATTAAATACAAAAAAAAATAAAAAATAAAAAATAAAAATTACTAATGAGGTTATCAAGTCGAACAATTTTGAGTGAGGAATTATGGGATACGCGTTACCCATATTTATACTTGGAACGTTAAGAAGTTCTTTGTGCTCCCTTGCTGTTGCATATGATCTTCCACTTTTACATGTGAATGTAGAGCATGGAATTGGAAAACCAAACCATGAACTCACCATAGTTTCTACGTCAGCAAAACCAAGATAAAACAAATAGTTGATATAAATCATGCATTTTATTAACTGTTTTTTCAATTTTAAAATACAGTAATCCTCTAGAGCTCTAATGTTTTAATATAATTGTTTAAGTTGGTGGATGAATTAAACAGTCTATGCTGGTTTTCTATTAAAGCATGCTCTAAATAATTCAACTTTGAAAGCAAAATACAATCCATAGTGTACCATTATATGCTCAAGACAAAAAACAATGAAGCTGAAACTAATATCGTGCTATATTGATTTGATGGAAACCGGTAAATTTTTGTAAGATTGGAGTTTCTGTTTGAAAAGTAATATTGGTATTTTAATGTAATTAATCAATATGTTTTAGCGGTGGGTTTTTGAGGTCATTTTTATATTAAATATGAGTTGATTTTAGAACTTGATGCGGTAGACATAATTAACTTATGTTTTGAATTAATATGTTTACTCGATTTTTTTAAAATTTCTATACAAGTATTTAAAAATGGTTATATGTACGAGTATATGTGCACGTCTAGGTGTGCCTGCATCCAATCACACTGCGTATGGTGTTCGTAAGTGTTTAGATGGATGTAATTCGTAACGACCTATTTATATGAGCAAGGAATAAATTACCAGTCTTGTTTGCAGTTTATTTTATGTTTTCACCTTTTCTTTTCTACTTCACGATCCTTTCTTAGTTATTTTGATTAAGTGGCCGAGATCACTAAAAGTAAATAAGAAGAAAAATTTCAAGAAATACCAACGATTGATGAGAAAAATAAAATAAGATTATCTTATTTCATCCAATTCAACCTAGTTGGTAATTTATTCGGCTGCCATTCTAAGTCGATTCTGAATACTTTTTGGTTGAATATTGTAACATAGATGAATTATACATGCCATTTGCGTCCAGATCAATGCTTTGTCAACACACAAAAAAATAATTTGTCGGCTGATAGTTTAGTCGTCAAAGAGAAGCATAGGAGGGATGTCTGCCATCTTTCGTATTGCCTTCTATTAATCAAATCAAGTGGGTCCCATTTTATTGATCGAAATCTATTAACATTTTATCTTTCATTAAATGAACATAAAGCTTTAGAGGAAGATTTCACTACATAGAAAATAACATGGGATTTGGAATCCATGCACACGCTTCAGCTTCATTTTTGAACTAAACTTACAAATCCATAGAAGGAATAAAATCAAAAACATAATCTGATAATCTGATAGGTATAACAAACTTGTAAAACAATTAATTATAGAGAAACAATGTAGCTCAACACATGTTAATAGTAAAGTTTCCAGGAAATAGAATATAACATGACATTTAAGTAATTAATAGCTCCTCCAAGCCTCCAACATCAATAAAGCTTTTCTAGGCTGATGGTTGGCAAGAGGGCCATGACATCCAGCAGCTGAATTCGAAACAAACAATGCGTTAAAAAAAGTAATTCAGCTACAGTGAACAAATATTTAGAAAAATATTTATCTAAATTTTAAAATGTCTCACATCGTAGGAATATATGAGTCTTTTATTACATTACCATTATAATGGAGTGGTGTTTAAATGATGCAGAAATAAGGTTCTTGAGATAATTTAAAGTTTCAAGTTGCATACTATTCATATGTATTTTGAGAACGAACACCGGAAGAAAATAGTTTATTATTTCCAATAGTAGATTCATATAATACATCTTGTGCTAACACACACCCCATTTTTGTAATCCATCCTTAGTGAGTAGTCGGTTTATGACTATATTGTATGTGCATAATGCCATTTAGGACTATTTACTTTTGTGTATACTACGTCTTCCCACTTTTACTCATGATGTTGTGAGATCCTGGCACTTTTCCATTCTTGTTTGAATGAAAACTCACCACTATCAATTTTCCATACCCACAAATTAGATCGATTGCCGCTATACAATGGCATGTGTTCAATTATCTGTTTAAAACTACTGCTTTCAGTCCTATCCCAGTTCGTTAACTAAGCTGGTGCCTTTGATCCATGGGTCGTACAGTAGAACGGTTTCTTCTCCATTGGTTATGCGTCTCTCCACCATGTTTGTTAATTTACTTCTTTTTATTGAAATAGCCTTTCATTTACCTAAATCGTCATTATTCACTTTAGAAATCTAGATTTGCTGTTATATATTTTGCTGTCACCCATCTTGCCCATAGATAGTTAGTATCTTTTAGTTTCCAACTCAACCTCAATCGTACTCTAATTTTACATCTTCCAGATAACTCAACCCTACACCGCAATCTCTTCTTGGTATGGAAATTTGGTTATCAATGATTTTATGAACTTCACCCTTACGTGTGAAGTTACTACACACTGCACTGATTTTATTAATTGATTTACTTAGGGTTTGAAAAGTTTGTATCTAGAAGATAACTTTAGATGTTGTGGTTGTGAATAGGCTCTATTATCCATGCAAAGGGGAGAAGGTTAGATCTCCAACTATAGAGTTTACATTTGGTACTTGTATTCATTCACAAAATTCTTAGTTAGTAATATGCAAGGTTTAAATTTATGGTTTCCGGTTCCATTCCAGCCATTTGAAATTATTAAAATTTTGGTTCAGTTTTGAAAATTTTAGAAATTCTGTTCAAATTCCGGTTCCGGATTAAGTTATCTTTTAAGTTTTTTCGTGCCAATTATGCCAAAGATACCAACCTTTCGTATTCAAAGTCCATTAATTCTACCTATAAAACATAGTTTATAAGCCCATTACTTAGCAAACATTATTTCTTGCTTCTAGCATGGTATGTCAAAATCCTTCCCAGGCATTAGGCCTTCCTTTTCTTCAATTTTTTATAGTTGCTTGTAGCACAATATTTCAACATCACGTTAGGCTTTCTTCTTTTATCATTCAGTATCCTCCTCCATTAAACCTCGTTCAAACTTTATCTAAATAGCTTTCAAATTTTGGGTTCAATTCTAAAATCAAAACCTATGAAAAGGAAATTACCTTCTCAAACTACTGAACGTCCAAACATCCCTAGAGAGCTTGGATATGATTTTTTTTAATAGGAAGTAAGCCTTTTATGTATTTAGTAATTAAATACTACAACTATTGGATCTGAGAGAAAATCAAATTGGAAATTCTACAATTTTTGAAATGGTAAATATGCATCAATCCATGATTTTCCTCAATGCAAGTGAAATTATGATAGTCTTATAACTATTTTTATTGTGGAAACATGATGATTTCAAACAAAGACAGAAGGTTCAAAATCTGAGGTATATAGGTAATTTATAATTAATGTATTAGACAGTGGTTAGCAATGCCTCAAACATTTTATGATTAAGTCAAAATACAACTGAATCAAAATTCCAAATGCTACTAAATCAAACTCCAAATAAAAACACAATTATCACATTTCTTTTTCTATAGGAATTTCCTAGTTTATTTAGCTCTGAAAGTTCAATTTCCATTGTTTTTCCTATCAATAATTATCAAACTAAAGGGACCAATTTTCTCTAGTTTGAACTTGCTGCTTTGTTGTCAATCACTATCAGTTTAAACATAAGACAATCATATGTATAGTGTTTATGTATGTTACACTTGGATGTATTTTTTAAATGTATTCAAATAATCACTCTCAAATGTACTAAACAATCTTCAAAATTACGCAGGAACCATATGCAGTAACAGAAAAAGCAAACACCTTACCATCATCAAAACTAACCTTAGTGGATTATTAATCGATCCATAATCATTAATCATACCTCGAAGTTGGAGAAGACGGTAGATTGTTGGGATCACGTTGAAGTGACCTTAGTGGATTGTTGTAGAAACGGTGGATCGTTGGAGAAATGATGGATTGTTGAAGAAGACGCTGAACTAACCTTAGCCGATAAATGGAATCGCTCTGAAGTAGCCCTAGTTTGTGTGGTTTAGAGGACTAAATATCGATGATTGTTCAAGAAGACGGTGGAGAAGATGCTGGATGTGGAATCGCGTTGGATTTGGGATCGTGTCTTTTTTGAGTAAGGAAGAACTAAGAACTCAATTAGAGTTTTTTAGTTTTGGAAAGGCAAACATAAGAAGCAGAAGCGAGATATGGGATAAATTTTAAAAGGGTATAATAGGAATTTCAAAAAGACGCGGTTGGTTTTCTATTCATTGAATTATCATTATTAGTAGTAGAGATGTATATATAGGTTGAAGGGTCATTGCATTGATACTTGTTATTGTGTATAGTAAACTAATATTTTTAATTAGTTGGTTACTAAAATTTTGCTGCTGTACAACACCTGACCGACAAGCATATTTATAGCATATAAACTTTTTTTTTTACTTAGATTGTTTTATTACTTATCTAGATTGTTCCCCAAAACTTTTTACCATTTAATTTTTTTTTAATATTTTATCTTTTACTATGCTAACCATGTTATGCTCAAAACTCTCTTCTTGGGGTTTGGTTTGGTTGATCTGTAGATCAAAACAACTGATGTATGCGGTCTGAATGTTTGGTTTTTCCATGTGATAGCTAAATTTATAGCGTTAGTTTATACGTGCATGCTTCTTTTATTTAACAGGAAAAAAGTCACATGTCCATGTTTATGATGTTGTTATAGAAAAGTCCCTGCAGAAATGAATATGTAAATTTGGTCCATATTTTTGAAAAATAAAAAACGTAAGGTGTCTTGCACTTATCTGACAGAAAATGCAAGGTAACTTGCACTTTTCTGTTTCTGAAATCTTTTTTGAAGTTTTGAAAATTTTGAAAATTTTGAAAAGCGCAATTTATCTTGCACTTTCAATCAGGAAAGCGCAAGCTAGTTTGCGCTTTCTGATTTTGAATTTTTTTTTAAAAATTTTGAACTTTTTGAAAAGCGCAAGGTAACTTGCGCTTTCTATCTAGAAAGCACAAGCTAGTTTGCGCTATCTGATTTTGAAATTTTTCTAAAATTTTTAAAAAATTTGAAATTTTTAAAAAGCGCAAGCTAATTTGCACTTTCTGATTTAGAAAAAATAGGGACCTAATTTACATACTTATTTCTACAGGGACTTTTCTTGTAACAACATCAGAATTATGGACCTTTCGTGCAAAGCCCCTTTATTTAATGTTAGATACTTTTTTCATGCTTGCAGTTCCATTTATTGCACAAATAATATGAGTAATAGCATAATCTATAATCCATATACTTGATCAGTCTACGTATCTTATATTTTATACCTTTTTATTTTTAATCCAAATGAATATGGATTATATTTATCTAATTCATGCAACATTCACAAGTTTTAGATAACAGATTCATCTTAATTTAGAATCGTTACTTCATATTATGATCTTTTTTTTGAAAACCCAAGAGAACCCGGCGAGCCGGTAAACTCCTGAGGAGGGTATAGTAAAGCCGTCCGCTGATCCAAGCCCTCATACCCCTGGGTAAATTTATATAGGATAGGGAAGCATGAAAATACATATTGATTAATTACATGAAACATCAACTACCACAACTCACTTATTGTGATTTTTGTGGTGCTAAGAATTTTTTTTATGAAAGCCTACAGAATTGTTGCTCTGGTGGTTCTATTGGTATTCATTGACCTACTACAACACCACAAGAGCTACTAAACTTATTCCAAGGTCAAGGTGAAGTCGGTACCCATTTTTGGACAAACGTCTGATCTTATAATAATGCATTTTCATTCACATCCATGGGCGCAACAATTGACAACAACCTAGCAAATGGTAGAGATGGAGTTTATACATATCGTGCACAAGGTTCAATATATCATGGTATTGGAAGTATTCACGACACCAAATAAGCTAAATTCTAACGGTTATAAGCGTGATAAATTACATTCCTAACGGTTATACCCTTTAAACTAGTTGTCGTGGGCAAATTTATTGCATATTTTCTAACGTTTATAAGCATTAGAAAATTATATATACTAACGCTTATTACCGTTAGAATAGAGAATTTTCTAACAGTTAAAAATGTTATAATCACAGCTGTTATAACAGTTAATTATAGCTGTTATAACGGTTAAAAGTGTGAGAACTATTATTTATCAGTATATTTTATAATGGCTAAAACCGTTACAAAACCTTGTATATTTAAAACCATCTACAAAACTGCCATAGAACCCATTACATATACAACCATATTTATTTCAATATTTAACCTCCAAGGTAGTGCAGTGGTTAGGACATACAGCGCTCACTTTAAAGGTCGAGGGTTCAATCCCCACCAACTACATATCATTGTGATTTACCTGAAGTATGTGTTGTGGGTTTGGTGCATACTTCCTTAGAGTTTATAAGCAAAGCTTGATTCTCCAGGTCTTCAAAAAAAGAAATTCAATATAGCAGCAAATATATAGTATGATATTGAGAACAACAATACAATCAAAATTTAGAACAACATCAAACATATATTTCATACCAAACTCCACAAAGTATATAACATGCTAACATAATATGCATAACAAAATTTTAAAATACAACTTCAAAATATAACTACATATTGTTTAGTAACTTACTAATAACGCAAACGATATTCGGGCCAAATCACAAAACCTACTTCAACTAGCTCAGATAGCGTGTAATGGCCATTTTGCGGTGCTTCATAAATTAAAGCTTCTAGATCGAGAACATCACCCACCCAAACAACTTGTTCTCCTACAACCACCTTTCTACCATGGCATATCTTCTGTGTCCCAATATGTCCTTTTGCTACCTCTGTCAAATCTACTGATAATAGCTACTCCATTTAATGGAGCATCTAAGCTAGCTACATGACTGTTGTGATTCTACTTGGTATTAGAAGCAGTTTCCACTCTTGGTGTCATCGCATTTCCTGCAATATGATTTACAAGCATCTTTATACATTGTCTCGTATCATTTATAGCTGAACTCATTGTTTCCATCTGTTCATGCATTTCAGTTCTCCATTGCTGATTTAAGTTTTCTTCGTAATTGATTATGGCTTTTGAAGCTTGAGTGGGTTTCACTTGCTTTACACTGGACGTAGAGCTAATAGCATGGCAATAACTTCTTTTTTATCATATCCAATAACTTCGGCAATAGGATCGTTTTCAAAATCTTCAAAACTTCGTATTCCATCATCTCTATTGACACTGGCTTCTAATTTTTGTCTTTCTTCTACTGCATCTATCAATGCCTACATAATTTATAATTTTGTAGAAATGTAAAATTACATAATGTTTTATAAGTGGTTGCACAAGCAAAAATGTTAAAATCTAGTGAATTGAAGCTAAGTGCATACTCTAATTTCCCATAATTTAGCACTGTTTAATTCTAAATCAGGTATAGAGATTATATTCTCTAATTTAATCCTCAAGTTTGCTTTCAACAGTCAAATTACATAATACTAAAAAAATCAGATCATAAAATTTCAAATCTGTCACCTAAGGATCAAGTCAAATAGCCACTTATTTTTGTAAATGACCATCTCCATCTTACCTTTGTTTTTAGAAAAATAACATACAAATAATAGGCATTTCTATAAGCAATTCAAATTAATATTATATATGATAACAATACAAGTAGGAATGGGGAAATGTAAAAGATAATTCCTATAATGCTTGTTTTGACCAGAAACAAGTTTCTAACATAATATTTTATTCAAAAAATGCATGAAGCTTTGACATCTTCTGAATACATTCTCATCTTCGTAAAAGTCTAAAATCATAGTTATTTCATGTTAGATCAGTGAATTGATCAAATAGACCCAAAATAATTAAATTGTACATAGTCAAGTAGTAGTAATTTATATGTTTGTTTCCTTGTAATATTCTAGCCGAAACATGAAGACCTGGAAAATTGAATTTAATGTAAACGTTGATATTATAAATAAAACTATTATATACCATTGGCATAGAAATGGTACAAATACTTAGTTTATTTTGTTTGCAAAACATACAACAAACATTTGAGTAATGTAATAACTAAAAACAGTTAGCAAAGTAATCACAAAAGCTAGTTCAGATAGTCTAAAAATTTAAAAATATGCATGCATAATTGCATACAGACATCCATTACTAAAAATAGTTAGCAAAATAATCACAAAAGCTAACAAGGGATGGTGGAGGCACATATTTATATGGAAATGTGTGCTACATTCTTTATCAGATCTCTTATGAATTAATCTCTGCAATTATTCCTGAGTGCGTTAGAAATTTCTTCATTGACTAGAAGAAATTGTCAAATAGGTTTTGCCGACAGCTTATGGATTATTCAATAGCTAACAAAATTTGACTTTGATGAAGATACTGCCAAGGTACAATATGCTTTAGAAGGATTTAAACTTTTATGATAGTGCACATTTATTATGACCACGACGGTGAAACCAAATTGAAGGAAAGATCAAATCATTGTTCTTCACAATGTTGGTACATTCATATAAACCGAACATGATAATTTTTGGATTGGAAGTATATATAAATATGTAATATAACAATATAAACTTTGAAACAAGAGAATTTTTGGATTTTGATTGGTTAAAATCCTATATAAACTCATTCTTGAATTGAATTCTCAACTCACCTTCTTTTAATTAATCTAACACATGGAATTATATAAAATTCTATTGTGAAATTATATAAGCCTATACACATTTCAAGCCTCATTTTATGTTTGATATAGATATATAGCTGTAAAATAAGGTAGGTACATCACATTCTTTGTTGATGTTATGTAAAAGGATAATGTTTAGTTTAATTAGGAACTCTGCTACATTTACAAAAGAAATTTTTTGTAAACTGTAGCAAAGATGATTTGATTTGATACTATCCACAAAGACATAAGGATGGTGAAAATAAAAGGTAGTTAATTAATAATTATTCAACATTTTTATTTAAAAAAGAATTTGAATTACTTTGTAGTTTGATTGAGAGTACGTTTATGGAATTATTCTCATGGAAGTCAGTGGTTTGATTATGTTAGAAATTGGTACATAATGCATGACGTATAAGCTCGCGGAGGAAGAAACCCTAGCTCCAAGAATTGCCGAACGAAGAGGAGAAAGCCAAGAAGAAAGGAGGAGCTGATTTGATTCGGTGAAGGAAGACAGTGATGCCGATCGAGCCTTGGACCAATGATTTGGAGCAGGAAGCAAAGCCCTAGAGAGCATGATTTGGAGCGGCATTAGTTCGTTTGGTAAAATGGAGAAGCGGGAGAGAAAAGAAAATCGCCGAACGAAATATTTCGTTCGGTGATTTTCCGAACAAAATATTTTCGTTCGGTGATTTGGAGTTCCGGACCAAACTTTTTGTTAGGTAGTTCGCCGCTCTAGTTTGCTTACCGGTCCAAATTTTTCGCTCGGTGTTTTGCCGAACCAAACCAAATGCATGTCGAACCAAACCCCAGGGCTGCTATATAGCAGCTACCCCTCCTCATTTCTTCACTCTATAAATAGAGGAGCTTCTGGAAAACAATGGAAGCCGAAATTGAGAGCTAATTTCAGAGCCATCCTAGAGAGTTGAAACTCTGTAGAATTTTGTCTGTATTATAAATTCTTCTTATGTATAGCCTTCAAAAGTGAATCAATCTTGTAACTATAATCTTTTAGTGATAACAAAATCTCCTCTCTTCAAGTGGACGTACACTGCCTAGCGGTAGTGGAACCACTATAAATACTGGTGTTATTTATTTTTTTGCATTGCATTGATCTGTGACTGTCTATTCTGGTGTTCATCTTTTGTTTGTTCCATCTCACTACAATCATGATCTAGTTGTTTTCCGCTGCGTTGGGTTTTTTATTCCCTTAGACCGATCATCGGAAGGGATTTTCCCCTACAGTCGGGTATCAGAGCTGCAAGGTTGATTGAGGAGTGTTAGACGCTATGGCAGGAGACAAACAAACTCCAGTCGTTACAAGATTCTATACTAGAGTGATGTATATCGTGTTAGGATCGCAGTTGGCAATTGAGAAATGGAACAGGGATGAAGACTTCGAGAAGTAGCAATGGAGGATGAAGCCTGTTCTAATGAGGAATAAAGTCGAGCTAGTAGTGTTTTCCCCTGAAGAGTTGATGGCTGACATCTCACTCGCGGAAAGGAAGGAGATGGAGAAATGGGCGTTCACTACTTTACAACTAGCTGTGGGAGAGAATGTTATCTCAGAGATTAGCTGTGAGACCACTGCTAGGGGCATTTGGACCAAGCTAGAAAATCTCTACTTGAAGAAATCTCTGACTAGCCGTCTGATATTACTGAAGACATTTTTCACTATGCGGATGAGAGAGGGTACTTCAGTGAAGGAACATCTTAGTTTCTTTGATGATCTCGAGATGAAGATAAAGACTATTGAATTGAAGATGGATGAGGAGAAAATGGAAATGATTCTTTTGTGTTCTCTTTCGGAGTGATACACAGGTTTCGCTAACAGCCTTATCTTCGCTAGAGACACATTGACAGTGGAAAATGTGAAGTCAGGCCTTCTACCTGAGGGCTTGAGAGATCAGATAAAGGAGATAAATGAAGGAAGTAGAGGTGGAAGTAGTAGTCACGGCCTGTTTGTTGAAAGAGGTAGAGAAGATAAGAAGAATTGGCACTCTAGAGGGTGTTCCAAGTCCAAGAAGCCCGGTAATGGTAGGAGAGGAAAGTCTAAGGACGGGAAGTGCTTTATCTACAAGAAACCTGGTCATTGGAAAAAGGATTGTCTAGATTTGAAGAAGAAGGAAGAAGATGGATCTTCATCATTTGCGTTAGAGAAGTCTGTTTCTGACGATGTGTTGTCTGCAGCAGTGTCGGATGTCTCAGACCATTGGGTGTTGGACTCGGGGGCGTCTTTCCATATGATGCCTAATAAGGATTACTTTAGTTCTTTCGTTGGACGAGAGGGAAGCTCTATTCTTATAGGCAATGATGCTAGCTATAGAGCAATGGGTTAAGGTACAGTAAGGATCAGGATGTTTGACGGAGTGATACGCACTTTGACAAGTGTCTGGTATGTTCCAGGTCTTCGGAAGTCCTTAATTTCTTTAGGACAATTGGCATCTTTGGGATGCACGGTAACTATCGAGAAGGATAGTCTGAAGGTTTCGAGAGGTGCACTAGTTCTTATGAAAGGAGATGTGTTCCGAAAACTGTATTTCCTGAAAGGAACCACAGTCCTTGGAGAGTCGTGTGTTGGAGTAGATAGTTCTCGTGCATTGGATGCCACAAAGCTTTGACATCTCAGGTTGGGTCATATTTCAGAGAAGAGCTTAGAGTTGCTTCGAAGATGGAAGATGATCAAAGGAGGAAGCTTCGACAAGATGGATTTTTGCCAAGAGTGTGTGTTAGGCAAGAAAATTAAAGTATCTTTTGGAGTTGGACTCCATAGATCGAGGCGAGTACTTGAGTACGTGCATACAGATGTTTGGGGACCGGTTGCTACTCCTCTTGGAGGAGCAAAGTATTTTATCTCTTTTATTGATGACTTTTCTCGAAAAGTATGGGTGTATGTGATGAAGGCCAAATCAGAGAGTTTTGAGAAGTTCAGAGAGTAGAAAGCGCTTGTTGAGAACCAATCTGGTTCTAGGTTGAAGGTGCTGAGATCTGATGATGGCGGTGAATTTGTCTCTAGTGAGTTCCTTAACTTTTGTAGACAGCATGGCACTCAGAGACATTTCACTACACCAGGAGATCTGCAATCCAATGAGGTTGCAGAAAGGATGAACAGGACTCTACTAGAGCAGGCTCATTTCTTGAGATTGACGGCGGGCTTGTCTAGAGGCATTTGGGCGGAGGCATTATCAACTGCGGTGCATATCATAAATTGAATTCCCTGTTCAGCCATAGATGGGAAGATTCCAGAAGAGAAGTGGAGAGGTAAAGCAGTGTATCTTGGTTACTTTCGAATTTTTGGTTGTCTTGTGTATGTTCACCATACAGGTGATGACAAGTTGGAGGCTAGAGGATACAATAGCATACTAATGGGATACACCGATGGTATCAAAGGGTATCGAATTTGGAACCCTATTGATAAGAAGATTGTTCATTCCAGACATGTTACTTTTGATGAGTCTGCTATGTTCAATCCAAAGGAGAAGCTACCTACCACATTAGAAGATTCTGATAGGCCTAAGGAGATGGAAGAAGTTCCCGTGTTCCGGCCAAAGAGTAGAGTTGTTGTTGATGCTGTCAAAGAAAACACAGTTGATGAAACATCACAGGATAGTCCCCAAGTACCTTTAGTAGTGCTGGTGATGTGCATGATTCTATAGGAAGTTCAGTTCAAGGTAAAGCTGAAAGAAGTTTAGGCGAAGCGGTACCTACCTGGGTCAGTCGTAGGACTATTAGGCCGCCCGAAAGGTATGGTGATTGGCAGTTTGCGAACCTTAGCCTTGGTGATCGGTTGACTATGCCCTGCATGTGGTTCTTGAGGAGCCGCTTGACCTTGATGAAGCTTTGAAGTCATGTCATAGTTCAAAGTGGATGTGTGCTATGGAAGAGGAGTTAGAGTCGTTGATGAAGAACAAGACTTGGGATTTGGTACCACCTCCTCAAGGAAGCCGAGCCATAGGTTTCAAGTGGGTATTCAAGGTGAATGATGATGGGAGATACAAGGCTAGACTAGTTGCTAAAGGGTTTTCACAAAGAAAGGGATTGGAGTATGGTGAGATATTCTCTCGAGTAGTGAGGCATACGTCCATCCGCATTTTGCTCGCTATCGTCGCAGCTCATGACTTGGAGCCGGAGCAACTGGACGTGAAAACTGCTTTCTTGTACGGAGACTTGGATGAGACTATCTACATGAAGCAGCTAGAAGGATCTGTTGTATATGGGAAAGAAAATTGGGTTTGCAAATTGAAGAAGTCTTTGTAAGGACTAAAGATGTCGCCTAGATAATGGTACAAGAGGTTTGACTCTTTTATGCTTTCACTTGGTTTTGATAGTAGCATCAAAGATGCTTGTGTGTACTTCAAGCATTTAAAGAATGGTAGATGGGTGTACCTACTCTTGTACGTGGATGATATGTTGATTGCTTCTAAGGAAAAGGCTGAAATCGATAGTTTGAAGCGAAAGCTAAAGCGGAATTCGAAATGAAAGCCCTTAGAGAAGCAAAGAAAATTTTGGGTATGGAAATCCAAAAGGATAGAAAGCTAGGACTTTTGAGCCTCACTCAAAAGGAGTACATTCGAAAGGTGCTTGCTCGGTTTAGCATGGAAGGGGCAAAGGCAATCAGCACACCCATGCCTTTGCACATACAACTTTCTAGTAAAGGCTCTCTGATCTCGAAAAAGGATATGGCTTATATGATAAAAGTCCCATATGCAAGTGCAGTTGGCAGCTTGATATATGCCATGGTCTGCACTAGGCCTGACATTGCACAGGCTGTTGGATTGGTGAGTAGGTTCACGACAAATCCAGGAAAGACGCATTGGGAAGCAGTAAAGTGTATCTTTAGATACCTTAGAGGAACTCCAAACCATGTACTTGTCTTTGGCGGCAGAAATAGAGATTTCAGCTTGGTTGGATTTTGTGATTCCGACTATGTCGGTGATAGAGACCGAAGAAAGTCAACCTTCATATATGTGTTCACCATTGGTGGGACAGCGATCAGTTAGAGAGCGAGGTTGCAGACGATTGTGGCTTTGTGTACTATAGAGGCAGAGCTCATAGCTGAGGTTGAATTAGCTAAAGAGGCGCTTTATTTGAGGCGACTATTGTGTGATTTGGGCTTTGTATATGAAGGCGTGGATGTGTGCTGTGATAATCAGAGTGCAATCCACTTAGCTGAAAATCTGGCATTTAGCTCGAGGACGAAGCATATTGAGGTGAGAGAGTCGTTTTTTGTCCCGATGAGTGAAGAGAAGCTAGTTCGTCTTCAGAAGGTTCACACAAAGGAGAATGCAGCAGACATGTTTACCAAGTCATTGCCTGTTGCTAAGTTCAAGCATTGCTTGGACTTGATTCGCTTAATGAAGTACTAGGTGCCATGAGTGGCATGGAGGGAGAGTTGAGATGGTTCATGGAGGCGTTTGTTTTCATGGTGGAGATTGATAAGTTCTACATGGACTAAGTACTTCGAACACTTTGTTGACGGGCGGTGGCTTTGCCGGAGTTCGTTGATAGAGTGTAATGGGTGATGGCATTGCCGAAGCTCATTGGGTTAAGTATCCATTGCTTGGAGCATGAAGGTGTAGATGAAGTTGGAAGGCTTGTATGGAATTAGGTATCAAGGTGGAGATTGTTAGAAATTGGTACCTAATCCATGATGCATAAGCTCGCGGAGGAAGAAACCCTAGCTCCAAGAATTGCCAAACGAAGAGGAGAAAGCCAAGAAGAAAGGAGGAGACGATTTGATTCGGTGAAGGAAGGCAGTGATGCCGATCGAGCCTTGGAACGATGATTTGGAGCAAGAAGCGAAACCCTAGAGAGCATGATTCGGAGCGGCATTAGTTCGTTTGGTAAAATGGAGAAGCGGGAGAGAAAAGAAAATCGCCGAACGAAATATTTCATTCGGTGATTTGTCGAACGAAATATTTCGTTCGGTGATTTGGAGTGCCGGACCAAACTTTTCATTCGGTAGTTCGCCGCTCCAGTTTGCTTACCGGTCCAAATTTTTCGCTCGGCGTTTTGCCGAACCAAACCAGATACATGCGGAATCAAACCCTAGGGCTGCTATATAGTAGCTACCCCTCCTCATTTTTTCACTCTATAAATAGAGATGCTTCTGGACAACAATGTAAACCGAAATTGAGAGCTAATTTCCGCCAATTTCAGAGCCATCCTAGAGAGCTGAAACTCTGTAGAATTTTGTCTGTATTGTAAATTCTTCTTATGTATAGCTTCCAAAAGTGAATCAATCTTGTAACTCTAATATTTCAGTGATTAATAAAATCTTCTCTCCCCAAGTGGACGTACACTGCCTAGCGGTTGTGGAACCACTATAAATACTAGTGTTATTTATTTTTCTCCATTGCATTGATCTGTGACAGTCTGTTTTGGTGTTCATCTTTTGTTTGTTCCATCTCACTACAATCACGATCTAGTTGTTTTCCGCTGTGTTGGGCTTTTTATTCCCTTAGACTGATCATCATAAGGAAATTTCCCCTACAGATTCTATAAACGGGCAACCAAATTTCATATTTTTTTAGTTCATTTCATCATGAAATAATTTTGGGTTAGGGCAGCAAATAGTATAGGTCGGCTTTACCCATAAGTTGCATCTATTTTGAAATTTTGTGCATATTATACACAAAATACATTCGTTGAATGTTCTAAACTAGCAGAATTTAATCAATATGGGACATTGGTAGCATTTATAGATTTTCCTTACCTTAACACTGTTCATTGTGCATCAGACGCCGGAATGCGATACGAAGCTGAAATGACATTGGACAAGATATAAACTATTTAATACTATAATTTTTTTCTCTCGCATGTCTCGAATTTTTTAATACTGTTTAGTAAATTTCCATATTTCATTTCATTTCATTTACAATTAACTAGAGATATTACTCAATTGCAATAAATAATTATTAAAATCTAGATTCTTTTTCCTATTTGTTCAAATACCGTGTTCATAAGACAAAAGCACATTCCCTTCTCACAAAATACTCCATTTAAATATCCTGTTCAAATATTCGGTTCAAAGTACACATTCAACTAAGGGTACTATTCATTGCTGACAAATACCAGGCCTTCTCTATATAAGTACTATTATTTTAACTAAAAATTAATTTGTCTAAGCCCAGGTCATTTTCATTCAACACCCTGAAAGTAAACGGAAAATCCTAGCCTGAAGTAATTGCGCTATTTTCTATTCGTTTCTTACAAATGAAATACCAAGCCTTTCGTGTTATATATGATTATCAGGTTTTCAACTAAATCATAAACTGTCAGAGCCCAGAACTAGGGACTTTTGGCGTGTGAGAATATTAAATAAAGGTATTAATAAATATATTAAGGATTAAACGAATAAAATGAAGACATACATTAATTATAAATGCATATATCCTAATGTTTATATAGAAGATTAATATTAATTGAGTTTATATAATGTTTATTAAGAAGATTAATGTGGAAATTATTAAGTTTAAAAGATTAAAGTGATAATAATAAAGAGAGCGACAAGCTACATATAATTGACTTACACATTTTTCAGCAGCGCAAGGAAGAAACATGTCCATTTTTTTTACTTCTGTGTGCCACTTTCCATGCCTTTGCTCGTGTAAGTTTACATTCAGGATTATCCATTTCCTACATGAATAAATATAAATATATTCAACAATTGCACAATATTACCAACATTAGCAAAAGGCTCATTATGTACCAATTCTTCATAGAGTCTAGCATAAGATTTTCTTCCCAATGTATGATTTATAATGTTCTTTCCTTTATTTTCAGTATTCGTCTTGCATTTTTTTTCTTCTTATCAGTATACACAATGTCGATGAACCTCTCCCATTGAACTTTATCGACATCTTCAGGTCGGTTATTAATTGCGAGACATCTAGGAAAAATCTCTCCTTCTTCTGTTTTAATATATTTCTTTCTCAATTTTGTTTTTTCTGTTCTTAAATATTGTGGAAACTTCTTCTCCAAAATAGGTCACACTAAATTGTGGTTTATATTCAAGTCAAACTCCTTCTATGGAAAGAGTAAAGTAAATGTTCAAATCATGATTTTGTACTTTAAGTAAGCAAAATATCATTCTTGTAAAAGGGTAAAGTAAAATACCGTGAGTGCTTTCCATAAATTATTCTTGTACAAAACATCAACTTTCCTCCAATCATCATAGCTAATGGGAATAAGCCTTTGAATTAGAGCGCCACAACGGGAACCCCACTTTAATGAATCATCACCTTTTGCGCCATCCATTTCAATGATTACCGAGTACTTTTTATTTGGTGGAGGTGGAGGAATATCTTCTACTGTGCTTTCTGTATGTTGTGATGCAGTACTGCATCAAGCCGACATTCTACAGGTATTTAAGTAGTAATGAAGAAGATATTATCATAAGGTGTATGCATTATCATAAGTCATAAATACTCCACATAAATTATTATGGTCATGACTTGGTATAATTGATTTTGGCATTTTACTTGCTTTAATAAAAGGATAATTTTTTAATTTAGGCCAATTTTAAGAACTAATTACAAATTTAGGCCAGTTTTATAACTTATTACAAAAATAGATCAGTTTGTGCCAAATCAGCGCCACGTGTACTAGCGGCATCTCAAATGCCGCCGGTACATTTTAGAAAAAAAAATATAGTTTACGGCATTTCAAATGCCGCAAACTATTTTGTTAAGAAAAAAAAATCTGGGAGGCATTTGAAATGCCTCACACTGGAGGCATCTAAAATGCCGCCCATAATTTAAAAAAAACGTACTGGCGGCATTTCAAATGCCACCAGTAGGCGTGGTGCTGATGTGGCGCAGATTGGTCTATTTTTGTAATAAATTATAAAACTAGTTTAAATTTGTAATTAGTTATTAAAATTGGCCTAAAATAAAAATTTATCCTTAATAAAATTATATCATATTAATTTAAGCAGAAAAAAAGTTAGACCATTTCTATTTTAACTATGGGCCTAGAGTTAGAAAATCCAATGAAAACAAAATAGTCGTACCCATAAACCATGAAATTCAAAGTCTACATATTATATAAACCTCTACCCGATAAAAGAAGTCAAAACCGTATCAACAAAATGCATGGAATAGATTATACAGATAGCAACAGAAGTAGATAATGCAGTTTGGTGATATGTACATTATATTAAATAGCAATGAGTAGTTGTGTAACTTACTTCAATTTTGATCGTACAACTTTAATACAAAATAAAGCTGAAGCAGAAGCTAGAAAATCGCCCGGATCATCAAAATGCTTTCTCCTTATTGTCCAACCTTACAACCAACGTTCTGCGGAATGCTTTCTTCATGCTAACATCAACACCACCATCAAGACACACTTCACCACCACCATCATCTACCTCACTTCAACAACCAGCCTCTTCCTCCAACATACATTAACTGACTTTCATCCACACTACACCAACATACATCAAAACTGCCACTTTACCATTCGACCTCAACAACTTTAAAAATTTTCCCACATCAGACTTCTCTGAACCGCAATTTCCATCACTGCAAACTGTTCACAAATTGCTCACCCCTTCTAAAACCAAATTGTCACCATACTTCAGCCTCACCCACAACTGACACAGCAAGCACCAATTCACAACTCCAGTGTCATCATCGCCATTACCACAAAAAGCTACAATAACTCAAACAGCATCTCTGAAACACCACATCCAAGAACAACACCAATATCATCATTTTTTTTGCAACAAACCATCACTGCAACTGCATACAACCAGATCCAAAACCATCATTATCTCCTGCTTGTCTCAACTACTTAATATCATCACCAGAAAGCAGTAAATACAATTGATCACGGGAGTAGAATAATTCATACCTCAACGGATAATCAATCACTGTTTCTACGTCACAACCAACACAGATAAGACAAAGAAATACTCACCATCGACACACTGCATCCATACTCCAACCTTGCAACAAAAAAGTTCAGCAACAATCTCAGAGCCAAAGCAAACAAAACAATGCATTTCATCTTTCAAAATCAGTCAAGCAAATATCCCATAGGAGCACAACAGTCCAAGCAAACATCTACGAGGTCACTAGGCAGCACTACATCAACCTTTAACCTTTCAGTCACAAAAAATTGCAACAACCATTGTTTCAGCATCATTCGATATCATAGAAGAAAACCACAAATCAGCACATCCATCTCAGATTTAAGTTCATGAATTCCAATATCAAGTAATGCAAATCAGTACTTCAGCCGACGTCGATCCCAAAGTTGCAAGCATCTCGTCGAGGAAAGATAGATGCAGAAACTCACATCAACGAAGCGAGTTTCCTAACAAGATCCAGGCATAGCAGAATACACAAAGGCAGCGCGTGTAACAACCATGCTCTACTTACTCTGTTCAGACTGAAGGTTGAAGATGAACCGGCCATGGCAAAAGAAGCATGCTCAGACCAGCAGAAAATAGAAGAAGGACATGAGAACATCTTGACTAATGAAGAAAAAGAAAGTTTAAATACTGCAGTGGAAAACTAAAGACATTGGGTAGCTGAAGGTTGTGCACGTGCACACCAGAGTTCTGTGCATATGGTTCTGGAACTAATAAATTTGATTATGTTGAGTCAGAGTTAATAAGTTGTAATCAAGTGTGAGCTGGCATTTTTATTTGCATATAACCGTTAGAAAATCTAGTATAAATACATATGCTTTGTACTGAACAAAGGAATGAATAACAAAATTATATTTCTTCTTCTTCAAAACTGCAGATTACATTTTATATGTTTTATCACTCATTCTTCTCTCATTCTCTCTTTTAACACTTCTTTCTTTTTTGCCTTATCTAATCTTTCTTTCTGATCTACTATCTACAATCTTGTTTCTTTATCCTCTTTTCATCATCCTTAATCCTCTGCAAATTCCCAACAATTCTTCAGTTTTCTGTGTGTCGATCTCCTTCTACCTTCATATCTTCATTATCATTGAAGCCACTTGATCATACAAGAATGGCTATCCCTCCTGAAACACTAGAGCATCACAAATTGGTATCAGAGCCTGAGGCTGGGCTAACCTCTGACAACCAGCCAGGATCACACTTCTCGAATCTCCATGATGGCCATGAAATCACTTCACACAATCAAGAAGGCAACTGGATTAAAAGACAGGAAGAAATCAATAATAGAACCAACTATTCATTGAGAAAATTAGAGGCAACCACACAAGGATTGGATCATGCTACAAAAGAACTCTGCACTAAATTCGAAGGAATACACAATGTATTATCTGCTTTGGCCTTGGATATTCAACAACTAAAAATACAGAATGCAACAGTACCTTCCCCATCCACAACACCAAACAATCTTCAAGGGATTCTTGCACCCAACCCCCATCAACCATCTTCTTCCTCTCACAACCACCAACCGAATCCAAGAAACATCACCTCTGGTTCAGACCACCATGTTACACACTCAGTACCACAACAACACCTCCCTATCCATCACCATAACCAGCCAACCCATCAAGAAAATAATTCTTGGAACAAGAACTCACCCTTTCCGAATCTGAAATTAGACTGTCCTATATATACTGGTGATGACATGGTCTATGAATGGATCAACCAAGTGGAGCAATACTTCAGATTCCACCAGACAGAAGAATGTTACTGGGTAGAAATTTCTTCTTTCTACTTAAAAAAAGATGCATTAAAATGGTATAATTGGTTTACCAAAAATATCTCCAACCCAGAATCATGGCCAGTATTTAAAGAAGAGATATTGGTGAGATTCAGTCCAGAAGAAATGGAAAGACCCTATGAAACCATAGCCAAACTCAAACAACAGACCACTGTTTCAGCTTATCTATCCAAATTTGAAGGTTTGCAAACTACTATTGAAAAATTACCACCTAGATTCCTGCTGGATAGATTTGTTGGTGGGCTTAAAGAAGAAATAAAATATGATGTTCTTACCTCTAGACCAGTGGACTTCAAGGAAGCAGTCTCTTTAGCCAAAATGTTTGAAGGTGTGCTGAATCAAACCAAGAAAGGAAACAAAGTAATTCGAGCAGTATCCAAAGGAAATCATAACCAGATTGTCCCTTATGCAAAGCCACAGAACAGCAATTCTAAATCCAAAGAATGGGATCCTAACTACTTGGAAGGACTAGCAAGAAGCAAAGGATTAACTCCTAATCAATTAATTGAAATGAGGAGACAAAATATTTGCTATGGTTGTAAAGAAAAATGGCACAAAGGACACAAGTGCAAAAGCCCACAAATTCATGTGTTAGAAGGGATGATGACTTTTGATGAACTTGATGAAAATGAGGAGCAGACTACAGAAGATGAGGATGAAGTTCACAGTGAAGAAACAATCCAAGAAACACCTGCTATCACCTTGCAAGCCATGTGTGGCATACCAGCCCTTTCTACCCTCAAAATACAAGGACATATCAAAGGGAAGCCAGTCCAAATTTTAATAGACTCGGGATCAACTCATAGTTTCATTGATGAATCCCTCGCCAAGAAATTAAAACTTCAGATAGATTAATCTAAAATCTATGAAGTAATGGTTGCTAATGGAGAAAAACTCCAAGGTTCTGGCATTTGTCATAATGTTCTTTTAAGGTGCCAAGGTTGCAAAATGCCAGTAGGTCTATTAATCCTACCTTTAGAAGGATGTCAGGTTATTCTTGGTGCTCAATGGATGAAGGATCTAGGGGAAGTCACATTGAATTTAGAAAAGCTACAAGTTAAGTTTGTCTTTAACAAAAAGACTTACGTATGGCAGGGAATGAATCAGCAAGACATCAAAGTAGTAGACAAGAAGACCATGAGCAAGGAAAACTGCCAAAACCAGATTACCATGATGCTTTACTCCTCAGTAATAACTCCTATTGAAATTTATAATTCTGAAATTCATCCTACCATAGCCAAGCTCCTTCAAAAATATCCTGAAATAACCAACAGTGAATCATTTCTTCCACCCAAGAGACCACAAGACCATCATATACCACTGGTTCAGGGAGCAAAGCCAGTCTGTTTAAGACCATACAAGCACTCTCATCACATCAAGAACGAGTTGGAAAAAATCATTAAAGACATGCTGGACATTGGAATCATTCGACATAGCTGTAGCCCATACTCTTCACCTGTGGTAATGATGAGGAAAAAAGATGGCACTTGGAGACTATGCATTGACTATAGGAGTCTCAATTCTCTCACCATAAAAGATAAGTTTCCTATTCCTTTAATCGATGAATTATTTGATGCATTGCATGGGTCAAAATATTTTTCTAAGCTTGATCTCAAATCTGGATATCACCAAATTAGAGTTTATGAGCAAGACATTCACAAAACTGCTTTTAAAACCCATAAAGGGCATTATGAGTTCATAGTTATGCCTTTTGGTTTAGTCAATGCACCATCCACATTTCAATCTCTCATGAACAGCATATTTAAACCATATTTGAGAAAATTTGTGCTAGTCTTTTTTGATGATATTCTAATCTTCAGCCAGACCATGTCTGAGCATTTAGAGCACTTAGAATTAACATTTCAGGTACTACAAGCAAACCAGTTGGTTATCAAGCTATCTAAATGCAGCTTTGCCAAGGAAACTATTGACTATTTGGGGCACACCATATCACAGCAAGGAGTTGCAGTTGACCAAGGCAAAGTAAAAGCAATTATGGAATGGCCACTGCCAACAACTTTGAAAGCACTAAGGGGATTTTTAGGCCTCTCTGGTTATTACAGGAAATTCATAAAGAATTATGGCATTATTGCAAGACCACTCACCAACATGCTCAAGAAAAATGCATTTACCCGGTCTGAAGATGCTAAACAAGCATTTGAGCAACTCAAGAAGTGTTTGGCAAAGCCACCTATATTATCAATGCCAGATTTTTCCAAACCCTTTATTCTTGAGTGTGATGCCAGTGGACTGGGCATTGGTGCTGTTTTACTCCAGGAAGGAAGACCCATAGCCTATTTAAGTAAAGCTCTACAAGGAAAAAATTTATCACTATCTACATATGAAAAAGAACTATTAGCCATCATCATCGCCACCAAGAAATGGACCCAGTATCTCCTAGGAAGGCAATTTATTATAAAGACAGATCACCAAAGCTTAAAGTATTTGTTGACACAGAAGTTACACACAGGGATTCAAAACAAATGGTTGGCTAAATTACATGGCTTTGACTACAAGGTTGAATATAAAAGTGGCAAGGAAAATATCATAGCTGATGCCTTATCTCGAAGAGAAGGTCTTATCACTGAAGAGATACAAGCAATTTCCATAGTTCAGACCCCATGGCTAAGGCAACTAAAAACTACTCTATCCACATCCAGTTGGTATCAACAGCTAATTACCAAAATAAAGAACAAAGAAATGCATGAAGGCAAATATAAGTTGGTGGATAACCTGGTATTTTACAAAGGGAAATTGCTGATTGACCACCACTTAAACAATCTTATTGAGGAACACCACTCTACTCCACTTGGTGGGTACACAGGAATCAAAGGAACCATGAAGAAAATCAAGCAAGTGTTCTACTGGAAACAACTCAGAAAAACTGTGGAAAAATTTGTCAAAGAATGTGGCCAATGTCAGAGGAATAAACATGAAAATGTGCTAACCCCAGGACTGCTAAACCCTCTACCTATACCAGAAAAAATTTGGGAAGATGTGTCTATGGACTTCATCACTTGCTTGCCCAAAAGCCACAAATACACTGTCATCTATGTGGTGGTAGATAGGCTAAGCAAATATGCACACTTCTTTCCTCTATCTCACCCTTACACAGCCAAGGAGGTAGCAAGAATATTTTTTGATGGTGTCTTTAAGTTACATGGAATGCCAAAGTCAATTGTAAGTGATAGAGATGCAATATTCACAAAAACATTTTGGCAAGAAATCTTTAAATTACAAGGATGCAAGCTGAAATTAAGCTCAGCATATCACCCTCAATGTGACGGTCAAACTGAGATTGTAAACAAAATTTTAGAGGGGTATCTAAGGTGCTTTGTGTGTCATAAACCCCATGAATGGTTTGATTGGCTATTCTTAGCTGAATTTTGGTACAACACTTCCTGGAAATCATCTACTAATACCACTCCCTATAATGCTGTCTATGGCATAAACCCACCTACCTTACTCTCATATATACCTAATACTGCTAAGGTGGAACAAGTTGAAAGAGCACTATTCAGCAGAGATATCACACTGGAGTTCCTTAAAGACAGCTTGAAGCTTTCACAAGAAAGAATGAGAAAGTATGCTAATTTAAGAAGATCTGAAAGAAGTTTTCAAGAAGGAGACTGGGTGTACTTAAAATTACAACCATATAGACAAATAACAGCTCGAGACCATAAGACACACAAATTATCTCCTAGATACTATGGACCTTATCAAGTTGAATCCAGAATTGGTGAAGTAGCATACAAGCTAAAGCTTCCTGAACAATCCAGAATACATCCTGTGTTCCATGTTTCACAGCTGAAGAAAAAAGTGGGTAACCAGATAGTAATGCAAGAAGACATACCTAGCTATGAAGTAGAAGAAGTGCTGGAACCAGATTTGATTTTAGACAGAAGAATGATTCCCAGAAATGGAAAGGCAGTGGTCCAGATCTTGATAAAATGGAAAGGCAGAGGTGAAGAAGAAGCTACTTGGGAAGATTATTGGCCTATAATTCGAAAGTTTCCTACTCTAGACCTTGGGACAAGCTCAACTCTCGAAGAGGAAGGGAATTGTAACAACCATGCTCTACTTACTCTGTTCAGACTGAAGGTTGAAGATGAACCGGCCATGGCAAAAGAAGCATGCTCAGACCAGCAGAAAATAAAAGAAGGACATGAGAACATCTTGACTAATGAAGAAAAAGTAAGTTTAAATACTGCAGTGGAAAACTAAAGACATTGGGTAGCTGAAGGCTGTGCACGTGCACACCAGAGTTCTGTGCATATGGTTCTGGAACTAATAAATTTGATTATGTTGAGTCAGAGTTAATAAGTTGTAATCAAGTGTGAGCTGGCATTTTTATTTGCATATAGCCGTTAGAAAATCTAGTATAAATACATATGCTTTGTACTGAACAAAGGAATGAATAACAAAATTATATTTCTTCTTCTTCAAAACTGCAGATTACATTTTATATGTTTTATCACTCATTCTTCTCTCATTCTCTCTTTTAACACTTCTTTCTTTTCTGCCTTATCTAATCTTTCTTTCTGATCTACTATCTACAATCTTGTTTCTTTATCCTCTTTTCATCATCCTTAATCCTCTGCAAATTCCCAACAATTCTTCAGTTTTCTGTGTGCTGATCTCCTTCTACCTTCATATCTTCATTATCATTGAAGCCACTTGATCATACAAGAATGGCTATCCCTCCTGAAACACTAGAGCATCACAGCGCGACTTCTCTGAAAATTCAAGGTAGTGAGTAATGCTCTAGATTTCATCATCGGAACAATCAGGTGACAGTTTAACTTTGACAGCAAATTTCAGCCAGCCATCGCAAGAGCTTCAGGCATCGACCAGTAACTAAGGTAGGTGACGAAATCAGCGCGGCAGCTGCTACTCAAAACTTCGACGAAAGCATCCAGTTCTGAGAACCTCGATTCGCCATTTCACGGTGGGGATTCTTTTTGGTAGTTTTGGAGGAGGATATCTTTTTGGCAGTTTTATTTGACTCTCTAGATCTCTCTGCCCTTCTCTTATCTAACCAAGCTCCGATACCATGTTAGAATTGGATATAGAAAAGAGGAGAAGAGAGATAAAACGTTAAACAGAAGGTAACTACATTGTTGATAACTTGCTAACGATAAACTAGTAATTACAAGGCTTTAAATAGAAAAAAAACAATTACCCACTAACCTATAGATGTGGATCATAAACACTCATTAACACATTAATAGGAACACACCTTATTGACTAGTTAAAACATGACATAACTTCTAACAATTATTAGATAAAAATAATTTCAAAGGAACAGTGACAATTCCGTTGAATACAGAAGGTAGAAAATCGCTTGAATTATTTTTTCCGCCTTTGGCTACGGATTCCTAAATAGTGACAGTTCCGTTGAATACAAGTTTATTAGGCCTAGAATCTGTATCGACAGCAAAGTACCTTGTAATAAACAGATGTTACCAATGATTAATTTTTGTTGCTGAAGCTTATAAAAATAATAGTACATTAGGTTTATGCACGCAAAACCCAGCGGGGGCAATAACAGGAATGCAGCTGGGTGAAGCCGTTCATAGACTAGTATTGAACAGCTTGCAATTGTATAAACCCAAACCTACCTAGATTCCCAATGGCATTTTAGTTAATAACAACCTATACATGCAGAGGAGTGCATACCATTCTATTCTTACTGTTGCTGCTTCCACATCAAATAATCCCAGCATCAGTAGAAATCGAAACAACAGTCCAAGAGTACAAAACTACCCTCAAAACAACGGGTACAACAACTATCACCCGCCCAATGCACACAGGCCGCAAAGAGATAATAACCGTGTGATGCACGTGCATGTACAATACTACCCTCGTAGCCATGGCTACAGCAACCGTCCATATCACCCAGTCACTGGTTGCACAGCTGCCACACTTGTCAATTACACAAAAGCCACAAATACCAGTAGCCGGTCTATACTTGCCTCGTGCACGGAAGGCACATGGTAGGACCCAGCAGTAGTGGTAGCCACGTGGCGGTGTCAATAGGGATGGGTACACCCACCACTCTCGCGGTGGTGGTTGTGGTAGAACTTACCCTAATAACCATCAATATAGGAATAATAATTACAGTAATATTACAACAAGCAGTATTCAGCACCTCGTGGTCGTTGTAGTGTGTATGGAGCGAACAGAGGGCCGCCTCCGCCACAAGGACAAAATTGATCGATATACTAACTTACACTTCTCTGATGCCATGTGCATTTATCATGCAGTGGTCTGTAATCTTCTTTGCTGATTTTATACTGTATGATAAGTGCTATTTGTAAACTGTCCCTCCCTTTGGGGATATCCGATAAAATTGGAACGATTGGTAGAAGATTAGCATGGTAGACGCTTCTGAAGTATTATTACATGTAACATTTATGCGGCAGCTGCAAGTTTTTTTTGGATTTTATAGTTTATAATAAAGTGGCATTTTCACTGAGCCATTATAAGTTTATGATACGCATATGACTATCCCAGCAGCACATGAGGTTAGTACTACCACTAATACAAGGCCTAGGAGGATGATACACCTACCCAAAAGATTTTTGGACTAAAAGCAATGCAAAGAAAAGGACTGCTGACAGTTTGTTAGGAGAAAAGACAAATTGCAGACGTGCTAAATAATTCTGTTATTATTTCTGTTATTTTCTGCCAAAAGTTGTTTTTATAGAGTGGGCCTCTAGGTGGCCACGTAGGAAAGTTGTTAGAGAATGCTCTATACATGCATGCAAGTTGTGCGGAAAGGATATGAAAGAAAATTATTACTGAATTCTTATATTTCTGTGCTCTTCATCTTCAATTTCTCTTATTTTTATCAACTTCCTTCTTCCATAGCTCTGTCTCACTCCCAGTGCCATATCATTTTGGTGCTTTCCCCTCTGATCTTTCCTTCCCTTCTCCCAACCTATCCAAACCACCACTCATCATCATGACCAGACTTGACGAGGCCATACAACAGCTAAACAACCACCATAACACTATCACCACCATCCAGACCACACAAACAAGCCGCAGCTCCATGCTTGAAACTCAACACGCCAACATCATTGATACCAAATCCACACTCTAAGATCTCACTAAATCCATAGCCGACCTCGCCTATAAAATCGACAATCTAACACCTATCTCTCCAAACAACCAAACATCATCCACGTATAACCCAACATTTAACCACCGACAACCACCATTATTATCAACTCCAATACCCAACCGTTCCCCTAAATGCACCTTATCCTCATTTGATAGATCTAATCCTCACGATTGGATATTTCAAGTTGATCGTTTCTTCACTTACTACACCACCCTGGAAGATCAACGCGTCGAGCTTGCGAGCTTTCACATGCAAGGCCAAGCACTGACATGGTTCCAATGGATGCATCGGAACAAACAACTTTCATCTTGGACAGCGTTAGCAAAAGCAATAGAACAACGCTTCAGACCACCAACATTCCTAAACCCACAAGCCACACTCTTCAAACTCAAACAAATTACCTCAATCGAACACTACCAATCAACCTTCGAAACACTTTGTAACCGCATCACTACCTTGCCATCAGACTCCATCCTCCAATGTTTCATTTCCGGCCTCAAACCATACATTCAAAACGAACTGCATATTCTAAAACCCACCACTATTTCCGAAGCAATTGATAATGCCAAACTAATAGAAAGAAATATAATGACTCATCCAAATCTCCATTCAAAAAACCCACTACCAATCCATTATCCACTCAAACATTTCACCAAACACCTCAAGCGCAGCCCTCCAAACCACCTATTTCTATCAAACAACTTTCTCCAGCGGAAATAAACGTACGCAAACAGCAAGGCTTGTGTTTTAATTATGACGAAAAATACCACTTTGGTCATCGTTGTAAACCTACTCATATTCTCATGATCCTACCCGAAATACACACACAGGAAGACTCCTCTGAAAATGAACTTGGAACGGTATCTGAACCATAACCACCTATTCCCATCGACAACCACGACAACAACGACCCAAACACTATAGCAATGCAAGAAATATCCTTCCACACTCTTACTGGCTCTACCCACCCACGCTCAATTCGACTACCCGCAACAATTAACGGCAACCTGATCTCCATCCTCATCGACACTGGTTCCACCCACAACTACCTTCACCCGAAAGCAGCGTGATTTCTAGACCTCAAATTGGATCACATGAACTCATTCGTGGTTATAATCGGCAACTGAGAGAAACTGCGCAGCTCTGGCAGCTGTTCTAACATCAACGTCGACATACAAGGGCCTCAATTCACTATCGACTTCCACTTGTTGGAGATAGCGGGATCAGATGCACTGTGTGGCATACAATGGCTGGAGCAACTTGGTCCAATAACGGTTGACCATAAAAAATTAACAATGGCCTTCTTTTCTAATAATCGGCATGTGTGTTTAACTGGGTGGGCCATTTCAGTGCAGCAATTAAAAAGGTTAGAAGCCACCTCTTCTATTTCCAGTTTTCTATATTTACAATTCCAGCCCATTAATGCTTCATCCGAACCATACCCAATAAACCATAATGACCCACAACTCCAAAAATTACTCTCATCATATAACCACATTTTTACCAAACCCACCGATCTTCCACCCAACCGTAATCTTAATCACCACATAAACCTCCTCCCCAACTCACAACCAATCAACAAAAAACCATATCGTTATCCCTACTTTTAGAAAAATGAAATTGAACATCAAGTCCAAGAAATGCTTCAATCCAAACTTATTCTACCATCACATATCCCCTTCTCTTCACCCGTTCTCCTAGTAAAAAAAAGATGGGTCATGGCGCTTTTGTGTTGATTATAGAGCACTTAACGCTACCACTATCAAAGACCGTTTCCCTGTTCCAACGGTCGATGAACTATTAGACGAACTTTATGGTGCGACCTTTTTCTCCAAACTTGATCTTCGAAGCGGTTATTTCTGTTAACGTAAAAATCGAACGCTAACACCCCGGTGTGAGAATTAGTAAAGCGAAAGCACCAGCCGTTGGTACGGGAACCAAAAATAAGCAGAGAATAGCAGAAAAGTAAAGAGACAGCAGATTTATAGTGGTTCGGCTCAAAATCAAGCCTACGTCCACTTTATCTTCTTTATCACAAGTTCGATTACAGGTTTTACAAGAATTCCTTCGATTATTCAACAATCGATACAAGTAATCAACACTTCAATGCAAAAGGAACTTTCGAATCCCTCTTGAATGTAGATGATCTTCTCTTTCGGTAGTTTGAGATGTTTTTGGTAGTAGAAGTGTTGTAGAAGTCGTGAATGCAGCAGAGTTTCGGTGCTTCAAAGTCTCGAAAAAAGTCCCCCTCCAATGTGGAATAGGCGGGGTATTTATAGGGAAATTCTAGTGATAGGTCGTAGGTCGTAGGTCGTCCCGAGTTTGCTTAAGTCGTTGGTGACTTAGTGGAGCCATTCTGGGTGAGATACTTGGTGTGAGCGACCTAATGCAGTGAACTTAGAAGTTATCTCGGCAGGACTTAGGTCGTGAGTGACCTAATAGAGGAGATAGGTCGTGTGGCTTTAGGTCGGAACATGCTAAGTCGTTCCCTTTCCCTAGAGTCGCTAGGTCGCTAACTCGTTAGGTCGCTAGGTCGCTAACTTGTTAGGTCGCTAGGTCGCTAACTCGTTAGGTCGCTAGGTCGCTTTCTGGAGTTATCTTGCTGCTGCTTTAACTTGTTAGGTCGCTGCCTCTTTAACTTGTTAAGTTGTAAGTCGTAAGTCGCTAAGTCGTGAAAAAGAGGTGTTAACACTTGCCCCTTGAAGTATACGCCTAGGGACTAGGTCGTGTGCTTCGACATCTTTTAACTCGTGGCATCTGAATTGCTAAGTCGTGAGTCACTCGAGCTGTTAGGTCGTAAGTCATTCGAGTTGTTAGGTCGTTTTAGGCCGATTCGAATTCCACCTTTCCCGCCTATAAGTTGCTCAGCTTCTCCTTCCTTCTCCTCACTTGTTCTATTATCTGAAACCTCCATTGACAATTTCTCCAAGCTTTCGAAGACAAAATCCAACCTTCTCGTCACTAATCATTCCTCTGTCCAACTACGTAAGTAATCTGGTCGTCGTTCAACTACATCCATCATCAAATTTCTAACTCCCCATTTTTTGTCTCCAATTCAACTTTTGGTGCCGCGTTTCATCACGAATAATGTTTCGATCAATCTGTGATTGCCATTGATCATATTGTTGTTGTAATTCGTGATAAAACGGTAGTATACTGGAGTTGTGGTGAATCTAGGACGGTTCTATTTGGTTTTCTGGGCGATTCGGTGGTTTGGATAGATGAGGGTTTTTGTTGTGAAGGCGCCAATAGATTAGCGAGTTATCGGGTTATTGGGTTTGTGAGTTATGCAACCCGAGGACGATTGAGCGAGTTAAGGAGTTGGCGAATTGATGTATTGGGAAGTAGTAAACGGGATAAGGCATTAGGCGAGTTAAGGATTTGATGAGGAGCGACTTATGGCTTAAACATTAATCACACGACACAACTTAGCAAACAGTTTAAGGAAGCAAACGACTTAACCAAGCAAACGACTTAAAGAATCTGCGCGACTTAACTAAGCACACGACTTAAAGAATCTACGCGACTTAACTAAGCACACGACTTAAAGAATCTGTGCGACTTAACTAATCCCACGACATACTCCTTTCAGCGACTTAACTCTTTTCAGCGACATAACTCTTTGCGACATGAAGTTTAGGTCGTGGTTACACCTGAGCGAGCTATTACTTAGACAAATTTGCACTGCCTTGACCTGAAGTTTCATGCCTTGAACTCTTTGTCTTAGGCACTTTTTAACTCATAGGAACATATCATTGCTGAACTTTCTGACTTAAACAGTACGACTTAAGGAAGCTTCGACCTATGCTAAGTCGCTTGAGCTTGACTACTTGCAAAAATTTACAGCATTTGTCTTGAATTCTCAACTTGAACCGCCGAGACGACCTGCCTGAACTTGTTGCACTTTTTCACAAATTGTATTGATTCGATTGCTAATAACCTGTTAAACACAACATTTGCAGAAAACTGGGACGAATATACTCATCATTGACTGCCCACATCGAATGATGGATTAAATCGAGAGATAATATTCTACTTAAGTAAAATAAACTGAATTCAATCGAGTGTGAAATGCTGCGAATCAGCTAACTTGAATGAAGTGTCAATGCAAAGTTCTAACAGCTTACTATCGAATGTTATCTGCATTGACACTACTCTCAATTTTAATTTAATGACAAGTCTTGAATTTTCCTGAATTGACGTATGCCAACCAGTATTGTTATTTTTATTTACTTGCTATTTTATTAGCTTCGCACAACACTTCACACGCTTTTAGGAAACGTGCACCTTCATATTTGAATGTCCAGTTCCTTGTGTAGAATGACTTCTCAACAAGAAGAGATAGTAGGGCAAGCTGGAGAAGTCTTCCCAATAGCTAATCCCTTGGATGATCCCTCGGAAAGAACTACAACCACTCTGAATCAATGGGTGTTCAATCAATTATGTGCTCAGTTCGGTATTGCTGAAGTAGACGCTTTGCTTCCAGGGGTAAACGATACTGCTGACAGGCCGCCTCTTGGTTTTATTAATATAGCTATATGCCCCCATACCACGGCTCATTGCAATATTCTGAAAAGACTTTTACTCTTATTTTAGAGAATAATTCTTCCGTTCTGAGGAAATATTATTCTGCTTTTAATAGAGTATGCCTTGCATCGGAGAAGTTTTTCTTTCTCTCTTTTTTTTACACTTCAACTTTCGGAGATGATCACTCTTATTTTTTGAAAAGTGGGTTCCCCTACACATTGAAGCGGGCTTCCGAAGAAAGCTTTGATCTGTTTATCAGAAAGTTATATTTCATCGTTGAATGGGCCCATGGGACAAACGTCAGCTGTTTTATCGGATATTTGTTTGCACAAATAATCACGAGTATTTAGCTGCGGCCTAGAACCTTCTTTTTGAGAAGGTGCCCCTTTGGTGGTTCCATCGACGATGTTTTTGGATGTGCCTTGTTAAAGGGCTTCACTTGTTTAGTGCTTCCGAAGAAGGCCTTGTGCCTCCGAAGAGGGCTTCTTGAATTATGCCTCGGGAGAGGGCTTGTTTGATATGCCTTTGTGAAGGGCTTTCTTTTTTGATTTGTGCCTTGGGAGAGGGCTTTGTGCGGTTTTGCCAGAAAGTTACTTTCTCACAGTTGAATGGTCCCACGGAGCAGACGCAAGCTACCCGACTAGATGTTCGTTTGCACAAACGATCACAATCAAGTAACAAGGGCATGGAACCTTCTATCTTGGGAAGGTGCTCCCTTGGGTGGTCCCACCAACATTCTTGGGCGAGAGAAGCATTTCGATTTGGGCATGCCTCGTTGGAGGGCTTTGTGCAGTTTTGCCAGAAAGTTACTTTCTCACAGTTGAATGGTCCCACAGAGAAGACGCAAGCTACCCGACTGGATGTTCGTTTGCACAAACGATCACAATCAAGTAACAAGCGCCTGGAACCTTCTATCTTGGGATGGTGCTCCCTTGGGTGGTCCCACCAACATTCTTGGACGAGAGAAGCATTTCGATTTGGGCATGCCTCGTTGGAGGGCTTTGTGTGGTTTTGCCAGAAAGTTACTTTCTCACAGTTGAATGGTCCCACGGAGTAGACGCAAGCTACCCGACTGGATGTTCGTTTGCACAAACGATCACAATCAAGTAACAAGGGCCTGGAACCTTCTATCTTGGGAAGGTGCTCCCTTGGGTGGTCCCACCAACATTCTTGGGCGAGAGAAGCATTTCGATTTGGGCATGCCTCGTTGGAGGGCTTTGTGCCTCCGAAGAGGGCTTGTGCCTCCGAAGAGGGCTTGTTTGGTTTGCCAGGAAGATTGCATCTCACAGTTGAATGGTCCCACGGAGCAGACGCAAGCTACCCGACTGGATGTTTGTTTGCACAAACGATAGCAATCAAGTAACAAGGGCCTGGAACCTTCTATCTTGGGAAGGTGCCCCCTTGGGTGGTCCCACCAACATTCTTGGGTGAGAGACAAGACTCCATTTTGGCTGTTTTTGTCTGCTTGTCCATGTCTTTTCATCAACTGCCGCTGAGCGATTCCTCGTTATCATTCTCAAGTTTATATTCTTTTTTTTTGATAAGCAGTTTGATTTTTCCAGAGAAGTGTACTTCATGGTCGAGTGAATCCACGGGCAGACGCAAGCCACTTAACCAGATGTCTGTTTGTACAAACGATCACAGTCAGTTAGCAAGGGCCTGGTGCCTTCCTTGTGGGAAGGTGCTCCTTTGGTGGAATCACCAACCGTTTGTAAGAATTGAGTCTGTAATTTTTGTGGCTTGACATTTGTTTATTGAGTGATTTATGGGAATCGCTTGGGTTTGTGACGTGTTGAATAGGTAAGCTTTGCTTTGATTGCCTACAATATTAAATCGATATTTTAGCAACATATTTAAGATATTTGCACATCGAAATGAGATAGGCAATTTAAAGTAATAGAAGATACAAGATTTATAGTGGTTCGGCCAAGAATTGGGTCTACATCCACTTTATAGTTCTTATTGCTGAGTCACATTGATTTTACAAGGGTTTACAATACAAGAATGATACATCCAGAATTATTTTAAAATTTAAGCATAGCTTTTAAGTAAAATATGGACGCAAGTGGTTGCTGTTCCAAGCTCTCGGGATTGAATCTCCTTCGACAGTTGTGAGTTTGAAAGTGCCATCGAGAAGTTTTTTGCCTATGACATACGACCCTTCCCAGTTTGGCCCAAGCACTCCTGTTGCTGTCATGATCATTTTCAAGACTAGATCCCCAATTTCAAAGCTGTGTTGGCGAACTTTAGAATTTAAGTGCCTGGCTATTCTTTGCTGTTGAGCTACAACTCTGAGTTCAGCTTCTTTCCTTCTTTCATCAAGCAAGTCAAGTGCTTCAAGTTGCAGCTTTTCATTTTCAGCTTGGTTGAAATGAATTCTCCTGTGCGAGGGGACTTCTATTTCCACTGGAATCATTGCTTCTGATCCGTATGCTAATGAGAATGGAGTGTGCCCAGTCGCAGTTTTGTGGGTAGTCCTATATGCCCATAGTGCTAGTGGCAGCTTGTCAACCCAACCACCTTTTGCTTTTTCAAGTTGCTTTTTGATGGTTGATTTGATGATTTTGTTCACTGCTTCCACTTGCCCGTTTGCCTGCGGATGAGCCACTGCTGAGAAGCTTTTTCGGATTTTGAATCGCCTGCAAAATTCTTGGAATTCTTCGCTTTCGAATTGAGTACCATTGTCTGTTATTATCTTCTGAGGCACACCATACATGCAAATGATATTTTTAGTCACAAAATTTATCATCTTTTTAGAGGTAATAGTTGCCAATGGTTCTGCTTCAGCACATTTAGTGAAATAATCAACAGCAACAATGGCATATTTGATTCCGGATCTGGCAATCGGCATAGGCCTAATAAGATCTATTCCCCAAATGGCGAATGGCCATGGACTGACCATCTGTGTTAGTACGGTGGAAGGTGCTCTTGGGATTTTTGCAAATCTTTGGCATCTGTCACACTTTCGGGAGTAGCTAGCAGCATCTCGATTAATATCCGGCCAAAAATAACCATAGCGAATAATTTTCTTAGCAAGAGTTTGGCCACCTGAATGATCTCAACATTCTCCTCTGTGCACTTCAGCTAAAATTGTCTTAGCCTCTTCTTTGGTTACACATCGGAGTAATGGCATCGAGAATCCTCGTATGTACAAATGGTCGCCTTGAATTACATATCTCGGGACTTTTCTTAACAGCTTCTGGCATTCTTTTGAGTTTTCTGGCAAGGAGCCGTTGAGTAGATATTCCTTGATCGGAGTCATCCATGACTCCTGTTCTTGAGATACAGCCATGATCCAGTCGATATCCATCTCATCAATACTCGGAGCTATCAAGACTTCTACAGGGACCAATCCCAATAATTGAGCTTCGCCAGAGCTTGAGTATTTTGTGAGAGAATCTGCCTTCATGTTCTCTTCCCGGGGTATATGGTTGATTGTATAATGATCAAAATCATCGAGAAGTTCACAGGCTTTTGATAAGTAAGCAGGCAGATTTCCTCCTTTAGTTTGAAATTCTTTCTTGACTTGGCACACAATAAGCTGGGAATCACTGAAGATCTGCAACACTTTAATGTTCAGTTCCTTAGCAATCCTCAAACCGGCGAATAAGAGCTTCATATTCGGCTTCATTATTTGTCGAAGGAAATTCTAATCTCAATGCATAACACAATGACCGCCCTTTGGTGGTTTCAAGCATAACCCCGGCTCTGGAACAGTATTCATTTCTTGCACCATCAACATATAGTTTCCATCGGATCGGAATGTCTTCAGTTAACTCTTCCTCACTGCCACCTTTATCTGTGCATTCTGCAATGAAATCTGCTAAAGCTTGTCCATTGATTGCTCTTCGGGGATGATAGGTGATATTGTATTGACTGAATTCAATATTCCACTTCAGAAGACGACCCAAAGTTTCAGGGCGGAATAGGACTTGCTTTAGAGGTTGATCAGTGAGGACTTTAATAAGATGAGCCTGGATGTATGGCCTCAACTTTCTGGACGCGATCAATAAACAATAGGCGAGCTTTTCTAACTTCGAATAATTCATCTTTGCCCCAGTGAATCTTTTGCTGATGTAGTAAACCGGACATTGAACTTTTTCGTCTTCTCGTATCAACGCTGCACTGAGAGCATGAGATGAAACTGCTAAGTATATGAATAAATCTTCACCATTGTTGGGCTTAGAAAGTACTGGAGGCGTTTCCATATGATAAATCAGCTCATCAAAAGCTTTTTGACACTCAGGAGTCCATTCGAAATTCTTTTTTCCTTTCTTCAGAGCATCAAAGAAGGGAATGCATTTATCTGTGGCTTTGGAAATAAATCAACTCAAAGCAGCGACTTTCCCATTGAGGCTTTGCAATTCCTTCTTTGTTCTAGGGGGTTTGACTTCTCTTAAGGCAGTGATCTGAGAAGGATTAGCTTCAATGCCCCTAGCACTCACAATGAAACCTAAGAATTTTCTGGACTCAACCCCGAATGAACATGTCAGAGGATTCAATTTCATTCCATACTTTCAGAGGATCGCGAACATTTCTACCAGATGGTCCATGTGGTCTACTGCCTTCTTTGATTTCACTAACATATCATCAACGTATACTTCCATAGTCTTGCCAATTTGAGTCTTGAACATGGCATTAACGAGTCTCTGATAAGTTGCCCCTGCGTTCTTTAATCCGAAGGGCATGACTTTATAGCAGTAAAGACCAACATCAGTGATGAAGCTCGTGTCCTCTTGATCTGGCTCATGCATCATGATTTGATTGTATCCTAAGTAAGCATCCATAAAAGACAATAATTCGTGCCCGGCTGTTCCATCCACCAACTGATCGATTCTGGGCAACAGGAAACAGTCTTTGGGACATGCTTTATTCAAGTCTGAAAAATCGATACATACTCTCCACTTCCCATTTGCTTTTTTAACCAACACCGGATTAGAAACCCAATTTGGATAAGTGGATTCTTTGATGAAGCCATTCTCCATGAGCCGTTCTACTTCTTCTTTCAATGCTGTTGACCTTTCAGGACCCTGGGTTCTTCTTTTCTGCTTTACAGGTGTGAATTTTGGATCAATATTTAGGGCATGTACTGCGATTTCTAGAGATATTCCGCACATGTCAGCATGACTCCAAGCGAATACATCCAGGTTTGATTTTAAGAATGATATTAGCATATTCTAAACTGTCACACCGAGTTGTGAACCCACATTTAGCACCTTGTTTGGATCTTTCTAGTCTACAGGTATTGGCACCGTTACTTCTACCGGCACCACTCTATTCTCCCCTGCACTGGTCTTCCTGGGATCAATCTCTTTTCGCGCACCACTATGCTCACCAGTGCAGGGTCCACCCCGTACTTGCTACAAGGTGGGTTCTTTGATGCGGAGCGGAGCCGCCGCACCTTTTCCCATTTCTCTCTTCTTCGCCTCCCGCAACTCTGTGAGATAACATTCCCGCCCAGCATCCTGGTCCCCCATCAAAACACCAACGCCGTTATCAGTGGGGAATTTCATAGTTAGGCACCACAGGGCGATAATAGCTTTGAATGCAGCAAGAGTTGGTCGTCCCAAGAAGGCGTTATAAGCAGAAAATTCATCAACAATAACAAAAGTTTGCTTACGGACCACTTTTCTTTCCCCTTCACCAAGTTCTACAAATAAGTCGACAGTTTCGATGGGTTGTTTCGGTTCCCCAGTGAACCCAACAATCTTTTGCGAAGAAGCTTGAACATCAGCCATCGGAATTTTCATTTGATCAAAGGTCTTTTTGAAGAGGATATTACAAGAAGCGCCGCAATCGACAAGCACTCTTCTCACAATAGCTAGTCCGATACCGGCGGTTATCACCAACGGATCCATGGTGGGAGCCTCAACTCCCATAGAATCTCTAGCTCTGAATACGATGTCATTGTGAAAAGTTCTTTTCTGTTTTGAAGGCATGGCATCTTCCAAAACAAAGACAGTTTCTTCTTTCGGGGCATGTCTCAGAGCATGAGCGTACCTTTCCATTTCTCCCCAACTTCTGCCTGCTGGGTGAGGACCTCCTGTGATTACATTAATAACAGGCCTTTCAGATTCCTGCACCACAGCCTTTTCACCCGAGCCAGATTGACGAGCAGGAAGTTGCTGCCCCAGAGTAGATGAGGCAGGATCACCTTTGTTTCTCTTGATATACTATTGCAGTTTATTCTGTCGCAGCAGCTCTTCAATTAAATTCTTCAAATGACGACATTCATTAGTGTCATGGCCAGGCTGATTGTGAAATCGACAGAATCTTCCATTGGGCACAAAAATTTTCCCAAGCTTTATCTTAGGTGGCTCAGGGTACTCGATAGCATCCTTGGTTGCGAAGAAGATGTTCTCTGGAGTCTCAGTCAAAGGAGTAAAACCTGAAAAACGACGCGGCTTCTTCATATCTTTCTGCTTTTTGCCACCGTTATTTCCCTTTTTTGACCACCAGATTCTTTCTTGTTAGAAGTTTCAGCCACATGGTTGTATTCAATTTCAGCCACAACCACCTTTGCTGGTGTAGGAAGATTTTCCAGATGCATAAATTCATCAGCCTTCTTATAAAACTTCTCCAGTGAATTCGGTTCCTTCATCTTCAACCATTTTCCGAACTCACTTGTTTTATCGATGGCTCGCATCAAGTAAGTTAGAATCATTCGAGGCTCAGCATTATCCACTTCGGCCAAGGCTAGGTTAAAGCGATTCAAGAAAGATTTGATAGATTCTTTGGGAGCTTGTTCGAGGCTGGACAATGACATTATATCCTTGGCCTTTGAAGCATACAACCTGAACTGTTCCTTGAATTTACGAGTTAAATCAGAGAATTGATCCACAGATCGGACCGGTAGCTTTGTAAACCAAAGTAGAGCCACCCCTTCCAAATAGACAGGAAAATATCTGCATTTAATCTCATCCGTTGCCCTGGCACCAGTCATATGCCAGTCATACTTGTACAAGAATTGGTTTGGGTCACTTGTCCCCCGATAGGCTGGGATAGTAGGGGGAACAAATTTCTTTGGAAATTCAGCTTTTAGAATTCTTTCGGTAAACGGAGTCTTGCTTAGAGCAAACCCCCAGTCATTTTCATCTTCATCCCTTTGCATACTTTCTTTCATAATTTGGCGAACCATTCTTGATAGGTATTCCTCATCGTTCAGAGGCCTTGCCGGGCAGACGTCAGCCACTTTTTTGGAAGTTTGCCTGAACAAACGTTCGCTAAGAGGCGGCTGCGGCCTTGATCCTCCAGCTTGGGGAGGTGCCCCTTCGGCGGTGCCAGCTGCTCTCTGAGGAATATCTTTCTCTTGGGAATCATGAGTATCTTCGACAAAGGTTGGTTCATTATTTTCTGGTTGTCGGTTCATCCCAAGCAGAGCGTTTAAACTGTCTATCATCAAAGCATTTTGAGCTTCCATTTGTTGGTATAACCCTGACACAACATCATCAAGTTCAGCCCTTGTGACCCCAACAACAGGAGTCGCCTGATTTGGCGCTGGAGAGGAGGCAGCCCTGTCATTAGCATCTCCGGATCTAGCAGATCTACTCTTTCTTCCAGGAACCATGATTTCAGATAGACTTCTGGTTTTTAAGGAGAATATTTCAACAAATCTTTACGAAGCAATGGTGAGAACACCCTTGAGTTCAATTCTCAGTGAAAGCACCAAAAAATGTTAACGTAAAAATCGAACGCTAACACCCCGGTGTGAGAATTAGTAAAGCGAAAGCACCAGCCGTTGGTACGGGAACCAAAAATAAGCAGAGAATAGCAGAAAAGTAAAGAGACAGCAGATTTATAGTGGTTCGGCTCAAAATCAAGCCTACGTCCACTTTATCTTCTTTATCACAAGTTCGATTACAGGTTTTACAAGAATTCCTTCGATTATTCAACAATCGATACAAGTAATCAACACTTCAATGCAAAAGAAACTTTCGAATCCCTCTTGAATGTAGATGATCTTCTCTTTCGGTAGTTTGAGATGTTTTTGGTAGTAGAAGTGTTGTAGAAGTCGTGAATGCAGCAGAGTTTCGGCGCTTCAAAGTCTCGAAAAAAGTCCCCCTCCAATGTGGAATAGGCGGGGTATTTATAGGGAAATTCTGGTGATAGGTCGTAGGTCGTCCCGAGTTTGCTTAAGTCGTTGGCGACTTAGTGGAGCCATTCTGGGTGAGATACTAGGTGTGAGCGACCTAATGCAGTGAACTTAGAAGTTATCTCGGTGGGACTTAGGTCGTGAGCGACCTAACAAAGGAGATAGGTCGTGTAGCTTTAGGTCGGAACATGCTAAGTCGTTCCCTTTCCCTGGAGTAGCTAAGTCGCTAACTCGTTAGGTCGCTAGGTCGCTAACTCGTTAGGTCGCTAGGTCGCTAACTCGTTAGGTCGCTAGGTCGCTTTCTGGAGTTATCTTGCTGCCGCTTTAACTTGTTAGGTCGCTGCCTCTTTAACTTGTTAAGTCGTAAGTCGCTAAGTCGTGAAAAAGAGGTGTTAACAATTTCCAAATCCACGTACATCCACCCAATATTCCAAAAACGGCTTTCGCACTCACGAAGGCCATTATGAATTTTTGGTCATGCCGTTTGGATTAACGAACGCACCATCCACTTTTCAAGCTACAATGAATAAATATTTCGTCCTCACTTAATAAAATTTGTGCTCGTCTTATTTGACGATATCCTCATATATAGTTCATCTTGGACGGCCCACTTAGACCATCTCCAAACAACTCTAAATATCCTAGACCAACATCAATTTTTTGTCAACTTAGCTAAATGTAATTTCGGTCTTACGGAGTTAGCTTACCTAGGCCATATTATCTCTTGTCAAGGCGTACAAGTAGACCCATCAAAAATCGGCCCCATGGTCCAATGGCCAACACCTACATCAGTAACCGCTGTTCGCGGATTTTTGGGCCTCACCGGGTATTTTAGGCGCTTCATAAAACAATACGCTCTAATAGCCAGGCCATTAATAGAGCTGTTAAAAAATAACAATTTCTGTTGGAACCCATAAGCCCAGCAAGCCTTTGAAAAATTAAAATGGGCTGTTACCCACACTCCAATATTATCTCTCCCAGACTTTACACAACCCTTCACACTCACCACCGATGCTTCCGCCACAGCAATTGGAGCCATCCTTGCCCAACCCAACCACCCAATCGCCTACTTCAGCCTCAAACTCCCACACTGCCTCCAAAAAGCCTCGACCTATTCTAGAGAAATGTTTGCCATAACCTCCTCAGTCAAAAAGAGGCATCATTACTAACTCGGCCGACCATTCCAGATCTACACCGACCACCAAAGCCTCTGCAAGCTGGCCTCCCAGTCGATCCAGACACCGAAACAACAAAAATGGCTTACGAAGCTTCTAGACTTTGATTGTACCATCCACTATCGTCCATGCAAACAAAACCTCGTCGCAGATGGCTTATCGCGCTTCACCGCCGAAGCTACCATGCACGCGATTTTAGGCCTAACATTTCCACTACTAGCCGACATACAAACCGCCTTGTGCGATGACCCACAACCCCAATCTTTCATCAACCAAATACGATCAGGTACATGTACTAACCCCAGAATTCCATTATAGAATGAACTGTTATTTTGGGATAATCGCATTTACATTCCTGATAATATAAAATTGAAAAATAAAATTATTGCCGAGCTCCATGATTCTAAAACTGGTGGCCACTCGGGAATTAAAGGGACAATTGCCAGAGTAGCGAGCAATTTTTTTGGCCTAAGCTAGCCGTGACCGTTCAGACATTTGTCAAACAGTGCCCTACTTGTCTCCAAACCAAACCCGATAACACTTCGTACAAAGGCCTACTTCAACCACTCCCAATCCCTGCTCAAATTTGGGAAGACATCGCCATGGACTTCATCACCCACCTTCCACCATCTGTTGGAAAAACTGCAATTTGGGTAATCGTGGATAGACTTTCAAAGTACGCCCACTTTTGTGCATTACCCACCTTGGTTTCAGCCTCTCAATTAGCTTCATACTTTCTTCAAGAATACGTCCGCCTGCATGGATTTCCACGCTATATCATATCGGATCAAGACCGCTTATTCACTAGCCAGTTTTGGAAAGAACTATTCAGGCTTCACGGACAAAACTTCAAATGAGTAGCGCGTACCACCCACAAACCAATGGACAGTCGGAAGTTGTGAATCGCTGTTTCAAAACATACTTGCGTGCAGTAGTTGGCGATGTACCCACAAAATGGGCTAAATTCCTTCCCTGGGCAGAATGGTGGTACAACACCAAAAAGCACACCTCCCTCGGCCTATCTCCCTTCCAAGTTGTTTATGGATGACCCCTACCCTGGCCAATTACATCACTTCCACTACCACACTTCTGGAGCTTGACACATGGGCTTCCTCTAGGGATCAACTGCTTCAAAGTATTAAGACCAATTTACAAAAAACCCAAACTTGCATGACAATCACGCCGATCAACACTGCAGCGACAAAGAATACAATGTAGGTTCGTGGGTATTTTTCAAGCTCCAACCATATCACCAAACCAACGTATGCAACAACCACCATAAACTCTCCAAAAAATATTTTGGCCCCTTCCAAATCATTGAAAGAATAGGACCTATAGCCTATAAACTCCTCCTTCCACAAGAATCCCACATCCACCCAGTTTTCCATATTTCCCTTCTCAAACCATGCCCAAATCCATCCTCTACTATACTACAGCCACTACCACCAACTTCCAATTACGACGACCTCGGGGATAAGGTCGATCTTGAAGGGGTGGGCACTGATACGCAAATGACTATCCCAACACCATATAAGGTTAGTACTACCACTAATACAAGGCATAGGAGGATGATACACCTACCCAAAAGATTTTTGGACTAAAAGCAATGCAAAGAAAAGGACTGCTGACAGTTTGTTAGGAGAAAAGACAAATTGCAGACGTGCTAAATAATTCTGTTATTATTTCTGTTATTTTCTGCCAAAAGTTGGTTGTCCTCTAGGTTGGATAGGCTCGGGTGAAGAGAAGTTAATCGTCCGCTTCGTTCGTCCCGTTGGTCCCCTAGCTATTCTAAGCAGGGAATCACAGCTCGAGGTTATGTAGCGGCCCGAACTCTGGCTCTTATCTAGAGTGGGCCTCTAGGTGGCCATGTAGAAAAGTTCTTAGAGAATGCTCTATATATGTATGCAAGTTGTGCGGAAAGGATATAAAAGAAAATTATTACTGAATTCCTCTATTTTGGTGCTCTTCATCTTCAATTTCTCTTATTTTTATCAACTTCCTTCTTCCATAGCTCTCTCTCACTCCCAGTGCCATATCAGTTTATAACATGGAATACATACATATACACCTTGTTCTTATGGGCTTTATATTTTAGTAGAATTTTGTGACACTGTAAATTCAGTATTGTTAGCATGTGAGCCATTATTCAATGATGCATCATTTTTGGGGTGTGAAAATGCATTGTCACTGAGACATCGTAACAGAAAATTCATCCTATTTGGTATAAGGAAGAATTTCTAGCAACCATGGACAGTTTCTATATGAATTTCGGCATTTGGTTATGCAAAATATAATAATATTTCCTTCTTTTCCTTTGTCTCGTTGCATGATTTTAATATATTATTCCTCTTGATTTTTTCTTCTTTAGTTAGGGTGCTTTAGGATGCTTTAAAGCTTGGCTTCTTGAAAAATTATTCATCATACAATTTATTATTATTTATTTATTATCTAATTTTATATTTTTTGGATTGAAAAAATCATAATTTGGTGGTAATGTAATTCTATTCAACATCTCTAGCGAAACAATTTACATACCACTATCATGACTGGAGCATTTCAAAGTCTATATGATGATATCCAACTTGTTTGAGAGAACCATGTGAATCGTTTATTACATAAACTGTCATACATACTAATTCTTCTTCTCACCTTTTATTTTCTTATGTATTGCACTATTTAAGGGGGAAAAACATAGAGAATATGAAGCATTTAGATTGAGTGAAGGAAGCTATATTCTCTATTTATAAATGAATCTAGCAATTGGCTTTGAGCTCAAATTTTATGCAAGTCTTATTCCTACATTGATGAATGGCAATGCTTATCACAAATGTCATTGTTAAACCACGAGTAATATTACATTGGAAGGGTAAATATGGACTATTTCTCACTAGCAAATGAAAGAAGCTAAATATGCAACATAAAATTAAAATAAAGTGGAACGTATGCATGCCCTTAAATAGTTTTGATCATGGCATTATTACCAATAAGGGATATTGTTAGATCTGATACCAATTTCAACGGAGAAGAGAATGCCAAGGTAGAAGTAGGAGTCCTTGAAGCCACAGTGTTGCGGAGAAGCTTGGAGGCCGAACCGGAAGTCTGGTTCAGTGGAGGAAATGCCAGACCAAAGATTTGGTCCGGTGGAGTTCGTTCGGTGAGAAGGTGACCTCGTTCGGTGGAAGACTAGACTAAAATTTTGGTCTGATGGTAGTGCTTCGATCAATAGTGAAGGCAAGAGGAAGTCTCGTTTGGTGATGAGAGATGCCAGAACAAAGGTTTGGTCCGGTGGTGATTGGGGGTTAATGCTCCAAATATCTCGTCCGGTGGTGATGGGATGCCAGTCCAGACTTGCCACTCCAGAAATTTCGTTCGTTGCTGAAGCATGACTGAACCAATGATTGCTGCTCCATGTGATGCCGAATGAAATATCTCGTTCGGTATTTGGGTATGCCGGTCCAAGCTAAGTGTTCATGCTGAACCAAATAGTGCCGCTCTAGATGAGTGCCGGTCCAGATTTCTCGTTCGGGCATTGGATGCCGAACCAAATGCCAAGCTTCGCCGAACCGGATGGACACCGAACCAAGTTGACCGAACCAAAGTGATGTCGAACCAGATGTGTGCATACCAGACCAAATCATGCCGAACCAAGACTTCCAAACCAAACCCCAAGACTGCTATATAGCAGCCATCCCTCCTTATATCGTCACTCCATAAATAGTGGAGCTTCTGGACAACAATGGCAGCCATCCTAGAGAGCTGAAACTCTGCAGAATTTTGTCTGTATTGTTAATTCTTCTTATGTATATCCTTCAAAAGTGAATCAATCTTGTAACTCTAATCTTTCAGTGATTAATAAAATCTCCTTTCCCCAAGTGGACGTACACTGCCTCGCGGTAGTGGAACCATTTTAAATACTGGTGTTATTTATTTTTCTACGTTGCATAGATCCGTGACTATTTGTTCTGGTGTTTATCTCTACTTGTTTCATCTCACTACAATCACGATCCAGTTGTTTTCTGCTACGTTGGGTTTTTTTATTCTCTTAAACTAATCATTTGAAGAGATTTCCCCCAATAGTCTGGTATCGGAGCTGCAAGGTTGATTGAGGAGTGTTAGATGCTATGGCAGGAGATAGAGTGACTCCAGTTGTTACAAGATCCTATACTAGAGGGATGTATATCACGTTAGGATCACAGTTTGCAATTGAGAAATGGAATGGGGATAAAGATTTCGAGAAGTGGTAATGGAGGATGAAGGCTATTCTAATGAGGAATGAAGTCCATCCAGTAGTGGTTGCCTCTAAGGAGTTGATGGCTGACATCTCAGTTGCGGAAAGGAAGGAGATGGAGAAATGGCCGTTTACTACTTTACAACTAGCTATGGGAGAGAATGTTATTTCAGATATTAATAGTGAGACCACTGCTAGGGGCATTTGGACCAAGATGGAAAATCTCTACTTGAAGAAATCTCCGACTAACCGTCTGATATTACTGAAGACATTTTTCACCATGTGGATGAGAGAGGGTACTTCATTGAAGGAACATCTTAATTTCTTTGACGATCTCATGATGAAGATGAAGACTGTTGACTTAAAGATGGATGAGGAGCAAATGACAATGATTCTTTTGTGTGCTCTCCCGGAGCGATACATAGGTTTCGTTAACAGCCTTATCTTCGCTAGAGACACATTGATAGTGGAAGATGTGAAGTCAAGCCTTCTGTCTGAGGGCTTGAGAGATTAAATGAAGGAAATAAGTAAAGGAAGTAGAGGTGGAAGTAGTAGTCACGGCCTGCTTGTTGAAAGAGGTAGAGAAGATAAGAAGAATTGGCACTCTAGAGGGCGTTCCAATTCTTGGAAGCCCGGTAATGGAAGGAGAGGAAAGTCTAAGGACGAGAAGTGCTTTATCTGTAAGAAACTTGGTCATTGAAAAAAGGATTTTCTAGATTTGAAGAAGAAGGAAGAAGACAGATCTTCATCATTTGCGGTGGAGAAGTCTGTATCTGACGATGTGTTGTCTGCAGCAGTGTCGGATGTCTCGGACCATTGGGTGCTGGACTCGAGGGCATCTTTCCATATGACGCCTAATAAGGATTACTTTAGTTCTTTCGTTGGATGAGAGGGAAGCTCTATTCTTATGGGTATTTATGCTAGCTGTAGAGCAATGGGTTAAGGTACAGTGAGGATCAGGATGTTTGATGGAGTGATACGCACTTTGACAGGTGTCTGGTATGTTCCAAGTCTTAGGAAGTCCTTAATTTCTTTAGGAAAATTGGCATCTTTGGGATGCAAGGTAACTATTGAGAAGGATAGTCTGAAGGTTTCTAGAGGTGCACTAGTTCTTATGAAAGCAGATGTGTTCCGAAATCTGTATTTGCTGAAAAGAACCAAAGTTCTTGGAGAGTCGTATGTTGGAGTAGATAGTTCTCATGCAGTGGATGCCACAAAGCTTTGGCATCTCAGGTTGGGTCATATTTCAGAGAAGGGATTAAAGTTGCTTCAAAGATGGAAGATGATCAAAGGAGGAAGCTTCGACAAGATGGACTTTTGCGAGGAGTGTGTGTTAGGCAAGAAACTAAAGTACCTTTTGGAGTTGGACTCCATAGATTGAGGCAAGTACTTGAGTATGTGCATACAGATGTCTGGGGACTAGTTGCTACTCCTTCTCTTGGAGGAGCAAAGTATTTTATCTCTTTCATTGATGACTTTTCTCGGAAAGTATGGGTGTATGTGATGAAGGACAAATCAGAGAGCTTTGAGAAGTTCAAAGACTAGAAAGCGCTTGTTGAGAACCAATCTGGTTCTAGGTTGAAGGTGCTGAGATCTGATAATAGCGATGAATTTGTCTCTAGGGAGTTCCTCGACTTTTGTAGATAGCATGGCATTCAGAGACATTTCACTACACCCGGTGATCCGCAATCCAATGGGGTTGCAGTAAGGATGAACATGACTCTACTAGAGAAGGCTCATTGTTTGAGATTGACGACGGGCTTGTCTAGAGGCTTTTGGGCTGAGGCATTATCAACTGCAGCGCATGTCATAAATCGAATTCCGTGCTCAGCCATAGATGGGAAGATTCCAGAAGAGAAGTGGAGAGGTAAAGCAATGTATCTTGGTTACTTTTGAATTTTTGGTTGTCCCGTGTACGTTCACCATACAGGTGATGACAAGTTGGAGGCTAGAGCATACAAGGGCATACTAATGGGATACACCGATGGTATCAAAGGGTATCGAATTTGGAATCCTATTGATCGAAAAATTGTTCATTCTAGACATGATACTTTTGATGAGTCTGCTATGTTCAATCTGAATGAGAAGCTACCTACCACATCAGAAGATTCCGATAGGCCTAAGGAGATGGAAGAAGTTCCCGTGTTCCAGCCAAATAGTAGAGTTACTTTTGATGCTGTCGAGGAAAACGCGGTTGTTGAAACATCGCATGATAGTCCACAGGTACCTTCTAGTAGTGCTGGTGATGTGCATGAATCTAGAGGAAGTTCAGTTCAAGGTGGAGATGAAAGGAGTTTAGGCAAAGCAGTACCTACTCGGGTCAGTCGTAGACTATCAGGCCGCCCGAAAGGTATGGTGATTGGCAGTTTGCGAACCTTATCCTTGGTGATCAGTTTGACTATGCCTTACATGTGGTTCTTGAGGAGTCGCTTGACCTTAATGAAGCTTTGAAGCCATGTGACAGTTCGAAGTGGATGTGCGCTATGGAAGAGAAGTTAGAGTCGTTGAAGCAGAACAACACTTGTGATATGGTACCACCTTCTCAAGGAAGCCGAGCCATAGGTTGCAAATGGGTGTTCAAGGTGAAGGATGATGGGAAATACAAGGCTGAACCATTTCCTAAAGGGTTTTCACAAATAAAGGGATTGGAGTATGATGAGATATTCTCTCCAGTAGTGAGGCATACGTCCATCCGCATTTTTCTCACTATCGTTGTAGCTCATCACTTGGAGTTAGAGCAACTTGACATGAAAATCGCTTTCCTGCATGGATACTTGGATGAGACCATCTATATGAAGCAGTCAGAAGGATTTGTTGTAGATGAGAAAGAAAATTGGGTTTGCAAATTGAAGAAGTCATTATATGAACTTAAGCAGTCACCTAGACAATGGTACAAGCGGTTTGACTCTTTTATGCTTTCACTTGGTTTTAATCGTAGCATCAAAGAAGCTTGTGTGTACTTCAAGCATTTAAAGAATGGTAGATGGGTTTACCTACTCTTGAACGTGGATGATATGTTGATTGCTTCCAAGGATAAGGCTGAAATCGATAGTTTAAAGTGAAAGCTAAAAGCGGAATTCAAAACCAAAGACCTTGGAGAAGCAAAGAAAATTTTGGGTATGGAAATCCAAAGGGATAGAAAGCTAGGACTTTTGAGCCTCACTCAAAAGGAGTACATTCGAAAGGTGCTTGCTTAGTTTAGCATGGAAGGGGCAAAAGCAATCATCACACCCATGCCTTTGCACATACAGCTTTCTAGTAAAGGCTCTCCGATCTCGGAAAAGGACAAGGCTTATATGATGAAGGTCCCATATGCAAGTGAAGTTGGCAGCTTGATGTATGTCATGGTCTACACTAGGCCTGACATTGCACAAGCTGTTGGATTGGTGAGTAGATTCATGGTGATCCAGGAAAGACGCATTGGAAAGTTGTGAAGTGTATCTTCAAATACCTTAGAGGAACTCCAAACCATGGACTTCTCTTTGGTGGCATAGGTAGAGATTTCTGCTTGGTTGGATTTTGTGATTCTGACTATGCCGGTGATAGAGATCGAAGGAAGTCAACCTCTGGATATGTGTTCATCATTGGTGGGACAGCGATCAATTGGAGTGCGAGGTTGCAGACGATTGTGGCTTTGTCCACTATAGAGGCAGAGCTCATAGCTGCGGTTAAAGCAGTTAAGGAGGCGCTTTATTTGAGGCGACTATTGTGTGATTTGGGCTTCGTATATAAAGGCATGGATGTGTACTATGACAGTCAGAGTGCAATTCACTTAGCTGAAAATCTGGCATTCAGCTCGAGGATGAAGCATATTGAGGTGAGAGAGTCGTTCCTTGTCTCGATGGGTGAAGAGAAGCTAGTTCGTCTTCAGAAAGTTCACACAAAGGAGAATGCAGTAGACATGTTTACCAAGTCATTGCCTGTTGCTAAGTTCGAGCATTGCTCGGACTTGATTCGCTTAATGAAGTGCTAGGTGGCATGGGGTGGCACGGGGGGAGAGTTGAGAAGGTTCATGGAGACGTTTGTTTTCATGGTGGAGATTGATAGGTTCTACACGGACTGGGTACTTCGAACACTTTGCTGACAGGTGGTGGCCTTTTCGGAGTTCGTTGACAGAGTGTAATGGGTGATGGCATTGCCAAAGCTCATTGGGTAAGTATCCATTACTTGGAGCATGAAGGTGTAGATGAAGTTGGAAGGCTTGTATGGAATTATGTATCAAGGTGGAGATTGTTAGATGTGATACCAATTTCATCGGAGAAGAGAATGCCAAGGTAGAAGTAAGAGTCCTTGAAGCCATGGTGTTGCGGAGAAGCTTAGAGGCCGAACCAGAAGACTGGTTTAGTGGATGAAATGCTGGACCAAAGATTTGGTCCGGTGGAGTTCGTTCGGTGAGAAGGTGACCTCGTTCGGTGGAAGACCGGACCAGAATTTTGGTTCGGTGGAATTGCTTCGATTGGCAGTGAAGGCAAGAGGAAGTCTCATTTGGTGATGGGAGATGCCAGACCAAAGATTTGGTCCGGTGGTGATTAGGGGTTACCGCTCCAAATATCTCGTCCGGTGGTGATGGGATACCGGTCCAGACTTGCCGCTCCAGATATTTCGTTCAGTGCTGAAGCATGACCGAACCAATGATTGCCGCTCCATGTGATGCCGAACGGAATATCTCGTTCGGTATTTGGGCATACCGGTCCAAACTAAGTTTTCATGCCGAACGAAGTAGTGCCGCTCTAGATGAGTGCCGGTCCAGATTTCTCGCTTGGGCATTGGCTGCCGAACCAAATGCCAAGCTTTGCCGAACCAGATGGACACCGAACTAAGTTTACTGAACCAAAGTGATGCCGAACCCGATGTGTGCATACCGGACCAAATCATTCTGAACCAGGACTGCCGAACCAAACCCCAGGGCTGCAATATAGCAGCCGCCCCTCCTCATATCTTCACTTTATAAATAATGGAGCTTCTAGACAATAATTGCAGCCATCCTAAGGAGTTGAAACTCTGTAGAATTTTGTCTGTATTGTTAATTCTTCTTATGTATAGCCTCCAAAAGTGAATCAATCTTGTAACTCTAATCTTTCAGTGATTAATAAAATCTCCCTTCCCTAAGTGGATGTACACTGCCTCGCAGTAGTGGAACCACTATAAATACTGGTGTTATTTATTTTTCTTTATTGAATAGATCTGTGACTGTTTGTTCTGGTGTTTATCTCTGTTTGTTTCATCTCACTACAATCACGATCTAGTTTTTTTCCGCTGTGTTGGGTTTTTTATTCCCTTAGACTGATAATCTAAAGGAATTTTCTCCAACAAGGGAAATTACAAACAGTAAGTATATTTATTTTGTTGCCATTAAATGACTTTGTAAGCTATACCATGGACTCCAAAACAAGATGTGGCTACAATTAGCATTTTGCTCTAAAATTCAAGATTGATAAAACTGAGCAAGTCTTAATTATAAACCGAGCAATTGCACTGAGGTTTTAAAAACTGAGCAAATGCTCGGTTTTTGAACACTGGGCTAAAGCCCCAGTTTTAAAAAAGTGGGCAATTTCCTTGTTTTATAAACGAGGCATTTTCTCAGTTTGTAATCAACCGGGCATTCTCCCAGAACCAGCAAATGCCCATTGTTAAACCGAACAATTTCCCAGTTTTAAATAGGGGCAATCGCTAATTTTAACTGTTTTATAAACTGAGCAGCTCAATGCCTTCATTCTATGCGTTTGATGATGATATGTAGTAGTATACAATACCATGATTTACCATAAATAGCATATTAGATATAACATAAACTATAAGAAGTATTAAGGATATAAAGTGCTTTTGCTTCATATTAGAGATAATCCTAAACAATTAATAAAAATAATTTTTTACACCAATAGAAGTCAACATCTAGATAGTTAACATGAATTTTAACGATGATGTATAACAAATTTTTTAAAGGGCTTATGCAATTTACCTGTCAAATGAATACCATATTATAATCAAATTGTTGCCAGTGAGTACATTGTCTTGAATAAAAAATTAAGATCTCGCGATAACTGGCCAATAGCAAATACCAAGATCTCGCAATACCAATTCCAAATATTCAAAATTCCAAATCAATAGGTCTTCAACTTTTTTCTCTATGAGCTTATAATGATAAGTTTACAAAAAAAGCAACTATTACTTCAATCAAGTTCATCTATTTGGATTCAATACGCTTTAACAACATTGTTAAGTTAGATTGCTCCTTTAAAATTGACTGAAAATTTGTTGGCATCTCATAATCATCCACTCTATCAATCAAGCGTTTAGGTGAACGTCGTACAATGGACCAATTAGGATTTTGTTTGTCTTTTATGTAAAAAACTTGACTTGCTTCCGATGCAAGAATGACAGGCTCGTCATACTCTCCGTCACTACTTTTAAGTTTTTTTAGATTCACCATCAACAAATTAGAGTCTGGACAAATCTTACAACCATGCATTTTTGTCAGCAATATTGACCCACTCGTAATAGAACACTACATGTGAAAATTCATAATAATAAACTTCAATGATGATGTGCACGTAAATGTGCATATTTTTACCACCATATTTAATCTATTTAAATTAAATAAATGATCATATCGGGTATTTTAACTTGTTTTAACCAAAATCCATATTAATTCCAAATTGTCACATATCCATCTTCATATAGGGACAAAACAGTCATTTGTATGCATATATTTCTTTGAGAAATTAATTGGAAATTTATATATATATATATATATTTGTGTAGGAATTTGATCTCAAATAGGAGTGGTTTCATGAAGACACATGCATGCACAAAATGAATACAAAGGAATGAAGATGGAAATAATTCAAAGTGAAGATCATGGAGGACCCCACCTACTCACCTACCTTAATGTACAAATTAGAGGCTAATGTACATGTTTATGGAATTAATGGCTTCATGTACACTTAAATGATGATTAGTAGAAGCTAATGATTACTTGGCCTCCACACTTTCCCAAGGGTATTTTGGGGATTCCCCAAAATTATGAATTAGGGTTTAACACATGTATAAGTACCCATTATGGTTCATGTAACCCCTTCCTTCCTTAGTCTCTCTTAGTTAGTTTTTAGCTTAGAAAATAAATCAAAGCTCTCTTTCTTTTCATGACTACTTAGCCATTTCTTCTCTTATGTAATTCCTTTTTTTCTTTATGCAATTTAATACATGTTCCTTTTCTTTTCTTGTTTATTTCCTTTCATGTTGTAGTATAGATTTGTTTATTTATGCAAGTAGTGTAGGTTTTCTTTTATGCAATTAGATTAGTTCTCTTTTTCATTAGCTTTCATTTTACTTTATTTTTTGCTTTCATGTTGCTAGCTACATTTGTTAATCAAATGATAAATATGAGAGGCTAAACCCCTTCAATTTAGGGGTAACGAAGCTCTCTAATTATGTAGCTTCAACTATTTGTTAATTCATGCTCTCTTTTTGTGCTTAATGATGATGATAGAAATGATTTACTAGTTGTTTTTGCTTTGAATTTGATAGCCTATATTGTTGACACCAAATAGGCTATGCTTAAACAATCATTAAAACTAATTGCCTCTTCATCAAAATATGATTATGGCAAAAGAAAGTGATTTAAAATTAAAATTTGATGGTCTATATTTCTAATCAATAGTTAATAGGTCATACTTAAAATAGATTTCATTTTCATTTTCATTGTCAAGTTTCATGAAAGTTAGTAAGTGGTTTAAGGGGTGTGTTATAGTTTGATGGCTTATGTTGGCTAAACAATAGCACAAATATGTCATACTTATGTTAAGCACATCAATTAAAGCACTAATGACCATAAAAGAGAGATCATGATTTCATATTTGTTGAACTACATGATCTAGAGAGTGGATTTATTCTCTAAATTGTCATTTAACTCTTATATTTGCATCTCTTTTCTTTTAGTTAGTTAGCTAATTTTCTAATTCTCTAGCTTAACTTTCATTCCAATTAGTATAATTTGATTGAATAGCAATTTTTAAAATCATCAATTTCCTACGGATCGATCCGTATTCGCCACGTACTACAAGTGTACGCCGTGTGCTTGCGGTAAATTTATTTCAAAATTTGTTCGACTATTTTCTAAATCGATAGAAATTTAGCTGATTAACGGGTTTTTAGCGCCGTTACCAGGGAGTTGTTTTGATTTTAAATTTTTATTCTTCGGATTATTTTTCTTTGTTTGATTTTTGTGTGCTTTTTATTTTGTGTGTGTTTGCATTTTTCTTCTAAAAAAAATTGTGTGTTTGTGTATTTTTGTGTGTGTATGTTGTTCTAGTTTTCTATTAGTATTGCATTTGCATATTAAAAAAAGATTTCATTTTCATTTATAATTTCTGTTTTAATTACATTTGCATTTTCATTCATTTACAGTTTTTACATTCACTGGTTTCTGCCTATACAACACTGTCTATCTCTGTTCTGTTCCTCCCACAACAAGCATCATTTCTCAGCCTCCACCAAACTGCTCAACTGTGCTATCTAATTTCAATGCCACACATTTCCTCTACACATCAGTCACTTCACCTCAATTCTACCTCTCCCCTCTACCCATTGCCTTCCAAACTACCACTCATCAAAACCACAGCACTGCTCTCTGAACAACTAACCAGAACAACAACTGTCACTCCATATCCACCACCACATCACATAACCACCTACATCTACGACCATACATACCATATACACTATCAAGTGCCACCAACATTACTGTCCCATACTTCAGTACTGCCCTCCCCTTCTCCATATCATTTACTCAACGCATCTCATTTCCTGACCACCCCCCTTGTCACTGCTCAACCACAGTCAACAGCAGCTACAATCACAAATACTGTGTGCACCACAGTTCACCCTTCCCTAAACCAAACCATAACTTCTTGCATTTTGGCATCCACTCCACTGTCCAAATTCATCACGAACTAGCAATTCCTTAACCACATCAATCTTTACAAAAACTGCCTTGCATCATACAAAGCAGTACTTCAACCACGACCAACTTCCACACAACACCATCAAACCCACTCTGAAGCATTATTGCATTGCATTGAAGCACTCTCACTCTACAAACCACCTATTGTGCCACCAAACATCATCCTAAACTAAAACTCTAATCAAACTACGACTTCCACCCATCAACATTCACTGATCGAACTGCTCATTACAAAATACACATACACCATACACAGTGCAACCATACTCAACTTCGACTATATACTTCATCACCACTACAGACCATCAAGACAATCATCCCTATTACACAACTGCTTCTGCCCGACCATCCAATACCCCACTGCAGAAAACTCCTTTCCAAATATTCAGCAAGCAACTTCCCTGCAATTCCACACTGACCAAAAACTGCTTGAACAACACATTGCCATTCTCCCAAACGACCAAAGAAAAAAGAAAAAAAACTTACTACCTCAACACACTGCCTCGATTCCACTGCTACATCTCCTCAGTCCAAAATCGCCATCAACTACCTCGAACTATCCTACACACACGCTTCGACTATCTCACCTGAACCACTCCTCACCGCTGTACCACCACAGACCAACATCATTCAACCAAATTCCTTCCTCAACTCCACTACTGCGTCACTACAGACCACAATTGATTCACTATATCACAGAACAACCATCCCACTACCAACATCAAATCAACTATCATACCTTTTGCCCAAACACCAAGCTACAACCGCACTTCAGTTCGAATGCCCGAACACGCGAATCCACCTTCAATTTGACACCGAACTCCAACAACCAACTCGTCGAGCACAAACCCCTCCAAACCTGAAACGCCTAAAGTCGAAACCAAATTGTAGCAGCGCGAACAACCCGAAACCACTTCACAGCCAACCGCATCGTCTACCAGAACTCCACATCCCATCCAGTACAAAACTGCTACAAACGAGCTACCCATTCGAGCGCCTGCCACCGAGTTACACCGATTCGCCTGAAATCGCTCTCCTTACCAACCGACTTCACCTCCTCCTCTCTGCCATTTGCCGCAACTTGCTTCACCACACACGAACGCCTAAACCATCCACGCCTCGCGACTCTACCCAAAACTTTGAACTTCTTTCACCTGCTTCAATCGCCCTGAATTGACCCCGAAATCGAATTTGAAGTTGAAATCATTTTATGGAAATTGCGTAAGTGAGTTGCGAAATAATTGAGGAATTGAATTTGATGAATTTTGATTAGAACAGTGCTGATGCATTCGTTTTCATTTAATTGGGAATAGCCCTTGTTGGGCCAGGCTGTGATTTGGATTTTATTATTATTATTATTATTATTCCTCTCTTTATCCTTTTTCTTCTTTGTTTCAATTTTGTTTAAGTTTAAAATAAAAGGTTTGCTTAATTTGTTTTGCTTACTTTGTTTTTAGTTTTTTTCTATCCATTTAAAAAGAAAAAAAACAATTTGTTTTGTTTACCCTTTAAAAAAAATTATTAGTTGTAAATTTGTTTTTAAGTTCCATCCTTAGATATTAAAAAAAAAAATAAGAGAAAAATTGTATATATCTTGTTTTATTTTAGGTTGCCAAAGCAAATAAAGGAAGGAGCCGCTTGCCAAAAATAAATTGCTAGCTTGCTTATAAAAAAATTGTTGCTTTCATCTCTACTTTTATTTGAATTGTATTGTTGATTGCTTGCATTTGCATTTATATAAAAAAAATATTCAAAAACCAAAAACAAAAACAAAACTTCATTCGTAGCTGCATTGTTAATACACGTTTATTTTCTACTTTGCATTTCATCCTAGACTTTGATTAATAATAACAGTTAGAAATATATAACTCTTAATTGTATATTGACAAATTATCTTCTTTGAACAATTTAATTTCTTGGTGTCTAGGCTACGGCAGAGTAATAACCATTTATAAATATTACGGTGATTCATAAATATTATAGTGGTTGTTCCTTTGAAGGTACTTAAACCTTCGGCTGTATAGCTACGGTGATTCGTAGTGCACCGATAACCCTTGCCCGTTACCTGGTTGAGAACTATCTTGTTTATCTAAGACAATGTGTGATTATACAATTTTGGGTTAACTTAGGATAAATCATTTGTAATTAACCCATGCATTCATTTAGTTGCATTAGTTCATGCATATTCAAAAAAAAAAAATTAAAATCCAAAACGAATTTTTTCTGTATATATCCCTTTTCCTTTTCCTTTGAAATTTGTAAATCCCTTTTCTTAGAAATTAAAAAAAAATCCAAAAAAATTTAGAAAATCCAAAATCCAAAAGAACATTATAAAAGCTTTTCAAAAAAACAAAGAAACAAATTTGAAAAACCAAAAAACAAAACAAAAATCAATTTCCCTTTTGAAAAATAAATTTTATGTGTAAATATTTTTCCTTTATAAAAAAACCCAAAAAAAAAATCTTGAAAATGTCCGAGTTTCCTTTTCCTTACTCACTTGAATATAGTTGTGAAAATCAATATAATCCATATAATTTCACTCCAAATTCTTATGGATATTTCAACCACAACTATTGTTTAAACGGTTCGAGTTTTGAACCACAAAATTTTCAAAATGACGAACAACCCTCGAATCTAAAAAATAGCATTTCATCTCTACTTCAAATCTCTACACAACAAAATCAAATGATAAATGATTTGTGTAATTCTTATTTATGTGATAACTCAAGTCAAAATTTTCAAAATAATCAAAATTGGAATTCACTTCAAAATTCAAGTAACTTCGAGTATAGCCCATGCCCATTCAATTTTGAACTCCAAAATGAATTTCAAAATGAAAATGAAAATGGAAACAACTTTTCAAATGACTTTAGCAATGGGAATAATCTTAACCACGCTATGATTGAAAATCTTTGTTCTCAACAATTTCAAAGTGAAAATCCTCAAGTTAATAACTATAAATTCAATTTTGTTAAGCAAATGAATGAAATTTAAAATGATCACATGTATTCGTTGTTTGAAACTTATATGAAACAACGTGAAAAACAAAATCAAATTCCAACGTGTGACGAGTCAAACAATAATCCATCTTTTACCCAAATCGACGATTTTCAAATAATAGCTTTTGAAATCGAAAACGAAAATCTTAACGAAGTTGTTGAAAATTTGGTGATTGACTTGGATTTAAATTCTTTTGAGGGTGAGAAACGTGATTTAAAATTTGATATTCCTTTTTCTAATTTCGAAAATTTGAATACAACAACCTTCGATTTTGAACTTGACATATGTAATGAAGTTGTTGATAATCCAACAAAAGAAGATGAATTTAATGAACACAATTTCTTTGGACTTTTCGAAAATGAGCTGTTAAATTCTCAAGGGGAAGATTTAAATCACCATTTCAATTTTGAAATCAATAATTTTGAAAAATTTGTTGATGATGAACTTGACTTTCAATTTGGTGAAAATAAACTTGAATTTCAATCAATTGTTTTATTAACCCCAAAAATCATCGAAAACAAAACAACTCGTACGATTTTTAATAAATCGACATTCGTTTTTTCTAAATCAACATTCAACTTTGAAATCTTTCATGGTTTGGTTTTTCGTGCTTACGTTATGTCTCGCATATTTGACGAGACAAATGAATCGGTTTTTGGAAGACCATTTCATTTACTTTTTGACGATATACATTCTGAACTCTTGTAAATAATAATCTTTTCGTTTTCATGTAAATATAGGTCTTCTTTTTATTTTTGTTATTTTTCTCCTTTCACTTGGGTTGACTGTGGGGACATAGTCAAAATCAAGTTGGGGGGGGAGACTCATCTTCACTTTTAATTTTTCTTGGTTTATTTTTGCTTTTTCTTAAAAAAAACTCAAAAAATTAAAAAAAATATATAAAAATTTAAAAAAAATCCCAAAAACAAATTTTCTTTTGATTTATTATAGGATAAATATATTGTTTTGGTTTATTAAATCGAAATTTTTTGAAAATTTATTTGTCTTAACAAAAATAAAAATGAAGTTTGATTACAAATAACAATGGTTTAACTAGTATATAGAAAGATTCATACATGTTAATTATGAAATACATCCCAATTGAAAATCTTTGTTTTAAAAAGTGGTTGATTTAAAGTAAAGATATAACATTTTTTTTGTCTTCTAAGTTAAATGGTGCTAAGATGATAGTGCAAAACTCTCTCTTCTAAAAAAACAAAAAAAATATGTCTTGGATATATGTATTTATTTTTCTTAATAAACACCTAGAGTCATGTGTCCACACTCGTGTGTTCACTTGCCATGCTCTGTACCCTTCTCACGTAAGCCCGAAAGGCAGTGCACGATCGGTATATCTGACCTCATTTTATCTGAGTTAGGTGTGTCGTTGACACGTATGTAAAAATCAAAACTATGTGCTTAAGGTTTCTTTGCAACAATTAGAATACTATCAGACTACAGTTATACCAAGGTTTACAAGATGCCTTAAATAATGGAGAGGCATCTGCGAGTTAGTTTCTTTAACTACTACATTTGACATTCTGTTATTACTAATTACTAACCACTTACTTATCTACTAACCATTCATATGAATTTACAAACATTATGAAATGTTGGTGTCAAAAAGATTCTTCCTTCATACCAAATCGGTAGTCCACGAGATATGCATCAACAATACCAAGATGCAATGGCAATAGTATGAAGGTATGGGAAGCCCGATTTATTTATTAACATCACATGTAATGCTAACTGGGTATAAATTACATGAGAAATCCTTCTTGGTCAACAACCACAAGATAGACCAGATTTAACAACTAGAATTTTTCATGCAAAATTATAACAATTTAAAACCGACTTATTTGACACATGTGTTCTTGGTAAAGTCACATCCCATGTTCACGTTATAGGATTCCAAAAAAAAAGACTACCACATTCTCATATTCTAATTATTCTAGATGAAAATGATAAGATTAAAATTCCGATGATTTTGATGCTTTAGTTCGAGCTTAAATTCCATGAAGAGATCTAGATCCTGAACTATATAATGTGGTAATGAAAAATATGATTCATTATCCCTGCGAACATTTTAATCGAAAAGATATATGTATGAAAAAAAACCACTGTAAGAAAGGTTTTCCCAAATCTTTTGCTCCATTAACCTTATAGGGAAATGGCTGTTACCCAATATATAGAAGACGTGACAATGGAATACAATATCAAACTAGCATCTATATAATCGATAATCATAGGGTAGTAGCTTATAATCCTTATTTACTTTTGAAATATGATTGTCATATAAATGTTGAGATTTTTTGAAGTATTAAATCTATAAAATATCTTTACAAATATGTTTACAAAGGGTCATAGAGTGTATTTGTAGGGTTATCCCTTGCATTTGACGACAACAACGAAATCTCAAAATTTGTTAATGCTAGATGGATTTGTGCCCCTGAAGCTTTATGGAGAATATTCAAATTTTCACCAAGTAACATTTTTCCTTCTATTACTGGCTTACCATTACATTTACCAAATAGACAACAATTACATTTTCATGCAAAAGAGCACTTACAAACTACTTTGGATAATCAACATAGATCTAAAATAGTGCTTATTCAAATTTTTGTATAAATGTTACTGATGAAGAAGCGCGTCAATATTCATATTACGAGTTTTCCAAAAATATTGGTTGGACAGTTCAATTAAGGAATGTAACTGTAGACGAAATAACCGCAGAGCAATAGGTAGAATTTATTCGGTATTTCCCACTGACGGTGATTATTATTGTTTGCGATTATTGTTAGCACATGTTTGTGTTCTTTTATCTTTAACTGATTTACTAATAGTTAATGGAACACAATATACTACATTTAAAGAAGCATATGAACATAGAGATTTATTAGAAAATGATGATAGTATAAAGGATTTCTTGAGAGATGCTTCAACATACATATGCATGCGACTTTAAGAAGATTATTCGTTAAACTTTTAGTCTACTGTGAACCGTGCCATGTCCGTGAATTATGGGAAGAGTTTTCACCCTATTTACTTGAAGATTATCGTTCTACATCTACCACTAACATATATAATGCATATTTATTAATTCAAGGTCTTTCCGCCCTTGACAACCTTCTTAAACAGTGTAACAAAACAATTTTCGATTACGAATAATTTCAATGTTTTTACTCATTCCAATAACTCCACTCTAATTTCAGAAGAACAATATGTAGAAATACACAGTAACGATATTAAATCCATAAATAACTTAAACTCTGAACAAAAGAAGGCATTTGACATGATTATGCTTTCTGTTCAAAACAAAACTAATGCTACTTATTTTATAGATGGTCCTTGAGGTACAAGAAAAACATATCTATATGGAGAAATTTTAGCATATTTACATATTCAAGGTCTTATTGCAATTGCAGTTGCTACATCTGGAATTGCATCTCTTGCTTTGCCAGGAGGTCGAACTGCGTATTCTTGATTTAAATACAAATTTAGACTTACTATCTACATGTTATATTCCGAAACAATCAGAGATCGCAAAACTTTTATTGGTTGCTACTATTTTACTATGGGATGAAGCTACTATGGCTCACTATCATTCATTTGAGGCCATAGATAGAACATTACAAGATTTAACAAATGTAGATGCACCATTTGGAGGAAAGACTGTTATTTTATGATGTGATTTTCGTCAAGTTTTACCTATAGTCGTAAATGGTACAAGCGCTAAAAAAGCTGACGCATGTGTAGTACAATGATATTTATGGCAAAATGTTCAAGTGATTCGTTTAACACAAAATATGTGTGAAAGAGATAATCAATCATATACACAATTTCTTTTACGTATTGGAAATGGAGTGAAGTCTATGTTCAAGACGATATTATAAAGCTCCTACATGATATCGTTGAACCTTGGAGTAATACAGGTTCAATTTACGCTTTGATTAAAGAAGCCTTCACCAAACTAAATGAAAAATTAGGTGATAATAATTATATAATGGATAGAGCAATATTAGCCCCTAAAAAAGAAATAGTGTATGAGATTAATGATAAAGTTATAGATATGTTTCCTAGCGAAAGTATATATTATTCATTTGACAAAGCTGAGGGTGATGCAAATAGTTTATATCCATCAGAATTCTTGAACTCTCTTGCTCCAAGTGGGTTGCCACTACATAAATCATCTCTTAAAGTAGGAGCACCAATAATGCTGCTTAGGAATATTGATCCAAGAATTGGATTATGTAATGGAACCATACTACTATGTCGTGTTTTTCATAGAAATCTCATAGATGCAAAAATTACGGTTGGACATTTCCATGGTAAAGGGTATTTATCCCACGCATACCACTGAAGCCTTATAAGAATACTAACATGCCTTTTAACCTAATACGTAAACAATTTCCAATTAAATTAGCCTTTTCCTTAACAATTAATAAATCACAAGGAAAAATCATCCCTTAAGTTGGTATTTATCTTCCAGAACATTTTTTCAGTCATGGTCAGCTATATGTTTCTTTATCTAGAGGACTTGCTTGAAAAACAACAACGGTTTTGGTGAAAAATGGAAAAAATTCGAAACGGACATGGTACACATACTAGAAATGTAGTATATAAAGACATATTACTAACATGTAATCATGAACTTAGTTAACTATACCTCACAATCTCCACTTCATATGCCTTATTCTTACAGTAAATATTATACCTCAACATGCATAATCATATGTGTTCCATACCTATTATATTACTCCATTTACATAAGAGATTTTTTATATAAACATAAATGGGCAAGAACTGTAATTAACACCATTTTATCCATTTTTTTGTTCCGTATTTTCAAGTAGTGCTTTTAGAAATTACATCATTAAGTTAATATTATATATAAACGTATGAATTTTTTTTCCCAATTTTAGTTCTAAAATAAAATTATAATTTATGTAAAAAATCCTTTATACAATGTTTCTAACTCCGCCATCTACATATTACCGATGCCGGTCTTAAGCCTGGGACAAGGAGCAGAGTAAACGATTGCTACAACTATATTTTAGTTCTTACAAATTACTTACAAACTACTGCTGTTGACATCTACTTTGAAAATGCTTCCAAAAAAATTATTACATCAATTTAAGTCTTACAAATTTTTATTACGATATTAACCTAAAGGAAAATTCAAACTCCATACACAGCAGCAACTAGTTTTATACTTTAGCAAGTACTGAGGGTTTATGAGGAAGTGAGTATCATGGGAAGTTCAATCTTTATGGTTGATGAAAAAATTTCTTTATATATTAATATGGTGGTTTAATACTTTTTAAAAGAGAGATGATGCAAATTTTCTAAGTTTCAAATTATTGAAAGCACTATTTTTAATATTTGTTACATTTATTTAGATATTTATGTACTAGTTGCATACTTTCTTTACTTGTTTGATAATCTCCTAAATAACTTAGTCTCGTTCACTTTTGATAAAGGATTGATTTGTGCATGTACATGCATAAAAAAATACAACATTATGTACATGTCAAAGTCATTTTGTAAAATCCAAAAAACTTACAAACAACATTTTTTTAATACCAATTCCTCATGCACACGTGTATCCCATGTGCCAGATTACACGTGTGTGTGTATATAGTTATAGTACATACTGTGAGAATCAAAATTAAGAGAAACAAAGGTGGATGGTCTCCCAACATCGAACTGTTAAAAGTTCAAGCTTCCATGTTACATTGATTCTCCCGATTCTTGATGGTGGTGTAGGTAGATGTGCTTGTGACTATGACAATATCCTGTTACGAATGTTATACGTGAAAACATACAGTGAAAGTATCTTTTTTGGATGTGAAATTTCTATGGATTTAACAGTTAGAGCATCTCCAACCCAAGAACTTTTTGATGCAATGTCAGTTACATATCATCAACATGTAATTATTCAAATTTTCATCTCAAATGCGAATGTTAATGATAAATGTTAGGATGACTTGGCAAAAAATGTATTACACATTGTCTAATGTAATGACTAGTTTTATACATTGCACTTCACAATGTGAAGTAATAAATATACATTATAAAGTAATTTTTTATATACTATCTTTATTAATTTAAATTTTGATTGGTACATATAGTCAATTTTTTTTCTACGAATACATTTGCATTGTAGTGTTTTGTCCTTTTTAATGTGATGTTTAATCTTTAGAAATCAAATTGAGTTAATATTGTGATTTATCTCTTGATAAATAGGACTTAATTAACATTACATACTATATGCATTGGAGATGCTATTAATACTGATAAATTTCACTCAAAGGGAGGAGGCACGAATTAGCCGGGGAGGTCATCTGAACCCCTTAATGCATTTTACAAAAATATAAAAGAAAAAAAATAAAAAAATTAGTAAAATAAAATTTCATCATCATTCACCCAATAAATAAACAAATAACCTAATTTTCTTCTGCCGCTCCATTGCCGATAATCTAGCTAAAAAATCAATCACACATTACATTGTCTTTATTTTACCTAAGCTCACTCCATTGCCAATGAGCGACGGCTGCTACATGCTAGTGATCTTTAACATCACTTAGTTGGCACAAATCTTCATCATAGCTACAACATAGCCATCATTTCACTTGACTCCATCTGATCGCTTACTGCATTGTCGCCCTCGGTTATTATGGATGAACCATAATTTTGAAATTGATTTGTGAATTTTTCTTTGATGATGAAATCAGTTATGACCCTAATTTCGAACCTTATATGTGCTTTTGCTACGACAACTTGCTCTTCGTAATAACCTGAATCAATGTCGAATAATAACATCTAATTCTCAAATACCACAAAGACAGTCCGCCGACGTAAAATTAAAACTAAACATTTTAACAAGACATATCGATAAAATATCTGATGGATAGTATGATATATAAGGAAAATAGTTATGAAATAGTTGAACTGTTGAAATAATAAAATAAAAGATTTGATGAAGGAATTTTAGAAATGTAGAGATTTTATTACTTTCCAGTATAAGTTATAATATGCATATTAGCCTATATTTATATGCTTCATTTTACAATAGAATAGTCTAGATAGGAGATTATAAATAGAACATTCTAGAAAAAATACTCTAGATAAATCGGGAAGTTAGTAATTGATTGTTATATAAGTAATTTTCACTATCTTTTTAGAGAAATCTGAGAGAATATTCTCTAACTTCCTAGAAATTTGTATCACTCTTCAAAACTTCTCCTTGGTACAAATTTCGAAAACTCTAGTATAGTTCACAACTACTCAAATCTTGGTATTGGTAATGCCTTTGTGAATATATCTGCAACTTGATCCTCTGCCATGCAATACTTAAGTTCGATTTGTTTAGACAGCTTCTTCGATAAAGTGATATTTTTTAGCTATATGTTTTGTTCGACTCTGATGAACTATATTTTTCACCACTACTATTTCTAATTTGTTGTCACAGTAGATTGTAGTAGACTTATCTTATTGTTCACCCATTTCTCTAAGTATATCTTTATCTTTAGAGAAATCTACTAACTCCCAAGTATTATTCTTCTTAATCATTTTTATCTTCTTCCATTGCCTTGACCCTTACTTCTTGCTTTGGTGCTACTTCATAGCTTCCAGGCTTAAGTATTGCTAAATTGCAAGTTTAATATATAGATATATATATATATCCAATAAAGATCTAATTCTTTTCGGTGTAGATTCTGGTAAAGAAGTTTGTTATTGAGAAGTTTGGCTATTAATTCTTCCACTTATTCTTAAAATTGTTGTACTGGCACATAAATGTTTTTTCTCTCATTTTTTTCTTCATCCCAATTCCAAGCAGCATTCTCGTCAACTTAGACATCTAGACTAATAGCGAGCTTCTTTGTGTTTAAGTTATAAAGTCTATAGCTTATTGACTACGAAAGAAGATTCAATGTATATTCTTGTCTTCTAATTTGCGTCTCTTTTCATCTTGAATATATATGTATCAAATTGATCTAAAAATTCTTAGATGCTTGGCTAATGGCTTTCATCCACTCCATGTCTCTATAGGAGTCTTGTCCTAAACAGCTCTAGTTGGACATCTATTGATTACGTCAACGGTAGTGTAAATTGCTTCTGCCAAAACAAATTGGGCAAGCCTTTCTCCTTCAACATTGATCTGGCCATCTCTATAATTGTATGATTTTTCCTTTTAGATATTCTAATTTGTTGTGGAGTATATGTAACTGTAAGTTGTCGCTTAATGCCTTCATCATCACAAAATCTATTAAATTCATAGGAGTTATACTCTTCGCCGCGATCACTTCTAAGCTTCTTTATACGTTTTCCACTTTGATTTTCAATTAGAGCCTTAAACTTTTTGAATATTCCAAAAACTTTTGATTTTTATTTGATGAAATAGACTATAACATCCCCCACTTAAAACCTAAAGATGAACGCCAGTGATGCTGCAGTTATCACTAGAGTTATCTTCTGGCGACTAAAGTGGGTTAAGTATAATATGAATATACAATTAAATAAACAGAGCAACTAAGTAATTCTATTACCACTACAAGAAACAACGGTATTTCAATTAAATTTAAACTGTCGACGACTGTCGAAAGCCATCGGAAGCCATCAGAAAAGGCTATTGGAATAAAGGTCGTCGAAGATCCATCTTTCCGACGGCTTTCCAATGCCTCCTTGATCTATTTCCAACGACTATCAATGACATTTTAGATGGTTCCCAACGACCCATCGTGTACACGTGGGAGAATACGGTTTACCCATTTTTGTGTCGCAAGCCATCGGAAGCCATCGGAATACAGCCGGAAGCCATCAGTTAGTTGGTACTAAATAGCCTTTGGAAATCTGGTGGTTTTTATTATTTCAAAAGACTTTTAAACCAAAACAATACATATATATATAAATATATATCGCAACTCAATTTATTACATATGAATCATATATATCAATGACCAAATCACATATATAACATCAATAATAAAAAAAAGGTCAATAATTACAATAAACCAAACTCAAAAACCCACAATATACTCAAACATCCAACAATATACGATAAAGCAAACTCAAATAAGTCAACATGTCAAAATACATCCCAAAATGTATCAAACATATCCAACAACATCTCAAAACAACTCAAATCAACCTAACACATCCAACATCTCCAAATGTATCAAACATATCAAATCATAACCTTACCCATCTCAAATAGTATATGTAACTCACCATAGTAATAAAGTCAAATACCTCACTCATCTCAAAGTGCATATATGCACAATGTTCTAACACAAATAGAAATACCTATAAATATTGATCATCACCTCCGGATCCCGCTGATGAAGGAAATGCGCCATGCTCCTGCATATACATAGAAATGCGCTCGTCTAGAAACTGGGTCATCTCCAAAGACCGATGCCTGTCTCGTCCCTTTAGCTCAGCAATCCTAGCTCTCTACTCTACAATCTCCATGTCATCCTGAGCTTTTTTATAGTCACTTTGCCTGCGTCTAGCCTATAACATTGTTTAACAAAGTTTATGTGTTTCATATAGCGTGATTAATAAAATTAATGTATTATACGTTATTCATAAATATATTATACATAAACATTACCTCTTGGTTTCCATAACCATAATGCCTATTTCGCGTTGTCGGCTCCATGATAGCATCAAAAATCTGGTCCTCCTCATCAGCGGTCAGATCTTCCCGTCCCGTTCCCACAAGCAATTTCTCTCATTCTTTCATGAATTTTTTCTACGATTCCAAACAAAATTACAATTGAAATTTATACTACGTTATTATTATTATTTATAACTTATTATTTAAAGTTATTATAAATAACTTATAATTTAAAATATGTTTACCATGGTCTGTTGTGATTTCGAGTCATGCCATGTGCACAATACTGTGCATCTTCATTTTCATGCTCGCTAGGATGAGTACGAGCAAACACGTCCATATAGAAGACGGGATGACCACGTTTTCTTTCCTAAAGTAATTATTATGTATTATTATTATTGTATATATATATATAATTATAAAAAGTAATAACTATTTATAATCGCAGTCAATAAATTTACCAACTCTTGATGGTAATGCTAGAATGACTTCAACCCCCACGGTGTGTGATTGGATTTTTATTTCTATTTGCAGAGTTCCTCTCCGACTTTGAATTTATAGTATTATATTTTGAATTTTAACAAACTATGAATATAGTATTATATTTTGAATTTATTATTTTCTACTTTGATGGTCGGTCGTCCTACTTCCTATTACAAACACAATAATAATTACATTTCGTAAATCATTTCATTTTAAACGATTTAACAAAATTTCGACAATACTTCCCCTTTGCTCCTCGTATCACAAAAATGCATGTACATAGGAAACAAAAAGGAAGTGTGTCGAAATTTTGTGAACCATTTAAAATAAAATAATTTACAAAATGTAATTACTTTATTGTGGTTATAACTTGTCAAATACAGGGACAAATCCGACAAATATTGTATTAGGTAAATATTGATGTCCGTTTGGTAATAAAAACGAATATCTATACAATGATCATATACAGTACTTATCAGAGGGGGCCAAAACTCTCTAAGGGATTTATAAAAACATAGTACATTATACACTAATTTGTTTATATTACCATTATACATTCTAACGTTTAATTAATTTTTTTTAGCAAGGCTAGCCGGCATTATAGTGGGTCGTTCCACTATATATAAATGAAGAACAGGTGATCTGTACATGCACAGTGCAGCAGATTAAAGTGTCCAAACCACTGAAATGTAAAGAACAGGAGATAGACAAAATGGCCTATACTACTACATAAGAGCATAGCTATCCCCCCGAATGGGAGGATGGACAAGCACTACCCTCATTTGACTCTGGAACAGGAAAATCAGCAAACGCAGAGATAATGAGTGCCAGGTCAGAAACATAACCAATAGAAGCAGGAGAGTAAATAAACTTCCTATCCCACGTGACGTCATAGAACTTGCTCTTGTTCAACTCACCAATATATTAGCATTATAAACTAATTTTGTTTATCTTTTAATGTTCTATTAATTATATAATATATTATTCTTTCTTACTTTTTTAAAACTCTAATATATTTCAATTTTAACAAATTATGAATATAATATTATATTTAAAAAAATAAAGTACATTGTACACTAATTTTTTATATTATCATTATACACACTAATTCATTATTTTAATTCGTAACAATTGAAACGTAAATATTTCAACATTTGGCTAAGTCTAATTTGGATATATACACTAATTTCATTATTTTACGACAAACCACATACACGTAAACTAGATTTATATATAATTGAGGGTATAAACTAATTAAGGATTATGTAAATAATTTATTTTTGTTGACATTTTTGCTAATACATACACTAATTAACACTAAATTATGTTACACTAATAAGCACATACACTAATCAACCCAAATTAGCCCAAATTATACTTTAGTTTTCGGATTTAAACACTAATAACCATAATTAACATATCTCAATCAACCAATATACAATTGTAAACAATCGTTATCAACGAATACAACCACATATTAACATTAATTTCACCATTAATCGAATTGATTAGTTTAGAGGAAGGATATAACTAATTTTTGTTGAATTAAAGGCATGGAGGGTTGGAGATTGCAAGTTGGTGAAGATTCCGATGGATGGAGACAAGGTGCAGCCGCCGGCGATGGAGGTGATTGAATTTGAGGGAGAAATTAGGTTTTAGGGTGAGGGAGAAGATAATGAAAAGGTTTCGACCTGGGTAGTTATATAATCTCGATTTTCCAATGGCCTCTGATGGCCATCATTGGCTTTTATTAGCAATGGCTTCCGACGGCTACCGACGGAAAATTTATATATTTAATCAAAATTACACTCTTTTTAAAATAAATTTAATGTAAATTAATTTTGTTAGAAAATATTAATTTGTTGTAAAAATTGTATAGTTTATATTAGTTATCAATGAATATGAAATCAATATTAATGATTACAACCTCTTACTGGTCTTTTCAAATTAATTTAATTTTTTTAACTATAGTTACACAATGGTTAAAAAAATAATTTAAATTCATAAAACTATTACGTATCATAAATTTCGCCGAAGTTATATAATTGACGGACTGAAAGTATCATAAATCATTAACGCGAAGATTATCGCGGCCAACTCCAAAATATGCGTTGGAAACCTAACTTCATGAGGTTGTAACTACCTAGATGTATAAGCAATTACTCTATCCTTCTGCATTAGTACTGTGCCTAACCCCAAACCGATGCATTAGTATACACAATTATACCATCATTCCCTTCAAGAATTACTAATACGGACGCGTTTGTCAATCTATGCTTCAGCTCCTTGAATGCCTTCTCACACTCTTGCATATAAATAAACTGCTCACTCCTTCTGGTCAGCCTATTCATCGGTGCTGCTATACGAGATAAATCCTTAATGAATCTCTTGTAATAACTAGCAAATCCCAAAAAACTTCGCACCTCGGTTATAGTCTCAGGTCTCTTACACCAATTAACCGCTTCCGCCTTTTTTAGATCTATAGCTAGCCCTTTCTTTCAAAATCACATAGCCTAGAAATTTCACTTCCCTTCTCCAAAAATGACACTTATAATTTTTACCCTTTAACTTATATTGTCTCAGCGTCTCCAGCACAAGCCTTAGTTAAACTGCGTGCTCCTCCTCATCCTTATAGTACACTAAAATGTCATCTATGAACACTAACACATATCTGTCCAGCTTATCTCAGAAGATCATATTCATCAAGTCTACGAAGAATGTAGGGGCATTGGTCAGCCCAAATTCAACCATTCATAAGAACCGTACCTAGTTTTAAATGCAGCCAAATGAATACTTTCCCCCTGAACTCTCAATTGATGGAACCTTGTTTCCAAATCCAACTATAAGAACACCCTAGCTCCACTCAACTGATCAAACTGATCATCAATTCTTGATAAAGGATATGTATTCGTCACATTCCTCTTATTCAACTTCTGATAGTCTATACATAGTCTCAGAAACCCATCGAACTTCTTAACAAGCACTGTTGTTGCTCCCATGGTGAGCTACTTGGTCTTATGAAGCTCTTCCCTTCTAACTCTACCAATTGCTTCCTCAGCTCCTCCATCTTCCTCGGACGCGTTCTACTAGGAGGTCGACTACACGTTATAGTCACTAGTAGTAAGTCGATGCAAAACTCTTCCGCTCTCGAGGTTGGCAACCCAAACCCGGTTCAAACACATCCTTGAACTCCTTCACTACATGTACTGCTCTAACCTCCTCCTCCCTTGAAGCTAATGTAAATAAAGTGCTCTTGCGCAGTTCTCCACATTCTTCCAATACAACTAACACCCTATCTCTATGGTCATGATGGCTCAAAGCAATTATCCTTTCAGTGCAATGCACCCTAGCATTATATGTCTCCAACCAATCCATCCTAAAATAACTCCTAATCCTATGAAGTCAAACACATAAGGATCACTAGAAAACTTACACCCACCTAACTCAATATTTATGTCAGTGCATCTAAATCCGAGAGTGGCTTACCCTTCTATCGGATTAGCTACAGATATGGAAGTGACGAAATAGGTAACCCTTAACCTAAGTCTATCAACCAAGTCTTTAGCAATAAATGAATGTGTAGCTCCGGTGTCATAGAGTACTTTGACTAAAATACCAGAAATCAAAGTCATACCTTCTAAAATTTTCCCTTTTCCTTTATCCTCGGTAGACGGTCCTTCTCTTGGTCCTTACCAAGCATACACTCGCGCTTTAAGCTCTGCACAATCCTTCTTCAGATGTCCCACCTTATCACAGTTGAAGCACTTCACCCTTGCAGCATTCTTAGTTATAGGGTACTTCGTAGCATAATGTCTCTTTTGTCCACATTTGTAGTAGACTACTTCCGTAATGGGAACTTCAGTATTAGCAATTGCACCCTTCCCTTTTGGCACATTTTCTTGCTATTAGTGTATGGGGTGAACTTCTTCTTTTGTTCAGCCTTAGACTTTGTCTCCTCCCTTCCCTTCTACCTATACATGTTATTATATCTCCTAGCCATATAAACCACAAACTCAAAAGGAGATGCTAGACGAGCCATCACCTTATGATCAAGCCCTTTCTTTAAGCCTCGAATAAAATTCTCATTCTTCTTCATAGGGTTATTAATGATTTCCCTACCATACTTGGCCAAGACATTTAACTTCTGGATATACCCTTCTATAGTAAGGTCACCCTACCTCAAATCGATGAACTCCCTCAACAGTACACTCTTTTGAGGTTCAGAAATAAACCGTGCTTCAAATCTATTTTTAAACTGCTCCCAAGTGATTCCCTCCTCTAGGATTTCAGTAACAATAGTCTCACATCAATCCAACACATCATCTTGTAGTTGCCTTGATGCCAATCTCCTCTTATATGCATCATTCAATCATAGATCATCAAAGTTGCAATCACAGTTCCTCAACTGGTTTAGTACTTTTATTGCAAGTTCTTTTCTAGTAAATGCCTTTTCTTCCAAATTTCTATAATCCTTGCTCATCCTGGGGAAACTCCTCACAACTATAGCTCTTGGCTATGCTGCCTTCAGTGCAGCCTCCCTCAATATCTAAGACACAAATTCTCTAAACAAGATGTTTATATCCATGCTTTCCATATTAGCTGGCTGCGTAATTCCTTCTCTTATTGCTCTGGGAATGCTTCCCTCATTCTCTTTATTAGCCCGTGTTCCTTCATTTTCCCTTCTTGCTCTTCCCTTCCTATTATGATCCGTCTACTTCTCAAATCCATCTTGCCTTTTATATTAAACAAGTCTTCATCGAAAACGAAAAGATAGAGATTCAAACAACAATAAAGAATAGATATATCTTCCTATATATCTATATAGCAACATACAAGTATGTTATATATACATATTTATATATTAGCGCATTCCCTCCCTAGAGTGTTTATTTTTGTTTCATTACTGCTCTTATCTTTTATTAGCTTTGTTTTATTTAGGTGTCGCTAACCTTACTCTGATACCAACTCTGTAATATCCCCTACTTGAAACCTGAATATAGACGTCGGTGATGCTGCAGTCATCGTCAGATTTATTTTCTGGGGACTAAAGTTAGTTTAGTATAATATGAACACATAGTTAAGTAAACAGTGCAACTAATTAATTCTATTACATAACAAATTCTTTCCCTAAAAACATGCCCATGCAGGGACCAAAATATAATAGACAAACAACATAATAAAGAGTCGGGTCCACATATGAAAATGCAGCCCTCGCTCCTTTATACAGTGGAAATAAAATCTTTATTAACTAGAGAGCCTCTTGCTCCATCTTCAGTCCTCGTACCACGGCCACTATCCCACCTACATAAGCCCATAAACTCAGCCTATTCAAATGAGTACCCGTGAGTTTATGGGAAAAAAAATAATAAAAATACAGTTCAGACATAAAGTCTAGTGTAAATGATATTGTCCCCAAAAACAAACACATAGTGAGACCACCTACACTGCACAAGTTAGGTTTCCCCTTCACTATTCAATAAATCATGTGTGAAACATTTTAAACTACCGACAAAATTATTTCTAATTTAGGTCTTCAATTAAATGCTTTTTTAAGCATAATTTTCTTTACTACTGCGCATCGTGCAGTGACCCCATCTGAGTCCTAATTTAGATCGTTTCAAAATCTAAGTATTAAATATTGCGCTCCTTATGCTGACCCACCCTGGTTTCCTTTATAGACTCTTCATTACTTGTCCATTTACTCCTGCACCCCTACGCACTACTTTTTCATCTTTTATTGATTTTATATTGTGCCCCTTACAGTGCTTACTTTACTTCCCATTAAGATTTGATTATTAACTATTAATGCTTGGAATCACCTAGCGTTGTACTCTTTTAGAGTCATTCTTTAGAAGTTTGTCTTTATTTAATACTGCTTCGAATCCTCCACCATAGTATACTTTTAATTTCATTCTTTAACTCAAGCTACGTAGACCTAGCCTCCTACAATATTTAACTATTTAGTTAGTTAATCTTTGGACTACAAAGAAACAACCACCCGTTGTCCTACATTTATTTACTAAATTTTCTAACTACTTAGAATCACCCCACCATAGTAATTCATTTACTTTTTTTTCTTCAAATTTCTTAGAGTCACCCACTACAGTGGATTATAAAGAAACTCACATGTAGCCTTTAAACACTCTTTTACTTAATTTGGAACTACTTGGCCCTCACCATTGTAGTTCTTGGAAATCGAATGCCTCACCTCACCGTTCCTGGGTATGCATTCGAGTAAGCATCCCCACCTAGCTTCAATAGCCCTTTCAACTCCTTCCCTTCCTTTAACTAACCCAAGGTTCCTCTCCTCGTTCTGACATGGCCTCTCCCTAAATCCTCTTGAATTCTCCTTTATAAGTCTTGTATATACCTATCATTGTAACGCAGAATCCGCCCGACCTACATAGTGCGCTTTGCACTTTACTTATTAAATGTTCCTTTCTTTCTAAATTTTAGCATAGTAGGTCCCATCATATCTAGCACAGTTCTCTTACTTTTACAAACAAAGCCTCTGCCCCAATGTTGTACCCCGACCAATGCCATACCTCGACAACCTTGACATCATCTTTGCACGTGTTGATTTTCTACTTGTTCCTATTATACTTTCTATTATTTGCGGTGTCCTTTTCAGCAAATAATTTGGATCTTGTCCCCTTTTTACCAATCCCTATTAATGCATTTTTGCAGGAGTTTATTTTAATGCGTCCACTGCAGTACCCATCTACCCCAGCGCAGTAGTAAGCTGGTTTAACTTCTATTTTGTTATTGAAAATTTTGATAAATTCCTTAAATCGTGTGAACCCTAGTTCTTCCCTTATTTAGCTTTATTCGCCTTTTAAGGGATTCTCCTTGTTGTTTTACAGGTTTAACAACTTTAAAAATTCATATAAATTCATATAAGCTTATGAAATCTCTAAAGCTTAGACCTAGCTCATAAATTTGGTTATAAATATCATGTGAAACTTTCTTTAGGTTTTGAAACTATTTAATGGGGATAACACATGAAAACACCCCATGTATACCCATCCTTCCCCCAAAATATTCATTAAACCTTTTATTCTTTTACATGTAACCCTGTATGAACCCCATCACATATAAAACATAGAGATCTAAATAGATCCTATGCATATAAGAAATCAGATTAAAATGGTTAAGTATTACTCACCTAGACCTTTTAGGTGCATAGCTTTAGTCTTCCTTAGCCTCTTTTAGCTTGCATTTTTGTATCTTCTTCTTATTTGCCTTTTTAGGCTTCCGCCATTAATGAGTTTTTCTAGCTTTTGTTTTTTGTTTAAGTAGAATGAAATGAATGAATTGAAATGAGTAATGTATATTGTCCCATAATAAATTGGGTCCTTTTGGGGAAAAAATCCTCAAGATCTCCTTAGAAATAAAAAAACCCAACCTTGGGGAAAAACAAATAGGACCGGACTGATGGTGAGGCAAAACAAACAACAGATAGTCACCAACTAAAAGTAATCACATATCAAGCAAAAAAAGAACATAACAGACATGATTTATAGTGGTTCCACTACCGCAAGGTAGTGTACATCCACTTGGGAAAAAGAGGTTTTATTACTTTCTAAGAGGAGAAAATTTTAGAAGATTGATAATGGAGAAGAAGAATAAGAAATACAACTGAGAGAGACAATTCTACTTATGCTAATCTCTGACTTTATATAGAGATTATTACTTGAGGTTGAAGTAATTGATTTATGGTCATAAATCAATGCCTTATTAATTCTCCTATTCATACAGGAAACATTTATCCATTTTATTTTCCAGTTTCCTCCAATTTACATACGCCTGATAAGATTCATTCTTTAATTGGGTAATTAGGGAATTAACTGATTACCTAAATCTCCCAAAATAATTCTTCTTCCCATGCAGGTAATTTATTACTCTCTTGCATGTTATAAAAGAGGCAATATATATTTGAGTAATTATCTCAAATATCTTTCAAATATTCTGCAATTGGTAATATTGTATCACCAAATCTTACAATCTCCACCTTGATACTACATTTCCCTCCAAGCCTATCAACTCCACCCACATCCTCTTACTCCAAGTAGCTCTCGGATAAGACACCACATATACTTTCTCAATGAGCTTCGACAATAGCCATCACCCATTGCACTTTGTCAACGAACTCCGGCAAGGCCATCGCCTGCCAACAAAGTGTTGAAAGTACCCTATCCAAGTAGGACCTATCAATCTCCACAATAAAAAAACGTCTCCATCTACCAACTCACTCTCCCCCATGCCACTCTGTAGCACTACCACTTCGTCAAGCTAATCAAGTTCGAGCAATGCTCGAACTTTGCAATGGGTAACGATTTGGTAAACATATCCACTGCATTCTCCTCCATGTGAACCTTTTGAAGACGTACAAGCTTCTCTTCATCCATAGAGACAAGAAAGGACTCTCTCACCTCAATATGCTTCGTCCTTGAGTTGAAAGCCAAATTTTCAGCTAAGTGATTTGTACTTTGGCTATCACAACTCACTTCGATACCTTCATACACGAAGACCAAGTCACACAACAAACGCTTCAAGTAAAATGCCTCCTTAGCCGCTTCAACCGTAGTTATAAGCTCTGCGTCTGTAGTAGACAAAACCATAATCATCTGAAACCTCACTTTCCAACTAATAGCTATCCCACCAATGGTGAACACATAACCTAAGGTTGACTTCCTTCGATCTTTATCATCGGCATAGTCAGAATTACAAAATGCAACCAAGATGAAATCTCTATCTCTGCCGCCAAAGACAAGCCCTTGGTCTGGAGTCCCTCTAAGATATCTGAAAATATACTTCACTGCCTCCCAATGTGTCTTTCCTGGATTTGACATGAACCTACTTACCAATCCAACTGCTTATACAATGTCAGACCTAGTGCAAACCATGGCATACATCAGACTACCAACTGCACTCGCATAAGGAACCTTCTCCATATAAGCCTTGTCCTTCTCTGAGATCGAAGAGCCTCTACCAGAAAGTTGTATGTGCAAAGGCATGAGTGTGCTAATTTCCTTTGCTCCTTCCATGCTAAATCGAGCAAGCAATTTCAGAATATATTCCTTTTGAGTGAGCCTCAAAAGTCCAAGCTTATATCCTTTTGGATTTCCATACCCAAAATCTTCCTTGCTTCTCCAAGGTCTTTCATCTCGAATTCCGCTGTAAGCTTCAACTTCAAACTATCAATTTTAGCTTTATCCTTGAAAGCAATCAACATATCATCAACATACATGAGTAAATACACCCAATAACCATTCTTCAAACGCTTGAAGTACACACAAGCGTCTTTGATTCTACGATCAAAACCAAGTGAAAAGCATAAAAGAATCAAACCTCTTGTACCACTGTCTAGGCGACTGTTTAAGTCCATACAACAACTTCTTTAGCTTGCAACCCAATTCTCTTTTCCTTCTACGACATATCTGTATGGCTGCTTCATGTAAATGGTAACATCCAAGTCTCCAAGCAAGAAAGCGGTCTTCACATTAAGTTGCTCCAACTCCAAGTCATGAGCGACAACTATAGCAAGCAAAATACGAACGGAGGACACCTCACTACATGAGAAAAAAATCTCACCATACTCCAATCCCTTCCTCTGTGAAAACCCATTAGCAACAATTCTAGCCTTGTATCTTCCATCATCCTTCACCTTGAACATCCACTTGCAACCTATGGCTTGGCTTCCTTGAGGAGGTGGTACCAAATCCCAAGTCTTGTTCTTCTTCAACAACTCTGGCTCCTCTTCCATAGCACACATTCACTTCGAACTGTCACATGACTTCAAAGTTTCAACAAGGTCAAGCGGGTCCTCATAAACCACATGTAGGGCATAATCAAACTGATCACTAAGGCTAAGGTTTGCATACTACCAATCACCATACCTCTAAGGCGGCCTAATAGTCCTACGACTGGCCCAAGTAGGTACAACTTCGCGTAAACTCCTTTCAGCTTCACCTTGAACTGAACTTCCTCTAGTCTTATGCACATCACCAACACTACTAGAAGGAACCTGTGGACTACTCTGTGATGTCACATCAGCTGCATCTATCTCACTCTCAACTATATCAATAACTCTACTACTAGGCTGTAAAATAGGAATCTCTTCCATATCCTTAGGCCTATCAGAAACATCTGATGTGGTAGGTATCTCTTTCTTAGGATTGAACATTGCTGACTCATCAAAAGTAACATGTCTGGAATGAACAATCTTCCTATCAACAGAGTGTGAAATATGATACCCTTTGATATCATCTGTATATCCTAAGTGGATGCCCTTGTACGCTGTAGCCTCCAACTTATCATCAACTATATGGTGAACACACATAGGACAACCAAAAATACGAAAATAAGAAAGGTACACGGCTTTACCACTCCACTTCTCTTCTGGAATCTTCTGATCTATGGCTTAGCATGGAATTCAATTAATAATATGTGCCGCAGTCGATAATGCCTCAGCTCAAAAGCCTCTAGATAAGCTCGCCGTCAATCTCAAGCAACAAGCCTTCTCAAGTAAAGTCCTATTCATCCTCTCAGCAACCCTATTGGATTGTGGATCACCTAGTGTAGTTAAATGTCTCTCAATGCCATGCTCTCTACAAAAGTCAAGGAACTCCCCAGAGACAAACTCGCCGCCGTTATTAGATCTCAACACCTTCAACTTAGAACCAGATTTGTTCTCAACAAGCACCTTCCAAGCCTTAAACTTCTCAAAGCTCTCTGATTTGGCCTTCATCACATACACCCAAAATTTCCAAGAAAAATCATCAATAAAAGAGATAAAATACTTCTTTCCCCCAATGGAAGCAGTAGCAACTAGTCCCCAAATATTTGTATGCACATAATCAAGTTACCCTCTCTGATCTATGGAGTCCAACTCCAAAGGATACCTTAGTCTGCTTACCTAACACACACTCCTAGCAGAAACCCAACTTGTCAAAGTCACCCTTGATCATCTTCGATCCATGAAGCAACTCTAAGCCCTTCTCAGAAATATGACCCAACCTGAGATGCCAAAGTCTGGTTGTATCCAAAGCACGAAAATTATCAACTCCAACACACATCTCTCCAAGAACTGTGGTCCCCTTAAGCAAATACAGATTATGGAACAAAAATCCCTTCATAAGAACAATAACACCCCACAAAACCTTCAAACCATCCTTCTCTAAAGTGACATTGCACCCCGTGGATGCCAACTACCCCAAAGAAATCAAGGACTTCCGAAGACTCGGAACATACCGGACACCTGTCAAAGTGCGTATCACTCCGTCAAACATCCTAATCCACACTATACCTTCTTCCATGGCTCTACAACTAGCATCATTATCCGTAAGGATTGCATTTACCTCTTTATCGACTAAAGAACTGAAGTAATCCCTATTAGGCATCATATGAAAAGACGCCCTCGAATTAAGCACCTAATGGTTTGATACATCTGATACTGCTGTAGATAACACATCATCAGATACAGCTTTCTCCACCGCAAATGATGAAGAACCATCTTCTTCTTTCTTCTTCTTCCAATCCATACAGTCTCTTTTCCAATGGTCTGGTTTCTTACAATGGTGATACTTTCCATCCTTAGATTTTCCTCTATAATTATTACCGGGCTTTCTAAATTTGGAACGCCCCCTAGAATTCCAATTCTTCTTCTTCTCTCTCCCTCTCTCAGCAAATAGGCCTTGACTACTACTTTCTCCTCTACCTTCACCCATCTCCTTCATATGGTCCCTCAAGTACTCAGATAGAAGACACGACTTCACATCTTCAACGGTCAAAGTATCTCTAGCAAAGATAGGGGTGTTAGTGAAACCGATGTAACGCATCGGAAGGGAACACAAGAGCATCATAGCAATATGCTCTTCATCTACCTTCAAATCCATGGTCTTCATCTTCATCACTAGATCATCAAAGAAACCCAGATGATCTTTGATAGAAGTACTTCCTCTCATCCTTCAGATGAAAAATGTCGTCAACAAAATCAGACGGTTAGTCAAAGATTTCTTTAGATAGAGATTTTCCATCTTAGTCCAAATGCCCTTAACAGTAGTTTCACCGCTAATCTCAGAAATAACATTTTCTACCATAGCTAATTGAAAAGTGGTAAATGCCCATTTTTCCATCTACTTCATTTCCACGGCCAAAATTTCAGCCGTCAACTTCTCAGGGGCAAACACCACAAGATGAACTTCGTTTCTCATCAGAACAACTTTCATCCTCCATTACCACTTCTTGAAGTCTTTATAACCGTTCCACTTCTCTATTCCTAAAATAGATCTTGATGCAATATAGGTCCCTCTAACATAGGGTCTTGGTACAACCGCTAGAGTCTCCTTATCTCCTGCATTATGCTTAACACCCTCTCCCAATTAACCTTGTCGCTCCGATACCAGACTGTTAGGGAAAAATCCCTCAAGATCGCCTTAGGAATAAAAAAAACCAACCTTGTGGAAAAACGTATAGGACCAGATTGATGGTGAGGAAAAACAAATAACAAATAGTCACCAGCTAAATGCAATCACAGATCAAGCAATAAATGAAAATAACACATGTGATTTATAGTTGTTCCACTACCGCGAGGTAGTGTACATATGTTTGCACCAAAATTAGGCACAACACTCTTCGGAAGTGTTTGAAGAGATAAAATGAAGGATGTAAATGGAAAAAGAGGAAAATCTAACAAACATGCCAATAATAAGCAAGAAAATCACACAGAAACACACAGATTTAGAGTGGTTCGGCGTATGGCCTACGCCCACTATGAAATGATTGACTTTATTGATTTTTGCTTGCTGGTTACAACGTGTTACAACAGTAGAATCTGAGTACAACAATGATTTCAGCAGAGTCTGGACATCAAAGAGCCAAAAGTCCATTTTCTGTAGGTCTAGGGTTGCTATTTATAGGCGTAGGCTGTAAATATCTCGCTCAGATCTCGGAAGACCTCTTCTCCCATGTGGGTGGGCCCACATGATCGATTCCATGTCGTTTGCACTCGATTCATGATCGATACGAACGAATTTCGTATTGATTAGTATTTCGTCCAATCGAGTCGAGATCGATCATGAACATTCTTGAGGATTTACGCAAGCTCCTATGAAATTTGGTGGCATTTGGACTTGTAGATTTTGAGTTATGATCGACGCAAGTTTGGATTTATTGAAGGCTGCTGACTTCGCATCGATCTACTTTGCGTCGCTCTATTCGTATCGCTTCTGAGAACGTGCTTGCTAGTTGACGTGGCGCTAACTTTTTGGATCGATCCACTTTTCATGCCGAACGATCAAGCTTTCCTATGGATGCGCCTCGTTCGTATCGACCCGGCTTGGCCTTGTTCGTATCGATCCACTACATCTCACGTCGTATTGATTTTGTGCATTCCACTTCGCATCGATATTTTGCATTCCACTTCGTATTGATGGGAGGTATTGATTTCGTATCGATCTATGGGCGATCGATACAAAGCGTGTTTGAAACTTGATCGATAGGAAATGGACCCTTGTGTTACTGTCGATGGATACAAAGTGGGTGGATCTGGATGGATATGAAGAGAGGTGGTATTTGATGGGTACAAAGAGTGCTACCCGTATGGATATGAAGTGGACTCACTTGCTACTGATCGATACGAAACCATGCGCAGTTGATGGATTCGAACAGGATCGATGCGAAGGTGGTCTCTCTCTGATTGCTTCATGGACACGAACAAGGCAATCACTTGAGTTGCTTTGATCATATCTTGAGCATACGAACTCCGATTGACCTAAAATTTGGAACGTTGGCTTTCATAGCTTTGCTTGTCTTGTCTTATTCATTGTAGCTTGATCCGGAATCGGGCAAAATTTACCAGTATCCATAGCGAACCTGTGTATACTATTTTTCGGGATGAGCTGTCTTTGGTTCTCAGTCAATTTCTTGGTGTCACGGCCTTGCCAAAAGGCGGGATAACATTTGCCACCCAAAGTACGTCTTGTGAGAACATGACATGGTTTGAAAAGTTGCAATCTTCATTCTGAACAGTTTTATTTGACTTGTTTGAACGGTTGTTGTCTTTTCGTCAAAAGATATAACCTTCGATTGATCTCCAGTAATATAAATATTGAATTGTTGATTGTTAATTTTTGTACTGTGCACTGTTGTAACTAAGCGTTGGACGCAAACTGTTGTTTGTTGTTGTAATTGTCACTAGATGAGCATTCAATTCCTATGGATTTTGAAAATTGAATATTAGTCCGACATATATGCATGTATGTTAACCTGACTCTCGTTAACGTTCGTACGCTCACGAGTCGTTGTCAGTTCTTTCTTATTGAACTCTGTATCGATCCTCTCCTAAATCGATGTGGAATTCGAGTTGTATCAACGCTTGGTGGTTGTTTTAGGTCAATCCTTCGTATCGATCCTCTCCTGGATCGATTTGAGACGTTGGGATACGTGTTTCGTATCGATGGTTATCGGTATGAAGTAGATGATTTTGTGAGATGATTCATATTGATGGATACGAGCTCTTGCAGTCCTCAAATGTATGGCATTTCGTATCGATGGAACTGAGTGATCGATACATAACCTTGCAGTGGCATCTCGTATCGATGGGCTTGAAGACCGATTACTGATGGATACGAACAGCTACATTACAGATCGATCTAGGCGGATGGATACAAAGATTGTTCTTTGCATTGATGACCTTTGGGACCGCTTCTACTGGTTTTTAGCATTGGGAGAAGAAACGTTTTCCTCTCTGGTTTCGAATCCATATAAAAGGATTCTGGACTTAGACAAATTTTCCACTTGCCTTTTGTTTTCACTCCCGCTTCGTATCGATCGGAAATAGAAGAAAACTGCAAAGTCTTCGCTCCCAAACAATTATCTTTTAATCCCTAAACCAATCCACTTGAACTTGGTAATCAATTGGCTAGATCCAATTCAAAACGACGAGACTCGAGTCTTGATGCCACTTTATCTAAGTTTGTGGCCAATCCCGGCATCGTCGATGCCGAAATATGGTTAGAGCAAGGTCTAGGAACCATTTTAATGGCGTTATGGAAGCTTGGGGGAGAAGAGGAGTGAACGATTGAGATGATGAAGTCACTCGTATCGATACTAGGAATGGATCGATCTAAGCCACTATGGAGTGGTTTGTCGATCGATCCAAGACGAAGGGTTTCGTATCAATGATGGTGGAAAGATGAGTCGTATCGATCCGGGGTGAGAGTCGTTCGAATCAATCTTGTTAATAGGGCATCGTGACGATGAAGTGGGGATCTTCGTATCGTGTGATGATAGGGTTTCGTATCAACTCGAGACGATCGATACGAAGGCTTTGAACTTGCTGATCGATACGGAGGGGTCGCACTTGATCGATACGAAACTCGGTGTTTCCGATCGATACAAACTAGGCGCCAAGAGATCGATACGAAGGCACCTTTGCTAATCGATACGAACTCGTATCTTGATGGATTCGAATAGCATACTTTACCGATATGAATTGGAGTTTTGGTGATCGATCCAAGTTGAACTTTGACGAATTCGCTACCCCTCACATACTTGAACAAATGACTCCGACGAGCTTCTGCTCTGCACAACCGGACATAATTGTTAAACTGCATATTTGACTGCCCTTCAAAGCTCGTCGACGAAACTATAACTTGACTGAATTTTAACAAACTTTAACTTGGATCAGTCTCTAAAGTCTGGATGGCATGGTTGTGACGGTCAGCGATGATGGTCACTCTAGTTGAATTCCGAAGTCTTGTTATTTGAACATTTCTCAAGTCCCATAGAACATTTTAAGTATTATGTAGCACTGCACTACACAACACATTCATGCACTTCACACTGGCGAACACATGAGCTTATTATCATCTAATGATGGTTTTTTATGAGTTGATTAGTATTGGAATCTATGATTTCATAACAGCAGGAGCCTCAAAGTTTATCTTCTCCGATAATAGAGATCCCGGCCATTGCAGCCGAAGTAATAGTTCCAGCTTCAGACGAGCTGCCAGGAGCAACTTTAATCTCAAACCCTTAGGATTCTATGCCGTCCAATGTCTCTGAAGATATGTTGAGGCGAATATGCTTAAGGCACGGTCTATCATTAGATGACGTTTTGCTACTCGGACCAAATGACAGGCCATACACTCCCCCAGAAGGATTCACGGCCTTTAATCGACATTCGTGCACAACTGGAACACATCCTCCACTCAACTAGTATATTCGAGAAGTGTTAGCTTTCTTTAGAATTGCTCTGTCGCAATTACATACAAATGGATATGCACTGTTGAATAGTCTATTCATCATTTTTATGGAGCATCTCTTTCGAACCCCGACTCCGGAAGACGTCATATACTTGTTTAATGTTAAGAGTCGGGGAGACAATCCTTCATTCACGTTTTAGGAGGCAGTCAGGAATTGCCAAGTGGTGGTGGGATCCTAGACCAGGCTTAGCTACTTTAAGACAGAGTGGTTCTACATCCGATGTCCTCCAGGATATGCTAGCCGATGGTTAGTCAGACGTAAGTGCTGTAATTTTTCTAGTAGTTAATGAGATAGTCATAATTGACGTTGAAACTAATATCTTCTTTCCTTTACAACCGCAATTCTGTGACCCGAAGGTGCTCAACTCAAAGAAATAGTACGGATTCTTCAGGAAGTGCCGAGCGAAATGAGAGATATGGACTCGGTGCTCACAGATAGAAACTTGAGGATTATCGGGCTAATCGATCGAAATCAAGGTATAAGACTGGAGGGATCGCTTAGGGCAGCCTCGGTGAGACGGGTGAAACGCAAAGCGCCCGGGGTTGTAATAGCTGAGGAGGGCGACGAAGAAAATACACCTACTGACGACGAACCCGTAGCCGGGCCTTCTAACAGTTTTCAGGGTTTAGAAGGAAGGAGAAAAGGCAAGGCAATAGCACATAAGCGTCATAAATCTTCGAGATGGAAATCGTAGTCGTGTCTCTACTAGCCTCCCGTGTTAGAGTTTCGGAGGCTCCTCCCTCGCAAATAGAGAATCCTTTCGTAGGGCTCGCTGACATTCCAATTCCGGACTATGTGTCGCTTCAACACGACATCGGATTGGAAGGGCTCAAAGTGTTTTAGATTTAAGCGAGTCACTTCCTACAAGTATAGCCGACACATCCGGTTGGTCGGGGGGTTTAACACATGCATACACTTCACAGCACTACACGATTTCCAATCATAAATTACTCATTTCTGGAGATTACTGATTCTTCTTTTCTTTCTATTTTACAGATACAATGACTCGGCGAGAATCTATGTTAGGAAGCCTTCGCTCTGCGTGCCAGTAATCCAGTTCATACTATGAGTCCCATAGGAGGGAAGCTAATAGAGACCGCGATCGCTATTATTCTAGTCAGGAACGTTATGAGAAGGAGAGGGATAGAGACAGAGAATATAAATATTGCTCCCGATCACGTTCTCCACCTCCTCGAGCTCCAACACCACCCTCCGGCCACGGAAAACAATCCTTAGAGCCTCAACGCCAAAAACCATCTTCTCAAACACCTAGATCTGATTCACAAAGCCGTAGAACCGAGGCTGAAACTCCCGCTAATATTGAACAAGCGGTCACCGAGCCCACTGGAGAAGGAGCGATTAGAATCGCCTAGTTGAAAAAAGTCTTCCCAAATATTTGTTTTGATGGATTCGTCTTCCCTTCGCATTTAAAGAGAATTCTGGTTGAGGCGGAGCAGACTATGTATGATTACATACATGACATATATACCCAGTATCGAGAGTGGATGAAAACTGCGGGGAAAGCACCAGCGCTGGCCTTTGAGCGGGAAAAAGTAATCGAGAAGTTAGAGAATGATATCGCTAAAAAGGACCGTATAATAAAAGTGCTTAACAATGAGGCCGAATCTTCCAGGAAGTCGGAAATAGAGGCCGCTAAGAAAGCCGATGAGGTAAATCAATCCATGGAAAGGATGCGACAGACGCATTTTTCTTTGGTCGAGGAGATGGGCCATCGAAACACAACTGTTACGGCCGAGAGGGATGCCGCACTAAAGGAGCTTGAGGACCTTAAGGCCAAATTCTCCGAAATCGTCCAAGAAAAAGACGATGCAAACAAAGCAGCCCAAGAGGCTTGTGAACAAGCTGTGGCACTTCGGGGTGAAAGGGATGCAGCAACACTTAAAATTCGGGAGGCTGAGGCCAAGGTTGAGGATGAAGTTAAGATGGCAGAGGCCATGTTAGAGGCTGAAATTGAAGATCTTCTGATCACATACAACGCCAGAGTATTGAAGTACAGGGATCTAACCTGGCTCCATAATTATCCAACACACTTGTATAACGCTTGGGGCCGGTTGGTGCAAGAAGAAAAAGCTTAATGACAAGCGGAATCAGTCGATGAGTTCGAGCTTGAGAACGTGTGCTGAATGAAGATGAAAGGAAAGTTCTCTATGACATCATGATTGTATATGAAAAGGAGAAACTTAGCACTCAGCACTCAAAGGCTGGAGATGGTTCTGGTGTTGAGCACCACGATGCGGGTTCTGAAGCTCTTGTACCAACCCTGCTTGAATCTACGTCCGCAATTGATCCTCAGTCTATTCCTGCATATAATCTTGATCAACCGCAGTTATCTCCAATTCACGAGCACGTCACAGAAGATGCTCCAGTTCCGCCTACAAGTTATTCTAAAGAAGGTATTCTGAACATCTCTTGTGCTCATTCAGTGCGGGAAGCGTTATTTGAAGCAATCACAAATAACTTTATCTTTGTCTCTGTTCAGTGATAGGAGCTACATCTGCCATGCCTTCTACAACCCAAGAGTTGCATCACGAGCAGAAGGCTATCATAATGGAAGCGACCACGACAACGGCTACTGCACCTACGGATGAGGTATAAGGGAGCACACTCACTTTCGATGAATAGATGATGGAGGAACTTCTCGGTCATCACAGTGACCCCTTTGCTGATCTGCCATTTGTCATGAGTAGAGGTGCACCAGTAACCAGCTCTTCGGGCCCAACTTCTAACGTCCCTGGCGATGCTCAAACAATTCACGAAGAGGAGATACTGGCTGAAATCAATGCCGAGATGGAAGCAGCTGCGCGGGGTAGTTGCTTTGGAGGTGGAATGGCGAGACCTGGCCCAGCTCCTTTACAGATGATCTCCCCGGGAGGAACAGTCGTTGATACAAGTGTGCCTCCTCTGCCTGCTAATATTGATCCTATCCCTCCGACCCCGCCTTCAGGAAGCATCCCTATTCACGTGAGTTGAAGGAGGAAGTTGATATAATGCCCCCAACTGGAGATCAGCCGCCAAAAGGCAAGGGTTCGAAGAGGAAACCAAGCGGCGAATCCAACGGGTCAACGCCGAAGAAGAAGCCGAGAAAAAATAAAGAAAAGATATGTCTCTTCGGCTCATTTTTGGTAGATATTTAGGAATCCACTTTTGTTTTCTTTTTGTAGGCCGTGTACAGATGCGGGTTCGGCCCCTGCTAGTAGGACTTTTGGTATAGTTTTATACTTACCCTTTTTCTTCCAAAGAATAATCGAAATAAAATTCCATTTTGTCTTCGGTTCAAATTGTGTTCATTTGTTAAAGTGCTTCAGCGTTTGAACTTTTCATTCAATACACTTATGGAGTTTTAGTCTAAACTAGTGACCCGAGTTTAGTTGCTAAGTTCTGGAGTCACGGCTTCGGTTTGCGATCAAGCGCTAATTCAAATTCCATATCGCACTGTACCAATCAGTGGCTAGCACTTAAGTTCTGCTCCTAGTTCCAGGGAGAAATTGAAAAGATTGGTTAACAATCGTTGATTGCCTTTAATATATCGGGCTAAACTTCGTTGAAGCAAAATTGAAACAAGACGAGTTCAGGTGGTCGAATCACACTTGCTCGTCTATTGGTGATCACAACCACACTTTGGGGATTGCACTTGTAGATCAGTGGTCTATCACACCCGCACAAGGTTTTGAGATACATCCGTGCTCCGGGGAGTTAAGTTATTTTATGGGTGGTCAGTCACACCCGCTTGATATTCAGAACTTCGTCCGCACTCTGGTGACTTAGATCGATTCGTGGGTGGTCAGTCACACCTGGCTTGCGTTTATACTCCAATCCGCACTCTGGGGATTAAGAGTTATTCGATGTTTATACTCCAGTTCACACTTTGAGAATCTGAGTTATCTTATGTTTATATTCATATTCGCACTCTGGGAATGCAGAATTAGTTGATGGGTGGTCACTCGCACCCATTTGGTATTTATGTTCATACTCCAGCTCGCACTCCGGGATTCTGGAGTCAGCCGACAGACGGTTAGTCACATCTGTTTAGGCTTTAGGATTTCATTCGCACTCCGAGAATGATGGATCTATCAGGATCGTGGATGGACGGCTCACATCCATCCTGAGTTAACAAGTGAGGTCGTTAGATGGATGGATCCATCCTCCTCGAACTTGGTTTGAATACGGGCGAAGTCGTTAGATGGACGGATCCACCCTCTTCGAAACCGCATTCATAAGTTTATACTCCAGTTCGCACTCTAGGAATCTGGTGTTAGTTAGAGGATTGTTGTGTATCAATCCCTTTTGTTTGGCTTCAGTGTGATGGCTTGTCCCTGAGCTCGGGTTTCACTTAGTGAGTGACCGGTCATATCAAAGTCACTCCCTATTTGAACAAATCCCACCGTACGGTGGAACTTAGCTTTCCGTACATAGTGATGGTCAAATGACACATTTAAAATAAATCACAGCTCTGGCTCGAAGAGATTGCATTTTATTGCTGAAATAAGAAGATATGGAAAAGTCAGTTCCCTTATTACAAATTCAAATTTCGAAATGCATAAACAAATTGCAAATGAAAAATAGACTGAATAAATAAACAAAGTCTATTATGTATAGTATCGATTTAAGCTTTCGCTGTTCCAGGCTCTTGGCAGAAGGAGACTGTCAATGGTCGATAATTTGAATGTGCCATCTCCGAGCTTTCGTTCAATAACATATAGCCCTTCCCGGTGGACTTCATTTGTGAAGGGACTGGGTAAATCTCTTGAGGACGAGATCGCCGAGATCAAAGGTGCAGGGTCGGACCTTGGCATTGTATAACCGAGCGACTCGACTTTGGTATGCGGCTGCCCTCAAGTCAGCCTCTTCATGCTTCTCATCCAATAAATCCAGAGATTTGGCAAGTAGTATAGCATTTGTCTTCGGATCATAATAGGTCACACGATGAGAAGGTACTTCCATCTCGACTGGTATAACGACTTCTGAACCATAGGAAAGAGAGAAAGGAGTGTGGCCGGTTGCAGATTTGTGGGTTGATCGATAAGCCCATAGGGCCATAGGAAGTTCATCGACCCATTTTCCCCCGGCCTTTTCCAGTTGTTTCTTCATAATAGACTTTATAACTGTATTAACAGCTTCAACCAGTCCATTGGCTTGAGGGTGTGCAACTGCGGAGAGCTTCTTCTGGATGTGAAACCGTTAACAGAAATTCATAAATTCAACACTATCGAACTGGGCTCCGTTGTCTGTGATGATGGTATGTGGGGGATCAAATCGGTAGATAATGTTGCGCACTACAAAGTTGATCACTTTCTTTGTCGTGATTGTAGCAAAGGGTTCAGCTTCCGCCCACTTGGTAAAGTAATCAACTACGACGATGGCGTACTTCGCACCACCTTTGGCTAGAGGTAGAGAGCCAATAATGTCAATGCCCCATACTGCAAATGACATGGACTGACCATCTGAGTTATTTCGGTAGGTGGGGCTCTTGGAATTCGAGCATGCTTCTGACATCTGTCACATTATCTGGCATAATCCGATGCATCGCGATATACGGTTGGCTAATAGTATCCGTATCGGAGTACTTTCTTGGCAAGAGCTTGCCCCCCGGTGTGATCACCACATTCTCCTTCGTACACGTCATGCAATACTCGTTTGATCTCATCATGAGCGATACATCGGAGTAAAGGAACAGAGTACCCTCTTCTATACATGACTCCATTCTGGATAGTGAACCGTGAAGCTTTTCGAAGAACTTCTCTCTTTTCACTCCTGCGCTCTGGCAGGGTCTCATGCTCGAGATAATGTTTGAACGGAGTCATCCATGACTCCTTATCGGGAATGAACTCAAATACCCTATCTGTTTCTATCTGATTGATGCTCGGGGAAGATAATGTTTCCACGGGAAAGATTCCCATTTGTTGTGCCTCATCTGTACTAGCTAACTTTGCTAATGAGTCGGCTTTCTGATTGCGCTCTCGGGGTATACAATAAATGGCATAATAATCAAACTGATTCAGTATCTCCTGGACCCGAGCTAGGTAAGCAGCCAGCCTTCGGTCTTTGGCCTGGTACTCTCCCCGAACTTGACATACGACCAACTGCAAATCACAATAAATCTCCACAGCAATGACTCTTAAATCTCTGGCAAGTCTCAATCCGGCAAGAAGGGCTTCATATTTGGCTTCGTTGTTGGTTGCACAAAAATCAAACTTTAAAGCATAGCATATAGATCGTCCTTCAGGGGTTTTAAGTACAACCCCTGCACCTGAGCAACGGTCATTTGATGCACCATTAGTATGCAGCTTCTAGATATACTTGGGAGATATGCTTGGACTTGTCCTTGAATGGCTTGCCTTGGAGTGTAAGTAATGTCAAACTGACCTAGCTTGATATTCCACTTAAGTAACCATCCAAACGTCTCAAGCCGCGTAAGGACCTGTCGTAATGGATGGTCGGTGTAGACAATGATAGGATGAGCCTGAAAATACGGACAGAGCTTCCTCGAGGCAATAACAAGACAATAAGCCAACTTTTCCAGCTTCGGATAATTTCTCTTTGCCCCGGTCAGTCATTTGCTAATCTAATATATTGGCCATTGTATCTGATCTTCCTCCCGAACTAGGGCGACACTGATAGCATTCTCTGACACCGCCAAGTAAATGTATAATCTCTCATAATCAATAGGCTTTGACAGAACGGGTGGTGTAGAAAGATGTTGAACTAGAGCTTCGAATGCGCCCTCACATTTCGTGGTCCATTCAAAATTTCGTTTCCCTTTTCTGATCAGGTCGAAGAAGGGAATGCATTTTCAGTGGATTTTGAGATGAACCTGCTTAGGGCTGCTACTTTCCCTTGGAGGCTTTGCACTTGCTTTATAGTTATTGGAGTCTCAAGATTTCTGATTGCCCAGATCTTCTCAGGATTAGCTTCGATCCCTCGATCATTGACGATAAACCCGAGGAATTTTCCGGATGCGACCCCAAAGTGACATTTCAATGGGTTGAGCTTCATTCTATATTCTCGGAGGATATTAAACATTGAATCTAGGTCTTTGATACGATCAGTGGAGAATCACGACTTCATGAGCATGTCGTCCACAATTACCTCTATGGTTTTTCCGATCTGGTTAGGGAACATTCAATTAACTAACCGTTGGTAAGTTGCCCCAGCATTCTTGAGTCCGAAAGACATAACTTTATAGCAGTAAAGTCCCATATTGGTTATGAAGCTGGTATGCTCCTGGTCAGGCAAGTGCATGGGTATTTGATTGTAGCCAGAATACACATCCATGAAGAATAAGAGCTCATGTCCAGCTGTTGAGTCTACGAGCTGATCGATCCGGGGAAGTGGAAAACTGTCTTTAGGGTAGGCTTTATTCAAGTCTGAGTAATCAATGCATGTTCTCCATTTCTCGTTTGGCTTTCGGACAAGTACAGGATTTGACACCCATTTCGGATATAATGCATCTCAGATAAACCCATTCGATTTGAGCTTTTCTACCTCTTCCTTAAGGGCAGCGAATCTCTCTGGATCCATACCACACCTTTTTTGTTTGACCGGGATATGTCGTGGGTCAATATTCATTGTGTGGCTCGTGATGTCTGGCGAGATCCCACACATGTCAGAGTGCGTCCAGGCAAACATGTCGAGGTTTGCCCGGAGAAATTCAACAAATTCCTCTTGCATTTGTTGGCTTAGCTGAGATCCAATCTTTATCATTCTAGAATCGTCATTATCGTCGATCGGAACATCGATCGTCAGTTTGGCCGGGGAAGCTTGACTGTCTTTACTTTCGTCTTCACTTTTAGTATCTCTCGGGTCAAGATCCCTTGGGAATTGGTTGGGGTGCCCGGGCATGGGCCCAGGCATCAATTGTCAATTCTCAGCAAAGCGGACGCAGAGAGATTCCTCTACACCCTTTCCTTTTTCTTTTCGCTGCGCCTCCCGCAGCTCAGCAGCATAACAGGCTCGTCCAGTAGCCTGGTCTCCCTGAACAACTCCAACTCCATTATCGATAGAGAATTTTAAAGTCAGACACCAAGGGGCAATGGCAGCCCTGAACTTGGCTAGGGCCGGTTGGCCCAAAAAAGCATTGTATGGAGAATCTATATCCAATACAACAAACTGTAGTATCCGGACTCTCCGGCGTTCTGTGATTCCCAATTCCACTGGTAGCTCCACCATCCTAGTGGGTATAGTCGCACTCCCATTGAAGCCATGGATGCGGTACTGACAAGGCCTCGGATCTTTTGCTTCCATTTTCATCTGATCGTAAGCTCGCTTAAACAATATATTTACTGAACTTCTACTATCCACTAGGATCCTCTTCATCCAAACAGGACCTATTTGAGCTGAAATGAAGAGTGGATCAATGGTTGGGGCTTCGACTTTTTCGGCATCCCGGTCTCGAAACACAATGTCGTCAGCCATCGTTTTCTGTTGTTTGGCCGGTGCCCCATCTTCCAAATTACTACAACATTCAAAGCCTGCATGCCTGATAGAGCTGGCATACGACTCCATTTCCCTCCAGCTTCGATCTGCTGGATGTGGACCACCACTAACGGTATTTATCACCAACCTCCCGCCAGTACGAGCGGGTTCCTCCTATCTTGCATGATTTGGCATATGGTTCTGATTCGATGGGCCCACACCTCCGTACTGCGGCTCCCGCATAAACTGTTCCAACTTTCTTTCACGTATCAACTTCTCAATAATATCTTGCAAATGACGGCACTCATCCGTGTTATGGCCATAGCTATCATGAAATTAGCAAAACTTTCCTGTCTGAATCTGTTTTTCCGATGATTGTTTCGGAGCAGGTTTCTTATACTGAATAGTATTGCAAGTCTGTAAGTACACATTCTCCAACGACGTATTCAAAGGGGTATAACTATCAAACATAGGAGCCCTACGTCATGGCCCATGATTCTGATCATGTTTCCTGTTTTGATTTCCATTATCTTTCTGTTGATTCTGTTTGTTCTGTATATTCAATTGTACCTTTTTAGAACTCTCCTCGATTTGTTTAACAGCAACATTTCTCTGGATTCCTTCTGCACTAGGTCCTGTGTCATCCTTCTTCCTAAACTATTTCGTATCCTCCCTTCTCAAGAACTAGGCTGCCTTGGAATAGAAACGGTCTAATGACGCGGGAGGTTTTCCGGCCAACCAGTTGCCGAACTCGGAATCGGGATCGATCCCTTTAGTTAGTGCCATCAGAATTTAGTTATCGTTAGGATTACTAATCTCAGTGCATGCAGCATGAAATTTCTCCAGATAACGTCTGAGTGTCTCTCCAGGAGCTTGAGTGACACTTGACAAAGTATTAACATCTTTCGGCCTTGCGACATGCATGCGAAACTGCTTAATAAACTTTGTTGCCAACTGGTCAAAACACGAGATAGACCAATATGGTAAATGGGTACGCCACATAGTTGCTATGCCTCCTAGGGAAATCGGGAAGCTTCGGCATTTAACCGCATCATCGGCTCATGCAGCATTCATCAACCATTCGTACTTTAAGATATGCTGATTAGGATCAGAGCTCCCTTTATAAATGGGTAGAGTCGGCATCCTGAATCGCCGAGGTGGTTTAGCATAAAGTATATTGTCAGTGAAAGGGGTATGACTCCGGGAGATTCCCCAGCCGTCGTTAGTGAGACCCCGACTTTCACGGATGATTTGAAGGATCATCGTCAGGATGTCCGACATATGGACATTTTGAGCATGTTGTGCCAAGGTGTGGTCGGTTTCCACAATACGAGGAGGGGTCGGTCATGGTTGATGGTCCATGTCTCGCCTCCTTAGTTCTATATCTTCAGGGACATAAGGCTCAGGAGTATGGCTGCTTTGGCGATGGGTTGGATTCGTTCGATTCCGAGCATCAACCCCCAATTCAGTAGCAATGGTAGTGCGGTTGTCGGTAATTTGATATGGGGCGGTACATCCTCGGGAGGAGGGTCCAGTATGATGGCTGGTTGACGGGCCAACTCTCGGTTGCCCAAGGTTCAATGTGTGATGATGCCCAGTGGCTTGTGTGTAACTTCCGTCCAGCCGTGGGCGCGTGGGTCTATGATTAAAATCAGAAGAGGCTGAACTTTTGGTGGATGAATAAGAAGCCTGATCCCTTCAGGATCTCCTTCGTCTTTTACGATTCAGTTGATTGGTCAGTTCTGCATTGGCGCGCAGTTGCTGAGTAAGCTTTTGGCGGCTTTGAGTAAGCTCTTGCATTAGCAATTGAAATTCTTCCCTGGTGACAGGGCCTTGCGGATTTGATGGTCTGGCAACATTCTGATCGGTAGGAGGTAGTTGTACAGGGTTTTGTCTGTCCCGTCCTTCTGGATCTACGGCAGTTGAGGTAGTCCTAGTGTTAACCATGATGGATAGCGAAGCTCTTTCCTAGACTTGAGGCAAATCTGAATAGGATGGAAGAACTTTAAACTTGGAATTTGAATCTTCTTCTTAGATTTATGCAATTCGATATCGATAGTAGATCCAACGAGAAGGAGAAAAACTGGGTTTTCTCAGTGAAAGCACCAAAGTGTTTGTACCAAAATTGGGCACAACACTCTTCGGATGTGTTTGAAGAGATAAAATGAAGAATATAAATGGAAAAAGAGGAAAATCTAACAAACACACCAATAATAAGCAAGAAAATCATACAGAAACACACAAATTTAGAGTGGTTCGGCGTATGGCCTACGTCCACTATGAAATGATTTACTTTATTGATTTTTGCTTGTTGGTTACAACGTGTTACAACGGTAGAATTCGAGTACAATAATGATTTTGGTAGAGTCTGGACATCAAAGATCCAAAAGTCCTTTTTCTGTAGGTCTAGGGTCGCTATTTATAGGCGTAGGCTGCAAATATCTCGCTTAGATCTCGGAAGACCTCTTCTCCCACTTGGGTGGGCCCGCACGATTGATTCCATTCTGTTTACACTCGATCCATGATCAATACGAATGAATTTCATATCGACCGGTAATTTGTCCAATTGAGTCGAGATCGATCATGAACATTCTTGAGGATGTACGCAAGCTCCTGTGAAATTTTGGTGGCATTTGGACTTGAAGATTTTGAGTTATGATCGAAGAAAGTTTGGATTTATTGAAGGATGCTGACTTCGCATCACTCTATTCGTATCACTTCCGAGCATGTGCTTGCTAGTTGACGTGGCGCTAACTTTTTGGATCGATCCACTTTTCATGCCGAACGATCGAGTCTTTCCTATGGATGCGCCTCGTTCGTATCGACCCGGCTTGGCCTTGTTCGTATCGATCCAATGCATCTCACTTCGTATCGATCCAATGCATCTCACTTCGTATCGATCTTTTGCATTCCACTTCGTATCGATCTTTTTCATTCCACTTCGTATCGATGGGAGGTGCTGATTTTGTATTGATCTGTGGGCGATCGATACAAAGCATGTTTAAAACTTGATCGATACGAAATGGACCCTCGTGTTACTGTCGATGGATACGAAGTGGGTGGATCTGGATGGATACGAAGAGAGGTGGTATTTGATGGGTACGAAGAGTGCTACCCTGATGGATGCGAATTGGACTCACTTGCTACTGATCGATACAAAACCATGCACAGTTGATGGATTCGAACATGATCGATGCGAAGGAGGTCTCTCTCTGATTGCTTCATGGATACGAACAAGGCGATCACTTGAGTGGCATCGATCATATCTTGAGCATACGAACTCCGATTGACCTGAAACTTTGAACGTTGGCTTTCATATCTTTGCTTGTCGTGTCATGTTAATTGTAGCTAGATCCGAACTCGGGCAAAATTTACCAGTATCCATAGCGAACCTGTGTACACTGTTTTCTGGGATGAGCTGTCTTTGGTTCTTAATTAATTTCTTGGTGTCACGGCCTTTCCAAAAGGCGGGATAACAACATCCACTTGGGGAGAGGAGATTTTATTACTTTCTAAGAGGAGAAAAGTTTACAAGATTGATAATGTAGAAGAAGAATAAGAAATACAACTGAGAGAGATAATTCTACACATGCTAATCTATGACTTTATATAGAGATTATTACTTGGGGTTGAAGTAATTGATTTATGGTCATAAATCAATGCCCCATTAATTCTCCTATTAATACAGGAACATTTATCCATTTGATTTTCCAGTTTTTCCTAATTTACATGTGCCTGATAAGATTTCTTCTTTAATCAGCTACATGGATTTAATTGATTACATCAATCTCCCAAAATAATTCTTCTTCTCACGTAGGTAATTTATTACTCTTTTTAATGCTATAAAAGAGGCAATATATATTTGAGTAATATCTCAAATATCTTTCAAATCGTCTGCAATTTGAAATATTGTATCACTAAATCATACAGGTCCAGGCCATATACCCGCTCCTATTGATTCATAACCTTTTACCCCTTTTATTGACCTGCCATTTTCCCATTAATTAACTTATTTAACTTGCTATTAATTTTTGGGTTATTACATAGACCCATGTCATTTTAGAAAAATCATCAATGAATAGGATGAAATACCTATTGTTGTGGAGTGATGGTGTCCTCATTAGTCCTTAAACATCAACATGAATCGTTTCCAATATGTCTTTTGCTCTCCATATATTTCATATTGAAAACGAAAATCGGTGTTGCTTTGCAAGAAGAGATCCTTCACACGCTTCATTTTCTTCTAGGTTTGGGAGATCTCTTATGATATTATTTTGATATAACAACTTTAAATATTTATTTGTTGAAGTGGCCAAATCTTTGATGCCATAGCCATGAGTCAATAACATGAATTTCGATGGCGATGTTAGTAGTATATTTAAAGCTTATCGGAAAGCTTCTATATATCTTCTCCATTTTTGCATGGGATATCTCCAGTCTTTTTGTTATATTTATCATATATTTTTCATGTGTCCCCTTTAAAGTAAAGAACATAATCTTTCTCCATCATTTGACCAAAGCTTAATAGGTTTTCTTTAAGATTTGAAACTAGTAAAACATCTTTTATAAGTCTTGTACCTTTCTTTGTTGCTACCATAATGGTACCTTTGCGTTTTGATTCTGCAATGGTGTTATTTCCCAATCATACTTTCACTTTGACATAGTCATCAATATATTTGAAGATTCTTCCATCTTTGGTAAAGTGATTGCTAACCACTATCAAAGTATCGGTTTCCACCATTTTCATCATTGGAGTCTTGGGTAGCATAAAAAAGATGCTGATCATGATCATCTTGATGTTGCTCATGATTAGACTCTTCAACCAAATTTGCTTGATGGTTACCATTGTAGAAGTAGTTCTTCTTCATATGTCCAAATTCTCTATAGTGTCTACACTATGGCTTTCCACGATACCAGCAGTACTTCTTCCAATGATTTCTCATTTTACAAATTCCATATGAAGGATATTTATCTTGTTTGTTCCTAGAAAAGTCTCTAGAAGTTTCTTTATTTGTAGACTTCTCTCCATCATTCTTATTTTTCCTATGTCCTTTCTTTTGATTATTAATTTAAGCTTTAATTGAATGACATTTTCTACCGGGTCTTCATCATGCCTTCTAAATATTTGTTCGAATGCTTCAAGAGAGCCCATTAATTCAATTACTGATAAAGTAGAAATATCTTTAGTTTGTTTAGTCGTTGTCATGATAGGATTAACATACGGGGAATAGAAACTAAAATTTTCTCAACAATTTCTTGTTGATAATGTTCTCCCTGCAGGCTCTCATTTGACTAACTATTTCTTTAATTTTTCAGTAATAATCCTTTACGATCTCGGAATCCTTCATTTTATTAATTTAAATTCACGTCTTAAAGTTTGAAGTTTAAAGGCGCATACCTTTACATTTCCTTGAAACTCCTTCTATAAAGCGCTTCAACCTTATATTGTGCTTATTGCTTCCATTATTCTTGAAAAAATAATGTTAGCCACTGCCTATTATAGAATAAATATATTTTTTATCTTTCTGCTATTTTCTTTCAGATCTTTTTACTAAGTATAATTGAGTGTTGATGCATTTGTAGGAGTAACAAATCCTTCTTCAATAATAATACATAAATATTGAAAGCTAAAAAATGTCTTCATTTTATTGCTCTAAAAATCATAATTTTCATCCATGAAAATGAGAATTGGAATAAAGGAGGGTTGAACGGTATTTTCTATCACCTGAATTTTTTTTGGAAGTAGAGTAAAATAAAACAAAAGTGGAATTTTTTATTTAAAGTTGGATGATATTTCATCGCCCATATGGGATTGAACGATGCTTTGGTACCACTGATAGATGGTAGGAAATAGGAGGAAAATGGTTACGAAATAGTTGAATAGTTGAAACAGTAAAATAAGAGATTTGATGAAGAATTTTTAGAAATGCAGAGATTTTATTATTTTTCGGTACAAGTTACATCATTCATATGAGCCTATATTTATAGCTTCATTTTACAATAGAATAGTCTAGATATAAGATTCTAGATAGAATACTCTAGATAAATCAAGGAATCAGTAATTGATTGTTATATAATTAATTTTCTCTATCTTTTTAGAGAACTCTAAGAGAACCTTCTCTAACTTCCTTGACATTTGTATCACTCGTCAACAATATCATAGTGGAATGGTAACACATATACATATATATTGAATATATACGAACAGGACAGAATAAACGATAAATTAAAGACTGCACTAGCAGAAACAATTGATAAATAAATATAAATACAAAAATTCAGAAAACATTAATCCCATACACGGGTTCTGAACATAATATCTGATAGAACAAGTCTCACATACAAATAACATTTTAATTATGTACTACAATAACAAGAAGATACATATCCAAAATATAGACTCACGCCTTTAAAATTCTCCAACCATCATTTAAGTGTGTTCTCAAAAGCATCCAACTTCCAGGCTACTCAATTGAGTGCCCTTTATCTAGTTTTGAAGTCCCTTTAATAATTCTCTATATGTAAAGAACATGATATATTCTTTTTATTTGGTGAGTGGAACAAACTTATGCCACATGGATAGCTATGATAGATGCATTTCTACTTGGTCGATGGAATTCATACTTCAGCTTAGTAGCTTCTCGACATTCGACATCCAACTATGCTCGATTAATACTTGAATTACTATGAATAAGAAGATGACACTATAAAGCTAAGTTTCCAAGCCACTACAAAAAATAATTGAATTAGAGGCTGACAATTTCAATCTTTACTTAATTATTTTGGTCTCTAAATAAAAGTTAAAAATCGATTTGAAATCGAACTTTCCACCACTAATTATCGAGTCATAGAATAACTTGACTAAAAATCTCAGTCTTAAAATTTAAAGACAGAAATTTCACTCTTTAATATTTTGAAGACTGAATTATAGTCTCTAGTCAATTTCAGATTATCCAAAATGAATCAAATATTAATCCTCCAATTGTCCACAAAATTAAGAACCATATTTTCATATAATTTTATGCATTTTATATGTGTATATATATATATATATTTGTGTGTATATATGTATGTATGTATGTATAGCATTTGTAGTCCAGATAAAGAAGAGGTACCAACATATTCAAACATTGATTCCAACATGTCCAAACTTATGTTACTTGTTATTTACCATGACTACTTTGTACAATCCATATTTCAACATCAACAAAATTAATATTTACACAAAGAGAAATTGTGTATTAATTTATGCTTTGTAATTTACTTGATAGTATCCATGTTCTAATTAATTTAAAGGCACAAATCTACCACTCATTCGACTAAGCCATAATAGATCATAGGTTATTAGTTTTCTTTAGTAGACTCGCACGAAAGATAAAATGCTAGCAAACTCTAAGTATTAAACTAAAGGGATATATCACTTAATGATTAAACACATAAAAATATTTATGTAAATCCATGACAAAGAACATTTGATTTTTTTATTTTAAAATACCACTAAATTACATAAGAGGGATACCTAGTAGTTTAGGTTTGTGATTGTGCTTCCAATGCTCTATTTCATTAGCAATCCTAGACAATTTATAAGTATGAAGTTTCAGCTCTTTCACCAACGAAACATTTGAACACTTTATAAAATTAAGTAGTTTTTGAATAGTTAATTGTGGTTCCATGAACATTATTGCACCACAAAAACACAATTTTTGTAGCCAGAGATAATGGTTTTCTAAATGGAGTTGTAACGATCTAGAATTTCGAACACTTTGTCTTTAAATATCTGAATAATTCAAATACTTGAATTTTTGACTTAGTATTATTAAATTGATTTAATAACCTTGTTATCACCTTTTATTTAATAACTAATGAAGGTAAAGTTTTTTTTAAAAAAAATCAAAAATAAATAGTTCGAAGAAAATCGATAATATGACCGAAAATCGTTTCATCGACAAACAACCTTTTACTCAACAAAAATTGTTCGAACTTATTGTGCTTGTCTAATTAACTAATATTTCACTAATTAGAATCTAAAAATAATTTTCCTAGAGAAGGTAAGAAGAACCTTTGGTTTAATGCGCTGCAAAGCAAAACAAATGGGTGGAGGGGCTTCTTTTGACAAGAAACGGAGAGGGAAAGGAAGGTCATTTTCCTTTGTTAAAGTCCATACAACTTATATCTTTCATTTCATAATTTTATTTTTCAAGTTTTGTGTAAAAAAGCTTAAGTATTAAAGCCCTCTTTCTATCTTCATTCCTAATTTTCCTTAAGTGAATCAACTATAATCCTCTTCAAACATTAATCAAGGCCTTAGATCACCTTAGGAAACATGAATATCAAGTAAAAGTGGAAGAAAAGGAGCACAAACCCCTAACCCATCTTAGGCCGTGAGCAAATCGAAAGGGGGAAGAAGGCCAAGCACTAAATTGGACGAAAGGTGGAAACTTTGGATGTTTGGTGATGGCAGGAAGTGTTATCATGTTCTAGTGCTTGTGCTTAGCTGTTAGCAAGGTTATGTTGTAAGTTTACTCAACATTGAATGATTACATATTGTGTTATATATGTTGTGTGCTCGAAATATAAAGTTTAAGTTAAAAGTTAACTAACTAAAGTTATAACTTTGGACCCTCTTGCTTTTGAAAGCAAATGACAACTATATATTGTATAACATCACATCTATTACCTTCTATAGCATGTGGCATGGTCTTGACATTATGTTTATATCGTTGTTTGGTCGGTGTGTTGAACTGATGTTGTTAACCTGCCTTTTGGCAAGGCCGTGGGTAGGCAGATTTAACTAAATCGACTACTCATTTGTCGAGACTGGAATACGATGGGTTTGAGTCAACTAGATGGATAGACGATCAATCACGGATGATAAATATGATTACAAAGCCGGGGTTTGGCATAACATGGGTCGGTTATGGGCGTTCGGTCATTGGAGTTCAGCCATGTGGGTCGGTCGTTCGATCAAGGTGACTCGATCGTACATGGCTCGGTCAAGGAGAGGAGATCATACATGGCTCGGTCAAGGAGAGGTGATCATGCATGGTTTGGTCTTAATGGTGTGGTTCGGTCTTGATGGTGTGGATCGGTCTTGATGGCGTGGATCAGTCATGATGGTCTGGATCGGCAGGATGGTGTGGATTGGCATATTTGGCTGTAGATCTGCATGCTTGAGAGGTATCAGAGTTGGGAGTGGTTCGGTGTTGGAGTTTGGATATGGTTCGGTCAAGGTAGATCGACATAATTCGATCGGCATGTGTGGGTCGGCATCTCATTCTGGGTTCGACAAGCATTTGGAGACATGATTGGCAGTTTGGTTTTGGATCGGTGAGGAAGGGGATCGATAGTTTGGTTCTGGGTCGGTAATTATAGGATCCGCATATTGAATGGGGTCGGTTGCTTCGAGTCATGGCTCACTTACCTCGGGTCGGCATCCTCCAGTCTTTGGGTCGGCGTGTGTAAGTCTTTGGTGAAAGGGACGCGGAAGATGATCTTAAGGCTATTTAACACTAGAGGGGGGGTGAATAGTGTTTTAAGAATTTCTTTAAAACTTCTTTAATTTAAATTGATTTAACTAACTTAATGCAAATACACAATCACAGATCAAATCACAGAATCACAAACAGATGAAAATATAAATAAAAAGCAAGTAAAGGAAAGAACACACCAGGAATTTTATACTGGTTCGGTGTTACCCTACATCCAGTCCCGCACAACTCGTACGGCTTTCTATTCAATAATAATCTAGATTACAATCCCTCGATTCCAAGGCGACGAGGTACACCCTCCAGATTCTCAGGTCTCTGGGTAGAACCACTTGATTCACAGGACACAAGTTCACCCGATCGATTTCCAAGGACACGATCACACCTTTATAACCCTAAACAAGTTTCTTTGAGTACAAATGTATCTATAACTCTGATAAGCACTGAGATTCTTTGAAGAGAGTGGCAGAGAATCAAACTAGAGATATTCTGGTTTGATTCACTTAAGATTTCGGCAGAATATGGATAGGATGATTAGAAAATAAGATAAGAGAATAAAGAGGAGAGAAAATAAAGAAAGTAGTTACTGGAAAACGTTCATAACAGTCTCTATTTATAGAGAATGAATGGATGTGTCCATTCGAAGAGATTTAAACGAATAGACACTTCTTTTGAAAACAACCTTTGCTATAACGGGAAGCATGTCGACATGACAAGTAAAGAGGATGTCGACATGGTCTAGTAAAAATGATGATTTGCTTTTCTTTGAAAATGATGATTTAAAACATATGCAACTTTATTCAAATGGACTCTTTGTATTTGTATAAGGTATTTAGAAGTAGAAATACTTATGAATATATATATGTATATATACTAAAATATATTTTAAAATCAAGGTAAATAAACTAAAGTAAATATAATATTAAAATAGATTTTGAGGCTAAAATATCAAGGACAATTTTGAAATCAAAATATAACAAAATGATAAATATGATTTTGAGGCTAAAACATTTTTGGAAATACGAACGAAGGTTTTTCTTTTGAAAAGGAATATTTGAAAATCATTTTATGAAACAAGAGATAATTTTGAAAATCATTTTGAATCAAAATTAGTGGATAACAAAATAGGGCTACTATCCGTTCCACTAGATATTTCGTGAGTTCCATCTCACTAGGGTTCCATCCCTTTAACAAGAACGAAGTGGATTCCATTCCACGAGTAAATTGGATAAAAAAGAATGATAGTGCTTTCAAGGAGTTTTAACAAATATCTAACCTAACTATATTATTTGTCTTGAACTCTTGAATATCTTGAATCTCATGAGTCTTCAATCTTGAACTCTTGATCTTTGTCTTCTTTACTGTACAGTCTTCTTTTGTTGATACCTGCATATAGATTTCCTGCACATATATATTTTATAACACTTCTATAGTTGTTGTCATCAAAACCTACTATCCTATGGACTAACATTCTCCCCCTTTTTGATGATGACAACCTTTGTTTATAAAATATTTATATTCTCCTTATAACTCCCCCTAAATCTAATAACTCCCCCTTAATCTATGCCTAACTAACCTATTTTATACTGACTAACCTATTTTATACTTCTCCCCCTTTGTCATCAACAAAAAAATGACATTAACTCCCCCTAAATCTATGATATTTAATGATAGTGTTATCATTAATAATACTGAAACTAGATATAACAATGCTAAATATTGTATACTCAGAATGATATATATGAGTAATATAAGAATGAGAATAATACGTGTAACCACAGATTATTTTATTCATTTCAATATTACTATATACATGACTATTTAAACTTATAAACACATAAATTACTAAAACAAGAAAATAAACAACTCAACGGTTGTTTTTGATGATGGGAGACTTGTGGACAGGACAATTTGGGTAATGGAAACAGAAATTTCCATGTTGTTCCACAATGTTCCCATAAGCATCAAAACAGACTTCCCCTACACAAACTACTTCATCATCAGTTTCTTCCTCCATTGGTTCTTCCTCTTCTTCTTCGTCTTCGTCTTCTTCTCCTTCTTCATTTGCTTCTATGTTAGAAGAATCTTCAATTACAATTGGATTGGCATGATTATCCATGAGGAATTTTTGAAGATTCCTTAGAATTTTCCCTTGTTTCTCTTGCTCTCTTGCCATTCTCAATTGTTGAACTTGCATTTCAGTTAACATCTGCAGCGAATCATCAACTTTCTCCTCTATTTTGATGACACGAGCAAGTATGGAGTTTTGGAAAGGGCCTTGTGAAGGAAAAGGGAAAGGAACCGGTGAAATTTGATTAGGATTGGATGTGGAAGCCATGGATTTGATGTTTACAGAAAGTAGTATGAAGAAATAATGATTGGAGGGAAGAGAAACTCAGAATGGGTGAATTAAATAACCACCCATTCAAAAATTAGAGGGAAAAACGAATTGACATTTTTACCGTTTCATGTCGACATGACGCATGAATACTATGTCGACATGGTGTTGTAAAATGCTATGGTTAAGAAATCATTCATATATACCCTATGTATACTACTATACTATATACTATATTTCAGAAAGAGAACATATACCTAATTCTCTTCTTAACTTGGTGAAGACAGGTTCTCCTAAAGGTTTGGTTAAAATATCAGCTATTTGATTTTCAGAATTAACGAAATCAAGAGAAATTTTCTCTTTATTTACGTTATCTCTTAGAAAATGGTGTCTAATGTCAATATGTTTAGTTCGGGCATGGAGAGTTGGGTTTTTGGACAAACTAATGGCACTAGTGTTATCACAGAAAATTGGAGATTTTGTGATAGATATACCAAAATCATTCAAGGTTTGTTGCATATACAAAACTTGAGAACAAGCTAAAGCAGCAGAAACATACTCTACTTCAGTTGTTGATAGGGAAACAGTATTCTGCTTTTTACTGAACCAGGAAATTAAGGAATGACCTAGAAAGTGACAAGTTCCACTTGTACTCTTTCGGTCTGACTTACACCCAGCATAGTCAGCATCACAGTAGGAAACTAATTCAAATGAATCATTCTTAGGGTAGAACAATCCATAATCAAAGGTGTGTTTAACATATCGAATGATACGTTTTACAGCTTTTAGATGAGTTTCCTTGGGTTGAGATTGATATCTTGCACAGAGACAGACACTGTTCATGATATCTGGTCTACTAGCAGTTATATAGAGAAGTGATCCAATCATTCCTCTATACAAGGTTTGATCTACGTCTTTGGATAGATCATCCTTACTTAACGCTATATTGGTTGCCATGGGAGTTGGTTTTCCACTCACATTGGTCAAGCCAAATTTACTAACTAACTCTCTCGCATACTTCTCTTGACTGATAAAGATACCATTATCTAATTGTTTGATTTGTAATCCTAGGAAAAAGTTAAGTTCACCCATATGACTCATCTCAAACTCTTTTGTCATAATGTCAGAAAATTCTTTGTTCATGTCAGAATTGGTTGATCCAAATATAATATCATCTACGTACACTTGTACAAGTTGAATATCGTTTTTATTTCTTTTAATAAAAAGTGTGTTATCTACCTTACCTATTTCAAAATCAGATTGCAAAAGATAAGACCTAAGTCTATCATACCAAGCTCTAGGAGCTTGTTTTAGACCATACAGGGCTTTCTTTAATTTAAAAACATGATTTGGAAATTTTGTATCTTCAAAGAGTGGAGGTTGTTCAACATAAACTTCCTCTTTTACAAAACCATTTAGAAAGGCACTCTTGACATCCATTTGAAAAAGTTTGAAATTATTGAAATTAGCGAAAGCAAGCAGAATTCTAATAGCTTCTAATCTTGCTACGGGTGTAAAGGTTTCGTCATAATCTATACCTTCTTCTTGACAATAACCTTGTGCAACGAGTCGAGCCTTATTTCTAACTACCTCACCTAATTCATTTAATTTATTTTTATATACCCATTTAGTGCCTATAATGGATTTATCCTCAGGTCTAGGAACAAGTTCCCAAACACCATTTCTGGTGAATTGATTCAATTCTTCTTGCATAGCAAGAATCCATGAATCATCAGTTGATGCTTCCTTTGGATTTTTAGGTTCTATTGAGGATATAAAAGCAACATGACTCATACTGTTTAATTGATTCCTAGTTTTAACAACAGATTGCATATCTCCTAGAATATTTTCTACAGGGTGATCTTTTAAAAGTCTAATCTTTTTATTTGGATGAAAAGCTTCATTTGTAGCATCTACAGATTCATGATTAGAAATAACTAAGTCATCCTCATCATTAGTCTGATCAACTTCTTTGAAATTTTCATCAAAGGAAACATGTAAAGTTTCTTCAATAGTGTTTGTTCTTAGATTAAAAACTCTATAAGCTTTACTCCTGTTAGAATATCCGATAAAGATTCCTTTGTCGGATTTAGGATCAAACTTATCTAAATTATCTTTTGTATTTAAGATAAAACATTTACTTCCAAAAATTCTGAAATAAGATACCTTAGGTTTCTTATTGAAAAGAAGTTCATAAGGTGTTTTATTGGTTAGAGGTCTAATTAGAATCCTATTCAAAATATAACAGGCTGTTGCAACTGCTTCAGCCCAAAAATGTTTTGGTAATTTACTATCAGAAAGTAGAGTTCTAACACACTCTTGAATCGTCCTATTCTTACGCTCAACTACTCCGTTTTGTTGTGGAGTTCTTGGAAACGAAAAATTGTGAGTAATTCCCTTCTGATTACAGAATTCCTCAAACTTCTCATTTTCAAATTCACCACCGTGATCACTACGAATAGTGATGATCTTGGAAGAAAGTTGGTTTTGAACTCTTTTTGAAAAACTTTTAAAATAATCAAAAGTATCACTTTTATGTTTCAGAAAGATTGTCCATGTATATCTGGAATAATCATCCACAATTACAAAGACATATTTACTATGGTTGATTGATTGAATCTGAGATGGACCAAATAAATCTAGGTGAAGTAACTCAAGAGGTTTTGAAGTAGAAATCATATCTTTAAGTTTAAAGGAACTTTTTCTAAGTTTTCCTAATTGACATGCATCACATATACTATCTACTTTAAATTGCATCTTAGGGAGGCCTCTTACTAGATCAAGTTTGGATAGTCTAGATAAGAGTTTAAAATTCAAATGTCCAAATCTCTTATGCCAAGTCCAAGGGTCACTTGTATTGGCCAAAAGACATAGATTATCATTTGAAATTTTCATACTGAGAATATAGATATTCTTTTTCCTAACTCCCTCAAAGATAATATTAGATTTATTATCTTCGATGTGACACTTGTCTTTTTCAAATTTAATCCTATATCCTTTATCACATAACTGACTAATACTAAATAGATTATGTTGTAGATTTTTAACTAACAAAACATTTGAAATAATAGGAGTTTCAGAATTACCTACATTGCCGATGCCAACTACATAACCTTTTGAATTATCCCCAAAATTAACCAATCCTCCATCCTTGTAAATAATGTCATTGAGAATCTCTGGATTTCCTGTCATATGTCTTGAACATCCACTATCAAGTATCCACTTGTTTTTCCTTATTTGCACAACTTGTCCATTGTGAATAGGTTCATTTGTCGCCATGAAGCAAGATTCCTGCACAGTGAGCAACTTTTGTAGATTACCTGATTCTATATAACTATCATGCATCAATTTATGAGACCACAATGATTTGATCATTAAAAAATTATTTTTAGGAAACATTTCAAACTTAGCCATGAACTTTTCAAAAATCAGATTATGAATACTTTGAAAAACTTGCTCTGATACCAAATGAAAGGGAGGCGGAAGATGATCTTAAGGCTATTTAACACTAGAGGGGGGGTGAATAGTGTTTTAAGAATTTCTTTAAAACTTCTTTAATTTAAATTGATTTAACTAACTTAATGCAAATACACAATCACAGATCAAATCACAGAATCACAAACAGATGCAAATATAAATAAAAAGCAAGTAAAGGAAAGAACACACCAGGAATTTTATACTGGTTCGGTGTTACCCTACATCCAGTCCCGCACAACTCGTACGGCTTTCTATTCAATAATAATCTAGATTACAATCCCTCGATTCCAAGGCGACGAGGTACACCCTCCAGATTCTCAGGTCTCTGGGTAGAACCACTTGATTCACAGGACACAAGTTCACCCGATCGATTTCCAAGGACACGATCACACCTTTATAACCCTAAACAAGTTTCTTTGAGTACAAATGTATCTATAACTCTGATAAGCACTGAGATTCTTTGAAGAGAGTGGCAGAGAATCAAACTAGAGATATTCTGGTTTGATTCACTTAAGATTTCGGCAGAATATGGATAGGATGATTAGAAAATAAGATAAGAGAATAAAGAGGAGAGAAAATAAAGAAAGTAGTTACTGGAAAACGTTCATAACAGTCTCTATTTATAGAGAATGAATGGATGTGTCCATTCGAAGAGATTTAAACGAATAGACACTTCTTTTGAAAACAACCTTTGCTATAACGGGAAGCATGTCGACATGACAAGTAAAGAGGATGCCGACATGGTCTAGTAAAAATGATGATTTGCTTTTCTTTGAAAATGATGATTTAAAACATATGCAACTTTATTCAAATGGACTCTTTGTATTTGTATAAGGTATTTAGAAGTAGAAATACTTATGAATATATATATGTATATATACTAAAATATATTTTAAAATCAAGGTAAATAAACTAAAGTAAATATAATATTAAAATAGATTTTGAGGCTAAAATATCGAGGACAATTTTGAAATCAAAATATAACAAAATGATAAATATGATTTTGAGGCTAAAACATTTTTGGAAATACGAACGAAGGTTTTTCTTTTGAAAAGGAATATTTGAAAATCATTTTATGAAACAAGAGATAATTTTGAAAATCATTTTGAATCAAAATTAGTGGATAACAAAATAGGGCTACTATCCGTTCCACTAGATATTTCGTGAGTTCCATCTCACTAGGGTTCCATCCCTTTAACAAGAACGAAGTGGATTCCATTCCACGAGTAAATTGGATAAAAAAGAATGATAGTGCTTTCAAGGAGTTTTAACAAATATCTAACCTAACTATATTATTTGTCTTGAACTCTTGAATATCTTGAATCTCATGAGTCTTCAATCTTGAACTCTTGATCTTTGTCTTCTTTACTGTACAGTCTTCTTTTGTTGATACCTGCATATAGATTTCCTGCACATATATATTTTATAACACTTCTATAGTTGTTGTCATCAAAACCTACTATCCTATGGACTAACATTTGGGTCGACACAAATGGAGGGGTCGGCATTGAACGAGTGGATAGGATCGGCATGTTGGATTTAAGGTCGGCTATGGTCTTGATGGGCTCGGATCACTCAGGAAGCCCAGTAACTCGGATTTTGCCTATAAATACAACATATGGGGCTTCAGAAAAGAGGATCTTCATTATGTTTCTCTCCGTCTTCTATACTAAGGCTGCTCTTCCATTGTTGTTCTAAAAACTCTGGATTGTAACTGTAATTGATTCTGACATCAATAAAAAGGAAATTTCTGGAGTGGACATAGGCCGGAGTCAGCCGAACCACTGTAAATCCTCTTTTATTACTGCTTTCCTTTTAATTTCTAATGTTCTTCATATTTATACTCTCTATATACATTCTATATGTTATCTGTGACTGTTGGTTGGTGCTTTCATCTGGATTTGGGTGTTAGTGACCTTTTGGCGCTAAAATTTTGGTGCTTTCACTGAGAGAGCTAGTACTCAGGGATTTCGTATCGAAGATTTTGATTTCGAAAGCTTAGGAACTCGGATTCTGGGAAGCAATAGCTAAGCAATCAACGAAGAGACAGAGGGCAAGGACAAGATGGAAATAATAGAATGCTAAAGAAGGAGGAGGAAATCTAGGATCAGAACAGGGAAAGGAAGCAAGCAGGATGATGGATGAAGCTATGGATTTTGGCATGGATCAGCACTTGGATGCACGTTTGGAAGACGATGATCTGGGATTCCCCCGTGAACTCGGGGGCAGGATGGAAACGATGATCGGGGATTACTTATGGATGCTGGAAAGGCTGAAATTTGGAATCCAAGACTTGGAATGGAGATTAGATGGCTCGGGTATGGATTGGAATGACTGGGGTCAAGCCCTCAACCATGGAAAATGGATCGACACTAATCACTCTCATGGATGAGAACTACTCTCCCCATGGAACTGGGGTATGGATCTTGTTGGCTTTTCTAGGAATTGGACAGATGATGGAACAGGAGCAGCCGCCACCCACCACAAACTGGAGCAAGCCTGGTATAAAGGCACGGGTCATCAACTAATTGGTATGGTATGGAATAAGTAGCAAACTCTGGACAGACGGCTAAGTCACTTACTCATGTACGGGGACGGAGATAGCCCCTAGGCATGCTCTGAGATGATGATAAACCATGATGTTCTAGTTTGTGAAATCTGCCTTTTCTTTCTGATTTGGATATTTGCTTTTTCTAGTTTGGTTTTGGAGTTTGGTTTGAACTCTTGGTTTTGTTGGTTTCTGGTTTGGATTTTGGTTTTGCTTGATTTTTGATTTGGGTTCTGGTTTGGACGTTTGTCTTTTGGTTAGGATTTTTGATATGGACTTTTGGTTTTCTGGTTTGATTTGGATTTCGGAATGGATTTTGATTGGATTTTCCTCTGGTTTTTGGCTAAAAAGTCGTCGAGTATGGACTATGCTCGGCAAGGGTCCGGAGAGACCAGGATTCAGCCTAGGATTTAGGCCCCGTATTATCTATCGGTTACTATTTCAGGTTGTCGAGTATGGACTATGCTCGGCAAGGGTTTGGAGAGACCAGGATTCGACCTAGGACTTAGGCCACATATTATCTACCATATAGGCCTTCAAGCATGGATTATGCTCAGCAAGGGTCCGGAGCGACCGAGATTTAGCTTAGGACTTAAGCCATGGCATTACTTAGCGTGCAAGGATACTGATCCAAGAACACCAAGGCATCGCTAAGCACAAGTCACCAAGTATGGATTATGCTTGGCAAGAACCCGGAGAGGTTTCGAATTTGGATGTTGGCTATCAACAGCTAAGGATTTGGGTATGGACCCGGAGCGGTCCCGGATTTGGATATCGACCTGGAGAGGTCGTGGATGTGGTTATTGGTTATTGGATACGGATGGGTTAGAGCTCGGCTATCGATTTTGGATTTTGGCTTTGGATTTGGACCCGACGAGGTCCCGAATATGGATTTTAAGACTCGGAGAGGTCTTAGACTCAGATAAAATGATCCAGAGAGATCATGGATTCGGTCAATGGATTTGGCATGGATTCGTAATTGGATGACAACTCGGAACAATCGCGGAGTAGACTACCAAATTTGGATGGAGTTGCTTGATGATGGATGGAACATGGACTTTGGGTATCAGATTTGAGGCTATTCAAAACACACCTTCCAATAGCAAGGCATGTTTTGGGGGGCAAATGTTAACCCGCCTTTTGGCAAGGCCGTGGACTGGCGGATTTAACTAAATCGACTACTCGTTTGTCGAGACTGGAATATGATGGGTTTGAGTCAACTGGATGGATAAACGATCAATCACGGATGATAAATATGATTACGAAGCCGGGGTTCGACATAACATGGGTCGGTCATGGGCGTTCCGTCATTGGAGTTCGGCCATGTGGGTCAGTCATTCGATTAAGGTGGCTCGGTCGTACATGGCTCGGTCAAGAAGAGGAGATCATACATAGCTCGGTCAAGGAGAGGTGATCATGCATGGTTCGGTCTTAATGGTGTGGTTCGGTCTTGATGGTGTGGATCAGTCTTGATGGCGTGGATCGGTCATGATGGTCTAGATCGGTAGGATGCTGTGGATTAACATATTTGGCAGTAGATCGACATGCTTGAGAGGTATTAGAGTTGGGAGTGGTTCGGTGTTGGAGTATGAATATGGTTCGGTCAAGGTAGATCGGCATAAGTCGATCGTCATATGTGGGTTGGCATCTCGTTCTAGGTTCGACAAGCATTTGGAGACATGATTGGCAGTTTGGTTTTGGATCGATGAGGAAAGGGATCGGCAATTTGGTTCTGGGTCAGTAAGTATAGGATCGACATATTGAATGGGGTCCGTAGCTTCGAGTCATAACTCACTTACCTCGGGTCAGCATCCTCCAGTCTTCGGGTCAGCGTGTGTAAGTCTTTGGGTCGGCACGAATGGAGGGGTCGGCATTGAATGAGTGGATAGGATCGGCATGTTGGATTTAAGGTCGGCTATGGTCTTGATGGGCCCAGATCACTCAGGAAGGCTAGTAACTCAAATTTTGCCTATAAATACAGCATGTGGGGCTTCAGAAAAGAGGATCTTCATTCTGTTTCTCTCCATCTTCTATATTTAGGCTGGTCTGCCATTGTTGTTCTAAAAACTATGGATTGTAACTGTAATTGATTTTGATATCAATAAAAAGGAAATTTCTGGAGTGGACGTAGGCCGGAGTCAACCAAACCACTATAAATCCTCGTTTATTATTGCTTTCCTTTTAATTTCTACTATTCTTCATATTTATACTCTCTACATACATTATATCTGTTATCTGTGACTGTTGGTTGGTGCTTTCATTTGGATTTGGGTGTTAGTGACCAATTTTGGCGCTAACATATGTGAATATGAAAGTGTTTGTATAACAATAGTCGCTATAAGTGCACTTTGAACCCTCTTGTGTTTAAACTTGTTCAATGTGGTTATGTATGAATATATTGTGAATGCATATATTTTGGTTGTTCTTTACACAAATTTTGCATATGGAATAGTAAAGAAAAGGTTTAAAAAGTTGTAGAAATTGCGAAACCAAGTTGTGAAAGTTTGGAGCGCATTAATCGTTATGGATGCACTCTGAAATCACCTTGTGTTGACGATTTTTAAAGTTAACTTTGATAGACATCCTTAGCAGTTTCTTTGCCATTTAAATAAGTAAAATATGTGTAATTATTACTGTAAAAATATCAAGGTTTAAAAAATTATAAAACTGATTGAACAAAGTATAAAAGTTTAGAAACTAAAGGTAGTTATAAATGCATTTTGAAAAATAGCCTGTTTTTGAGAAATTTTTATAATTAATTTGGAAGATATCCTTAGGGGTTTCTTTTCATGTTTATTAAGTATCCTAAGTAAATACTTAATGTAAAACAATTGGATCAAAAATCATATGTTTATATGGTTAAAACTAACCACAAAGATCATGCATTTGCATGTTGTTCTCTGTCCAGAACTTTAGATAGCACTTATAAATGCTGACTTTGGTCTACTAAACACTTTTGGGCTTGCTGCAATATTTTGTTTTATTGTGAAATTTTCACTGGTTTTTCATATTTTAAATGGTTTATAATTTATTATCTTTGTAGAATCTTCTTAAGAAAGTATAATAACATGGATTTGAGTATGAAAAAAAGATTAGTTCTTCAAATATATTTTTAATTATTAAATATTAATTTTTAAAGAAAAATGTTTTTTTTGTAGCATTCAAAATGAAAGGTTATTAGTAAATTATAAGTTAGTTATTTTTAAGTAAAATTTTACATAGATATTTAAAACAACCTAACTTCACCCCATTCTTAGAGTAGTATCATACCAATTATGCACAAGAGAACCTTACAAGTCAATCCCAGGGACATCAATGACACCTTGGACAGACAAGAGAGGGACGCCTCATCACACTCTTATTCCTGACCAGCGACGGTTCAGATGCCGTCCGCTCCTCTGGTCAGAAGTTGGGAGCCTATTCAAATTCAAGTTTCCCACTTTGATTTTTGATATCCCCGCTCAAATTTAGATGTTACCACTTCAATTCCAAGCCTCTCGCCAATGTACAGAATCTAGACACTCAAATTATGGTTTCTCGCCAAAAATAAGTTAGCAATCCATGCATATCATTCCAATGATGCGGATCGATGACACATGGTATGGTCAAACGATGGACATTAAAATGGTGGAAGAAGAATGATTATGGGGATCCGCATACATCTCTACACTATAAATAGGAGAGACGTTGCAATAAGAAAGGGGATCTTCCTTTTTTTAAGAAAATGAGTAGAATTATATCTTTTACTTTCATCCATGTAAAGAGGCATTAAGGAAAAATATAATCAAAGATTAAATCAATGGACGTAGGATTTGAAAAAAATCCGAACGACTTACAATTCCTATGTAGTTATTTTCATGCTATACTACTTAATCATTTTACTTCAAATCACTCTCAACTTAAATTTGTTAATAGGTTTAAACCTAATTTGACATTTTAATAAATAGTTAAAGTGCAACTTCTTGATTGTGCAAGCATCCAGCAAAATAATTATTACTCAAAGGCAAGTTTAAGGTCACTTAAATTTGTTGATTCTAAAATTATTGAAGTAATTGAAGCTTTGATTACTCTACTCTCAACTGAGGTGCCGTGAGACGAAAAATCTCATCAATAGGTTTATAATAACAATGTTTTAATAACATTTGTTTTTAACCTATTTAATTATACTTTTGAAAATGTTAAATCTTATTTAAGATTTATGAATATTGTTATACCATTTGGATAAGAATATGAATACATTTCTATGCATTGAAAGGAATATAAATGAATATTGAAAGAGTAGTACACATGTATATACTTTTTATAAAGGTATTTCAAATATATATACAAGTATTTACAAAGAATATTTAATTAACAAAAGAGTTGATTAAATAAAAAAGGGATTAGGAGTTGCTTATGTGACTTAATTGTGCATTATGTGACATAAGCATGCTTTGTGTATTTACTTGTTTATGGAAAATATTTAATCCTGTACTTAGCCCTAAAAGCCGTAAAATTAGATTTGTTAACAAGAAAACTTATCAACACCCAAAAGCAGAGTTCAAAATGTAAATGTTCATTTCGAAACAACCTTTCGACTAGATTAAGATAGTTTGAACCTTTCGAATTCCTTTTTCGAAACAATCTAGATGATTTATATCTCCTTTAAGTCCACCTTTTGGGTTGAGGCAATTGAAACTCCTTCTATACAACCTTTCAAAACGGCCGAGACACTTGGATCACCTTTGAAGCTACCTTTCGAACTAGTTGAATTGGCTTAGAATCCTTTCGAAACCTCTTTTCGAAGTGGTTGAGGTGACTAATCGTTAGGACCTAATGGATATAAGGATTTGACTGACTCAATAGTTTCCACTCCTTCGAAAGGTCACCTTTCGATTGGCATTGATGCAAGTAATTCATAATCAGATCTATTTAGAAGTAACAGATCAATCAATATATTCGGAAGTGTCATATACTTGCTTTAATAATAATTTTCTTGAATACAATAAGGCTAAATATTACAAAGGAGTAAAATTCCCAACTTAATTTAAAGATTAGGGTTTAAAAATTTAAGAAAGAACAAACATTAAGTGAATGAAATCAGATCCCCAAAACAGTACCCCTAGGGTCTTATTGATAGGCGCGGGTTGGACCCTTTCGAATCAATCCTTTTAACTTAGTCGAAAGGGAGCCTTGATGATCTTTCGTTACTGCTAAATCAGGGCACCTTCTAACTTCACTTCTGAATGGAATTTGAGTGCTTTTGACTTCGTCGAAAGGAATAGATGCGCCCTCCACTTTGTTGTTGATGTGTTGTTGTAAGTAGGATAAGATGTGGGCTTTCAATACTGTTGAAAGGTGTATCGTTAGGGCTTTGAATTAGTTAGAGTATAGTAGAAGGCTTAAATGCAGTAGGTGGCTTTCGAATGCATTCTTGTTGATTGATGCAGAACCCCTATCCTCTTGTGTTGGAGGAGGCCATATTGAACTTATGTAAGCTTTCCTTTTGTAATTGTGGATGGTTTTAACTAATTCGAAAGGTTAGTATATGCTTTCGAAGGGGTGGTTTTGGCCAAATGTTCTTCTTTGGAAGGTAAATGTTGGCAAAACCGACTGTTTCGAAAGGTTTAGCGTGCATGCATAAGCTTGTAATCTGTTGTCATTGAAAGATGCCTTTAACACATTCGAAAGACCTTTATGCATGCGGAAGCAACTTTTTTGAAAGGGATCAATTGAAGTGAAAGGGTGTCCCTGTCCTCTTTCGACCTCTTCGAAAGTGCATTGCTAATCCAACTTTTTCAGAAGCATCCCTTCAACTCTTTCGAAAAGTCTTTCTATTACTATCATTCTTTATGGATCCTCCTTTTGTATTCTCTAAGGTTTTGATCAAGTCGGAGAGGTTTTTGATGATAACACTTGACTCCCTATTGAAGCAATGCTCTTTGACTTTTCAAGTCAACTGTTTTGATACCCATTTTTATTTCAGCATAAAAATTTCCTACCATTTGATATTCCTAAACGAATCTTGGCTATTTATTTGAATTTGATCGAATGACATTCTTTGCATTCTCTTCTCTGATAAATCATGCTTCCTTCTCTCCCTTTTTTCATTTACCTACGATTAAGAAACCCAAAGCAAAAATTAAAAATTTCAATTTCTTATTAAATTCCTAATTTAAATTGATACGAGTTCAAATTTTAGGTATGCATCTGTTATTCATATTCAATTTCAATTTCAAATTTATAGGGTTTGAATTTGCATTTCTGTTTCAATTTTTAAGATTAAATTGAGTTCATCGTTTACAAAAATGACCTTTAGATTCATTTTTATGTTGATTTCGATTAGTCTATGATATCAATTTTGCGTTTGAACTTGAATTCATTAAATTTTGGGTTATTTTCCATTGTTATACGTGAATTCAGGATCGAATTTATTAAGCTCAATTTTAATTAGTTTAAGAGGACTTTATTATTATTATTATTGATTTTGATTGATCTATTGAGCCAATTATGGTCCGAACTAGGATTTGCTAAAGTGAGGCTTTTTGTTGTTGTTAAATGCGAATTCAAGCTCGAATCAATATTGTTATCAACATCTAAGAAGCGTTGGGTTGACAATGAATCAGGAAGGAATTCCTTTCCGGTAACTTTGAAGAGAAGGTTGAATTATGTATATCAATAAGCTAATATTACAACTTAATTTTTGAGAAATGCGGATTATGGATCTTAAGGCTGGAATAACACTAGAGGGGGGGTGAATAGTGTTTTGTGGATTTTCTAAATCTTTTTAAAACTTATGTAAATTTAATCACTAATAAATACAATTCATAGACACAGATATAATCACAGAATCAGACACAGATGCAAATAATAAATAAAAGCAGTAAAGGAAAGAACACACCAGGATTTTATACTGGTTCGGAGTTACCCTACATCCAGTCCCGTACAAACGTATGGATTTCTTATCAAAAATAATCTCCCAGATTTCACCCTTGATTTCAAGGCCACGAGGTACACCCACCTGTATTCGAGTCCGGGGCAAACTCTCTTTATTTACCAAGCCACAAGATCACCTAATCGATTTCTGGGGCAACAATCACACCCAATTGATTTCAAGGCTCAACCGCACCTTTTACTCAACAGTTTGATTTTCAAACAATCCTATAACTCTGAATAGCACTGAGATCTTATGGAGAGAGTGGCAGAGAATCAAACAAGAGATAATCAAGTTTGATTCACTTGGTATTTCAGCAGAGTATAGTTTGGGATTCTTTAGGATAAATGTGGAAGATGAAGAGAAGAGAAGACAAGTGAAATCTGATGATAAATTCGTTTAGAACTACTGGTATTTATTGGAAATCAACAGCCATATCTATTCATGAAAGGAAACGACGAATAGACACTTCTTTAAAAAATTTGAATTTTGAATTTAACGGGCACCATTTTGACATGGGGGTTGAGGGATGTCGACATGCTCTAGGAAAAATTGGTGATTTTGATTTTCTTATTTAAATTGGTTTTTATAATTTGTCAAAACGATTTCTAAACTTTGTAAATATATTTGAATATAGTTTAAACATATAAAAGAGTTTAGAAAGTAATTTTTAATATATATAATCTTAATCTATAAAGTGATTTAAAATCTGAGTAAATATTTTAAAGCTAAATATTTAAAACAAGAGATAATTTAAAATCAATGACAATTTTGAAATCAAAATATTAAAAATGATAAAGATAGTTTTGAGGCAAAAATATTTCAAACAAGAGAGATGTCTTTTTGAAAAGAAGGTTTTGAAAACATTTAAAATAAGAGATATATTTTTGAAAAACATTTTTATAAAATTAGTGGATATCAAAATAGGACCATTATATGTTCCACTATATATTGTCGTGGGTTCCATCCCACTAGGGTTCCATCCCTTTAACAGGCTCGAAGTGGATTCCATTCCATGAATAAATTTCGAATAAAGATGTAAGTGCTTTCAAGAAGTTTTAACATAATTCTAGACTCAATACTTATCTTGTACTAATAAAATCTTGAACTCTTGATAACTTGATTTCTTGATACTCATGAGTCTTCAATCTTGATATCTTTAATCTTTAAATTCATCAGTCTTGTATCTCTATAATGTACAGTCTTCATTCTTGGTACCTGCATGTTTATATTCTGCATATACATACATACATATATATATATATATATATATATCTAAACTATAATCTTAGTATTTATATTTTATAACAAGTCCTAACGTTGTTGTCATCAAAACCATCATCTCAAGAACTAACAATCTCCCCCCTTTTGATGGTGACAACCTATGTTTATAAAATATACTTCACCTTCACTATAACTCCCCCTAAAACTAATAACTCCCCCTTAATCTAAGCCTAACTACTCTATTTTATGATTCTCCCCCTTTGTCATTAACAAAACCATCCTAAAACCATAAAACTATAAAACTCCCCCTTAAACTAATACTAGAAAAAAGTATAGTAAATGGAATGTGAAAGACATTAACATAATTATATTATAATTATTCAATACATAAATATGTATAAGTATATTTCAGATAATCCAATCAACACACACATCAAATCCAATCATGTAAAACAAGTCAAACAAATCAATCAAGTCAAACAAATCAAAAATTAATTACCCTATACTATAAGACAATAATATAAACTCCCCCTAAATAAAATACACTTGTTATGTGTACATGTATGCAATATGTAGTTTGTAATGCAGTATGAAATGTATGACATATGCAATGTAGTATTAGATGATATGTAGAATGAAGTGCAACTTATGATGCAAATGATTATGATATTTCATGCATTGTAATTTATGATGTAATATGCAATGAAATGTGATATGAAATAGGATGCATAATGATATGTAATATGAAATAAAATGATAACGAAGTAAAAATAATAATATGTAGAATGATATGATGATATATATACTATGGTAAGAGATATTCAGATTATAAGATAAACATGAGTGATAAGTAATATCTAATTGACAAGCATATATATATATATGTATGTATGTATGTATGTATGTATGTATGTATGTATGCATGTATATATCAAACTATTTATTATAAATCACTTCAACCAAACAAAGGTAATACACACCAATTACTAGACTTAGGTTAAGGAAACTAATGAATGGGACTGAAAGAGTAGTAAAGACGGGAGTTTAAAGGTAATAAATGATATTAAAACTATAACATATTCATGAAAGGTAGTAATCAAACTCTATATCAAAATCAAATTGCTAAGAAATATGGATTTAAACTATATATATGATCAATATGGGTTTTTTTAAATTAATACCCTCCTTATTTAATTTTTTTAAAAATAATTTTTTTTAACTTAATTGTTTTTTTTAAGAATCCAAACTTCCATGTTTATAAAATACTTAACTTACTAATTTAAACCTATATATTAAATTATTATTGATTAAAATATTTAAAAACATGTTTAAACACCTTTTAAAAAAATATCATAATGAAATATTAAATAAAATAACAAAGATTGAAAAACTAAAATAAACATGTGTTATATTAAGGCCTCTTACATTAAATTTTTTAGTTAATTATTAAAAAATATTTAAACATGAAATTAATTTTAAAATATTCTAATATAAGTTAGAAAATAACTCTTAAAAGAATAGAGAAAAATACTTAATTTAAATATCATTTTTACATAGTTTAAAGTTTCAAATAGAAAAGAGCATTTAAAGAATGCTATAAAAAAAATTTGCAATAAATATATTCAAAACATTATAAAACAGAAGCTGCAACATTTAACAGATGCTGTGAAAAGTTCTGAAACACTACAACGTTTCATAGCACAATAATGCTATAAAAACCAATTTATAGTGCTTAAAAAACGTTAACAGAAGCAAAGAAAGCATTTTAGAAATGCTATCTAAAGTTCTAGGCCTGTTTTTAACATGATTTTGCATTAATTCTACGACTAGATTTTGACATGTAAATAATTGATTTTTGACCCAATTTTTTTTATAGTAGTTAATATAATTAAAGTAAATAAAAAACATAAAGAAAAATAATGAAAAAACATGTGTAAAGACACTTGGCATTATGCATGTAAAAATGTTTTTATTAAAGAACAAGTGTAATGACACATGTCATTTTGCATGTATGTCACTATCTATTTATATGACAAGTGTCATGTGATGTGGCGCAATCTTATTAAATGAAGAAATCTATAAATAGAACCTTATTCTAACAATCTAAATTCATTCTATTAATTTCTTAAAGACATAAAATTAGTATCTTAAAAGAAATAGAGTACGAGAAGTAAAAACAGCATTAGAAAAGTTGAAATCACGTATGAAGATATGTTTTCTACTTAGTATAGTTGTAATAAATTAGTAGTAAGATTTTATTTGAAAGGAAACACATTTTAAAAGACTTTAAAAAATTTAGACTGGTATATCGATATGTATACCATGGTATGTCGATATATGGACCAATAAAGATGAAATAATAGTAAAGTGTATCACTTTTTGCACTCCTCTATCTTTCTAACTTTGTTGTTCTTCCATTGTCGTGAACCACACATTTATATCTTTCAGAATTTGATGGCGAGATCTATTCTATTGCGTCGGGCTTGTTTTTCTTCATCATAGTATATTCATTTGCTGAATTTGAAGACCGTATGAGAAAGATACAGATGATTTAGTAGATTGACCAACTTGGCGCCAAAACTTTGAATTTGAATTTTGAATGAATGGACACTTGAACTAGTTTAAATAGGCCCAACAGTCACCACTTTTCATAAAACTTTCTCTTTTTCTTCTTCTTCCCGTTTTTCTATTTACTATCAAACTTCTAGAAGGCATATCTCCTTCGTTTCTTAATGGAATTGGATGAAACCAGCGGCAAATCAAAGAGGAAGGCAAGGGCTACGATCTAGTAATAGATTGGTGGCGAATTTGGATGGTATTGTGGTTCAACAGGCTGAACAGTAAGAGAAATGCAGGAAATCCCGTACACAGTTTTCAGTTTTGGATAGCCAACTTCAAACTGTCATATCTCACTCAATTTTGATCGGTATTTGATGATCTACCCATCAAAACGACCGTGAGAACAAGAAATACAATTTTGAAAAGGAGTTGGGACAAAATACTTAAATCTCTGGATGCAATTTGAAGAATACTATTGCCAGTTTTGCTTTCTTTTTCTCTTTATTCACCAAAACTTCATTTGACCATAACTTTGTCATTTCTTGACGGATTCGCATGAAACCAGTGACATTGTGAAGCGGATGGAGAGAAGTATAGTATCAAATCAAGTTGTAGATGAGAATCAAAAGTTTTGTATTGATCCGTTACCCATTTCATTGTCGATTGCCATTATATATCCATTTGTTCTTCTTGATCGATGAATGATTACGTGGTATCTTTTAACCAACAGTCATTAGACATAACTCGTCTCCTGCAAAACAACATAACCTTTTAAAGAATCAAATGAATTTTTAAAATAACTAAATATAGTTTTAAACAACAATATCATGATGATTCTGTGACATATTCATATGAAAATAGTGTTAATAATTTTATCAAAAAAATTGCCATTTTAAAAAAATTTCAAAAATCAGATTATGAGAATTTTGAAAACCAATGCTCTAATACTAAATATGAGAAACGCGGATAACGGATCTTAAGGCTGGAATAACACTAGAGGGGTGGTGAATAGTGTTTTATGGATTTTCTAAATCTTTTTGAAACTTATGCAAATTTAATCACCAACAAATGCAATTCACAGACATAGATATAATTACAGAATCAGACACAAATGCAAATAATAAATAAAAGCAGTAAAGGAAAGAACACACCAGGATTTTATATTGGTTCGGAGTTACCCTACATCCAGTCCTGTACAAACGTACGGATTTCTTATCAAAAATAATCTACCAGATTACACCCTCGATTTCAAGGCCACGAGGTACACCCTTCTGTATTCGAGTCCTAGGAAAACTCTCTTGATTTACCAGGCCACAAGATCACCTAATCAATTTTCGGGGCAATAATCACACCCAATTGATTTCAAGGCTCAACCGCAACTTTTACTCAACCGTTTGATTTACAAATAATCCTATAACTCTGAATAGCACTGAGATCTTATGGAGAGAGTGGCAGAGAATCAAACAAGTGATAATCAAGTTTGATTCACTTGGTATTTCGGTAGAGTATAGTTTGGGATTCTTTAGGATAAATGTGGAAGATGAAGAGAAGAGAAAACAAGTGAAATATGATGATAAATTCGTTTAGAACTACTGGTATTTATAGGAAATTAACAGCCATATCTATTCGTGAAAGGAAACGACGAATAGACACTTCTTTTGAAAATTTGAATTTTGAATTTAACGGGCACCATGTCAACATGGGGGGTTGAGGGATGTCAACATGCTCTAGGCAAAATTGGTGATTTTGATTTTCTTATTAAAATTGGATTTTATAATTTGTCAAAACGATTTCTAAACTTTGTAAATATATTTAAATATAGTTTAAACATATAAAAGAGTTTAGAAAGTAATTTTTAATATATATATTCTTAATCTATAAAGTGATTTAAAATCTGAGTAAATATTTTAAAGCTAAATATTTAAAACAAGAGATAGTTTAAAATCAATGACAATTTTGAAATCAAAATATTGAAAATGATAAAGATGGTTTTGAGGCTAAAATATTTCAAACAAGAGAGATGTCTTTTTGAAAAGAAGGTTGTGAAAACATTTAAAATAAGAGATATATTTTTGAAAAACATTTTTATAAAATTAGTGGATATCAAAATAGGATCACTGTATGTTCCACTAGATATTGTCGTGGGTTCCATCCCTTTAACAGGTTCGAAGTGGATTCCATTCCATGAATAAATTTCGAATAAAGATGTAAGTGCTTTCAAGAAGTTTTAACATAATTATAGACTCAATACTTATCTTGTACTATTAAAATCTTGAACTCTTGATAACTTGATTTCTTAATACTCATGAGTCTTCAATCTTGATATCTTCAATCTTTAAATTCATCAGTCTTGTATCTCTATACTGTATAGTCTTCATTCTTGGTACATGCATGTTTATATTCTACATATACATATACATATATATATATATATATATATATATATCTAAACTATAATGTTAGTATTTATATTTTATAACAAGTCCTAAGGTTGTTGTCATCAAAACCATCATCTCAAGAACTAACATAATTTTCCAGCCCTTTCAAAAGGGGTTGCGACTAAGTCCACTTCCTTTTCTAACCTCTTTCGGAGGGGTCGAAAGGAATTCAAGTATCCACTTTAAATGGATCCTTTCGAAGGGGTTGATGTTGTTGTTACCAGATGGACTTCTTCGAAAGCAAATGTATGTTCCGATGTATTCTGACACCTTTCGAAGAAGTCATCTTGAAGGGTTCAATTTAATGACTACACAGTGTATCTCTTCGAAGGCCCAATTGTCTCCGAAAGGATTCAAAACTTAATGTATATAAAAACTGAATTTGATTTTCTATTGAACTTTATTTTGGGTAGACCATGTCCAATTTTAATTTACTCTAGAATATGTTAAAAGTTAGAAATTCATATCTCCTACCATCAATTGGATTGAGAACAATACATTTTTGTTACATTCGAAAACCTTATCTATCCATTCGACTTGATTGAAGCCCCCAAAATAAAAAAAGTCTAGTCATTTGCATGTTTTCAAAACTCCACCTTGCCCATTTGACTTGCTCGAGACCCATTATAGTCTATAGAAATATAACTATCATTTTGTCAATATAAACATTGTCAAAGCATCCTAATGCCCTCTTGTTTATATTAGAATCACTTTGTTCCAAGTCTTTCGACTTAGTGAGACTATAACCTTTTGGAAATATCCATATTTTTAAGTAAAATAAAATCTATAGGTTTCGACGTTGTCGAAAGATTCGTTTGACTTGATTGGGGGATGTTGTTAATAGTTTCAACAATGTATATATTCAAATTAGCATTGTGGGGATAGTTACACTTATTAATAGTAAAGGCTTTCGACATTGTGGACAGAGGTTTAGATGTTTGAATTCGATCTCCCTTTATGTCACTATTGAAAGCTCGATGAATCTCATGATTCTCATTAACTTTAACACCCTTTCGAAGGTATTGAACTATATGCCTTGGTGGATATCTGAACCATTGGAGTAGGCTTTCGACATCTTTGAAAGGTGTTAATAATGAAACAAATTATAATTTTAATAAAACGATTTAACCTGGCATGACCATGGGTTTGAAACCTGTAATGGATGTAGCTTCAGAATCAGAGTCTTCCCTAAAGAAGGCCGAAGAATATTTGAGGCATTCTCCTATAGCCACTCAAGACGAAATTGACGCGATTCCTAAAGACTTCAGAATTATAGGAGTTAAAGCCATTCCTCGTAGTGAAAATGACACTATCTAGAGTCCTCCTGAAGGATACTTTGCTTACACTGCCGTCCACATCTAGCATGGTGGTTTTATCCACTTCCCGATTTTTTGTCAATATTCTTGAGTCACCTTGGTATAGCTCCAATTAAATTGTCACCAAATGTATATACATACCTTGTCTCCTTAGAGCTCATGGCCTTAGAGTCGGGCCTTCCTTCGCTGAGTGCTGAAGTTCTAAATTATTTGGTGCATCTTGTTAAGCTCAGCAATTTAAATAGCCAGATCTTCAGAGCCAACCCACAGAAGAAGTTTATTTCTGAGGGAGTAAACAAGTTTAGAGATTGGGAGACACAATTCTT